>CM052814.1:26669047-26788141 GCA_028533885.1 Nasua narica | reverse complement strand
CTGGGAGAATTAGGTCAGGGGGTGAGGTAGGTTATAAGGATGGATTGGAGGTTTCTGGGAGGACAGGGATGGGGGGTGAGGCAGGTTATGGGGAAGGCTTAGGAGGTCCTGGAAGAATTGGGTCGGGGGGTGAGGCAGGTTATGGGGATGGTTTGGGGGGTTCTGGGAGAATGGGGATGGGGGGTGAGGCAGGTTATGGCGATAGCTTGGGGGAGTCTGGGAGAATTAGATCAGGGGGAGAAGCAGGTTATAAGGATGGTTTGGGGAGTTCTGGGAGAATCGGGTCCAGGGATGAAGCAGGCTGTAGGGATGGTGTAGGGGTGGCTAGGGGCCTGGGGTCAGGAAGTGAGGCAGATTATAGGGGAGGCTCGGGAGGATCTGGAGAAATGGGGTCAGAAGGTGAGGTGGGCTCGAGAGATGGTTCGGGGAAGTTCGGAGTAACAGGCACACAGGCTGGAGTGGGGCATGAAGGCGGACCCAGCAGCCAAGAAGCCATAGAGCACGGGTCAAGACACTGGGCAGCAGCAGAGGGCTCTGACGGTGGCACAGGCTCCAAGGATGGCTCAGAGAGAGGCAGAGGAATGGGGTTTGTGAAAGGAGCGGGTCCTGGAATGGGCTCTAGGCTGGCTGGACCCCCAGGCACTGCAGAGGGCACGGTGTGCAGGGACGGCCCCTGGGGCCCAGAAATGCAGGGGATTCAAGGAGGGCCACAGACCCTTTCAGATGGGCAGGGCTCCAAGAATGGTCTCGGGGGCTCTGGAACCTCAGGGGCTCCTGAGGTGCTGGGAGCTGTTGGCTCTATGGGAAAATCAGGTGTCAGAAAGTGGCGAGATGCTGCTGGGACTCCAGGATCTCCTGGGGACAGGGAGGCTCCTAGGAGCCAGGGCAGGTCTGCAGACCAAGCGGGGGGTATGAGGGCTTCCGGGTTTCTTGACGGTCATGGGGCAGTGGAGGGCGAAACCTGGGCAGGGGCAGATGCTCTGGAATCTGGAAATGAGCAGGGCTTCTGGAAAGCAGGGCCAGGGACAGCAGAAAGGGGTAGAGCAGCTGGCCTGGGGGGACTGACCCCTCAGGCAGGTGGGGACTCACCGCGGGGAGGCAGAAGGATGGGAGGAACACGCGGGAGCTCAGTGGGCACCGGCCAGGTTCTGGACAGCAGCCAGATGCCTGAGGAAATGGGTAAATCGGCACCAGATTCTGCTGATGGACGAGGAGTAGGCCACATAGGGGTCCCGGGCTGGGAAGACCAGGGGTTTGGCCAAGGCAGCATAGATGCTGGGAACCAGTCCCCAGGTTCCAGAGCTTCCAGATCTCTGCAAGAGAAAGATGCCACTTTCAGGGGGATCCATGAAGGGGCCGAGGGCTCCGGGGGCAGGAAATGTGCTCTAGGCCAAGAAGGGGCTGGTGGGGGTCAAGACCCATGGTTCCTGGATAGCAAAGGTTCAGTTCCTGGAGGGGGCAGGTCTACTAGCCCAGGGGACTCAGGCATTCTGGATAAGGGGAATTCCACTGATTGGGAGAATGGCCTCACTCAAAAACCGGGGGATTTAGGGCCTCAGGGAGCCTGGAATCGTCCAGATGGTTCCTTGGGCAGAAAAGACTCTCTGAACAGATCAGGGGGTATCCAGGACCTGAACTTTCAGCTAGACAAAGGACAAAGAGGAGAAAGAGGGTGCCTGGGGCATCAGGGGTCCCTGGGGGCTGAGAATGGCAAAGCCCGAGGTCCAGGGGCCCTAAAGGAGTATGAGGGATGGGGAGCAGAAGAGTCTGGAGGGCCAGACAGAAGGCTTGGCCAGTTCAGGAGCAGGTCTCAAAGACAGTCGGGGGTGGAGGCCGGAACAGCAAAGAGAAGGGAAGCAGACGAGGCCAGAGGCTCAGGGCAGCCACTGGGAGGAGAGGAGCGAGAGAGCCGAGGGCCGACTCTGCACGGAGACCAGAGCTGGGAGCCCTGGAGCCATGTTGGCAGCAGGATAGGTGGCCTGGAGGGCAGGTCAGACATCTATGGCCAGGGGAGGGATGCCGCCCAGAGTCCCAGATCCAGACACAAGCCTGGCCCTGACGGTTTCTCCAAGGAGGCCCAAGGTAGGTATTTCTTAGGGGGCATGGCTCCATTAGGTAGAGCCAAGGGGGACGGGGACGACTGCGTCGGTCTCACTTCTGCCTCCAGCCCCAGGAGATTGTCCCTGCCAGTGGCCCCCATTTTCAGGAACCTCTTCCCATCCAGGAACCAACCTCTTCCTCTGTGTGCAGGTGGACTCCAGGCCGCATGGGGCTGAGAAGTCTCTGGGTCTCTGTCTTAACCCCCTATGTCCAAAGAACTGGAGCTGCTGAAGTACTCTGTGTGGGTTACTCAGACTTCCTGTACTCAAGAGGGGCCCTTCATCCACCCCGCACCCAGGTCCCCTATACCAGCCTAGGTCCTGCTGAGAAAAATGGAAGGTTTGGTTTGGCTCGCACGGGCTCAGCCCGGATGGCAGGATGTAGTGGCCTCCCAGAGCTCAGTGTAGGCGACCGTCTGGGAGGCTGGGCCTCGGGGGATATCCCTGGGTGACCAGACTCCTCTGTGTCTCTCCAGGCCCCAGGAGCCACTTCTCCCAGGGCCTGGCTGACACAGAAGTGCAGCAGGGAGAGGCTGCTGTGCTCTCCTGTACCCTCACCCGCGACCTGGGCCCTGGTGCTTGGTTTAAAGATGGAGTCAAGGTACCGCCCCCCATGCTTTACTGACCAATTTATGGGGGGTGGCAGGGATGGGAGGTGAAGCAATGAGAGTAGAGGGTAGAGACTGCAAGAAAGATTTTCATTCTTTTTTTTAAGATTTTATTTGAGAGAGAGAGAGTGCACAAGCCGGGGAGGTGGGGAGGGATAGAGGGAGAAGCAGACTCCCCGCTGAGGCTGAGCAGGGAGCCCGATGTCGGCGCGATCCCAGGACCCCGGGATCATGACCTGAGCCGAAGGCAGAAGCTTAATCGACTAAGCCACTCAGGCACCTCAAGATTTTTCATTCTTCATATTACTAAAGCACCTACCCTGGGATTAGTTTAAATAGCGGGCACGTTGGTGTTTTTAAAATAAAACTGGGTTTTTAGGTGGATGTGTACCCTCTTCCCTCCCCCCCGGACACACCCCTTCATCTCCCAAATGCCTCTTCCTCGTCCAGAATGCCCGTGCTGTCCAACACCTGTTGAATTCCACGGTCCTTCAAGGCGTGGTACAAACGCCACCTCAGCCCGACCAGACGGGACCCCTCCTCCCTCTGAAGAGCCCTTCCCTGCCCCGGCACCGCTGTCCTCTCAGGAGGACGGACGGCGTCCCAGTGCTCTAGAGCACCAGCCTTGGCCTCTGCTAGGCCCAGCTTCAGATCCCGGCTCCGTCACTTACCTCTGGTTTCACCTATAAAGTGGGGCCAATAATAATACTGACTTCATAAGGTCGTTGCAACATTAAACGAGGTGCTGAGTCTGGAGAACACTAGCACACACCCGGGGCGTGGCGAGGGTTCCACGGACGCCGCTGTCATTACAGTTCCTACATTGCATTAGTAAGGGGCCCTGCTTCCTCACCCCTCCCCTGCCCTGCCTGGAGGAGCTGGGCAGGGGTGGGGATGACGGCCCTTGTTTGCAGCTCAGCACCCAGGATGGAGTCGTCTTCGAGCAAGATGGTCTCGTGCACAAGCTTCGCATTGCCCACGTGCAGGGGACCCAGGCCGGGAGGTACACCTTTGTAGCCGGCAACCAGCGGAGTGAGGCCACCCTGAGTGTCCACGGTGAGGCTCAGCCCCCCCCTCCCCTGCTCAGTAGGCTCTCTGCCCCAGGGGTTCTGCTCCAGCTCTAAACACCTGACCGCGGGGCTCGGGGCTCGTCTGCAGCCAGTGCCTAATCTCATCCTCAGTCTGAGAAGGTGATATTTAAAAGCCAGCCATCTCCTCCCTAGTCTTTGTCAGGAAGTCCTTGGTGAGGTCTAGCCCCGGTCCCTCTTGCTGCAGAGGAAGCCCATTCATCCCTCTTGTAGTCTTCATGGAGGACGGTCTTTACTCTCAGCCTGCACTTCCTTCACGGGGTCCTTCTTTCCCCACGCCCCCGGCGCACAGTGCCCGGGCTGCCTTTGACTCCCTGATCCCGTTATATCTCTAGATCGCCCCGTCATCGCTGCTGATGTGACAGAGAAACTGAGAGAGCCACTGGTGGTCAAGGCTGGGAAGCCGGTGACGGTGAAGATCCCCTTCCAGAGCCGCCTCCCGGTTCAGGCTTCCTGGAAGAAGGACGGGGCAGAAGTGGTGGACAGCAGCCGCCGCCAGGGGGCGCAGGGGGCCCTGGGGGAAGGCTTCGCAAGGCTGTGCCTCCCCAGCGCCGGCAGGGAGGACGGTGGCCGGTACAGCGTGACCCTGAAGAGCGAGGGAGGCTCTGTGCAGGCTGAGCTCACCCTGCAAGTTATAGGTGACAGCCCCAGCCTCTCCCCAGCCAGGCCCGAGGGTCCAGGGTCCCGGGGTCCTCCTACCGGCAGGAGCAGGCCCAGAGCGTGCCGGCCCCCCTCCCCCCCTCATTTGCATGCTGTGTAAGATACCAACCTACTCGACCACGTCCTCTCTCCCCTCCTCAGACTGGTTAGGAAGAAGACAGGGCTGGTGGCGCTTCTCTGAGAGCTAAGGCACCCAGCCCGGGGCGGAGTGGGGGATCGCTGGGGCAGGATGGTAGCCCTCAGCCTTGAGCGGTGCCAGCAAGTTAGGACTGCCCGTCGCCAGAGGGCCGAGCAGGTGCCTGTACCCGGCACAGTGGCGCATCCGGGGTCATTTCTGGGGGTGTATGTGGTGTTGGGGGATGGAGACCTGGGACACTTCCAGGTTACGCTCAAGGATCTCTGGGCATTCCACCCCCTGGCGGGCTTATCCGCTGATGAGGGGGGAGGTCTAGCACCACTCCCCTTCAGCTCCTTTGACTCCCTCTTCTCTTCCTGCTCCTCTCGGTGGGACCCCAGACAAGCCCCAACCCCCACAAGGTCCCCTGGAGGTACTGGATCGCCCGGGGGCTGGTGTCTGCCTCCAGTGGCGGCCCCCAAAGGACGACGGGGGCCGGGCGGTAGAGCACTACGTGGTGGAGAGGCAGCAAGCCGGCCGGAGCACTTGGCTGAAGGTGGGCGAGCCCCCCGCAGGCAGCACCACCTTCACCGATGCCCACGTAGAGCCGGGCAGGAAATACACCTTCCGAGTGCGAGCTGTGACCTCTGAGGGGCCTGGGGAAGCCTTGGAGTCCACGGAGGTGCTGGTGGCTCCAGAGGGTAAGGGGATGAACGGGGGCCTTAGCGTTCCCCAGCGGGTGGGCAGGGCTGCCCCAGACACTGAGGGACGTAGTGGGGGTGGGGGGGGTTGGGGGCGCTTGTAAAGCACTGTGGAGACTCCTCACGTAGCCTCACTTGGGATTTGGCAGGCGATCAGGAAACAAGGGTGATGGGGTCTTCTCCTCCCCCGGCTGTCTGGGAGTAGGTTAGATGAGCACAGCCCACTTTCTCAGGAAGCTGGGTGGGGCAGACGCCATCCTCCATCAGATGCCCCCTCTCCGGAGCATCTAGCAGGGGACTTGGGGCTGAGGGGCCTCAGGGCTGCCTCTGGGCTCCTAGGCCACAGCCAGAACAGAGTCCTGGACGGGCTGGCTCAGTCCCCTGGCCTTGCCCAGGAAACAACAGAGCATGGCCCGCTCCCAGATGGCCCACTCCCTGTCCCCCAGACCTCGCTGTGAGCTGGCACCTTTCCTCGGCCTCTGGGGCTGACCTGTACCTTCTCTGCCCCCCAGCTCTCCCCGGGCCCCCTTCGAGCCCAGCCATCCAGTCGGCCTCCAGCCAGGGCATCACGCTGACGTGGACGGCACCTCGGGGCCCTGGCAGTGCCCACATCCTGGGCTACCTGCTCGAGAAGCGCAAGAAGGGGAGCAGCACCTGGACCGCAGTGAATGCCCAGCCCGTGCCTGGTGAGTGAGCCTGAGTGGACGCTCCGCGTCATCCTGGCCTCCGCAGCTTGCCTAGATGACCTTCTGGCTGCAGGGCCCTGTGCCACCAGCTTGCCAGATCCCTTCAGCACAGGAGATCTCACTTGGGGTAGTTTCACCCCCTTGGGGACATTTGGCAATTGTCTGGTAATTTGGGGTTGTCATAGCTGAAGTGCGGGAAGCTGGGGGGCAGCACCAGTGCGAAGAGGCCAGTGATGCTGCTGACACCCTGCAATTCACAGGGCCACGCCCCTGTCCCGTCCCCGTGTCCCCAAACAGAATTATCTGGCTACAGATGCCAATAGGGCCAAGGCTAGGAAACCCTGGTTTAACAGAAGTCTCAGGATGGAAGCCAGAGCTGGAGCTGTCAGCCCTGACCCCTCTCCTTCTGGCCTTGACCTTGGGCAGTGCACTCTTTTCGCTGGATCTTACCTTTCTCATCCATAAGATGAGAAGATATGTCCTCGGTCCTACTCACTTCCCCACAGTTTCCAGGAAATTGCTTTCTGAGATCTGAAATAACTCAGAAACGTCCAAGCCAACGTTTGCAGGAGAAAGAACAGGTTCTGAGCCCCAAGCAGGTTGTCAGGAGCCAGGTTTCCAGCCAGGGCTGTGCCACTTAGGACCTCAGGATCCTCATCTCTGGAAAGAGGGTGGTGAACTAAGGGCACTCTTCCAACGTCACTCTAGTCATTCTGTCTTACTTATAAATCTATCCAGATTTATAACAACCTTTAGAAGTCTGTAAGGCAGAGAGAACTAGAGAGATCAAGGCACTTGTCCGAGGCCACCCAGCAAGGGAGTGGCACAACCACACTGGCATTGGGGCCCCTCACACCCCGAGCAGTGCTCTTTTTACCTTGGAGACACGAGTCACCCCTAGCTGGCTGGCTGGAGAGGAGGAATGTGTTGGGGCCCTCGGCTTGGTCATTTCTAGAGCTTGGAGGCACCAGGCCCTCTGTGTGCCCACAGCCTGGGCCTGTTGCAGGCGGGCGAACGTGGGGTGGGCTTTTCACAGAGAGGAGGTGGACCGTGGCGGACGTGCGACAGGGCTGTCAGTATGAGTTTCGGGTCACAGCTGTGTCTCCGTCTGGCCCTGGAGAGCCTGGGCCCCCATCGGATGCTGTCTTTGCTCGGGACCCCATGAGTAAGTAGAGCACCAACCCAGGTTGGTGGCGGGAGAGGGGGTCGGGGTCCGGGTGACAAGCAGGGGATAGCTCTGGAGCCTGTGGGACAGGACAGGGGCTGTAGGAAGGTCAGGGCTGGGCCTGAAGGCCATGGTCAGGAAGGTTGGAAGACAAAGGTTGAAGGGCCTCTGGAGTAAGGCGTATTTTAGGTGCCCTGGGGGATTGAGATCAAATAGGCCCAGAGGCCAGGCAGTGGGGATTAGAAGATTCCCCAAGATCACTTAACCTACTCTTCTGCCTCTGGGCAGGTCAGTCCTCCAGCTGGCCCACCTGCCCCCATCCTATAACCATCCCCTCCCCCCCAGTGAGGGCCTGTCATCGCTGTGGGGCAGGTGGGAGGTCACCATGGAACCTCACTCTTAACTTTCCAGCAGATCTTTGCTCATCACCTTCATCGCAATGGCTAACATTGTGCCAGGAACTAGGTAAATAAATCATGGCCTCTGCTTCTGGTCTAGACGTGCATTTCCCTATCTGTCACGTCAGACATCCAGGCACAGACAGATGTCCGTAGACATGCTGAGAACAACACAGCCAAAAAGATCTGGGATCAAAGATGTTTCTAACACCTAGCCTGTGATATTTCCAAGGCCTACAGAAAAGGGACCCGTCCTTCTTTGAGCCAAATTTTCCAAATTTGAGTGGAAATACCTTTTCCGCAAAACCCCCATCAAAAACCTCATTCCAAGGCATAGGGCTCAGGAAATGCTGCTCTATAGACCTCTTAGAGGCCTCGTATCTCATGAGCCCTCATGGGCCGGCTGATGCCAAGCCATCAAGGGAGGGGCACATTTCTGGCACCTGCTGGACTGGCCACAGGGTAACCTTGAGAGCACCTTTGTATCCATACGGGCCCTGGTGCACCGTATGGGTCTGGACTGTTAGAATGAATCCAGAACAAATAGAACATTGTGCAAGTTTAACAGATCGAGTGGTGTCTAAGTTTTAGTCCTAGAAAGGTCAGAGTGCGGAATGGGGAGGGGAAAGCTGATGCATGCGTTTTACTGCTCGCAAGTGGGCCGACCCCGTCCTAGTTTACCCACCCCTCTCCCTCTGATCGAGGATAGGAAGTGGGGACAGCAAGCGGCAGCGCCTACAGCAGCCGCCCCGCTCGTGACCATTCCTAGGCCCTCGCGGCTGAGCCTGACCACCTGCCGGCAGCCTGACCTGGGGGCTTGTTCGGAATGCAGAGTCTCAGGCCCCACCCAGGCCTTCTGTCTTAGGACCTGTAGTCTTAACTAAATCCCCCGGTGCCTTATAAAGAAATTAAACTTTGAGAAGCACTATCCTAGCCCTGATTTAGAAACGCCTGGGCAGCTCTTAAAACTCCTGCTGCCTGGGCTGCACCCCAGCCTAATGAAATCCTGGGGATGGGACTGGGGCACCAGTGTCTTGAAGGGTCCCCACAAGACTCCGCTGTGAAACCAGCTTGCGGAGACTGCTCTGCAATGGACAAAGCCCTTTACACACATCACACCTTTGCTCCAAAACCCGGGCTGGGTGGGGCCTGCGATATTTTCCTTCCCACTTAACAGGTGAAGAATGAGAAGGGACTGAGGGCCCACAAGGCAGGCTTGACTAATTTAGCGCTCAAAATCAAAAGATACAGAATTCTAGTCTTTGGGGATTGTGGAGCCCAGGAAGTCATCAACTAATACACCAGATTTCAGGAATTACAGAAGGGTAGTTAGGGGAAGTGGTTAACAGGTGGGTGAAGAAATTCCCAGCCTCCCACAGGAAAACTAATGAACAGCTACACTGAGTGGCCTCCCTCAAGCGAGGGCAATGCCATTCCTGACCTTCCCACGGTGCCCGGCCAGGACCCCCTGGGCCGGTGCGGGACCTCCAAGTCACAGACACGTCGCACACCAGCATCACCTTGAGCTGGGCCCAGCCGGACGCGCAGGAAGGGGATGCCGCCCAGGGCTACATGGTGGAGCTGCGGGGCTCAGACAGCCTACAGTGGAGCCCCTGCCACGAGGGCACCGTGTCAGCCACCACCTTCACCGCCAAAGGGCTCCGGCCCCAAGAGAGCTACTTCGTGAGGGTGACGGCCATCAACGACGGAGGCCGTGGCCAGCCCACCACCCTGGACACGTTAGTGCAAGTCGTGCCCATTGCCGGTGAGTGCCATCACCTTCCCCTTCCCGCAGGCCTTCCTGAGCGGGACCTCTGAGCAGCAGCCCGGATCCCCTTCCCCGCTTTAATGACGTGCCTTTGATCGAGCACCTGTTAGGAGCCCGGCACTGGACGAGGCAGGCCCATTCAGAACCGTTTCCTCATTACATCTCATAAAAATCCTTGAGGGTTAATGTTCTTACCCCCAAGTTACAGATGAGGAACCTGAGGTCAAAGGGGCTTTGCCCTGGGTCACACCCCCAGTATGTGGCAGAGCCAGGATTTAGACCAGCCGACTGTGACTCCGGAGTCCAGGTCCTCGCCAGGGTACTTTGCTGCTTCCCGAGCGTGACCTAAGAAGGTGTAAGTGCTGCTTCGTCCACGCGGCTGACGCGCAGAGTAGAAGACCCCCAGCTCCCTGTCATCCAAAGGCGGAGGGTCTTTGCCCTTATATCTAATGGCTGGAAGCAGCTGCCCTGGGCCATCCCGACAGGCCCTTGTTGCCACGGTAACAGAGAGACAAATAAAAGGAACAGCATGCTGTGCCTGGAGTCCTGGAACCTTGTTCTGGCTCTGCCCCCAGCGGGATGTGGTCTCAAGCCGGTTGCTTCCTGCCTCAGATCAGTGTTTTTCTCATCTGCAAAACAAGAGTTGGATGACTGTTTCACGGTCCTCTCTTCTGGCCCAACCATAACCCCCTCGAGGACGGCTTCCCCTGCCCAGTGCCCATTCCTTCCCGGCTAGCATCTCCCCACCAGCTCCCTCCCGCAGCTCGCCCCCACCCCCTCCCCCGAGGATTCTCCTCCCAGCTCCCTCTGCATTTCCATCAGAGCCCTCCCCCACCCCCACCAAGGATCTCTGCCTCCTTTAGTCTGGCCCAGACATCCCACTCCAGTCCTGCCTTGCTGGAGCCCTGGGGCTGGGGCCCGAGCGTACAGGGAGGTGACGAGCCATCTTGTGTGTTCCAGTCCGTCCCAAGTTCCTCATGGACTCCAGCACAAGGGACTCGCTGATGGTCAGAGCTGGGGACACCATTCGTGTGCCTGTCTCCTTTGAAGTGAGTATAGCTAATGGGGAGAGGGGAGGGGGGCCCAGAGTGGCCAAGGGAGCCAGACTCAGCCCTGTGATTCTCTTTCACCCGCCTCCTTTTTGGTCCCTGGCCAGTGGCCCAGGCTTGTGCTGGAAATCAGGCCAGAAGTGAGGAATAAGAGGGTCCTCCTTGAAGGCACGATCCTCACCTGGCCACTGGATGGCCATTCTGCCCTCATCTACACCTCCCTCTAGTGGTCTCTCCTGTTACTGCACCTCTAAACTATGAGGCCCCCTTTTCTCCACCGTTCTTCTCACTTGTCTGGGAATTCATTGTGGCTGCAGCATGGACAGTCCCTTTTGACTTTAGAAAGACCTGAGTATGAGTACTGTACAAGCACATGAACTGCATTTGACTCAGGATGGTCCTTCAGCAACACCACCTGTCCTGTAGGATAGTAGAGCCGTACAGATGGCCTGGCCTAGCTGTTTGACTTCGGACAAATAGCTTAACCTCTCTGTGCTCCAACCTCCTCATCTGTCAACTGGGGATAATAGTAACTTCTCTCCACAGATTTTTCTGAGGATTCAAGGCATTAATACATTGAAAGCACACGAGTAATGCCTGGCATATGGCAAGACCCCAGTTCGTGTTATCTAGTACTAATTGTTATTGTTGTCGTTATTGTTATTATTAAAACCATCATCATCATCTGTGTGGGAAGTCAAAAGTGGAAGTCCCTGATTCAAACTCAGATATAACTCCAAATTACATGTTCTTAACTATTAGACCATAATAGGGACAATGGTGGTGACAAAAAATATTTCAGACACACTGAGTGTTCCTTGGCCCTGTTCTCTATGCTTTCCCTGTACTGTTAAGTCCTTCAGTTCTCAGAACCCTCCTGTGAGGTAAGTGACTGGGACGCAGACATCCCCATCTGACCCTGATGCCCAGTGCGACAGGAGCCAGAGGCTTTCACGGGGACTTGGGGGTTTGCTTTACTCCCTTTTTCCCGCTCCCTCACACCTGCTTACCCCACACCTGCTCCCACACCTCCCTGGACCCCCCTCTCTCTACCAGCCTCTCCCTAGGTAGGCACCTCCCACCTCCGCGCTTTTGCTCAGACATTTCTCTCCCGGGGAATGCTCTTCTCCCCACTCACACCTTAGGCCCAGCTTCAATGCCATCACTCCCATGAAATGTCCCCTCCTCACCTGTCTTTCCTCTCGTTTCCCAGGCTGTCCCCATGCCTGAGGTGACCTGGCTGAAGGACGGCTTGCCCTTGCTTAAAAGTAACGTGACCTCCACCAAAGATGGGCTCACCCAGCTTCTGATCCCTGTGGCCAGCCTCTCCGACAGTGGCGTCTACACCGTGGTGCTGAGGAGCCTGCAGGGCGCAGAGGCCACCTACCGCTTCTCCCTCAGGGTGGCAGGTGAGGCCGGCCTGGGCCGGGGCTCCTGACACTGGGTTGCCACTCGCCATGGCGAGGAGTCCTCTCCATCCGGCCTGGTCACAGCTTTCAGCCACTCTCCCTGCCTGGGGATACAGGGGACCACACCACCAGCCCTTCCTGACAGGGGAGGGAAGGAAGGAGGAAAGGGGGAGGGAGAGTCTGGGGCGGGGGGAGGGGGGATCCATTGTTCTTTGGCTCCAGGAACTTAGGGACCGTTAAGCTACAGCCCCTCTCGGGTCTGGGACTGTCAGTGAGCAGAGATAGTCACCACCATTGGGAAAGAGCCTTGGAAGGACTGTGTGTGATCCTCATACAGGATCAATGTTGTCCTCCCCACGGGGACTCCCGCACAGCCCCTGCCCACCCTGGAGGAGCTTCTGGAACACAGAAACGTGCAGCTAACAAGGGGGTTCTGCAACTCGGTCTTGTGAAAGCCCCTCCACTGTCCACGTCCTGTGTCATTTTACTTACAAGCCAGAGTGACTTCAAATGGCTCTTGTTGGAGAGGCTTTCCACCCTCCAGAGATCTCTGTAGACGCCCAGCGGAGCTCTCTCTGGCTCCAGCTGCCGGCATGGCCAGACTGCATTCCCCAGGACCCCAAAAGACTTGGGAGACCTGGGGGAGGCCATGCAGAAGCCTGTGGGCATTCTGGGGTACCCTGTGGGGTCTCCCCCAAACTTGGCTGCCTTTGCTCTCTCGTGCAGCATGCCCGAAAGCGCCCGGGCCCATCCGCCTGCAGGAGAATGTGCCCGGGACTGTGACGGCCGAGTGGGAGCCCTCTCCAGACGAGACCGGGGGAGTCCCCCTGTACTATGAGGTGCTGACGCGCTCCTCGGTGCACGGGCCCTGGCTCCAGGCGGCCGACCGCGTGCACACCAACCACTTTACCCTCCTGGGCGTGCTCCCCGGCCATGAGTACCACTTCCGGGTGGTGGCCAAGAATGAGCTGGGGGCCAGCCTGCCCTCGGACACCAGCCAGCCCTGGTGCATCCCGCGGCAGCGAGGTGAGCTCTCAGGGATGCAGACTGCATCCGCGGCGGCCCTGGCAGAGGTGGCCAAGTGTGGCTTAACGTGTCGCTGGCCCCACCACCGGGTGGAGGCTGAGAGCTGTTGCCCTGCCGGACTCCCCACCTGCTCCCCTCCCCACCCCCAAGTTCCCCACCCCCACCTGGCTCAACCCACCTGCACGGCTGTCCTCTGTGTCCCTGACTCAGGGTGGGTCTGGAGGGAGCCGAGGGCTGTGGGCGTCTGCGTGTTCAGGAGGCCTTTGGGTGGGGTCTCAAATCAGCAGCAGGCCAAATGGCAAAGAGAGGTTAATGTTTCTCTGAAAACCAAGTGTATTTTACAGTCAAACAGATGTGGGCCTTCAGAGTAATCGCTAGAAAAAGCAGATTATAAAATTGAATGCGTGATTCCGTATTCCTAAAACACAAAAATATCTGGAAGGTTCCACACCGAAATGTTAGCTCTGGTCATTGACAGGCAGTGAGATTATGCTTGGTTTTTATTCCTTCCCCCTTTGACTTTTTTACATGTTCTAGTTTGTCCACAGTGAATGGGTGTTACCTTATAGGAAAAAAAAATCAGATGTATTTTAAGAAAAGGATAAAAAAGTGAGTCAAGCCGTGGGGGTCAAATTGATGGTAAGATGTGGCAGAAGGACCCAGAAAGTGCCTGCGTTCCACGAGGAACCTGCTACCCTGACTCGTGCCTCGGCCAGCCCTTCCTCGCTTACTGACCCTTCTCCCTCTCGTCCTGGTTTCTGCCACAGACAGGTTCACGGTGAAGGCTCCGAGCTACCGGGAGCCTAACCTGAGCCAGAAGCCCCGGTTCCTGGTGGGGCTGCGGACCCACCTGCTGCCGCAGGGCTGCGAGTGCTGCATGAGCTGTGCCGTGCAGGGCTGGCCGCGGCCCCACGTCACCTGGTTCAAGGACGACCAGAGCCTGGCGGGAAACCCTACCGTGTACAGCACCGACGTGCTGGGCGTGTGCTCCCTCGTCATCCCCAGCGTCTCCCCCAAGGACAGCGGCCAGTACAAGGCAGTGGCGGAGAACGCGCTGGGTCAGGCTGTCAGCACTGCCACCCTCATTGTCACAGGTGAAGGTGCGGCCCTGGCAGAGAGGGGATGGGAAGGAGAGTCAGGGGAGCAGCCACCTTCGGGGAGCCCTCCCTGCCCCCTGGAGGGTGGTTGGGCTGGAGCAGGGTCCTCTAACCCCCGTGGCTCTGCAGAGCTCTGCGACTCCAGCTGGCCATCACATGCCCTCCTGGGGCCTTGATTTACCCATCTGCAAAATGCAATATTGAACTAAATCATTGAGGACTAACTCAACTAACTCTTGGCTTAAGGGACGATGCCTCCCTGACCTAAGCTTCCCAGTATGGCCTGCAACACATTTCAAGATGAGAGATAAAGGGGCCTCCTCTGCCTTCTGTGTTATACCTTCATAAATATGCCCAGACACAGACATTTCGTGCCCAAAAAGCCTTGCCAGTTTTCTTACTGGTAGTCTCCTTTTCAGTAAAGCAAATAACCTATGTTAATAAGAAAACAGTTTTCCTTAAGAGTACTTAGAACAGCTTATATTTTGAATAGAAAACAAAGTAACCCCTGAACATTTTAAATGATTGAGAATTGACCTTTATGCAAAAATGGCCCTTTCAGCACTGAACCAGAGCATTTCTCTCATCTGCGCCAAGTCTCTTGGGAAGCCACTCACCGAGGGCCCCAGCACGTGCACACACCTGGTCCTGCAAAGGCTGTTTACAAAAGTGTTCGGGGTGGTTGCCAGGGGAGGAACTGGCGCAAGCTCAGAGAGCACGCAGTCTCTGGATTTGAGCCCGTGGGCCCTGATGGCAGAGCCCCGGGGCCTGAGCGCGTTGCGGTCCGACCTTCACCACAGAACAGGGGTGGGGGGGCAGCTGCTCCTTCGGGACCGGCCGGAACACCCCGGTGCTCCGTGTCTTGCAGAATCCAGCTCCTAGTCCTGCCTCACCCCGGGACAGCCCCATCTGGCTCCACAGTCGCGGGATGAGGACAGATCTCCGAAACTTTGCTCTTGATACCCACACTGGCCCAGAGAGCCGGGCCTAAAGGCTGGAGGACACCGGTCATGTCCAGAGCCCCAGGGAGATGGGAGTGAGGAGCAGGAGGGTATGGAGTCCTTGGTGGGAAAAAAAGAAGAAGAGGGGCGACATTCAGCCTCTCCACCTGAAGCCAAGTCCCTGAACGTGACCACGAACCTCCTCCACTCTCTCCATGGGGGCTTCTTTCTTCTCCTCTTCTTGCGGGAGATGCGGAGAGAAGCTGCCTGCGAGAGGAAGGCCCAGTCCTTGTTTTCCAGAAGCAGCTTCCTCGAGGGCGAGCAGGAAGAGCGGGGCCTGTTGTGAGTGCAGGAGTGAGGAATGAGGAGGTCAGAGGACCCGCGTGAGGGCCAGAACCTCCAGGCGCGTGTGGAGGGGCGCTTTCTGTACTTCTCATCATTAAAACACTGGGTGAACACAAGCCTATCATTTGCAAGTTAACCTGGGGCTGGCGTGTTGGAGGAAAGATTCCCACCACAGGGCCTTCGTGCCAGGCTCCCGTGGGGAGGACGGGTGGGTTCTGAGCCCGCTTCTGAGGGCAGGAAATCTGAGAAGGGTTGGAGGGTCTGCATGGAGGAGAGTCCCCCCCACTCACCCATGTGTCCCTCATGCCTCTGACACAAATCCTATGAGCAACAGAGCGAGAGGCTGTCCGGGGTGTCGGAGTGTGGGGGACTCGGGGTCGGGGCCGCCCCGGACCGCTGTTTGGCTGTCCATCCCTGGGGCCAGAAAGAGTCTACACTGGGGAAAACCCTACTCCAGGATGCGATCGGGGGACCCTGTCAGAAGGCGCTGAGGGAGACCACCACATGCGCGGGGATTCGGCTCTCATTCAGGGTTCCGTGGGGCCCCCCTTACCACGTCCACAGCCCCCGCTGCCTCAGCAGGGGACAGGATGGGACGCCTCCCTGTCCAGAGAGGGACCTCGATGTGACCTCCCGCAGAAGCTCTTGTCCTCCGTCCTCAAGGCCCCCAAACCTCCCAGGCTCCCAGGAAACACTCCAGGTTCCTGGGGGTGAGAAGGAAGGAGGGAGCCCCAGGAAGGCTGAGCCCCCGTCTGTCCCAGTGTGTGGGCTCCAAGGCCCAGCAGGTGGCCTGACACCGAGTGTTTTTCACTCCTGCGGCCGGCCGGGATGCAGGCCTCTGCCTTTCCGTTTCTTCTCACGCCTGACTGCAGGTCAGACGCAGGAAGGGGGACCATAAGCCACAAGGGGAGATGGAGGAGGGATGCTAAAACACCTTTCTGAGGCATGGGAAAACGTCACCCAGGAAATGCTTTCTGGATGCCAGAGATAAGTGTCCACCCAAAATAGACCAAGTGTCCCCCAGAGGCAGGGGGATGGGCCAGGTGACTTGGTGCAGGCCACGGCTTGCTCCTGCCCCACCAGAGAAACCTACGAGAGAGCTGTTTTCCTTGGGTTTTCTCTTGTCATCTTTACCTCGCTATGGCAGCAGGCCAAAGTGGGGCCAGGAGCACAGAAAGAAGTTCTTAGAAACTGCGAGGCAGTGGCTGACGGCCTCAGCCTGCATGTGCTGTTCTCCTAGGCACTTCTGTGCTGCGGGGTCCTGCAGCGGGGTGGGGGGTGGGGGGCTTCAGCTCAGACCGCACGTCAGTGGTCGGGAGGAGAGGGGGTTTGCACAGAGCAGATGACCCCGTGCCTGTGGCCTGCCTGGCCCCGAACGGGGACTTGCAGAGCGAGGATGCGCAAAGGGCCCTTTCTAGGTTTCCAAGGGTGGAGTGGGGGCCTGACCTTCCAAGGAGATCCAAGGACAAAAGACCCTAACTGGTGATGGCTTCTCAAGATACATTCATTCATGACGGGCCCCGAGCAGGTGCTATGGGGGAGATACAAAACAACTTAGACGTGAGACCTGCCCTCAAGGTGCCCACCTTCTGGAAGGGAGGTAAGACTAGCAAAAGCACTAGAAAGTCGGGAGGACTTCAGAGGAGGGGAGGCCTGCAGGCTGAGGGCACCAAGGAGGGCTTCCTAAAGGAGGTACATCCTTTGGGATAAGCAGGATGCGGGCCTGCAGAGAAGAGGAGACATTATGAGCAGAGGGCAGGCTCGGGGGGGCTGCAACTCGGCCCAGGTCTGGGAGGTGGTGGACAGCGAGGCTCACATCCGGGGCAAGTGACACCATTCGTCCCAGGGAGGGGGCTTGCATACTTCCACAAACAGAGTGTGAAGGAGAAGGGAGCCCGTGGTGGGCATTTTCATTCATTTCCACACAAAGCCCAAAACGCTTGCCAGTCAAGTACCTCAAATCTGCGTTTGAATTTAAGTTTTTGAAGACTAGTTCTGTTCCCTGACTAGTTATGCGACCTCAGCAAGTTCCTTATCCTATTCTGTGACTGAGTCCTCATTTGTAAATTAAGAATACCAGTTCCTAACCCAAGGTCACAGGGTTTTCTCTTGTTTTCTTCTCAAAGTTTTATGGTTTGAATTCTTACATTTAGATCTATCCCTTTTGAGTGAAGGTTTACATGTGGCATGGGGTGATAGTCGAGGCTTTCTTTTCTTCTTCCTTGATTATCCACTTGGCCTGGCACCATTTTCCCAAAGAGATTTTCCTTTCCCCACTGAATTACCTTGGAGCCTTCATTGAAAATCAATCAACCATATATGTGTGGTCCATTTTTGGATTCTGTCTTCCTTACTTCTTTTCTACTTTCTGGAAAAGTTGGTATAGAATTGATATAGTATCTTCTTCAAATGTTTGGCAGAATTTACCAATAAAGCCCAATTTGCTATGGGAAGGATGTAACCACAAATTTAATTCTTTAATAGGCATATAGAACTATTCAGCTTATTTTTTTAAAAGATTTTATTTTATTTATTTGACAGAGAGAGAGATCACAAGTAGGCAGACAGTCAGGCAGAGAGAGAGGGGGAAGCAGGCTCCCTGCTGAGCAGAGAGCCCTACGTGGGGTTCGATCCCAGGACCCTGAGATCATGACCTGGGCCAAAGGCAGAGGCTCAACCCACTTAGCCACCCAGGCGCCCCAACTATTCAGCTTATTAACTTTTTCTTGACTGAGCTTTGGTAATTTATGACTTCCAAAGAATTTATTCATTTCATCCACGTTGTTAAGTTTATCAGCATAAAGTTGTTTGTAATATTCCTTATTATCCTTTTACTGTCTGCAGGATCTCTAGTGATATCTTCTCTTTCTTTTATTTTTTTTTAAGATTTTATTTATTTATTTGACAGAGAAAGACATAGCAAGAGAGGGAACACAGGCAGGGGGAGTGGGAGAGAGAGAAGCAGTCTTCCCGCCAAGCTGGGAGCCACGACCCAGCCACCTAGGCGCCCCCTCTTTCATTCTTAATATTGGTGATTTGTGTGTTTTCTCTTTTGTTCTTAATCAGTTTAGCTACACGTTTACCCATTTTATTGATCTTACAAAGAACCAATTTTTGGTTTCATTGATTTTCTCTGTTAGTTTTCTGTTTCCAATTTCATTGTTTTCTGCTCCTAACTTCGTTATTTCCTTTCTTCAGCTTACTTTGGGTTTAACTTGCTCTTTTTTTCCTCCTTTTTGTTAAGGTCAAATATTAGATCACAGATTTTAGACCTTTATTCGTTTTTAACACATGAGCATTGAATACTGTGAATTTTCCTTTAAACGCTTTTTAAGCTATGTCCACACGTTTTGACACATGCATTCATTTTCGTTCAGTTCAAGTTATTTTCTAATTTACTTTATGACTTTTTTTACCCATGGATTATTTAGAACTGTGTTGCTTAATTTTGAAATAGGTGAGATTTTCCAGCTATCCCTTCTTGACTTCTACTTACAGTCTACTGCCGTTAGATAACACACTTTAATGATTTTTCCTTCTTAAAATCTAATGAAACATGTTTCATGGCCCCAAATATGGTCTATCTTGTTAAATACTCTCTGTGCACTTGAAAGGATGGGCATTCTGCTTCGCTGCAGGGAGTGTTATGCAAATGTTGATTAAGTGAAGTTGGTTGATGGTTGTTTGACTCTTCTACATCCTTACTGATTTTCTTTCCCTTTGTTCTCTCAATTACTGAGAAAGGCGTGTTGACGTAGCCAACAAAATTATGGATTTGTACAGGATGTATAATATATATCTTCAATTTACCACAAATTACTTTAAATAATATGCCTCTTCCTGTACAGAGTAAGACCCTCACCAGGGTGCTTGCATTTCCTCCTCCCATCGTCTGTGTTATTTGTCATGCCTTTTACTTGTCATGCCTCTAAGTAAGTTATAAACCCCAAATACGTGATTATTTCTGCTTTAAAAACTCCCTTGTCTTTTAAAGAGATTTTTAATGAGGAAAAAAAAAGTTTATGTCTACCATTTGCCGTGTCCTTCACTCCTTTGTGTAGATCCAGGTTGCCATTTGGTGTCATTTTGCTTCTGCCTAAAGAACTTCTCGGAACATTTCTTGTACTGCAGGTCTCTTGACAATGCATTTTCTCAGCTCCTATTCATCTGAAGAAGTCTGTTTCTCCTTCATTTTTTCCAGAGCCCATGAGAGATATTTACTCAATGTTTTATTGTATATGTGTATACCTATATATTGTATTGCATAGATGTATATGTATGTTCACAGAAAAGCTGAAAGAATGATACAGTGACCCGTACGCTCATCACCTGGATTCTACAATTAGCATATTCGTATCTGCTTCATTAGGTATCTAACCACCCATGCATCTCTCTATTCACCCTCTAACCCATCCTATTGTTTTTATACATTTCGAAGTAAGCTACAAACAAGAATGCACTTCTCACCTGAACCCCTCAGCATCCCAGAGCACTTTCGTCACGTAAGGGATTTGGCCACTAGGGGGCTGCCAAGCGCCGTCAAGAGCTTTAGAAGGTAAATGAGTCTAAAGTCCTAAAAAGTGTGCAGTGGGGAAGGTCTGAGGAAAAAGTTTCATGAAGTGAAAGGGCATCATCTAGAAGGAGAGATTCCACCTGCAATCCAGCAAGAAGACTAGAGCACCTTTCATCTCTCCCCTCAGAACTGCCCTCCTCTTTTTATAGTTATTTTAACTATAAAACAGAAAAGACATCACTGACCACTTTTCCTTCAGACGATTGATGCTGTAAAAGGTAGCGGTTCTTTAGATCAGAACCTCAGAAGTCAGGGCGTTATATTTGGGGAAATGAGCTGATAAAATGAATTAAATGTTAACTCATTGATTCTTACTGTCCACGAGGGACTTAGTTTATCAACTAAGATAAAGTCACTGATCTGCCCCTCCCGTTTATGCTCTCTCTCTCTCTTTCAAATAAATAAATAAATCTTAAAAAAAAAAAAGAAAAAAAACTCACCATATATGACAGTCAAAAATTTAACAATAAATAGAGTCCTTATAAGTCAAAAGAAAATGGCTCTGTAATGGTCAATTGCTCAAAAAGGAAACATTAGTTTATTAAAAAAAAAAAAAAATACGAAGCAGGGGTGCCTGGATGGCTCATTTGTTTAAGCGACTGCCTTCAGCCTGGATCATGGCCCCGGGGTCCTGAGGCTCCCTGCTCAGCGGGGAGTCTGCTTTTCCCTCTCCCTCTGCCCCTTCTCCTGCTCTTGTTCCCTCTCTCACTCACTCACTCACTCTCTCTCAAATAAATAAAATCTTTAAAAAAATATGAAGCTGATTTTACAATTATGTGCCACTTATTACTGCACAATTTAGCAAGCATTAAAAACAATTTTCTAGGGGCGCCTGGGTGGCTTAGTCAGTTGAGCATCTGACTCTTGGTTTCAGCTCAGGTCATGATCTCAGAGTCCTGAGATCAAACTCTGCATTGGGTTGTGCACTTGGCAGGCGGTCTGCTTGAGACGCTCTCTCCCTCTCCTACGCCTCCCCCTGCTCCCATGTGCTCTCTCTCACACGCTCTCTAAAATAAATTAATAAATCTTAAAAAAAAGAAAAAGAAAAAGAATTATCCAGTGTGTCAAATAATATAAATTTCCATGCACTGCTGGTCTATAAGTTGATATATTATTTTGCAGAAAAATGAATTAATATGTATTGAAAGCCTTAACATGTACAAATATCTCAGTGATACAGTAATTTTACTTTTCTGCATTATTATGAGGTTAAAAGAGACCTTTTTCAGAAAAACAGAAACAGAGAATTTACTACCAACAAACTCAGAATAATTTCCTTTATATACATTATAAGGAGGAAACTTGCCCTATCAGTTATCAAGATTTATTATCTCTGCAGACATCACAACAGTGTGATTTGGATATATCAATAGACATATAGAAACAGCAGAACAAGTAGACACAAGCCTATTTGGAAACTTGATTTATGACCCAATAGACGTTATAAATCATTAAGAAAGAGTCAACTCTTTACTATGTTGTTCTAGGACAATTGGTTATCCAAGTGAAGTCAAATTGCTACCTTCTACTACACATAAAGATGAATTCCAGGTGTATTAAAATTTATATGTAAGTGGTGAAACTATCAATCTTAGAAGATATTATAGGGCAATGTCTATATCATTTTGAGGCAGGAAAGAATTTCTTAAACAAGATGCCAAAGGCAAAGCCATAAAGGAAAAGAGTACAAATTTGACGATAGTAAAATTAAGCCTGTGTTTTCATCCAAAGACAACAAAGTGTATGAAAGAAAAAGCCAGAGAGTGGGAGAAAGACTTGCTGTGCATCTATCTGCCAAAGAATTATTGTTCATAATTAGGGTCTAATTTGACCCCTTGAAATCAATGACAAAAAGATAAACATTTCAAGAGAAAATGAACCCAAAGATACAACCAGACCTTTCATAAAAGAGATAGTATGCATATTGGTTCATAAATATATGGGAAAATATTTAACTTCATTTGTAACCCTCAAGTCTAAGCCCGAACTTAAGCACACAACAAACATTAACACACAACTGGGTAACACGTCACCTCTACCAAACTGGCAAAAATTGGCTGTCCAAGCCCGGGTAAGACGGCAAAGCGTGAGAACTGCTTGCTGCAGGCAGGGGCATGAGAGGCATGAGGGGCGTGAAGTCAATAAGGTCCGCCATGACCTCATCAAGTTGACCATGACAATTGTATCGGTGAGGGCTCTCCAGAGAAACAGAATGGGATGAATAGGGGTACGTAGAGATTTATCATGTGGGATTGTGGAGGCCGATACAGCCCAGAGTCTGTTGTCTGCAAGCCGGAGGCCCAGGATAGATGCCACTGTAACTCTAGTCCAAACCCGAGCACCCGAGACCCGAGAATGGGCGGGGGGGTGGGGGGAGTCGATACTGTAAGCCCCAGTCTGTGTCTCAGGAGCATCAGGGATGCCAAGTTTTAGGCAGAGAGCAAAGTTGCCCTTCCTCTGCCTTTCTGTCTTAATCCAGGCCCTCAGTGGATTGGGGGGTGCCCACCTGCCCTGGTGAGGACCCGCTCCTTTCCTCGGCATATAGAGTCAAATGCCCATCTCTTCTGGAAACATCCCTGCAGACATACCCAGAAACTGTGTTTTGCCAGCTATGTGGGCATCCCTTATTCCAGCAAAGCTGGCACAGAAAATTCACCATTATAGGCATTCTACCTTTTGACCCAGCAGCACTATTCCTCGGTGTATAGTCCAGACAAGAAACTGTTGTGCACATGCCCCGTGGAAAAGAACATTCACAGTGGCATCGTGGCTCCTGCCATAGCCACAGACTGGAAACAACCCAATGTCCGTCAACAGTAGAATAGATGGAAAAAGAAAAGAAAAGGAAATGCAGTAAAGCTTAAAAAGAAATGAATAAGTGGTAAAAAAAAAAAAAAAGAAATGAATAAGTGCTGTGCCGGGTTCGAGAGCCACGGGCTGAGGCTTCTGGAGCGAAGGATTTACCGAGGTTCAGCTGGCGCAGGTCAAGCTGCAGCCGAAGTTCCCAGAAGCCACAGGGGTGGCTGGGCAGCTACTGGCCGACCTCCCTCCGGAGAGGCTGGGCCAGGCGCTCTGGGCTGGGGAGGAGGGGCAGGTCAGTTGATTAGGCTGCAGGAGAGGCTGTCCCACTGGGAGCAAGGGCCCCCCAGGCTGCTCCGCCCCAGGCTGGGCTGGGTCCAGGAACCAGGCTCCTGCCTGGGATGCCTTGTCCCATCCTGGGCCACCAGCCTCTGCAAGACCCCACGGATGCCCCTAGTCTCTGTGGAAAGGAGAGCAGGAGGCCCAAGAGGCTGCCTGGAAGCTGGAGCAGAGGCTGGGGGTGGAACCCGGCGAACCTCAGAGGCAGAGAGGGCCGTGGGGGCGGGAGCTGACTCTCGGGCTCTGCAGCGGGGCTGGACAGGAGCCAAGCCAGTGGGGCTGGGGAAGGATGGTGTGACAGAGCCAAGGGGTGGCCCCAGGGTACACCTGCTGGGGGGAGCAGGGCGGGTCGAACAAACTGCTCTGAGGGTCACAAGGCTACCACTCCCTCCTGGGGACTGGGGTGCCTCCCTCAACCACATTGAGCCTTGGGCTTTTACCCAGTCCGCTGACACTGCAGTCCCGCCTGCTTCCGAGGCCAGAGGAAGAACACACTCTGAGCAGTACTAATAGCCAGTGTGTTATAACCGGCTCCCCAGGGGGTGACCTTCCCCGCCCTGCGGTGGCCGCTGATGGCAGCAGGGCCCCGGTGGTCCAGCTGTGGGGGCAGAGAAGACCGCATGGGCCGGCTCACCTCTTCACTTGCAAATTCTTTCCGAGCCTCTTCACTTGCAAATTCTTTCTGAGCTCCAAAGCCTCCGGGTTTCCCAAGCATTATCCTCACTAATGTTGTCACGGAGCACTTACAATGGGCCAGGACCCCGCTGGGCGCCAAGGAAACAAAGCTCAGTCTGTTCTCTCCGGACGGCCCCTGGGCTAGGAGCGCCCTGGCCGGTGGCTGGCAGGTGCGTTCCCGAGGGGTCAATGTGAGCTCACAGGTAAGCACAGGTGCCCTGGGAAGGCCCCTAGCCCAGCTGAGGGGAATCAAGACGGGCTTCCTGGAGACGGTGGCACCTAAGCAGAATCCCAAAGACAAATTAGCAATTGGAGTCATAAGAAGGAGTTTCCAGAGAGAGAGAGGGGTGCCAGGGAACAGTGGGTGCATTTGGGAGAGAAAGAAGTAAAGTTTGGGGTTCACAACTGAATCTTCAAGATTGGGGTTCGGCTGTCAGCTGAGAGGGGCAGCAGTGCCACTTCCTGAGAGGGGAGGCCACACGGGAGTGTCTGGTACCTCCCGGTGGGGAGGCCGCAGGGAGTGGGGTGGGGGATCGGGTGGGAGATGTCCCTTTGGTTAGGAGAATGGGGGAGGGGATGTGGTCGCTCTGGGTAGGATGTCAGAGTGGACCCCAAGGTGGACTGAGGGCTCAGAAGTAGCCAAGGAAGTAGGAAGGAAACCAGTAGAGTGTTAAGGAGGGAGGCTCTGGGACAGCGAATGCTCTGGAAGGCCAGGTAAGGTCATGCCTGAGAAGGCTGTTAGATGGGGCTGGAAGGGAGAGAACCAGCCCTTCCAGAGAAGGCATCTCTGTGGGGCCTGAGGGGCAGGAGGGACAAAGGGGCCCGGCTGTGATGGGCTGGGGGCAGGGGGTACTGGTCCTACCTCATGGAGCCCCTGTGGGTGAGGGGCCCGGCAGTCGTGGTCTGGAGTGGACCAGAGAGGGAGCAGGCCGGGACCCCAGATAAGCCCAGCCGGGCTATGGGCCTGAAGCCTCCTGAGCTGCAGGCCCCACAGGAGGTGAGCACGAAGGCATGAGGCCAGCTGCCCCAAACCCACTGTGGGGTTTGGCTGAAAGGCTGGGAAGAGCTTGGGGGTCACAGCGTTAAGGATGTTGGCAAGAGTGAGCCACCAGAGTAGGGGAGTGGCCAGGAGAGAAACTTGCACTGGGGGGCTTCATGGAGGAGGTGACATTTCAGCTGGAGCCTGATGGATGGGAGGTCAGCAGAGGAAGAACATTGGACCGAGGCAGGGAAGAGGATGACTCAGCCTTCTTGGGGCATGGGGGATGAGTCTGGGTGGCAGCAGGAGGGACGGCCGTGAGCACGCCCTAGGGGGTCGGGGCATTTGTCCTTTGGTCAGTCTGTCTCTGGGTAGCCAGCCAAAACGTTTTCACCAGGAAGCGACCTGGTTGCTGTCCAGCTTGGCCACTTGCTCTATGTCCAAATCGGTAGACCCAGCTCAGCCTGCCCCTCCTGCCGGACCCCCGTGAGGACTGAATGAGATCATATAAGCAGAAGGGCCAGGAGCTCCAGACCAGGTCCCCTACGTACCGCCCAGAGGATAGTCCTCCCTGCACCATTGTCCTCACCCTAAAGGTGAATGTCGGCCTCTTACACGAGGCGCTGGGAGAGGCAGCAGAGATAAGTCCGGACAAGCTGCAGAGAAGCACACAGCGGCCTGCGCCTGCCTTCCCTCTGCCGCTTCATCTCCGCAAGCCTCGTTTTCCCCAACTGCCAGAGCGGGATAATAATGCCCGCGTTTTGGGGTCGTTAGAATTAAGTGAGGAGATGTGTGCAGAAGTGCTTAGCGTGTAGCACGTGCCCAGCTAATGTTAGACTACATGAGGATGAATATTCATAAGGGCAGTCCTAAGAGGCTTCGTTGCCAGGTTGCTTGGGGTCTAACCGGCCCAGGGAGCAGGGGCTTGGCCTGGGAGAATGGAAAGTGGGGAGGGGGCTCTGCTCCTGTCTCCTCCTCCAGGAGCCCTCCCCACGCCAACCATGCTGGGAAGCAGGTCAGGGGCTCTCATTGCTCTGGAGACCCCTCTGGAGGCACCCGAGACCACAGACGGCAGAGGAGCCCTGGGCCAGGACACCTGGCCTCTGACTGAGCTCTGAGAGACTTTGGACAAGTCCCCTCCTTATCTGTGCCCCCAAGAGTCCTTCCTGTTCAGTCTGTGTTTCTGATACTCTCTGGCCACAGTGGGGCTGCGCCCCCTCCCTCCCACACTTCGGAGTACATCTCCCCTGCCCAGGGGAGAACATGCGGGACGTGGCGGGGGGTGTGACAACGTCAGGAGGAAGACGGGCACCTTCCCCGGGGTACTTGTGGCATGGAGTCCTGGGAGCCAGCACGTCAGGCTGGAGTCGGGATCGGAGGAGACCCCACAGACTCCTCAACCCCTGTGTGAGGAGGGGAGGCAGAGCTGCTGTCCGGAGACGGCTAGGAGGGGCGGGGGACAGGGAGCTGGGTGGCGGGGAAGAGGTGGCCAGGTGCTGTGTTACTGAGTAAACATGAGGAGGTGACAATGGTCACATCAGGCCAAGCACGGACGCTCTTAAGGTCTTTAAGTCGGCCTCTAGCCTGAGAATACGCTTACAGTCAGGATCCCGCCCCGTGAGGCTCCGTAGGCCACGGGAGGCGCAGGCCACCGCGGGGCCACATGGCCCAGGGACCCTTGCTGCTCTGGGTGAGGACTGGAGGGCAGAATGTTCTAGGCAACGAGGTGAGGGAGAGCATTCTTGGGGTTGAAGAGCCTGTGCATTCTCAGAGGCCAGGAGAAGCGTCTTCCAGTCACCAGAGAAAGGCCCATGGTGGCTAGACAGCAAGGTCTGTGGGAGTGACAGAGGGACTCTGAGGGGCACATGATGAGGAGAAGCTGAGGGTTTTAAGAGACCTGCCAGAAGTGCTTCCCAGAAGGGGGAGAGTGGGAGCAAGGAAGAAGGCATCACTGAAGGTATCACCCCCTGTGGTCGCCCATTTCAAAAACCACCTTTCAGAAGCCCAGGACCCCTGCGATGATGTTTTGGGCACCCAGTGACCTGGAAGAGCCAGGGTGCACTACAGCTGTCCTGGCCCAGCCCCGGGTGAGCAGCCTGGATCCCCCGGCCCACGGAGGATGGTCTGATCTGACTCCCTCGGGGAGCACATAAGGCTCAGAGAGGGAGAGTGCCTTGCCCGGGGTAGCACAGCAAGTTAGTGGCAGAACTGGGGTTAAAACCCGACTCCTGGTTCAGCGTTCCTTCACTCGCCCCTCCAGGGCTTGAGCTTGTCCTGGGTGTGAGGCTGCGGACCCCACAGGCTCTCTGCCCGGTGGGGACGGTCTGGCTGAGACAGAAGTGGGCTCTAATCCCAACGCCATCACACAACTCGTTGTGTGGTCTAGGGCAGGTTGTTTCATATTTCCCATCCCTGAGCCCAGTTCCTCATACGGACCATGGAGATCATCCTAGAACCTGCCCCAGTGCGCTGTTGTGAGGCTCCAACGGTACTCCATATCCCGGGGCTGGTATTTCTGAATCTCCTCTCGCACCCCAGCTGGAGGTCCTGGAGGCCCAGCTCTGCAATGTCACAAGCGGCTGGAGTGGGCAGAAGGCAGCCAGGGCAGTGGGGCCAGCAGCGGAAAGGCCTGAGCTCCAGGAGAGCACAGGGAGGGGCACCTCCAGGGAGGGGACAACAGAGGCCCCAGCCCCTTCCTCCGAGTCCTGAGTGTCACATGGCCTGCCACCCCAGACTTGACCATCAGGTGGCACCACAGGCTTTGCAGCCGGGCTGGAGATGGGAGCCACTGGGGCGCTGAGAAAGGGCCCTTCTGGAAATCTGGCCACAGCCTGGAGGCCAGGGAGCAGGGGAGGAGGACAGAAGAGAAGCTGGAGGCTGGAGCTGGGAGGAGATGGTGGGCACTAGCAGGTTCTCCTCCCCCTTTGCTGTCTCCCAGGGCTCTCTTGGAGACCTGCATGCTGGACCCAGGACCCCTGTACTGAGCCCGGATGAGGGACGTCTCTTTCCCCAGCCCCCTCCCCTGGCCACCCTCCATGGTCTCGGCCTGGCCAAACCCTCGGCTTGAGCAGACCCTCAGCCTGGGCTCTTCTGGGGGTCAGGGTGTCACTGAGAAGAGCTTCTGAGGGGAGGTCAGGAGGCCAGACCCTTGGAGGTCTGGGGGTCCCGCATGGGGGACAGTAGGTAGGACAAGTAGGCCCCAGCCTGACAGCACCCTCCCTATGCTGCTGCTACGTGGGCTTGCTCAGTGTCTCACCTCTCCTCAGGGTGCTTCTCTTCAGCGCCTTCCCTCCTGGATCCTGGGCAGGACCGCAGGCTGCTTGCCCCTCTGCCCCTGCTGGACCCCGGAGAGGACGGGGTTAGAGCAGAGGCCGGGCCCCCAGCGTAGAGCCTCCTCTCTCCTTCCCGGGTCTAAAGCTGGCGGTCTCCCTGAGGGTCAAGATGTAGTGTGGGGCCAGGGCCAGAGTGGAGCTCCCTTGGGGCCCAGGCTCAGGCGGCCTGGACAGGACCGTAGGGGGTCCCGACAAGGACAGCGTGTGGCCACGGCCACGGAAGAGGAGCTGGGGCTGGTGGCACAGAAAGCTGACACCAGGCCTACCCAGGGGCTCGGACCAGAGTTGACACTTGGCTGCCCGGCCGCGTGCCCTCCCCGCATGACGGATGGGACCTTTTCCCTCCGCCATTGCCCACCTCAGCTGGGGAGCTGCCCGGGGCCCTGGGAGGGAGGCTCCTCTAGGGTGCAGCCCTTGCTGCTGACAGCTCGGGGAGGGTGGGGTCCCCAAGGGGACAGAGACAGGTCCTCCTCCCCAGCTCTCGGCTGCAGTCGGTGCCGCGGGAGCGGCCCGGCGGGGTGCTGCCCTCCTGGAGCCATGGGGACCGGCTCCTCCCAAAGCAGAGTGAGCCCTGGGCGATGCTGCTGGCTCCAATCTCCCCTTGGAAGGAGGACCGTCCCTTCCCAGCAAAGCCCCAGACCCTGGTTCGAAACCCTTCCAGCCGGCACCCCACCCCCAACAGCTCTCTCTGGAGCTCTCCTCCCTGTGTGGACCCCACCCCCAGGAAAGCCTGCCCTGTCCCTCTATCCCCCTCACCTCCTGTCCCCACCCCCAGGGGCCCATTCTCCAGGCTCAGGGTCTCATGGGCACACGGGGCTCACGGCTGGACCGTGGAGGAGATGCGTGAGTGCTTACAAGGCAGGAGGCCGCCGCGCTGGGTCCCTGCTCGGGGTGGGGGTGGGGGGGTGGGGGGGTGAGGGGGGGCTGACTGTCCCCAGGAGCTGTTCTCTTATACACGGGACAGTGTGCTTGGGGGGCCTCCAGCTGGCCCCGCGTGCCCGACATGGCTATCCTAGCCCACCCCCGCTGGCGATGTCCGCAGCCCACTGAGTCCAAACGCTGGAACCTACGCGTGTACCTGACCTAGGAGCAGCATGCCCTGCGCACGGCGGGCCTTGGCAGGAGCGGAGGAGGACAGGGCCGCAGCAGGTGGGGCCGCGGGGACCCAGTGAGCCCCTCCCTCTGCCTCTTCTCTTGCTGGGGCGAGGAAAGGCCCCGGGTTCTGCTGAGCTCACCATTTTTGAACTCCTTCCTGAGAGGTGTTTTGTTTTTTAATGATTAGGGAGTTGGCCCACGCCGGCTCATGCTGGCAGCATCACAGGCTCTGCCAAGCTCTCTGAGGAGCTCCTGGAGCTGGGGGCTCCTGGGACCACTCTGTGCCTCCTCTGATGGGACGCTGCTGGCCTCCCCTGCCTTGGGCTGGGCCAGCCGGGCTTGTTAGGTTACCAGAAGGCAGGGGCTGGTCAGGCCAATCATGGCAGCCACGAGACGTCAGGGGAGAGGGCAGGTGATGGCTCCGGCCCGGACAAGTGAGGTGGGGGAACTCGCACCTGTTTCAGGGGAGAGAGCTATGGCTTTGTTGTTCCCTGGGGCTGGCAGGGAGTAGACCCCACCCCTCCCCCCCGGCCTGGCCTTGCCCTGGGAGCTGTCGCCCGGGACCCCGCCTACCCGGGGCCAGGAAAGCTGCCCCTGCCCCACTAGAGGCCAGGCCCAGGCCCCCCTGGTAAAGGGCACTGGGTGCATGGACCGCTCACCGGGGACTTCCTCCACCCCCAGGTCTAGGGAGGCCGGCCAGGGTGGGGCTGGAGCTGCAGCCCTGGTGAAAGCCCGCTGTTCCCCAGGCAGCAGTACCTGCCCCCCGCCCCCCGCCCCCCCCAGCCGCCTGCGTCACGGGAGCTGTCAGCGCTTGCACCCAGCTTCCCAAGCGATGAGACATGGCTCCCAGCCTACCTCCCCAAGCCGCTGGCAGCTCACACCCTGTCATCTGGGGAGCCGCAGATCTCGGGGGTGCCCCCAGAGCCCCTCTCCCTGGGCCGTAGACAGGGACCTTGGCCCTCGGGGGGAGGGAGACCAGCTGTGGACAGTCGGGAAATGAAGCTGGATCCCTTTTTGTGAGCTCTGACAGATTTTCCCAACCAAGCCTTGAGGGTGGGGCCGAGGACAGGAAAGGAACCAGGACTGAGTTAGCCTGGACCAGGCCTCCGAAAGGAGCAAGGCCTGTGCGGAGCAGATTCTGGGAAAAATGTGCACACGGAGTTGGGTGTGTCCGGCCCTGCCTTCTGGACAGAGACTCCGTCTCCTCCCGCCTAGGGCCCCTGCCCCAACAGGGAGCCACACCCATCGCCCGATGCTGTCCTGTCTCAGGCGACCTTTGTAAAGAGGAAAGGTGCCTGTGTGCTGGGCCCCGTCCATCATGTCCCTCCCTCTGAGCACTGTCTACAGCTTGAGGGTCCCCTCACTCCCTGTGTGGTGCCTTCTCGGATCCACAAGATGCAGGAAGGTGGGGAGCCCGGGAGCCGAGTGCCCTGCCTATTCCAGGGGAGCTGACGGCTGAGGCTTGAGTTCGAACACTGCCTGGGGAGGCCAGCTCACTCTGGCCTGGGGAGCCGGTGGGGCTCCGGCGTGAGCAGGACCCACTGGCCTTTGCCCCCTTGTAGCCACAGAGGCTTTGGCTTCAGAGCTAGACCCTGCTCCTTGTTCTTGCCATGACTGGGCAAGGCCTAACTCCCTAATGTATAAAATGAGGAGGTTATAAGAAGGGAACTCAACCTTTTGTGGCACCAAAAATATCTTTCCAAGTAATGGTATTCGAAATCCCAATACGCTAAGCAGATAGAAGTGGAATCACTCAGACTTGGGCATGAGGGGCTCAGGACCCCAGCCACCAAGAAAAGCCCTCTCCCCTTCCCACAGAAGCTCCAGGTGGCCCCAGTGCGATCCTGGGGTTCCTTTGCCACTCTGAAGTCCCTGGTGACAAGGCCCACTCCAGACAGAGATGCGTGGATCCCGGTCATTCCGAGACACCCCCTTTCTGTGAAGGGGCAGAGTGATCTCCTGCCAGAAAAGAAGGAGAGGAAGTGACCAACTATCGATTAAGCACTAACCGTGTGCTCTAAGTCTTTATATCCATGACCTCACTCATTTCTCATGACCAGCCCACAAAGGGGCTGTTTCAACCCTGTTTTACAGATGAGAACTATGCTCAGAGTACAGAGGAATCCGCGTGGGATTACACAACTGGTTCCCTCCAGGAATGTCAGGTCGTGATGAGGAGTCCGGCGGGGGTGGAAGAACCGTGGTCCAGACGGTCACCTCTGCCGGGAGGTTGACGTCACCCAACAGTCACTCAGCAAACATGCCAGGCATGAAGCATGTGAGACTCTGTGTCACGGCAGGTGGGGGAATTCTTCACTCAGGGACCATGGTCACCAGGAAGTTTGACTATTGGGTTTTCCCATCCTCAGGGCAGCAGAAGGTGGGAATGTGGCTTCTTTCAGGCCTTCTGTGACCCGGTGGACCCGCTGCCCCAGGCGGGACTGCTGGTGGCCATGGAGGGGAGTGGGACCTGGGGTCCTGGAGGACTGAGGACGCCGAGAGTGGTAGGCGGGAAGCACAGGGCCGGATTCCTGCGCCCAGCTGCGCATTAGGCAAGGCAAGCCCGGAGGCAAGGGGCTCTTCAGGCCTCCCCGGAGGTCTGGGTCTCCAGCTCTTTCCAGACAAGCATGAAGCCTCCTGAGAACCAGGCCAGTCTGCTCCTCTCTGAAGTGGAGGTTCCATTAGGCAGAGGCTGCTCCGACCCACTTACCACCCTTCCTGAGGCCTGTTACCGGGCTGACCCATCAAATGTGTTCAGTGAAGTGGGGAGAAAACTTGGGGTTGGATCCCGTTGTTCCCACACCCCCTCAGGGACAGAGATCCTGAGGGGCTTTTTCTTTGTCCCCTCCCCTCCCTTCGTTTCCCTTCCCCCAGGGAGGGGACCTGCTGAGAGCCAAGTCGGCAGGAATGGGACCCACAGTTGGGCCCGATGCCTCAGCACTTAGCCTAGAGCTGCTCCTGGGAATGGGGGAAGTAGGACCAGGCAAGACGGGGAGGAGTGGGGAGGAATATGACAGAATGGCCGGTGGGCTCAGGGGCCAGGAGAGGGGATCACATCAGCCAGGGCCCTCCTGCATAGAACCTGGCAGAGGGCAGGGAGAGGAACTCATGGTTGTTGAATGAATGGATGGATGAATGAATGCATATTATATTATTTCCCTTGTCCAGACCGGTCTCCTGGCCTTCATACTCTTTGTGTCTCTAGCTTGGAAATCCGTGCTGTCCACCACCACACTGGGGCACGGAGTGCAGATCTCAGATGCTTCCTATGAGAAAAAGAAGGCTAAAATATCTCAATAATTTTTCTATCCATCGCATGTTGAAATAATATTTTGGCTATATTGTGTCAAATAAAATAGATTACTAAAATTAACTTCACCTGTCTCTTTTTACTTTTTTAAATGCAATCACTAGAAGAATTTAACTTACCCACGTGGTTCACATTGTATTTATCGGCCCGCCGTGATCTCGATGTGTCTCTTGCTGGTTCTCTGCCCTGTCCCGAATCCTAGGGCTCTGCGAAGCATACAGCCCAGCTCTACCCTCCTGGCGGGCCCACTTCCGGGCCTGAGAATGAGGTCCAATGGTCAGAGGCTTAGTCGTGGTACTAGACTGGGAGCTTATCAGTGCTGGTAAAGAAACAGCCAAGGGAGGACACCCGACGATCCGGGGCCACAGCCCCGTGCATCAGGCGCACTATTTGTGCCATTCCATTGAACCTTCATGACGTTTTATGGAGTAGATGATATTATCTCTATTTTACGTTGGGAAACTGAGGCTCTGACAAGGTTGATGAAGCCAGCCGAGGTCACGAGTTTAGCATGTGCCAGAGCCATGATTCAAATAAAATTTATTGGACTTCAAAGTCTGGACTCTTAACCTCTAACTTGTCCCATGTGGTGGTTTCAGAGTCTTGGAGGTGGGAATTGGGTTTGGGTGTTCCATCCTGGGAAGGGAAGGGATGAGTTTCAAAGGTCAGAGTGACGATGGGGGTAGGATGAACATTCTCAGAGGACAATCGGAGTCCCTCTATAAGTCTGAGCTTACCAACAGCCCCTGCCACTTATGGGGAGAAGGCTGACCGGCTTCGCCATGGTTGTCCAGCAGCAAGTAGCGGGGCTGGACCTAGAGGCCAAGACTCCTGGGCCATGACTGTTTCACAATCTAGGCGATGACCAGTTTCCATTGGGCTGCTGAAGTACAGAGACAGCAAGGCAGCTGGCTCAAACCAGAGCCCTTGGGTTTCACATCCCAAGGCCCTGGGCTCTGGGCAAGATGGGGAAGCCTGAGACCATTTTATTGCCATTTGCTATGTAATTAATGACTTAATGACCTTCGGGGAGGCAAAGGAGCCATTAATGGCCTCGGAGAGCATGACCCCAGCTGAGAGCTGAGTCTCCATGCCCTGCAGGTTCTGGTGGCTGTAGTCACCACCTTGACTTTTGCCTGCTTTGAGGCTTCAGTCTTCCTGGCCCCCTTCTCTCCTGGGCCTGGGGAATCTCCATTGAGGACCTCAGCCTAAACTAGACACGGCCCACTGCTACTGGGAGCTGGTCCCAGTGCTAGGGACCCTGTTCATAGTCCCGTGGCACAACCCTGATCACTGTTCTCTTCCCTGTCCAGTCTCATTGCCGTTACACTTTGAGGGCACCTCCTGTTACATTCACACACATTGTCACAAGGTCCTTCCTCAGAGCCTCTGTACGGGACCTTCCTCACTCTGCACAGGAGAACTTTCTCTCGGAGTTCTGCTCTGCCTCTGCCCCGGGGAGGCCAGGTCTGAGCATGGCTGCCCAGCTTCCTGACTCTCCCGGTCTACCCTGTGCTTTGTGCCTGTGCTTTGCACTCTGGCTACCATGTTCTCCCCTCACTTTCTCCGTCTGGTCTGTTTCCTCATCCAGAAAACAGAGCTGATACTACCTACCCCATAGACCCAGAAGGGTTAAGTAAGACAATCCATGGTGTGTCTGGAAAAAGAGATGCTTAAACTTCCTGTTCTTCAAGGTCCAGCTCAAAGCCAACCAAGAACTCTCCTATCCTGCCCATCCTGTCATCGGGGAGGTAGATGGAGTTCAGGGAAGGAGCTGAGGCATCCACGGCAGCCTGCAGGACCTACCCCTTCTGCTCTAGGATGGATTTTTGGCTACAGATACTTTCAGTTTTCCATCCATGTTCCAAAGTAATGGATTTCTGCCAAAATGGCACAGGCTTGTTATAAAAATTCAAACAGCACAGACATCTGCACAGAAGAGAGTAATCACTCCCCCCAGACCCTACCACCCAGAAATAACCAACATGACTATCTGCTGAACATCAGTCCCGACATACCTCTAAGCAGAGATACAAATAGAATGGTAAGTAGATGATAGACAAACAGAAAGAATTCTCTAAGGATGAGGTCATATATTACATGCTTTTGAAATAAAGAAATGTTAAGTTTATGTGTACTTACATATAACAGGAAATAAAAAGAAAAATACCTCTGAAGGCAGGATTGTATCTTGGATAAATGTTTCTTAACCACAAGAGACATTTGTACCTATAAACTGCCTCTACGTATAAGAAAGTGAATTATTTTTCAAAACCATTTAAAAAGGTTGTAGTCATTGATTTTTTAAAATTATGCTTTCATTAGAGACAGTGCAGCTGATTCCGCTATGAAAGACGAGATGATAAGCACACTGTACTTCATCCCCCCACTTCTCCCACATCCTGATTTTTGTTGCTTACACAATTTTCATTTTGTTGGGAGTTTTAGTATATGTGCTGCCGAAGCGAGCACTTGTTGGGAGTTTTAAATGTTCATATTCTGCAACTCTATCTTTAACCGGATGTGATACTCACCACCCATTCTTTCTTTGGCTTCGTTACTTTCGAGTTCTTTAGCTTGAATCATTCATGACGTTCTGCCTCTTGTGTCAGATCTTCAAGACAGGTTCTCACGTCTGAAGATGCCTGTGGTCTTTAGACTTACCTGGTGTACTGTCTGTGGGTCATGCTTTCTGTCCCTTGGGATTTTGTGACCTTTACTTCTAGTCTTCTGGCATTGAACGTGGAGAAGTCTGAGGCTAACCTGGGTTTTCCCTCTTGTAATGACTTGTGTTTTTGTTTTTATTATTTTTTTTCTGGCTGAATGCCTAAACAATTCTTTATGCTTTGAAGTTCAGTAACTTAAACAGGATATTCTCAGTGTTGACCATTCCCAATCTATTTTTTTCTGGAATGCCATGTGCCCTTTGTCTCAGTAAACGCAGTCCTTCCTTTCTTTAAAGGAAAGCTTTTCTGTACAACAGCCCTAAACAGGGACACCTGGGTGGCTCCACGGTTAAGCGTCCACCTTTAGCTCAGGTCATGATTCTAGGGTCCTGGGATCGAGTCTCGCATCAGACTCCTCGCTCAGAGGGGAACTTGCTTTTCCCTCTCCCTCTGTACCTCCCCCCTGCTTGCTCACTTGCCCTCTCTCTCTGACAAATAAATAAAGTCTTTTAAAAAATAACCCTAAATATCTTTTCTATTTCTTTTGTATAGTTCTCTACTTTAGGGATATTAATTGTTCTTATATTAGCTGACCTTCATTTATTTCTTTTTTTCTCCTCCAAACCTATTATTGTCTCTCTAATTGTTTTTATCTCTTTTTCTTTGCATTGATTACATGGGTTCAAGCCTTTCCTTTGTGCCAATCTATTTTTAGCCTTCTGTGTTGTTGTTTCTAAATCATTCATTAGATTAGTACTTGTATTTAGTTCTCCCTTTGTTTTCCTAACCCTGCAACCTCTTTTCATCTCATTCAGTTTTATTATTATCTAGCCTTTAAATGTTGCACTAACATGCTCCCCAAACATAAAACACTAGTCAAGGACTTTGTTTCTGTTTTTAGTTTATATTTTCTTCTAGGAGGGATTTTTCACCTATCTTTCTCATGCTGTGCTCCTTTCTGTCTCCCTGCCCCCACAGTAGATTTTCAGAGTTGCTGTGCTATTTCTTTTTCATATTGCTTATGCAAACATGAGCAGCTCTGTCCACACCCTCTATTAGCTTTGATATAAAGCGGATGAATCACATTAGTCTTGTATGGCTCCCTGGCTTGCCTCATGCATGTAAATCTTGCCCTTGTGCCTGCGGCATCCCAGAGACAAGGACCATGCTTCGTTCTTCTCTGTTCCCTGCGATACTCCTGGACCTGGGCTCACACAGCTGGAGGTCTGAGCTCTGACTAGAATGATGAGGGGTTGGGGCTATATTAAGTTCTCAAGTCCTGAAAGGGTTTTTTATACTGAGGATTCCCCATGGCAGTTCTGAAAGTTTACTGGGGACAAAACTAGAGAAAATGTGTTTAAATTATAGTAAGAGAAATTGAGGTTACTCAGAAAACGTAAGTTCCAAGAGTTTGTTTGCCACTAATTAATTTTATAGGAGCAAAAACCTTGGAGTCATTTCAGTGTGGGGAGGGATTTGGCTTATCCCACCTTCTCTAGGAGCAGAGTTTTCTTTGCAAATTCTTCTGCCCAGATCCACCCTGTCGGGAAAGGCTTTCTTGAGTAATCCAACAAAAGCCACAGTTTATTAAATACCTTGTCTGTGCTAGGCACTTTACACTTAACACTTAATACTCTCAAAACTATCCTGCAAGTGAGCTTTCATTAGTTTCCTTTTATAGATGAGAAAACTGAAGTTCAGAAAAGTTAGGGAACTAGTCCAAGGACACAGCCTGATGAACTTCTGAGACAGGAGCACGAAGCCACCCAGTCCAGCCCCAAAGTCTATGCTCTTCCCCTGCCTCCCAGGTTGGCTTTCAAGAAGCGTGAGTAGGTTTAGAAGAGGCAAGAGAAATGTGATGGGACTTGGAAGACAGAAACCAAGCAGGTGTTCTAGAAAATGGGAACAAAAGGAATCAAATGGCAGAGTTAGAGCAAGTGCAGGGTCTGGGTAGAGACCCCAAGGAATTGAAAGCAGGGACTCCAACAGATGTTTGCACACCAAGCAGCATTATCCACAATACAAAATCGGAAGCAACCCAAGTGTCCATCCGCAGAGGGACAGATAAACAAAAGGTAGTATATACATACAACGGAGCATTATCCAGCCTTAGGAAAGAAGGAAATTCCAACACCTGCTCCAACACAGATGAACCTAGAACACGTTATGCTAAGTGAAACAAACTAATCACAAAAGGACAAATGTCATATGATTCTACTTACAGGACCAGGTGGTAGAAGGATGGTTGCAGGGGTGAGGGGAGTTGGGGGGGAGAAGGGAGTTAGTGCTGAATGGTCACAAAGTCTCTGTCTGGGATGATGGACAATGATGATAGTTGCACAACAAATGATGCGTTTCCCGCCATTGATCTGCACCTTTAAAAATGGTTCAAGTCGTAAATTTTATGTTATGTGTATTTTACTGTAATTTAAATATATATATATATTAGCTGGACCTGGAAGTTTCTTTAAAATTCAGATTCCTAGGCCTGGGCCCAGGCTTGGATGGGTTCCTAAAATGTGCCTTTTTAAAAGAAGGACTTCCAGATGATTCTTAGGCCCTCTAGTTTAAGAACCGTTGGCTAAAGAGGATCGGAACAAAGAGACTTGATTAATGATGAGAACCTGGGCAGTTGCAGGAGTCTGTGGAATGAGCAGCGTCTCCCCAGGCCAGGGGGTTGTGTCCAGGAGCCTCGGGAAGCCTGCACCTTTTCCTCTGTCTGTGGGCACAGGACCATCTCCTTGGAAGCCTGCTGTGTCCATTAGAAGCCCATCTTCCCTGCAGAGACCCGAGCTGGCAGCCTCAGCAGGAGAAGCTGGCTTATCCAGCTTTACCCAGGAGAAGCTCCAGGATACGGTCGGGACCTGAACCTCCGACAGAGCTGTTCCTCCATCGGGTCCTTCCTCCCATCACTGTCAGACTCCTCCCCTGTACCCCCAAGTCTGATCCCGGGATGATTCATTATTCACAGAGGTTTATCCCCAGGGAAGTGTCACAGGAAGCGCCTGGGAGTGGGCAGGGAGCCGGAGCGGAAATGGTAAATGGGGGCGCTGTCATCATTGTTTTTATTCTCCACGGACCAGCTCCCTTCCCTGCTCAAAACAGTCCATTACTGGTTGTCATGGATCCCAACAGGAGGACGTTGCAAGGTCATGTGAATCAGGGGCTAGGAGTCCACTGAAGATGCTCATTTCTCCCTTTGGTTCTCCCCTGTGTGTCTCTCTGTGCACTGAATTTCTCTGCTTGCGGGTCAACCCCGGGGGCACACGTGAGTCCCCACCATCCAGAGAGGCTCACTGCCGGGGCTACTGTGTTTGGAGCAGATGAGCTGAGGCTGAACCAATCGGTCAAGGCTGGGGGCACAGCGGCATCGCACCTTCTCAGCAGGGTGCCTGGGAGCCCCCCCACCCCCACCCCCTGCTGCTGCAGTGGCACCCATGTGAATTGCAGGGAGGAGGTGTTCTCAAAAAAAGGGCTGGGACTCCCACGGTCCCAGGACTCTCCCATGGTTCCTGGGTACATTTGCATGGCACATAAGAACTCCCAAGAGCTGTCCCAGCTCCAGCCCAACCCCCAGTCCCGCCACACTGCACCCACATCCCTGTCTTTCTGTGCTCTTCCTGCCTACAAAAAGCAGAGTCAGGAAGAAGCCGTGTTGGTCCCAAACCAGTCCTTCTGGCTCCCCGTCTCAGCCCTTCCTCTCTCCCTGGTTGCCATGAGTTTTGTAGGTAATGTTGCTGGGTTTCAAATCTCTGCTGATATAATCCAGAGGTTTTTTTTCCTTCTTCTTCTTCCTTTCCCTGTAGTTCTTCCGTGATTAGGTGAATCCAGAGGCCTATTGCCCAGGGAAGACTACAGAAGAGGGGATGATGTAAAGAAGCTCCCACCCAACGCGGGGGAGAAAGGAGAAAACCCTTCTGTGGCCGGAGAAGGAGCAGGGCAGGGAGACATGAAAGTCCTACCCTCCCACCGCTTCGGGTTCCAGACAGGGGAGGGAAGAAGGGCAGGTTAAGGCTGTGAATATGCAGAGAGGTTTGGTGGGGAGCCCTGTGCAGGAATCTTGCTCTTAGCTTCTTAGCATACAGGCCAGAAAACGGCAAGCCGGTCGGGAAAGCCTAGTGATCCCCACAGGGCCACGTCTGAAAAGGGATAGGGCAGCAAATTTGAATGACCAAGGGAGGTGTCTAGAGAGATGGTCCTGCGTTCTTGCCCCCTGGCTCCCCACCACCTTTATGAAGCACGTGGGACATGCAGAAGGTCCTACCAAAGGGTCTGAGAGTCTGGACGGAAGCCATGCCGAGGAGTCGCAGCTGGAGGGGGCTAAGCAGCCAGAAGGCAGCAGGGCGGCGTGCCCAGGCTGGGATGGAGTCTGTGTCACGACCAGCACTTGGGGATCTTCAGGGCCAGTGGGAGCTGGCCGGCGGGGGAGATGGCCACGCTCCTCGCTCCTCGGGAGAAACCCAGGGCTTGGCCTCAGACAGGGCAGGAGCTGTGAACTAAAGGCAGAGGGCAGTGTGTGCACCCTCACTCTCCAAAGTCTCAAAGGTGCCTCTGGGGCACCCTTGGAATGGACAGGATCGGCCTTGATGGGGAGTTTTGATTTTGAATGGCTCACTCCCCCAAATAACTATGAATGAGTACACAAGAGCTTACTCCAAATGAGAGCTCCATTTACCTTAAATGGGAGGTTTGGTTTGTTTTCTGTTACGGATTTCCCACCAGCATCAAAATCCGAAAAGCGGCCTGGGAGTTCCATAAGATCACGTATAAAATAATAAGCTAATTTCCTTTATTCCCTAATTTGCACATGTAAGTATATCATGTACACATTCCTCATTGGCAAACCTCCACCTTCATACCTAGAGACTAAGAACTTTCTTCCTCAGGGTCAGGGACCCCCAAAGGCCGGGAGCATGGGGCAGGGCGGCTCTGGCCTCCTACAGGGCTGGGCTGGGGCAGGGATCTCCCGCCGCCCTGGCTCTGGCTTCCAGCGGGCTGCTGTTCCACGGCCAGTTGGTGTGAGTAACGCCTCCCCTACTGTCAGACCGAAGATGACGGTATAATCGGCACAAACAGCAATTAGGGTAATTGTCCTGTTTAGACAAAACCAGACTTCACCGCACGGGCCAGGAGACATTCGGCACCTGGCAGCCTCTTGGGAGAGGGCACACTGTGGCTTCCGGCTCGCCACGGCGCCCACCCTGCCAGGTGCTGGAGCTGGAGGAGAGGGTGGGATGGGAGGTGGGGTGAGGAGACGAAACGCTGCTGCCGGGGAAGTCCCGTTATCCAGGCCTGGTAGGGGGGGCTGGGAGCCCCGAGCACGCCCCCAGCCCCCAGCGGCCCTGTGCTTCCCGCTGTCTGCTCACGCCCCCAGACTGCATCACCCCGAGACTGACCGCCGCTCCCGCCAAAACCACGTACCTGCAGGCGGCAGGCGATTTCCCCAGGGAAATGAAATGCAGATCACCGCCCCCCACCGACCTGAGCCAACTGGCCTCCCTCCCGCCCAAACCCCCGAACTCCAGGCCTCCCTCAGGTTCCCCAGCTGTTCCAAGTGGAAACACGTACCTTGTCGGGATCTGGAAGAGGCAGTGGTCCCACCTCAGGGTGGCAGGGAAGCAGAGGAGGTTGGGTGGGACCCGGGGGGACTTTGGGGACTAACTGGACATTTTATCATGACCTGGCAGGTTGGACTCCAGGATAGGAGGGGAAAGAACCGGTGCTTGTTCCCATCCTATAAATGGGGGAGGGGTCAAGAGGAGGAGGATGGCCCATATCTTCCTTGCGCGGGCTCTTCTACACTGTTGCTCCTCTCAATGGTCTTTTAGTCCCTCTTGATAACGAGCCTGCGAGGTGGGCGCTTTCCCCCAATTCACGGGCTCAGAGAAATGAAGTGTTTGCCTAAGAGGTCCTTAGCTGTGACAAGTGCTGGTCTTAAGCTGAGTCCCTTGGCTCCAAATAGCAAGTCATCGTAGTTTTGGTGACCCTTTTAAAATCTTTATTTGTACATCATTTTAGAGCTTATTAATTGTTCTTGTACCAAAGAGGGAGTCTCGTTCTTGAAACAGCACCCTAGGGAAGGCCGTGACAGAGACAGTAGCATTTGACAGATCACGGGTAGGTGGCCTGTCCTGAGACTTGTCACTTCCAGCATGCTCCGAGGACCCACGGCATCGGCGTCACCTAGTTGCTTGCTAGCAAAGCAGGACATCAGACCCCACCCCGGACCCACTGAATCATAATCTGCATTTTAGCAAGATCCCTGGGTTATTCAGGGCCCTTTAAGATCGGAGAAGTACTGACTTTGAGCATCTACTCCAACCCCCTCCTTTTACAAGCAGGGAACCTGAAACCCAGAGAGGGCAAACGACTTGTCCAAAGCTACCCAGCAAGTTGGCGGCCAAGCCAGGCCAGAGCTCTGCTTTGCACCAGGTAGTGAGGTGGTCAGGAAGGGCAGCGTGTATGCTCTCTCTACCTCACCATCCATCTTGTGGGGCCCTGCTCAGTTCCCACCGCCCACAAAGTTGGGAAGACTGGCCGAGCCCCACTCTGACTATGTCAAAGAAGGTACAGTGAATCCTGAGGACTTCTCTGGAAAAAAAAAAGCTAGGCTTCCTGTTGAAGCCTGGTAGACGTAACCAAGGAGGGAGCCAGACGGACCTTCAGAAACAAGTCCTTGCCCAATAGCCCTGTGCCGTTTCTCTTCCTCAGCTGGACCTCAGTTTACCCATCTCAAAAGGGAATATCAGGGGGCCTCCCAAAGCTCATAAAATTGCCCGAGCTTTCAGAATGAAAGCCCTGTGGAAAGACATAGTCCCATTATGTCTTCTTGTGTTTAATTGTGGCGGTGCTGTGTGGACTGCCTAAAGACACCCCATTAAGTGGGAAGTATGAAAATGATGGGCCGCCCGGGCTGAGAGGTTGGCAGTTATTAGAGGCTGGGCCCTTCTGACTTCCTGGCAGAGGCGTAACTGGCTTCATAAATTCCTCCCGGGGGAGAGGTGACGTCGTCTGAGGCCGCTTCTCTTTTCCCAGAGCCGCTGGGGCATCAATCTGTCCACGGCATGGAGTGAAACCAAACAAAAAGTTGGTGGCAAAGGGGGAGGAGCAGAGGGATGAGAGGTCAGCCGTCCGGTGCTGAGTGGGAGCCAGCCGGTCCCTGAGTGGTGCCATTGCTGAGGGACTGCGTCATTCCGGTGTGTCCCCCGCCCACCTCCCGCCCCCCGCGTGGCCCAGGGCTGGTCCTGGGTCTCACCTACCCGCCAAGCCACGTGCTGAGTGGGTTTGCTGAGAGAGGCTGACAGCTCCTGTCAAGTGACTGACAGAGTTTCTAGTCAGTCTCTGTTTCCTAGGGCAGCCGCACAAGTCACCACAAACAGAAATTTATTCCCCACAGTTCTGGAAGCCAGAAATCCAGAATCAAGGTGGTTCCTTCTGGAGGCTCTGAGAGAGAATCCATTCCGCATTTATTCCAACTTCTGGCCTTCCTTGGGTGTGCCAACATCACTCTAGGCTCTGCCTGTCTTCGCATGGCCTTCTCCTCTGTGTCTCAAATCTCCCCTGCCTTTCTCTTGGAAGGACACTTGTCATTGGATTTCATCTAAACCTACGAATCTCAAGATTCTTCACCTAATGACATCTGCAGGGACCCTTTTTCCAATTAAGATCATGTTCATGGGTTCTGGGAATTAAAACGTGGACATAGCTCTTTGGGGGGAGCCCACCATTCAGCCCACTACAGTGTCCCCCAAAGACTGTACCTCGGCAGCTGTCTCCGCCCCAGAAGGGTCCTGTGGTATGTGAGCGCAGTGTGTGGAGGAGAAGCCCTGGCTTGGGGCTGTAGGAAGGACCTGTGCGCCTCAGCTCTGCCGCTCACCTGCAGCAGCTCCGGGCAACTCAAACAGCCTCCGGGAGCCTCAGTCTTGTCATCCTTACAGTGGGGGACAATATTCCTCTCCAGGAGTGGATGCGCAGATCCCAAGAGGCAATAGACAGAGGATCACTTTGTAGAGAACGAGAGAGCTGTGAAGAATTTCCATGATTCCCCTTGCAGACAGATGAGAGCAGATGCAAAACCCAGCCACGCCAGCAAGTAATCAGAAGTATTCACTCTTTCTGAGTCATCTTATGATTTCCCTTTGCTGCACTAAGAGCAAAAACTTTTGTCCTGGACTACAAAGTTGCCTTCCACAGTTCCGTGCTGTCCTTTATTGCCTGTTTTCCGGAAGGTCTTCAAATGCCGTCTCTGCTTTCACATTGCCCGCCCTCCCCAGGCCGGGCCTCACCCCAAGCCCCAGTGCTGGAGCGCGAACGGGAGTCCGGAAGTCACCAGGGGAGTCCTGCATTGGACCCTCTTGCCAACCCAATCCCAGTGATCCCTGCTTTTCCCAGATGGCGAGGGGATGGGATGTGGAAGAAATAATCTGTCATCGAGGGCCCCCCAGGGTCTTTCTTGGGGCAGGGGAGGCTCGCAGGGCAGCCTGTCAAGGTCTAGGACTGGCAGGCGCAAAGCATGTCTACAGGACCCTCGGACAGGAGTGAGGGGTACAGGTTCCCTCGGCCAGGCCACCCTCCCCCTTCCCCTTTGGCAACTGTGGCAGCCAATGGACAGCTAAGACCCGAGATGGTTCGAGGGTTCAGGTGTCATGTGACCGACCCCACAATTCCTCAAGAGTGTTTTGCCAAAATGCGCCCAGGTCCAGCCCCAACTTCGGCAGAGCCCAAAGTCAAGACCTCTGGTATGATACGACCTGGGAAGAGGGCAGGGGTAGGTGGGAGTAAAAAAGTGCTGAAAGGGGCGTCTGGTCATAGGGATGCTAACAGAGCACGCAGATGGAATGTAGGGCAGCGGGACAAATGTTTACTGAGCCACCGCGATATTCAGGACCCTGCAGGAGGCTTGCTGGTGGTGCAAAGAGCATACAGTGTTGGGGGGGAGGGAGCTGCGCTAAGTGGCACAAGAGAGGTACAAATTATACCAAAAGTCCGGGAGGGACAGGAGGACTTTCAGCTCTGAACCTCCGGGGAGCCAGTGGGGAGGAGGTGGGAACATGAGACGTGCTAGGTGGGCAAGATGACGACGGCACTGAATGCACAGAGATGAGAGCAGCCCGCCAGGCAGAAGGAGCCAGTGTGAGGGACCCGTCGTGGCTCCTAACTCAGGTACGGTTGGTGGCAGGCTGCGGATCTGGGGGCAGCCTGAAGCCAGGCCTACTGAGCACAGATCTGGGAGGCATCTGGCCCACGGCTTGTGATTGGTGCCCTTATAAGGAGGCAGCTGGGCTGGACTGTTCTCAGGAGGCCTTGGCCATGGCAATGGGGCAGTGCAGACAGGAGGCGCTGCCACTCAGCAGGTTCTCAGCCTGGTCCAAGGCCCCGGAGTGTCGTGGCTCCCCATCAGCGCCCATCCATGGCCTGGCAGGCTGCCGGCCCAGCAGCTTGGAGCAGAAGCACTGTTGGGGTGCCAGCCGCTCTGGGTGGGGCTGCCCTGTCTGCAGGCGCGGGCGGGTGACTCATCAAATTACCATCGAGGCTGTGCGGGGCTGGGGTTGGGGCTGGGCAGGTGACTGTGAGGCAGAGACAGAGAGAGCACGGCTGCCCAGCTCTTGGGGCACACACCCCACGCGGCTGCCAGCTTCGTGACTCCCACAGCCTTTCCCTGGGCTGCTGCCCCTCCCCCCAAGTGGAGCCATTCTTCCAGCACAGAGCAGCAGGAGGGGCACCTCCAGGAACCGCCGCCTCCCCGGCTCCTCTCCCGCTTTGGCTTCCCTTCAAACTCCAGGCCTATCGCCTACCCCCCTCATCCTCCCCCAAAGGGAGGAGGGGGCCATGCCCCCCGTGGTGGGGGAAGCAAGACCCAGACACTCAGGCCTTCAGGGGGCCATGTCACTGTGCCTCTCTGCGCTCGGCTGCCTCTTCTGACAAATCGAGGAGCTAGATCAGATGGTCTCCGAGGTCCTCACCACCTCTGAGGTTCTGACGTTTCCAAGGGCAATCATGGCAGAGCCACGCTGTAGACAGCAGTGCTGGGCCAGGAGGGGACGAGAGACGGGGCGATGGGAGAGAGGTTGAGCAGAACCTGGCAGGAGGCATGGCCCAGCCCCCAGGAGAGGGAGAAATGGGTGAGGCTCTGAGGCGCACGCTGGGAACTGGATAATGGTGTCAAGTGGAGAGCAGAAGAGAGGGCGGTCAGATAAAATGCCGGAGGCACTACGGGAGGATGGAAGGAAATTCTGTTTATCATTAAGCACCTGCAGCGTACGTACAAGCACCGGGTTAGATATTTTATATAGGTTTATGGTCCCAAGAACTCTGGGAGGTCGGTGTGACTAACCTAATATTACAAATGAAGAAACTGAGGTACAGAGAGGTAAAGTGGCTTGTTCAAGGTCCCAGGGCAGCAGTAGCAACGCTGGATGCAACACTGGCTCTGCTGGCTCCAAAGCCCCGTTCTTGTTTTCCCACGGCGCCTCCCTGGGAAGGCCCTGGGGTCTCTGCTCAGGTGGCTTCTGCTCCCGCCGAAGAGCGGAGGGCTTCCCGCGGTCCTGAGGCTGGGGCTCAAGCCCAGAGCCTTAGTCCTGCCAAGGGTGTGCAAAACAGCACTGCTGGCCTCGGGGGAGAGGACAGATGGAAAGGCAGGTCCGGGGATGCTCGTATCGGGAGCACACAACTGGAATTTGGGGTTGGCCGAGGGGTGGGAAGCAGAGCCCGTCTAGTGCTGACAGCAGACGGTTGGGACACGGCTGTGTTATTCATCACCTTCCCTCCCGCTCTCGCCGCAGCTCCACCCACCCCGCCCAGAGAGACCAGAATGGCAGCTCTGAGACAGTGGGTTCGGCCCCGTCGGGGAGCTCGAGGGGCACACCCTGGCCTCTCCCCTTAGCTGGCCAGCCCAGCCTGCCCCGGCTCTGGCGCCCTCCGCACCAGAACCCCCTGCTCGCTCATCTCCCGCTGTCAGCCCTTCCTCTCCTCCCGCTCCAGAGCAGAGCAACCCTGGGGGGAATGCGCACAGACCACCCCTCTTGTCCAGGCCTCCGTGGGTGGGAAGATCCAGAGTCACGTGCTCTCATCTTCCAATCAGGGTGCTTGCCGAAGGGCTTGGGCGTGGCCTCCGCTGTTCCCATCCCTCCATCTTCCCTGTATCCCCCGTCCAGGGCTGGGAGGCTCCCTGAGCTCCCCCTGTGCCTTCCAGGTCTAACGATCCTGTGTCACGGGCCTGCTGCAGGCACCCACAGCCGGGGTGTCGTAAGGTCACACCAGGAGTCAGGGGGAGAGTGTGGTCCCTTCGTGCCCCAGTACCCTGAGGGCAGCAAGGGTCCAGGACTCAGAGTGTGTTCACTACGGAGTTTCATCCATTCAGATGCTTGGGAAAATGGCTTCCTGGGTTGGTTTCTCCCGAGATGACCAGGACAGGGCAAAGGGGTGAACACATTCTGACCTCCTGAAGTAAATGTCCCTCAGGAGGTGAGAAAGGCAGTTTCCCTCCGTGCTCAGGCGGGTCCTCCCAGCAGCCCAGGGGCTGCAAGTGCATTCCCGAGAGTATCCCTAGCTGTGGAAGATGAGGACAAAGGTCGTAAGAGAAACTGGCCTTCAGAAAAAAGCAAAGGCTTGACCTGGGCGCATTGAGTCTAAATCATCCAAGAGGCCCTGTGAAGAACTTGCTCTTGGAGCAAGAAGGGAAATTCGGTTCAACTAAATAAACATCTATTGAGTACACATGTGTCCCAGCAACGTGGCCAGCGGGGAAAGAGAGCTGAATAGCTCTCTTTCTCTCTGGGCCTTCCCTCAGGCCGCCCAGAGTCACACAGGCAGGTGAAAACGGTGACGTGGGACAAGAGCTTTAGCACAGGTAGGCACCAGGTATAAAAGGACCCAGGGGAGGGTATTGAATTTAGTTTGGGAATTCCTCAGTGGGGATCAATGGGTTAGACATGTTGACAGGTGACAGGAAAGCACAGGGTGGGAGTGTCTTGTCACCTCCTTGGTTAAGGCCTCCCAATGGCCTCTCATCCTTCTCAGAATAAAATTCAAGCCCAGACAGAGGTCTGGAAGCTCCAGCATGATCCTGTGCTGTCCCCACACAGTGGCCCCTAGTGACACGTGGCTATCAAGCATTTGAGACAGGGCTGGTATGTCTGAAGAACTGAATTTCTCATTTCATTTCATTTTAATGGATTTAAATAACCTGCCCAGAGAGAGAACGTTTCTCTCATCCCAGCAAGTTGTAAGGGACAGCAAGCCCACCTGCCTCGGTGTCCCTCTTGTGCGCACCTCCTCTCCCTCCCCACGTTGGGCCACACTGGTCTGTCCGAGATCCGAGAACGTGGCAGGCTCATGGCCTTTACACCCACGGCTCCCTCTGCCTGGAGCACCATCCTCCCCGCTCCTGAGACGGGCAGCTCCTCTCATGCTTCGGGCTCAACCCAAGCCCCCCTCTCCATTCTGCACCAGCTTCTCATTCGTGTCCTTCACAATACTTAATATCATCTGTAATCATTTTGCCAGCTCATTTACAAGTTTACTCTTTGTCTTCCCCCTTAGAGTGGAAGCCTAGAGAGAGTAAGACCCAGGCTTTTGTCCTGGTTGTGTCTCCAGGGACTGGCACTGTGCGTAACCCATTTGGGTGCTCCGCACCTACGTAAGTGACTGGCTGAGAGGGCCCCACGCAGAGGAAGTCGCATGTGTGCAAAGGCAGAGGCAGGCATCTGCACGGGGCAGAGTCGGTGGAGGGCTGGTAGGGAAACAAAATGATAAGGGAGATGATTTAAAGATTGGGGAGGTGGCAGTGTGGTTCATCAGGGAGGGTTATAAGGTGCCTGAGTTAGGTAGCCGCCGGGGAGCCTGCTAGCTGACCAAAGGAACTCAGCTCAAGAAGGCGAGACAGTAGGGAGCTGGCCCCTTGGCCACCGTCGCTGTCTATGAAGTCTGAAGGTGCCAGGAGCAGGGGTCGGTTACAGAAGAACAGGTCCGGATAAGATGGTGCCATGATGGCAAGCTTAGGGGTCCATAAAGGAAGATTAACTCTTCCGACTCCCTCGGGCTATCTGCAACAGTTTGGGATGGAGGGGGAGGCGGTCCAGTCCCCTGGGGGGCTGGAAACGGAGCAAGGAGAAGCTTTAGCCCAGTCACTCAGAAGCAGTGGGGGCCCCAGAGGCCGCCCCTCAGCCTTCACCGTGCCCAGCCAACCCCTCCTCCCATCTCTAGATCAGAAGCTCTATAAAGGCAGGACTTTGTCTTCTTCACCACTGGAGTCCCCATGCCTGGGACAAGGCCTGTCACATAGTAGATGTTCAATAAATACCTGCGGAGGGGCGCCTGGGTGGCGCAGGTGGTTTGGCTGACTCTTGCTATCAGCTCAGGTCTGGAGCTCAGAGTCACGAGTTTGAGCCGGGATGGGCCTGGAGCTTACTTAAAAATATATACGTAAATACATACATACACACATATATACCTGTTGAGTAAACAAATCCATATTCCATTTTTTTAATGAATGAAACTTGAGGTCACAGGGTGTTTTACTTCCAAGGGCACTGGAAGCCCTGAGTGTCGAAAGTGAAATCTAGGTCACAGGTGTCACTGGAGGGAAGGCAGCAAAGAGAATCAGAACCCCATTTATGTTCATTCATTCTAACACCCTGGAGGATGAAAATTTCCTCATTTTGTTTCAGAATCAAATCAAAATTTACTGCCTTCAAGATGCTTTTCCTAAATCACCCCACACCCTCTAAACTCAAATTAACCCCTACCCCGTAGAATTTTTTTAATCATCTAAAAATACGTTCCGAAGGTCTCCTGAAAGCATTTCAGAGCTCAGCTCATGTGACAAAGTCTCAGCGAGATCTATCCTTTACCTTAGGAGTATTACCCTCATCTCTGGTCTGGTTTTGAGGCAGGGCCCCACACGGGATGAGTTCAGGTGGGCAGAAGAGAGAGGTGATGGAAAAAGCTGCGGCCTGCTGGCTCAAAACCATGGACTTGGGCCCCAAACCAATCTTTCCAGCCTGAATATACCTCATGCGTCTTGGACCAGAATGTGTGACTGACCCTCTTCCTTTCCTTCTCCCAGGTGGGAAGTCAGACCTTGGTCCAAAGCAAAGCTTCATCACTGACTTAACCTTCTGAGTGTGTTTCCACTTCTGCAAAGTAATATCTCCTCCGGGTTACCAGGAGGATTACATCAAATAATATATGCCAAGCGGACCTTCTCTCGGCTCGGCAGTATTGGCTCTCCTCTGTCCACCGCCAGGCTTCCCTTCTCTCTGACATGCGGTAGGAGAGACTAAGGAAACGTCCAGAGGGGCTGGATTCTGCTGGAGTTCAAGACTCTCCTGCCTTACAGAGCCCCATGATTGACATCAGAACCCCAGAGTGTTAGGGCGAGGGCCGATGGGGTGAGCTATCAATCCACCTCCACTCTTTAGAGACTTGGTGCCAGGCCAGAGGCAGGGACCTGTCCGGCTTCATGAAGCTAGTTAGTGACCCAGCTGGAACCAGTCTCCAGGTGGCCTGACTTTCATGCCACGTGATGGAAATAGATCCTGTTAAAAGATTGATCCATGGAAGGCTTTTGAGCCCGCTGCTTGTCACAGGGAAGTCACCACCATGGGGTTCCCAGACTCTGGACCCTGGGTGCCTGTATTTGGCCCTGTCTCTGCCACTTACCAGCTTGGTGGCCCCGGCCCCAACAAGCCTCGGTTTCCTCACCTGACAAAGACAGATGATGGCCCCAATACTGATTACCACCGTGTAGGATCACTGTAAGGATTCAGATGAGATGGTCTTTGCAAAGGGCCCAGAACCATGCCTGGTTTATAGGCTTGCTGCTGGTGGAGCACAGCAAATGCTGAATATTCCTATCAATATATCAAACTATGTTAATATCAAAACAATAGAGAAGAATCTAGAAAAAACTGAATTTCATATCTGGAAACAGTTTTAAAGTTGATCGGTTTCAACTTCCAGGGGATAAGTATGGCCTTTCATAACAATGTAGGCTGTGCCAATCACCTCCTTTGGGGCCCTTCCACATGCCAGAGGTAGCAAAATCATCATTATTTAAAGACATAATTAACATTTATTATAGCTAGCATGTTAGGTTTTAGATAGGCCAAATGTGTGATACAATGGAGTTGTATTTTTATGTGCTGTCATGTATACTTTATAGTACATTTGGGCCCTTCTATAATCTGTGAGCACTGTACTTTAATGCCCATTTTATAGGACTTTTATAAGGGAGGTCAGATAGTGTGGAGGGAAGAGCAGTGGCCCAGGAGTCACCAGGCCTGATTAGAATGAAGGCTTTGCCGCACATTAACTGGGTGACCATGGGCAAGCTAACCCCTCTCCCCATCAGAAAAATTCAGAGCCTGGGCTGGATGATGTCCAAGGATCCATCCATCTTTGAAAGCCTATGGCTGGAAGCAGAATCTTAAAATTTTTTAAAAAATATTTTATTTATTTATTTGACAGAGAGAGAGAGAGGGAGAGATCACAAGCAGGCAGAGAGGCAGGCAGAGAGAGAGGGGGAAGCAGGCTCCCAGCAGAGCAGAGAGCCCGATGTGGGGCTCGATCCCAGGACCCTGAGATCACGACCTTAGCCAAAGGCAGAGGCTTTAATCCACTGAGCCACCCAGGTGCCCCAGAATCTTAAAATTTTAAGGGATGATAGAGGTGTATGGGTGTTGAACCTTTGTATTTATGACATATCGTTGGTCACATCTCTGATTTATTTGATGCCAAGTTCTTACGAACAACAAACCTCAATTATAAAACTATTTCTATTGGAAACTATGAGTTGCTTTACAATATTCTGCTCAGCACATGGCTACCTCATGCATTATGGGGGAATGTAACACCCATTTCCCAGGAAATGAAGTGACTTTCCTGAGGTCCCTGAGACTGTCGATCTAGTTTTGCAATCCTTCTTCCTATAATTCCCAGCAAGCATAGACTCTGATGGCTCCCTCCTCTGCAGATTGGAGGGGAAACTAAAAATTAAGTATGTGAGGTGTGAGTGGCAAATACAAAGGACAAGGGACAGCTGTTTGAGTGTTAACACTGCTGGAGGACTCCCCAAAACTAAGGAGCTGATGGAGTGCACTGCTAGACAGTTCAGAAATGGTATCCAGAAGGAGACTCCAGAGTCTTCAAGAAGTGCATGAATTCTGTGACCATCTTTTGCTTGAGAAGGAAAGGCAGAGTGTGATGTCTTTTAGAACGTGTTCCATCAGCATGGTTTTGGAAATTCTCAGCTCCTGGCGTGAGCTACCTTCGTGGGACCTCGCTCCGTGGGCATCACTATACATGTGTCTCCGGGTTTGTGTGTCTAGGAGAATGCACGCAGAAGTCCCAGAATAGTAAGTCCGTGTAGTGGGGTAGTTTTATGGGGCAGGCAGCCTTCCAGGTTTCCAGGAAGGATCTGAGTAGGATACCAGGTAGACTTAATTTACCTTAAGTTGGCTAGCTTTCACTCATTCATCTATTCTAAAGTATTTTTTTTATTGAGCCCCTAATATGTGCCAGCACCATTTTACAGGCTAAGTCTGGAGTTTCGGAGAGGCCCCACTGCTCACATGGAGATTTCCTCCGGCATGCCTACACATGACAGGTGTACTACTGTGGGGTCCTCTGTCTCCAGTCTGGTCCCTGGAACTTCACGCCCCCAATCCCAGTCCCTTCAGGTGGGGGGACTTAGACTAGAATGGTTGTCACCATAGGATAGAGTACTCCCTTCGGACAGGGCTGTGCCTCATCCCTCGGCCCGGGAGATCTCCCCCACTGGGCTGGTCTCTGCCATGACCCCAGGACAGAAGAAGGTGGATTTACGGCTCTCCTGGGGGGCCTGGTCAAGAAAGACTCCTTTTTCCTCGAGAGAAGTCTCCCTGGGTTCCTGAGCTGAGCACATACTTTCTCCATGGGCGAGCAGGGACTTGACAGAGGGGCGTCTCCCTGGGGCCTCACCTTCTGCACGTCACGGGGGAGGGGAGCGAGAGAAAGCAGTGGAGGTCCCACACTGGGGACTGCAGCCCTGCCCCCTCAAGAGCGCTCGCTCCCGCAGTGGCAGCGCCCTGCAGCTCGGCCCCGCGGCGGCGCGCAGCCAGTGGAGTGGGTGGTGCAGGGCCGGGGTGGTATATCCAGTCTGACCGAGGGCGGGCCTCGCCAGTGCCAGCAGAGGGACGAGCCGGGGCGGAGGCGCCAGGAGCCGCCGCCGGGAGCCTCACCAGGACCACTCACTCTATGGCCCTCAGGAGCCGCTGAGCCCAGCAGATCCGCGCCCGCCCGCCCGCCCGCCCGCCGCCCCTCGCCGCTCCTCGCCGCCCCCCTCGGCTCTCCCAGGCCCGGCCGGCGCCTCCCGCCGCCATGAACCACTCGCCGCTCAAGACCGCCTTGGCGTACGAATGCTTCCCGGACCAGGACAACTCGACGCTGGCTTTGCCGTCGGACCAGAAGATGAAGACCGGCACGTCTGGCAGGCAGCGCGTGCAGGAGCAGGTGATGATGACCGTCAAGCGGCAGAAGTCCAAGTCTTCCCAGTCGTCCACCCTGAGCCACTCCAACCGAGGTAAAGTTTCGGCGCCCGCGCGGCGGGAGCCCAAGGTGGCGCGCCTCCGGGGGCTGCGGGGAGGCGAAGGCGCGCGGGGTCTGCGCGGCGGGTCCGACCGGGTGCGGCGGCGGCGGCGGCGGCGGCGGCGGCGGGGGCAGGTGGGCGGCGGGCGCGAGCCCCAGGCTGGGGACGAAGGCGGCTTCGCGCGGCGAGGGGACGGACACGGCCAGGGGCGTCTCTCCAGCGCGCGCCGAGGCTGAGGATCGCCCGCCGGCCCCTGGACCCGGCCCAGAGCTCGAGAGGCTTTCTTCCCTCAGACTGCTCGGGGAACAGCACCGCGCCCCCCACCCCAACTCGGCCTCCCCCGACCCCTCACTTCCCGCCCGGTCCTTCGGGCTTCGAGTTCCGCGGCGCCATCGACAGGTAGCCAGGTAGCCGGCGCCCAGGCGGGCAGGTCGCCTGCCCAGGTGGGACCAGTGCGTGGCCGCCGGCCGGGCGAGAGAGTCACGGTGGCCGGAGTAGGGGCTCAGAAGAGGCGCGGCGGGACGGGGAGGTGTCGCAGGGAAAGGGGACCAGCCCTTGGAACGCCCAGCGCGTTAGCGGGAGCCTCACACCTGGAAGAGGCAAATCTAGTTGGAAGGTCACCCCAAGACCAGTGCACTCCCTGGGGCTCTCCGAGGCTCGGGGTGCCCTCTTTGCTCAGTAGCTAATGCAGAAGTTTTCTTTCCCACTGGAAAGGAAGGAGCAAGTGTCAGGAGGAGGGTAGGAAATGAGGTTGGCAAGGCTGGAAATCCCAGAAGGCTCCCGGGGCTGAGACCTCATGGTGAGCACTTGTCCAATTCAGGTGCTCAGCCTGACTAGCCACCAACGCCGGCGTCCCCAGTCCCCCGTGCTGAGGTCACCCCAAGCCGGGAGGTTAGGAAAAAGGGGTAGGACTCCTGAAACTCAAGAAGAAAGCTACGCTATCTGACAGGGGCATTTGTGGAGAATTTTTCGACCACATACTTTAATACAAAGGACTCCCAGTAAGAATTACACTCCAACTAGCAAACTTTCTATTTATTTATGTGTTAAGTTGAGTAAATGCTAATAAAGATTCTATAGACTGCAAGCCAGTACCCGTCAACCAAGACTTATTTATGGAGTCAGGCCTCTAAGAGAGAGAAAGGGGAGTGAGGGGTAGTAAAGAGGGAGGCAAAGGAGACAGACAGACCCCTGCCGGTCTCCCCTCCCCCCCCCACCTGCTCACACTTCCTACTCTGCCTCGGTCTCTCTCCCCCTCTCTCTCATTCCGGAGTGACCCCTGTGTAGAGCTGAGGGAGAGAAAATGGCTGGCCGAGGATTTCCCTGTCCCCCAAACCTAAAAGGTCTTTGTTGCTGTGTGTGCCCTTTGCCCTAGACTGGACTCCTGGTTCCTCTCCTGCCACACTTCCACTCAAGGTCACACAGACTCCAGAGCATTTGCTTCCTCTTTATTTAGTGCTTTGGTAGCTGATGACTAGCCTTTTTTGGAAGTAGGTTTGAGATAATTAAAAAAAAAAAAAGGTGTCCCCATTTCTGGCCACGGCCCAGTCACAGCTCAAGACAGCCTACTCTCTTCTCCGCACAAGACTTGGCTGCCCCTCCCCCACTCCTATGCCGTCCCTGGCCTGAGCTCCAGGCTCTCAGCTCCAGGAAGATCTCAAAAATCCCAGGTGCTCCCAACACCACTTCTCCTTCCCACCTATGGGGATGCAGGCGAGTGCTCTGTTTATGACTGAGCTTGCCCTCTGTGGGTAACGTCTACTTGATGGGACCTCCTTCTCTCCATCCCAAGGTCCTCCAGGTGAGGACCTTGGAGCCTCACCTGGCTGGGGAACTCACCCCAGCCAGGTGAGATTCGACTTCCTTGGCTAATGCATCCCTCTCCAGAAGGCCTCCCCAAGGACTGACCCTGTAGGTGTGTCCCCTCTGCCCTCGGCTCTGGAGAGCTCCCTACAAGGGGCAGTTTCCCCAGAGGCATCCTAGGTGGGAGAGGCGGTTGGGTCACTTGGAGCTGGTGTTTCTGGTTTATCTGGCTTTGTTTTCATCAGATCTCCCCCTTCTCTTCATCAGAACCGCCCAAGCATTCCCTATTTGCTCAGTGGTCATTTCTGCTAACTTTGCTCTCTCTTTTTGTATTGGTTTTATTTAGCACGCACCTGCTCTGGTTACTGGGAGGGGCGAGCTGGGAGTTGTGGAAGGACCAAAGCCCGGGTCATTGCCTTAACCACTCTCCCCCGACCCTGCCCAGGACATACTAGAATTCTCCTTCAGGAGAGAAGAGTCGAATTCTCTAGGGTGTTTGGTTCTCTTGGGGCCCCTGAATCCCACCAGGGCTCCTCGGCTTGAGAATACCCGCCCCAGAGATGGCTAGCCACACCTCACAGGTTCCCTGGCAGGTAGAAACCTCTCCTTGTACCCTGTGAAGGACAACCAGGAATCGCCACTGGGGGTTCCAGCAATAGAACTGACTTTTCTCCAGAGTCTGCCCCCAAGAGGGTTCTCTTCTGTCTTGTTGGTGGGGTGGGGGGAGAATTGAGCCACCAAGGGCTGGGAGAGGAGCCCCATGGAAGGAACCTGACTCTCAATGCCTATTTCCACTCATGCCTTCCCCAAAACCCAGCGGATGACAGAGAGGCCTCGCCCTGGTCAGGACGTCCCCAGGGAGGGAGGAGGGGGCTCTCGGGTCGGGAGACCCTGCAGAAGGGGACTGCTCTGAACCTGCCTGCCCATCTGGGTCTTTTTCTGAACTGGCGACTAGGTATTGCTCCCCTGTGTTTCCAGAGTGCCCTTTTGTCTGCGTGGCAAAGCGTCTTCTCAGACTGTGTGGGAAGCAGGAGAAAACCGAGGGGAAGATGAGGCTGTTCAGCTAAAGATCTTTGCTGGAGACACTTGACCTGCTGGGGGTGGGAGAGTCCCCGCAGGTGTTCATCGTGAGCTGCCCCGTTGGGGGCTCAAGGGCTAGTGCATCAGTTAGGCAGCCCAAACGGAAATGCTTTTCCACATTCCGATTCCTTAGAACTTCACTTGGAACCTCTTCCTGAAGCTTAACCTGAATCCCGTTTGGTCCAGCTTCAGCGTCACCAGGAATACACGTCCCACACAAAGTCTAACGACACCTTTTTCGTATCACTTCTCACTCCAGAGAGATCCCGACACGAACAGCGTCATTGTCCTTGTTTGTTTCACTACCTGCTTAGACATCTGTGATGATTTACTTTCAGCTTTCTCCTTTCTTCTCAGAACTACCATTTCCTATCTAACGTGGCCAAACCTGTATTTCCCCCTCGTCAGAGATAGGGTTGGGGCCACGCCAGGCTAGGGAAGGTGCCTGTCCCCCACTTCGTCATCCTGCATCTGTCCCTCTCAGGGCATTACTACTTGAGGCCATCCTAGGGGGCAGGCTTGTGCTGGCTTGGTGGCTGTGGCGTGCACAGGTGAAGGTCCCCGCCTCAGAACCCCGCCTTCGTTGGCCTTTCTGGATTTGCATTTGGCTGTGTCTAAGCATAAACCTCTGCCCCTGCGAGGTTCTGCTCATTCTACTCTCTTGAAAGTTGTCCATTCCTGATCACCGACCATGAACAGATATCACTCCTGGGGCTGTTTTCTCGGGACCAGAGCTGGCATGGGAGAAGGGAGAGGGTGTCTGAGCTTTAACTTGTCCCAACAGTGAAACGTCCTAATTAAACTTCAAATGAACCAATTCCTGTTTCTTTATAATGTATCTTGGCTTGAAGCTGAGGTTTTACCAGAATTTCCATCTGCCTGTTACAACACATACAAAAATGCCAGGTATTTCAAAATGTTTTACAGCAAATGCTGTTTCCCTGGACCCTGCTCCTTGGCTGAGCTCATTGGCAGAGGTTTAGAAAAAGAAAAAGAAAAAGAAACAAATGTTTCTCCCCATGCACCAAGTTGTAAATATCAATAAGCTAGTTCAGGGTCTGAAACTCTAGAAACTATTTCTGCCGTGGGGGATGACCCCTAGAAGGTGCGTGATATTTGTACGAAATAAGATGGAAGAATGTTAGCTACCCTCTGGTGAAATTCTTTGTAGGCGTGCATTGCACACGCACACACACATATACACATGTGTGCTCACACCCATGTAGGCATGCTTGCACACACACACGCCCCACCTTGCAGTCTGCGTGAGGGCAGGAGTCCAGCCTGGTGTCAGGAAACCTGAGTTCTACCTGGACTGATGGTTGGCAGGTGTGTGACCTTGGACAAGTCATTGCCTCTCTCTGGGTCTCTGCAACTGTTCGAAATCGGATTAGACCATCTCCAAAGTGTGCTACGAGGGTAGCCATCTCTGGAAATAGATCCCATCACTCCCTACCTAGGCAGACCGTGCCCCCAAACAATCTGTAGCTGTCCTACAAAAGGACTCGTCCCCTCAGTGAGGGTCCCTCACGGTTTCCCTCTTGTAAACATTCTAACGTACCAGAAGCCATCCACTCCACTGCTCTCAAACCTGGCTACACACTGAAACCGTCTGGGAATTTTAAAAAATGCAAATGCCTCTGTCCCACCCCAGAGATTCTGATTTCGCACAGGTACACACACACACACACACGGACATGAAGACGGATAGACATGTCAGGTGGTAATCGCTGATGATCGTGTTTTAGTTGGGATTCCCCAGCCAGGAAGCTGTGTCCTATTCTGACCTTTGCCCACACGAATCCGTCACCCTGCCCCCATGAGACGCTCCCACCCCGTGCCCAGGTCCTGCGTTTAGCGGTGGCCAGGAACAGATGATCAGAAGGAGAAGCGGGGCTGCAGCAGAGCTGGGCTCGAGCGCGTCCCCGCAGTGCTGGGAGGGAGAGGCGCGGACACAGGCTGTAGCCGAATCTCTGGTCCGGACACATGTCCAGGAGAAGGATGAGAACCACACCAAAGTGCCTGGTGAGGTTGTGCTGAACTCCTTGCCCTCCTTAGTCATGGAAGCTTCCAGATAGGAATGTCCACAGTGCTCCCAGCTGGCCTGGGCAGAAGGAAATGGGAGGACATCTGGCCATTCCCCTCTCTTGGGCACCTGAATGTTCCCACGGGCACTGCTCCTGCCTAGTCTTGAACATCTCAGAGGGACAACCCCCCAGCAAAGTCTTCGGGCAGTCCTTCCTAGTACCTCATTTAAGTTCTTCTTGCTATGGGTCTAGCCTTACTGAGCAGCACGGGTGGAAGAGATTTCAGGGGGTGAAATAAAAACATTTTCAGGGCGGAAAGATAACGAGCTTCCTTTCCCAAGTGTTCTGTGCCGAGGAGTAGATGGGCTTTACGTCAGCATAGAAGTCAGAAGAGACATGGGCCTTATGGGAGACAGATCAAGCAAGAGACACACATCCAGTGCGGCGTGCGCTGAGACAAAGGCTCCTGACCAGCAAGGGACAGGGATCGGGGGAAGGAGGGAGTGGAGGAAAGCGGTTTCAGATGACCTCTGTCGCTGCGGGCAGCCTGTTGGTCAGGCAGGGGTAGTCACGGGTGCCTTGTCCAGGTAGACCCTGGTCCTGGGGTCGGGAGTAGGGGGCAAGCAGAGGATCTTTTGCTTCAGGGAGTTCCCAGCCTCCTTGCTTTCTGGGAGAAGGGCCCCTAAGTACATGTGCGTGTGTCCACACACACGCACGCACACCCCGTGCACAGAAGCCACACCGAGGGACACACAGGCCGGCTCGAAGTGAGTAGAGCAGCTGGCCTGAAAGCCGACCCGGTTATGCCAGAGGGTTTGGAGTGCCCAGAGCTGGGTGGGGTCACTTCTAGAAGAAGCTGATTTTGGGGCAAGGTTTTGAATGCAGGGAGAGGGTTTGGCTGAGAAGAGAAAGAATTATTCAGGTGCGGTGGGCGTGACCCATTTGAAAGCTTGGAAGGTGGAAGAGGATGAGTCATCCCCACAAAGGTTGGCCTGTCCCCGCTGGAGGGAGAAGCCCGTGTATCCCAACAAAGGAGCTGCCTCCCTTCTCAAAGCTTTGGTGGCCCAGAAAGCTTGCGCTGCCCCTGGGACACCAGAGAGAATCAGGCCCCTTGTCGCAGGCGGCAAAGGGAAGCAGCATCCAGGGACACTGATGATCTGAGTCGTGGGTTTTTTGAGATGGCTTTTCACCCTAAAACTCTGACACAGACGGGATGACTGTGTGGGCAGAGCAGCTGGAATTGATCGCACGCTGGAGAAATCAATACGTTCTCTGGGACCTTTGCTCTTTGTCCTCGGGGTTTTGGGGGTGGGCAGATGCCTCCTGGGGGTAAGCCGCAAGCTGGGTTGGTAGCCAGCTCTGCCGAGAGGCCGCCACCCTTTGCTTCTGGCACGTGCGCCCTTCTGGAGGAAACAGTGGGAATGTAGGTGCTCAGCTACGAGAGTCCGGGGTGATTCTGTGGGGTGCCCTGGGTGCTGGGATCACCGCCCCTCACCACCCTTGACACCCAGACTCCTCCTTAAGGAGGTAGCTGTGCCGCTTCTCGAGCTGCTCTCCGATCCTCTGGATTACCCCACCCAGCAGGGACGTCTTTGTGAAGAAGTCGGGGGACTAGATGGAGAAGAGAAAGCTGTTACCATCACTCTCATTGAGAACCCCCATGTTCTTGCTGTTGAACCTGACTTTCCAAGGGAAATGTGTACCAACCAGACACCCTAGGCTCAGGAGAGGGGAGCAGCACTCTTATGAATAGAGCTCACCTCAACTCCTACCTGCATGTCTTTGGTCATCGGGCACAAGGCAAAGTGTGACCTCAAGTAGGTAACTTCTCTGGACTCCTCTACCTCAGAACTTTGGTCCCAAGTGCAGCTACCTTTCTGCCAGAAAAACAGTGCTGGCTGGTGTGATGGCAGCCTCGTCACAAGGAAGCCGAGCAAAGTATCTTAAGGTGGGAATCGGGTGATCTGACCCCCAATTGCAGATGGATCTTACGGAGTGCCTTCAGGAGCCACCTGGAAGGGCCTAGAGGCCTTGGTTCCACCAGAAGTGAGTGTCATAGCCCATACCTGTCATCACTAAGGTCACCACTGGGACACAAGGACTGGCCTTTGGAAGGATAGGGCATTCCAGAGGTCTTATTCACCCCTGCCTCCATGGCAGAGAACTCTCTACCTCCCACATGGGGAAAATTATGTGAGAGGGAGGCAGGCAGGTGCAGACCATGGAGGGAGGAGATGCTCCATCTGATGACTGAGAGGGTGAGTGATGTCACTGCTGACAGATTCCCTTTTGAGAAGAAGTAGAGGCCCCATGGGAACCTGCCCTCCACTGAGCTTCCTGGGGATGCCTCCTCTAGCAGAGGGCCTCCCTGGGGCTCCATAGAACTCTTTGTCAGCACCCCAGATTTTCCTTCTAAGAGCTGCTGGCTGACCCGCAGCTGCTCCTGGGTGAGATATCCCCGCTCACGGGGCAGCAGCCAAGTGACCTCTGGCCCGTGAGATCCTGGAAGGGACACTAGAAGTCGGCTGGGTGGAGGGGAGTCAGACGAGCCCGGCCGTCAGCGGCCTCAGGGCCCGGCCGAGACTCCTGGCTGCAGCCCCGTCCCGGGTGTAAGCTGGGTCCGGATGGCTGAGCCCACGAGACTGCTTCCAGACTCCTCCTGACAATGGCAGCCTCTCCGGGGGGTGGGGGGGGGGCAGCGTCCCAAGCGAGAAGAGGAACCAGCTGCCTGTACTCAGGAGGGGGGCTCGGATTAGGTCAGAGGCTTGGGAGCGTCCCCTCAGGAGCCAGGCCTGGGCCCACAGGATACCTCTGGGAGGACCCCGAGGCAGGCAGCCAAGGAGGTGGTGGTGTAGCCTTTGATGTCTCCCCATCTTCCTTGCAAGCTTCTCTGGATGCCATGGGGCACGCATGGGTCCCTATAATCACATGGCCGTGGAACGCTAGAGCCGTGTGGGGCCTTCGGGGCATATAGAGGCCAACTCCTTCTTTTCACGGAAGAAGCAGCTGAGGCCCAGAGAGAACAAGTGACTTGCCCAAATGTCAGAGCCAAGACCAATGTCAACACCTCTGGGCTCCCAGTGCAAGTTCTTTCTGCCATAGCCGATAACCGTAATGTCCTGTTCATCCTCCATGGTGGTGGGGGAGAGGATGGGAATCGGGGCAGGGCCCCCCTCCTGTGTGCAACGGGGCGATCCTCTAGCTGGATTCAGACAGAGGAAACGGCACTGGGCAGAGACACCTGGCACATTCCAAAGCTGCCCCCCTGCCCCCGCTATTCCTTCTCCCTCCCCCCCACCCTAAAAAGGCTTAGGAATCTGAGTGGGTGTGATGTGGCAGATAGGAAGGAGCTAATCTGGCCAGGTAAGAGCACTGTCAAACCCTCCCCCAGATGGGGCTTCTGATGCTGGAGGCTGACCATTGCTTCAGAGAAAAGAAGTGCCCATTCCCCTTAGGAGGCTCTCACTGGATCCCACTTTCCTTTTTTTTTTCCCAGAAGGCTCATCATATAAAAAGAGTGTGGGTCAAACCTTGCTCTGGATGTCCAGGCCGTAGAGCCCTGGCTTCCCCCTCATGCAGGTCCCAGGGTAGGGAATGGGACAGCAGGCAGGACATGACTCAGGGTCCAGACAGCAGAGAAGCATGTGTTTAGAGATAGGAGAGATCGCCCTGGGCAGACCTGGACAGAAGAGGCTTCCCCAAAGGGATGAGATGCCGAGCTTGGCCTTGGAAGATCGGTGAGATCTGAATGTTGTGGCCGAGAAGGGGAGGCAGACTCGGCCAGGGGCTTGGTGTGACCAAAGTCATGGCCATGTCCCTGTCAGCCGTGTTGCAAGGACAGTAAGGCAGCCAACAGACCAACTTTTGCAGAGTTGGAGGACTGTCCTTTAGGGCCCACCTGCCAGCTGGTGAAGGAAAGAAAGGAAGGCAGCTCCACCAGGAGCCCAAAACCCAGTTCGTATTTCTGGGATTCAAAGCCATTATGCCGCTAATAACCCTAATGACACTCTGTCCTCTTGCAGAGCCTGTCATTTGTGGGTCTCCAGGCACTCTGAAAACATTAATTAATCCTCACTGGGGCCTTTGAGGTTCGTAGCCACCCCCCCTTCCCCACCTAGGAGATGAAGGAAGGGACAAGAGCTCGCGTCGTCACTAGCGGGGGGCCGGACTGAAGTTTGAAACCAGAGTCTTGCCCCGAATTGGCCTCTCATCAGCCCTCACTGCTCTGTGGCTCTGACCTCGGGGCTCTGGACCTGGAATGCTGAGATCCTGCCCTTCGTGCCCGAGCAGGGAGCTTGTCCTTGTGGAATGTGGAGTCCTGATTCCCCGGAACAGAATGGTGGTGCTCCCTGGCCCTCCAGGCCAACTCCTGACTTGTAGGTGTCAACGGACCCAAGCAGCAGGGGGACATTCAGTGAGCCCAGGAAGGGCTCCGCCAAGATTTGCAGAGCTGTCCCTGCAGCAGTCGGCCTGGGCCCTTCCTTGGCCCTGACCATGGAGGAGGTAGAGTAGACAGAGACAGCAAGCAGATGATGTATTTCCTATCCTCCTCCTTCAAGAGCTTGGCCCTGGTCCCCTCCATGGGGCAGGGTGGACCCGGATGCCGTGGGGAGGAGAGGCGAGTGAAGAGCATGGCCATCCCTGTCCTAACCCCCTGCCTTTGTCCTCAAGGTTCCACATACGATGGCTTGGCCGACAATTACAACAACTATGGGACCACCAGCCGGAGCAGCTACTACTCCAAGTTCCAAGCGGGGAATGGCTCGTGGGGATATCCGGTAAGGAGCTGCTTCCATTCAGAAAGACCCGGAATGTTGGTGGGGGTGGTTTAGGGTTTGTGGCGGAGCAAACCTGCACTGGTTGCTGAGAAGAGTGACACAGGGTGGGAAGGGGCTGCGTTGGTCCCAGGGGTGAGGCCCAGCAGCCCCGACCACATCCATTTGCTTGGCAGTTACCTCATGGATGGCTCTCAGTGCATTCTCTCTTTTGGGCTGATTGGATATTTCCAGATGTCTCCAATGAGAACGTTTTAGAAAAAGCATAAAGAAAAGGGCATGTGTTTTTGAGTCCATTTTCTAAACTGTCTGATATGATCACGGATATGAGAGGGGTTTGAATTCTTAAGTTCCATTTGTGGATTAACTCAGCTATCTCGAGAAAATCCTAGAGAGGCCTCTCTGCTCAGTAGGTGCTGATGGCCAAGGAGAGTGCTCTAGAAGTCCCCTGGGGCTGGGAGAGCTTGTCCCCTGCAGTGACTTGGATAAGAGGCTACACACTGGAGTGGAGTGTTGAGTTTATAAGTTGGACAGGGGCGCCTGGCTGGCTCGGTTGCTAGAACATGTGACTCTTGATCTCGGGGTCCTGAGTTTGAGCCCTGCGTTGGGCTCTATAAGAGTATCTATAAGTGTCTGTAATTTGGAAACATGAAATAATGTGCATAAAAAAAACCCTGATGATCATCAGTCTTAAGGTGGTTTTTTTTTTGAACTAACAAAGATAGAGATATTCTTGCTTGTTTAATCCTGGCCCTATCACTGTCTTTCTGTGTGATTTCCAACTACTATGCCCATCCATCCATTACTGAGCAAATATTTATTTAGCCCTAGCCCTGCACCAAGGTCTGTGGTAAATGTTCTGATCCAAATATACAAGCCACTGTAGGAGTTTTCTTCCTCTTGAATATCAGAGGTATTGGGCTAAATGACACCTAGGTTTTCTCCCTGTCTCCAAATTCCGTGACTTACACTTATGGTTGCTAATTCCAACATTAGCCTGTATGGTTCTTGGGAATTCTTTTGTGAGACATTATGCAGTTGGAGTGAAAGCCTGCTTTTCTGGGGCACTGTCTTCTCAGGGTTCCAGGTTTCAGTCGCATTTGCTTCGAGCTCACATGGTTTACAGATGTCACCCCTGAGTTTTGGGGTCCTGGGCAAGGGAGAGGGTGGGGAGTTTATGAGTCAGGTGTCCTTTTCATTGTCAGTTTGATCCTTCCTTCCTAAGTTCTTGTTGGGGCTAGTTGGGGGATATTTGTCTTTCTTGTCTGTTCCAGGTTAGGGACCAAAGGGAAGAATTAACTGGGTTTCCTGCAAATTTATTTCCCTCCCATTTTTCTAATTTTTGATGTCAAATGATATCCTCGGTGCAACATATAGAGGGCTGACCGAGCCCAGGAGCTGACAGATCGGGCACAGATGTGGATAAAGTGCTTTGACATCAGGAGCGATGACCAGATAACTCTGACGTGGAGAAAATGACTCAGTAATGCAGGAGAAAGGCTCATATGAAACCCAGGGAAGGCAGATCCCTGGGCTGGACCGGCAGTCAGAATGCAGAATCGTGCTTACCGGGTGGATGTTAAGGGTCTTTACATGTATTTTGTTACAAATCAGACCCTCGAAAACTTAGTTAGGTTCTAGTCCGAGTTCTACCACTCCATGGCTCTGTGACCTGACATAAATCTCGCAACTTCTCTGGGTATCAGTCTTCTCATCTGTAAAATGGGAATGAGGGTATCTGTGCGTATACTTCACCCGCAGGTTGCTGTTACGTTAACAGCGAAGTGGTATCAGGTGGGCAGTGTGGGGTCATTACACATGGAAATTTGTAACCACGAACTGCAAAGGAACTCCTTCAGAGGTCTTTCTTTCTTTTTTAAAAAAATCTCCTCATGGCCCACGTTGGGCATTTCTTCTGGTTAGTCAACTCCGTCTTCAGTATTCTCAGCACCTCTTGATGCTCCCAAGCTGCCCCCCGCCCCCGCGCCTGTTTTCTGACAATCCACAAAAATTCCTTCCCTTTCCCGCGCCCTAAGGCCCAACCCTCCTTGCTCCTTCTTTGCTGGCGGGACTTCAGACATGACTCATGTCAGGGTAGCTGCTGAGGCACGTCCTGTCTCCTCTCAGCTCAGGAGGGGCTATGGGAACGGTGAAGAGCTGAGCACACATGCGGATTTGGCAGAGGGAGGGGGCAAGGTAGGGAGGAAATGGAATAATTGAAATTGGAGCCAGGCATATAATCAGCCAAGGACTGGGCAATACCAAACAGGGCCAGGACTTAGGGAGAAGGAGAGAGGGACAAAAGGTAATAGAGCTCGGTGGTGGTGAGATAATCTACGCCCGTGGGATTTTCCCATGGCTGGTACAACTGGCACAGGACCATTTCCTCTCCTCCCTTCTGGTGAAACCAATATGGCGGTGGAAGGCAGGAAATGAGGGGAGCAGGCTATGGTTCATCCGCACAAGCCTCGTCAGCGGGTTTCAGCAGCTGCTGAAAGTTTCCTGCAGATACTCCCCGTTCACGCCATCGGTCAACTTGCACTGACCAACCCCAGGGCAGGGCAGGGAGGAGGCACACTGTGGGCGCTCTGGTGAGGACATTCGGTGTTTGCCCTCAGTGAACTTGCAGTCGGGTTGGGAGAAGCATGGAGGTCAAAGGACAAGTGAAACGCAGGCATTAGTTGCTCTCCTGGACTACCACAGCAGTTCTGACATTGCTTAAAATATTTCCAGACCCTCTAAGAAAAAAATTTTTAAACACAATATCAGTGTCATTTTAGGAGCCATATAATGTAAAAAACTCAGCCTTGTTTCTTTACTGTTGTGACCTGTGTTTGACCAAAAACAATATTAGCCACTTTGGGCCCCTCACTCCTCAGTTCCAAATATCAGATGAACTTCAAACAACAAAGATAAATATATATGAAGTATATATGTTATTTAAATATGCAAAGGATCTGTAGGCAGTTCCAAAGTGGAAGTTCTAAAAATGTTTTAAAAGGCAGTGGTGCAAAGTTAGTCTGATACACAGAAAGTATCAAGGGCTTTAAGGAAAGGGGAAGATTTTCCCCTTCCTTAAACGTGGCAGGAGCCCCAGGGTGGCACAGACCTCAGCGAGAGGGAGGCATGGGGGGAGATGGGGCAAAAGATGGGACAGTTTTTAGCCCCACTGCTCAGTTTCTCGGATAAACAGACTCCGCTGTTCTTCAGTTCTCAGAACCAGACTAGTGAAATATTAGGGCCCCAGGGAGGCTGACACTTTACAGCTGAGGATATCCAGGTCCAGAGAGGGAAAATTACTCAGGGGTCACACAGCTGCTTAATAGGACAGTGGACTAGACCCCTGGCCTCCTAACTCCTGGTCTAATGGAATTTTGCTCTCATTACTCCAGACTTTTGATAGTCTTTTTATGTGAGGTTTTTTGTTTTGGTTTGGTTTTGGTTTTTGCATCTCAATATTTGAACACCACGACCACGTTTTAGGGACCTGTGAGAAACCTACAAGTTTAGAAGGAAAGCCTACTCTTTCCCTGAGCGGCTGGCCTCACTCCACAGAAGCAGGAGAGAGGCCATTTTTTCCTTCCTAAACTCAAGCTGGAATCATTCAGCTCTAAGGGTTCATGGGGGTCAGGGCAGAGGCGCCAAATAAAATGCAATAAAATACAATACTTGGGACATATTTACACTAAAATGTTATTTGTTGTTTACCTGAAATTCAAATCTGGTATTTTTATTTGCCAAATCTGGCAACCCTAGGTATCTTCTCACTCATTCCCCGTATTAAAAACAGGACTCCCTTAAGTGCTCCTCTCCTAGGCCAGGGATGCAAATAGAATTACTTTAGGCCATAGCCACTTCAGGTGAGAAAGCGGAAGCTGTTCGACTCCTGTTAGGGGACCTTGTAATGGGTCCCTTGAATACCTTCCTCTGGGTCAGCTGAGACCAGGATGAGGGGAGTAGAGAGCTCGAGGCCCAGGAAGGCACAGCCCTTCCATCCCAAAGCTGGAAGTGGGTTCCTACCACAGGGCTCTGTCCTAGATGAAGCTGAGGCAAGTGGACAATTTTGACTTCCAGGGAACGTTTCTGGATTAAGACAAGTATCTCCTTTCCTATCATCTCCAGCTCGAAGAGGCTCTCCTACTTACACATCAGGGAGCACATCTTGGCATTCAGGCCTTCTGGGAGGTCACACCAAGTGGAATGTTCTTTGGTTAGGGATTGAACTAGCCTCTCCTGCCCCAGACCTGATTTCTAGGAGAGAGAAGCCATGTGGGCATTGTCAGCCAGGAGGTCTGGGCTCAGGCCCATCTGGGGTGCCGCCATATTGAATCACTCATCCCTGCTCAGGGTGAGAAGCCCCAAGGTATAACCAGGGAAAATTCTGCCTTTATCCTGTTTATTGACCCCATTTCTCTACTTTAATCCAGGATTCACTGGCAGATCTTTCTCCCAAACCATTCTTAGCTGAACTTGCTTAACTGATCTACCCACGACAGCATTTTGTGGACAATGTAGTAGGGACTCTCACCCTGAGAAGAAGGGACCCTGCCCAGTCCAGACATGAAGCCGCCTGTGTGGCCCACTTTCACAGACCAGAGGGCTGGGCTTGCATGAAGCTTCCACAGGGAATGGGAAACCCAAGCACAGTGTTCTCCAGTTAGCCCTGTGGTTGGAGTGTCCACAAAAGCAGGGCCCTGGGCCAGGTGCTCTTACGGCGGAGCTGCCAGAAAGAAACATGACAGGATCCTTGCCCTTGAAGCAGAGAAAGAGACCATCTTTACCAACCCATAGTTAACACAGTCTATTCCCCTAAAACCGCCTGGTGTAGACAAACAAGGCTTGCACTTTGGCCGGGAACTTTGGATCCAAATCCTGGCTTTGCTCCTTGACTGGCTCTATGACCTGGGAAATTTCTTAACCTCACTGAGACTCAGCTTGCCCATCTCTAAAATGGGTGAGAATTCCTATTCCAAAAGGCAGTAAGGGGTTGTGGCTCTAGCATGTCAGATACATAGGGGGAGGCCTGTATTCTCGTCTCAGCTGTGCTGTGATGAGCTAAGGGATCTGGGGTGCTCTTCACCTCTCCAGACCTTGGCTCTCCCATCCAGGGAGGAAGGCAGTTTAACTAGATCCGAGACAAGGACCCGTTCAGCGCCAGCTTCTCAGGGTTCTGTGTGACCTGAGAGCTGACTACAGGGCTCCACAGCCAAAGTCTACGTGGTCATCTCCCCAGGAGCAGGGGCAGGTCCTCCCGCCGAGACCCCTGCCTCAGGCCTCCAGAGGGATACTGGCTTCTGCACTTGCTCCCGGCTTTCATCTGAGCATCTCCAAGCACCGGGAAAACAGCAGTTAATTAACCCTTCCAACAGGACGGAAATAAGGCAGGATCTCATTTATTTCGGCTTTACAGAGAGGAAATAGACACAGCCAATGGCTCTAACTCATAACTACCCTGATATAAAACTCAGTCTTCACCTCCTCCCCTGCTCCCGTTTCTCAGCTCTGAATGTCACCTGGGCCACCTGGTTCCTTTGGCAGCACCTGCTGGGCCTCTGTTCTTGAAAAGTCCAGGGGAAGGAAAGACAGAGTGGATACAGGCTCCTTCTCCCAAGCGGGCACGGCTCCTGCTCCAAGAGGGAGTGATTGATGTGTTTGCCAACTCAGTGTCCCTGCTGCCAGCCCATGACTCATTCCCGCTCGGCCCTGGGAGGTAGGAGGGTCCCACAGGGCCCCAGGCTCTCACCCAACAAGAAGAGACAATGATCCGACTTGCTGAGGGACAGAATGTGCCCGAGAGAATGAGGCGCGGGAGCGAGAGCGGGCAGGGCTGGCTCCCAGGGGCACCCCTCCCTGTGGAAAGCAGTAGCTTGGCTTGAAGCGTGTTTTCACAGACACCTTGCCGAGGCTAGAGACACTCCTATAGAAGAAGCCTGTGGCCAACACCTGTATCTAGAGTGTCCCTTAGGGCGGGGCCCTCCTTCCTAAGCTGTAGTCCACCAGAAGGGCTCTGCTTTCCATGTGGGAAGTTCCGCTGCCTTCAAGTTGGAGCCAAAAGGGAGGGGCTTCCTTTAGTGCTGGATTTCCCTGGAAGGCTGACTTCAGCCTCTCGGGGAGGCCGGAGACCCCTCCTCCTGGCTGAGGTTCGGGTGAGCCAGGGAGGGCTCTGCAAAGGCCAGAGAGAAGGCAGAGGAAAGGAAGAAGCACCAGCCTGGAGGTGGGCATCCCAGAACATCACCGCCCCGGGGACTGTCGCTGGGACTCCTCTCTCGGCCGGGCATCTGGCTGACCATCAGCACGCTAGACAGTAGCTCAGACCGTCTCTCCGCAGCTCTGACATCCCAGAGCCTGTGGCCTTCCTCGGGGGAGAGGAATCGAGGAATGCCTTCCATGTCCACACCACGGGCTTGCAAAGGGAGGGGAATGTGGTCAGCAAGTACATGCCAGTGGCATCCAAGGGTGGGCTCCAAGTGGGGAAAACCAGGCCAGGCTCCTGGAAGAGCTGAGCTTGGAATGGGGTATGAAAGGAGAGGAGGGCTGCCCTTCGCAGAGAGGATGTGGGCAGAGGGGAAACGCTCCTAGGCCGGGGGCTGGGCCTGACAGTAGCGCCTGGGCCCTCTTTCCTGACTGATCACCCCCAAGCAAGGCGGCTGTTTGCGTGTCACCAGCTCCAGAGGTCTCGTAAGCCTCCCTGGCCTCCTGCCACCGATTCCTGGGGGCGCGGGACCCACAATGCCCCCCTGAGCTCAGTGAGGCTGCTGTCCACCCCTGCCTTCTGCCCGTGAGGAGCACCAGACCCAGAGAAGGCAGTGAGGATCCTCATGGGGGTCGGGAGGCCAGACAATTTTGCTGGAATGCTCAGGGACAGAGGTCAGGGTCAGGGACTCAGTGGGGCAGTGACAGAGCTGCTGGGCAGTGGCGGGCTTTGCCAGCCCTGGACACGGTCAGCTGCTGGCCCTCCTCAGACGGTGCGTCTCTCCTCAGGAGAGATGTTAGAGCCCGTTTTACATCTTCCTTCAGCTTAGTCTACCAGCAAGCCTCCGCAAATACTTCCGATCCGTTTGCAGAGAGCTCTGAGTTGAGGCCACTGACCCTCTGGCCCTGCAGAATGGAATTATGGCTTCTTCTGAGAAGGAAGATTGCTTGAGTTGGTCACTACTCTCACCTTCCTTCTCACACACATGTTCAAAGTGGAGCCTCTGGGACTTTAGAGGGAAGATTGGAAGAATCAAGGATAATTGTAAACGTCTTTATTTTGTTCCAGAAAAAAAAATTAGCAGAGTTTTGTTTGGGGCCTAGTGTTTTGTGTGGTTGGTTGGTTGGTTTGGTATTTTTTTTTTCGTCCTAACTAAAGAACTAATCTACTCAACCAACAAGTCTTTAAAGTCCTGACACTATAGTTAAAACCAACTCAAGGAGGAAACAACAGCATCAGAGAGGTTAGCATTCAAAGCGAACCCAAACCCCTGCAGGCCTGTGTTCCCTCAGCCGTAAGTGGCAGAGTGGGGAGGCCTCCTTCCCCAGCTCCAGCCCCGGGCCCCAGTCCCAGAAGGAGCAGGAGGTCTGGGCAGGGCCCCTCCGCCAGGTTCTGGGGTGAGGGGGCAGGTGGCAACTCGACAGACGGCCACAGCCCCACCGCCTGCGTCTGCAGCCGGCCCTCACAGGGAAGAACTCCCATCTTCAGCATGATCCCTTCAGCTGGTTAGCCGAATTTACCCCAAGTGCTCAGGTTTTTACTTCCCCACTTGATTCCTCGGTCTTCGTGAGATCGGTGGGTGTTCTTCTCCTTCTGAGGTTCTGTGCAGGGAAATCGGGCTGCAGAAAAGTGCAGGGACTTGCCCGTTGCCTCACAGGTAGACTTGGCAGAACTGAGTCCAGAGCCCAGTGGGCTGCAGTGAGTCAGGATTTCCTCTCCTGCCAGGCGAGGTCCAAACGCTCCCAAGCCAGGAAACTGGGGGGGGGCGGGGATGGGGTGGGACCACACGGACAGACGGACGATGACATGTGAGGGAGGTCCATGAAAGCTCAGCTCCAGGTAAATCTTCTGATGCCTCTTTTCTGGTTGGAGAGCTTTCCTTTTGTCACAGAGCTCAGCGAGACAAATGCAGCAGCGTTTCCCAAGCGGGTGGAAGAGCCACCCCCGCCCCTCCTAGGGTGCCACCCCTCCTAGGGTGAGGCTCAGCATTCTCCCCCAGGGCCCTGGCAAGTCTCTACGGAGGCCTTCCTGCCCCAGGAGAGCAAACGCAGCTGAAAAACAAAATCACATCAGGTGGGGAGCTGGGGGGAGGGGTGTTAGAGGCGCAGCTGGGAGGAGAAGCAGGTGGGCGACTCCAGACCTCCGGCCTCTCCTTCTCCTCCCCTGCAGGGCGCGCAAGGGTGTGGCCTGAAGGGGATGAGGGTGGGGTTTGTGGGGTTTGGTCAGAAGCACTGAGCTGGCTTGGGAAGGAGGCTGTTTGTGACTTCAGTGGGGGCTGAATCACAGAAGGCCCAAGTCCGAAGAAGCCTTATAGGGCCCTCTGTGGCTGGGGAAACAGGATCAAAAAGGTGCGGTCATGGCCGGAGGCTGCACAGCCAGACGGGAGAAGCAGGACTGGGCCCCCACCTCCCCGACTCCTTGCCCAGAGCACCTTGTCGTGCTGTGGCTCTGGGCACCCTTGCCAAATCTGGGTCATTTGCAGTCGGCTGTCACAATTTTTATGAAATCATCGAGCCCCTACGATTTATTTCTAATGTGCTTACTTTCAAATTTCAAGGGAAATTTTGAAAGGAAAATTTATATCACTAACTCTAAAGTGAAAAAAAAAAAACCCAGCATTCTTTGCCGTAGATGAAGGTGAACGATGACTTATAACCAATAATAATAAATAAAATAAAAACAAATTTATTTAATTCCTGATAGATAAAGCTTTTTTTTTTCCCCCTTTCTGCTCAGAAGGGAGGCTGGCAAGTATTAAAGAAGCATACTGGGACCAACCTCGACTCTAGGATAATTTTCCTAAAGCTGGTCCATCAGGTCAGGTAAAGCTGAGAGCCAAGGGAAAAAGGAACAGAGTGCAGCCCCCTCCCCAAGGTGCCCAGCCACATGCCTGCCTGAATAATTTGCTTTTTTAATGGAACATTTAAAGATAATATGTTTTTTTAATCTTTTGACCCCCTTCATCCATTTTTCCCAGCCCCCCACCCCTCCTACTTCTGGCAGCCAACAGTCTGTTCCCTGTATCTATAAGCTTGGTTTTGTGTATTTATTCTTGGGTTTTGGGGGTTGGGGGGATGGGTTTTAGATTCTACACCTAAGAGAGGTCATATGATTGTTGTCTTTCTCTGACTTATTTCACTTAACATGATACCCTCAAGGTCCATCCGTGGTGTGGGTAATGACAAGACTTCATTCTTTTTATGGCTTCATAATACTCCGTTGTTTGTAGAGTATATACACCACAATATCTTTATCCATTCATCCATCGATGGACACTTAGGTCATTCCCATGTGTTGGCCATCGTAAGTACTGCTTCAGCGAACACAGGAATGCACATACTTTTTCAAGTTAGTGTTTTCATTTTCTTCATTTTCTTCAGATAAATGCCCCAAAGTAGAATTGCCAGATCACACAGTAGTTCTACTTTTAATTATTTAAGTCAACTCCATCCTGTTTTCCACCAGTTTGCATTTCCACCAACAGAGCACAAGGGTCGCCTCTCCGCATCCTCGCCAACATTTGTTATTTCTTATCTTTCTAGCCACTTTAACAGGTGTGAGGTGATACGTAATTGTGGTTTTGATTTATATTTCCCTGACAATCAATGATGTTGAGCACCGTTTCATGTATCTGTTGGCCATTGGCATATCATCTTTGGAAAAATGTCTATTCAGATGTGCCCATTTTTACGTCAGATTTGTGTTTGTTTTTTCCTATTGATTTGTATGAGTTCTTTATATATGTTGGGTATTAACTCCTTATCAGATATTTGATTTGCAAATATTTTCTCCCATTCAGTAGGTTACCTTTTCATTTTGTTGATGATTTCCTTTGCTGCGCAGAAGGGCTTAGTATGATGTAGTCCTGCTTATTTATTTTTGCTTTTGTTTCTTTTGCTTTGGAGTCAGATTCAAAAAACTATCACCAAGATCTATGTCAAGGAGCTTACTGTGTTTTCTTCTAGGAGTTTTATGGTTTCTGGTAAAGATGATGCTTCTTTTTTTTATTTTAAAATTCTATTTATTTGTTTGAGAGAGTGAGCATAAGTCGGGGGAGAAGCAGTCTCTGTGCAGTGTGCGGAGACTGAGCTGGGGCTTGATCCCAGGACCTTGAGATCATGACCCAAGCCAAAATCAAGAGTTGGACGCTTAACATACTGAGCCACCCAGGCGCCCCAAAGATGATGTTTCTGAGTGAGTGTCTACAGTTCTCTGAACTAATTGATGTCCTGCTCAGTGCTGAGCTCTCTGGGATTGCTCCCTGGGGCCAGCAGAGAGGGTCCCCAGGAAATCCTGGGCCTCTTCCACATCTGCCTGCAGCCCTAACCTCTCTTAGAGGCCCCATGGTGCTGGGACCAGAGTGGGGTTGCTGTGGAAGGAAGCCTGGGAGAGTTGGGGAGCTCAGGGCCAGCCGGTGGCCCAGCCCTCCCTTCTCCTCCCTCCTGACTGCCCCCGAGGCTTGAAGCAGGGTGGTGGCCCAGCTCTCTGAGCATGAGGAAGCTCAGTGAGACTTGGCTAATTCCAGGAACTCCAGGCGCAGTCACGGTCACTGGTCTTGACATTACTCCCTGCTTTCCCAGCCCAATCTGTGTGTGCTCAGTGGTGCACTTGAAGCAAGGCGTGGTCGAAAGGGTACCAAACAGCCACTTTTCTGCACCTTCACTCTTGTGGTCCTGGCCAAGACAGACCAGTTGTCATGACCACAAGGTCTCCTTGCCCACTGGTGTCCCTTGGGGCAGAGTGTCTTCTAGCCCAGGTCTTTGGGCGGTAAGGTTGTGTCACACAGCTGAGGAGCTACACTCTTCCTAAATGTCTCTAAGCATCGCCCACAACAGGCCAAAAGCAGGGGTCATAGACTCCTGTATCTGCAGCGCCTGGGCCGGGGGCTTCCTAGGAGTCAGGCCAGCAACTAGCCAGAGACGCAGACGGCCTTCCTGCAGAACGCCCCCTAGCTGCAGGGGCTCTTGGCCATGTGGTCTTCCTTCATGTCACCAGACTCTGAAGGCTGAGTGGCTGGAGGACAAACAGCAGGAGGGAGGTCGGAGACCTGAGTCCTGAGTCACGGTCTGCCACATCTTAGCTGTGTGTCCTTAGCCAAGCCTCGAGTTCTATGCACGTAGTAAATGCTCACAGAGTACACGAGGATGCCGCCATCTACCCTGACACTTCACTGGCAGGGCATGAGGCAGGAGCGCAGTCCCACAGGGGTCTCCAGCAAGATGGTGAATGGGAAGCTCTTTGCAAACTGTAGAGTGCCACGCCTGCTAAGGTGTTCTTACAGTACGTTCGGGAACTTCCAAAGACCCTCCCGAACACAGTCCATCGCCAGCAAAGGGATGTGTGTCCGTGTAGACAGGTGTGCATATGGGAGCACACGAGGGCACAAAGGCTCACCTTGTAGAGTGGAGCTCCATCACCCGAGCCCGGGGGGAGCCAGCCAACTCCTCCTGCTTTCAGGTGAAATTCTTGGCTTTCTCATCAGTGGGAGTAGTTTCCTTCCACTAGTGGGGTCTCCACGGAGCTCTGTTTGGGACCAAATAAGTATCTGCCCCTGAGGATGTTCCCACATCAAGGCCTTTGGCCCTCTTCTTCTTATATCTGGATGTACACCCTGGCCTCATGTTTGGGGGGTTACGGGGACCGCTGAGCTTCCCCCAGACGTACCAGCATGAGGTAGGGGGGTGCCCGGCTCAATGGGATCTTCCTGACCCTCAACTGTGCTCTTCCAGGAGCTGATGTGTTCTCTCAGATTCCAGGAGTTATTTCATGTTGAACCCTTACAGGGCTCTGCCCAGGATGCATAGCTGCTGGGACGATGGGGTCAGCCTCTGGGTTCAAAAGGCAGAAGCTGTGGCCCAGAACAGGGGGGTCTGGGAAGGCAAGAGAGTCATGCCTCAGACTTGTCTGAGCATGAGCCCGTGAAAGAGAGGTGGCCGAGGCTCGGGGGTCCCCTGCCACGGGGCCTATCCTCACAGGTGGTAGGTAAACACCTGCTGAGGATTTCTTTTTCCAAATATAACAGAGAGTGTACACATGAAACATAAGTCCTTGCTCCCCAAATGCATCCTGGGAGTTCCAGGGGCTGCTGCTGCTGCTGGGAAAGGGAGAGGTTTTTGAGAAGATTTTCAGAAAATCCACGTTTCCCCCCAGGCTAGCAGTGAAGCAGGGAGCGGGGCGTGGAGACAAAGCTGGGTGCGGGGGCACCACCGTGGTCTGTCTGGACGGCAGATGTCAGCAGCACTCAGCAAGGTGCTGGGTGCCCAAGTACACTCTGGGCCTCGATGCCCCATAGCACGTGGAGCCGCGGTGGTCCTGACCCTCCCACCAGCCTGGGACGCAGACCCGGAGCCTGGAGCCCATCAGGGCAGGACGCCTCTTTCACCGGGGCTGGGAGCTCCCTGCAGAGAGTGGCGCCATCTTGAAAGACCCACAAGCCACAGCCTGGAGTTTGAGATTTTTAGGATCTTTTCTAGTTGGGCTGCTGTTATCCAGATACTTTAGAAAACTTGTTCCGCGTCACACACCAGTTTCTTACTACTCCCCCGATCGATGCCGGCTCCCAGTTTCTACCTCTCGAAGGTGACAAGGGATGCTAACCATTATTAAGCAGATCTCTGATGAGATCTCTGCACTCCCAGGATGGGCATCAAAACTTTTGTGGGTTTGGGTTTTTTTTTAATATATTTAAAAAATTCAGGTGATAGAAGATGCCCAACACTTGACATCAGGCTGTTTCCAATTTCTGTTGTGCCTCGTCTGAGTAGACACCCACCAGCCCCTGTCCTTCAGTTTGCAAACTGGGGTTTCCTCCTGCATAGGCACTGCCGGACTCGAGGAGCTGGGGATGGAATCATGAGGTAGCCCCTTCCCGCCCTGAAGGACTCCCCAGCCGGGACCCCCCCACCACCGCCACCTCCAAACCGAACGGGCTTGCTCTGCCCAGATGTCAGGGCTTCTGAGTGGTGGGGCAGCTCTGCTCTCCACATGCCACACAAAGCCACGTGCCAGAGAGAGAAAGGAGGGACCCCTGTTCCCGGCCAGAGAGGAAGTGGAGCCCAGGAGGAGACCGGGATCGGCACTCCTGCCCCAGTCCCACCTTTGGTGACTCAGGCCCAGCAGCTCTCGGCTCTCGGTGACTCCAGATGCTGAGTAAGCAGCCATCTCTGCCCGCACCCCCTACTTCCTGTGCCCTGGGGCCCTCCCTGATTGCCCCCTCCTGGGCAGCCCTTGCTGAGAGAGGGCCTGTGCTCTCCAGACCCCCCGGAGAAAGAGGAGCGGAGCTGCCACACGCATTGTGAAGCTCCCTCCCCGCACCCCCCACCGGCCGGCCTCCTTGTGACTGGCCAGCTGTGCCCAGTCCTGACGAAAATCCCATGAAGATGAAAGAGAGCATGCCTACCGCACCAGGGCCCGCAAATGGGCACTGAGGGGGGACCAGTAGGTACAAGGGAAGTAGCAAATAGAAACTGTCCTCAAGGTATTTTCAGTGTCAGTCTGTTCTCAGGAGGGCCTTCCCCTGGCCCGGGAGGCAGGGGACCCATGCAATTGTGTGTGTGCCCGGGCTCTCAGGAGCAGGGCGTTGGAGAGCACATTGCTGAAGGCGGCCCTGTCGGGCATCACGCTGGGTGTGGGACTCGGAGGGAAGAGCAGGGCGTGCCCCGCAGGGGAGCCGGTTTGGCCAGCCCCACCTTGCTGGCAGAAGCTTGGTTTCAAAATGGGCTAATAGCTGGGGACACAGACACTCTTTTCATCTCGGTCTGCCCAGCACATGCCTGGCTCCTTCTGTCTGGCCAGCCAGGGCTGCTGGAACGGAACTCTCTAGGCTTAACCAACCAGCAAATAAGGCCCAGGTCAAGGGGCAAAGGGAAGAATCCTGGATCCCCATAGCCTGAAGCCACACTGGGCCACCTTCGCAGACTGGCTTGCTTTATGCGGAACCCCTCTGCCTTCGTGGCAGCTCGTTTCATTGTCACGGATCCCCCCTGGCCCATGAGGACTGTGGGAATCCTGGTGCCAACCAACAGCCCGGATTTCCATCCCGGGTGTACATTCTCATGGCAAGTCAAGGCTGTCCTTTGGGCACTTGCGGTGAGGCCAGCCCTGTTCTAGGCACAGTGAAGGGCATCTTTGCCCTGGAGAGCTTGGGGAAGATGACAGAAACCATTGGCCACTAAAGAACACGTAAGATCACAGCCAGTGGGGGTGTGCAGATGAAGAAGTCCAGCTCTGGGCACGACAGAGATCCGGAGAGGGGGCCTCGGTTGGGTCAGAGCAGGCTTTGTGCAGATGACTAGGGAAGAGGCCTTGGAGAAATGTTAAGATTTGGGAGGAGGGGCAAGGAGGGCTATGCAGGATGGAGAAGAGGCTGGGCAGAAACAGGATGTGGTCGAGGCCACCAGGAAGCATAAAGGGGGGTGCTGGGGAGGGAAGAGGTGACTGGACAGGAGAGGGGGCCAGGCTGGTGAGTTCTTGCAAGAAGCAGAGAGACACTGTGGGCTTGTCAATCAAGGAAAGCTTTGTCTGAGGAAGGTCAAGTGGGTGGCACCACCAGGAAGGCACCAGGGTCCCAACGACTAGGTTAGAGGCTGGCGGGAGGCACTGGAATCGTCCGGTAGCGAGCTGAGGCTTTCTGGGGCCATAGTCTGGGCACTGGGAGTGGGAAAGGAGAAGTCAGAAAGGATTCTCAGCTGGAAGGACAGAAGGATGCCACCTCTTCCTGAGTGGTTGGTCACTGTCATGTCCCACGATCTTGGGCCAATAGGAGCTCTTGAGTTTGGGGGCCTCTTCAGACTGAATGGGACTCTCAAGGGGAAACTGCCTATATTCAGTTCTTTGGGGCCCTGGGTCTTGGGCTGTATTAGTCTGGTCACCCTCCAGGACTCAGTTTCCTTGCCTGTGAAATGAAGGGGTTAGCCTCTGAGCACTTCCTGACATGAGGAGGAACAGGAAGAGGAGTTAGGAGCATTCAGCAGGACACGAAATGCCACAGTTATCCAAGAGCGAAGGGGAGAAGGGGAGAAAGATGGGTGAATTACAAGACCTAAGTCATTAGCAGAAGGGAAGGCAGAGCAGGGCCTGGCTAGGAGAGGCCCCTTGATAAGGGCAGCTCCCTCTGGCCCACCTGGAAGGTGCTTCCAACTGTTGACTCCCGAAGAGCCCCATTGGTCTCCCAGGTGGAGGGACATGTCTCTCTGGACATACCCCGGGCCCCTCCCCCCAGCTGTCCAGCCCAGCTTACTCTCTGCCTCCAACAACAGTCAAGCTTCTAGCCTCTGGAATGTTCTGATGCGTGGATGCTACCACAGGAGGCTGGTGTTTCCCAAGGAAGTGTGAGCTAACCAGACGAGGGGTGTGTGTCTGTGTCTCACTGTCCTTTGTATTCAAAGCAGGGGACGCTGCCAGCAGATCACTATCTGGGTGTGGGGGTGTGCCTGGGAGACCGGCGCTGGCAGTGAGGCTCTCCCACCTGCCGTGGGCACCTGGGCGCTCAGTCCCCGTGTGTTTGCCGCTCGGGCTGCAGCTGCTCGCTCAGGACCTGGAAGGGAGGGTTTGGAAACGTGTGGGGGCATTCTCGCTAGTCACGATGACCGCGAGGCACGCTGGCATCTAGGGCCCCGGGGCCAGAGGCAGCTCAACATCCAGCAGCGCTTGGGGGAGCCTGCACAATGAAGAATTGTCCTGCCCCGAATGGCGACAGCGCCCACGTGGAGGAACGCCGCGTCATGCCATTTGGTCGTAGAGCCCTAGCGGCCGGCCACACTCCTCTCTGAAACCTACTGAGGCCGGTCCTGCGGCCACTGGGCGAGACTAGCGTGGGGCTCTGAATACTAGCGTGTACCCATTTCCTGGACCGGCCCGGCTTCCTGGGTCCATCCCCCTCAAGTGCCAACCTGGTGGCTCCTTAGATATGGCTCGGGTGACGTGCAACCCTCGGCCGGGTCCCCGCTGTCTCCAGTCTGAGCATCAGGGGCATACAGATGCCCCTACTAAACAAACATTTAGGTCATGCCCAGTCCTAAGCACTTTACAAACATTCATTCACGGAATTCTCCCCATACTGGGTACAATTAAAATCCCAGTTTTACATATTAAAAAAAAAAAAGGAACTGAGGTGTGCCGTGTGCAGGTTAGTTGACTAAGGCCCCCCCCCCCCCGCCCCGGAAGTTGACGTGGCCTGGGCTCGGCCTCGGCAGTGTGGCTCCAGAGCCCATGTTCGGGACCACTGGGTCTCCCTCTGCCCAGGGAGCTGGAAGAATGTACCTGGAGTCCCAAGATTTCAGCCTCAGGGACAGCAAAGGGGAAAGGTCACAGGGAAGAAGGCTGGGGACAGCCTGCTGTGTCTGAGCCCTGGAGGGAAACCCAGACCCCCGGACTAGGATAGGAAACAGCTTGGCAAAGAGGAAGTGTGGCCCCCACGTGTCCAAGTGACAGCAAAGAGTCATGGTGACGGAGTCACCCACGGCTCTCCTCAGCCTCCAGCAGCCGCAACACGAGGAGCTGGGGCGGGGCTCCCGGGAATGGGTGACGCCACTGGGATGTGGCTGGTGGGGGAGGGCGGGAAATGCAGCTGGGTCAGCCCTGCCTTCTCCACCGCACCTGCTCCCCGGCGCCCTTCCCCGAGGCAGCCCACCCTCGCGAGACCTGGCAGGGCGGCCGTTTCTCTTTCCCAGCACAGGAGCGGCCCCAAGCCTCTGTCAGGCTTCATCAGCAGGATCACACTGTCGCTGGGTTTCGTCCAGGATGAGCGTTTGGACTCCTCATCAGGTGTCTGGGCTAACATTGGGGAGTGTCATTTACCGAGAACAAGAGAGCTCCTTGTTGCATTTCCATTTAAGGCTTAGCCTGCCCGAGGGAGTGCTCCGCCCTTCGAGGCGCTATCATCACCTTCCCCCACCCTGGGAGGATGGAGGGCCGAGGGGTGTGGCCACTGGCCTAGAGCAGGGGAGGCTAATTGTACATTTTGTGCAAGGTGCACATTCCGTGTCAAAAATGCTCAGAAAATTGCCCCACTCCCTCCCCTCTGCTCCTTATTGCTCACTTATGCCTCCCAGACACCTGCACGCCTGTTCCCTTTGGGGCGGGCTGGTTTGACCCCGTTTGGGGAAGAAGGCTGAATGCCCAGCTGAGCCTGTGGGCGGAGGAGATGAGAGCGCCATTGTCAAGGTTAACAGTGTGTGACGTCTGACTTTGGGATGCCCCTTCCGACTGGGACCTTGACCCACAGGTGCTTTCCTGCCAAGACTCTCCCCGCGGAGATGAAGGGACCGGCCAAGGGAAGGCCCCTCCCTGGCCTTGTGTGGCTCAATCCGGTGTGGAGGAGAATAACCCAGTTGTCTAACCACCTCCCCTCCGCGCGCGCGTGTACACACACACACACACACACACACACACACACACACACACACGGGGTAGGGCAGGCGGGCTCTGGGCGGCTAGGCTTGGCCCTGGCTCCTTCCAGCAAAGGTGAGATCCAAATCAGCCCCTGTGTGGAGACACTTTATCTCCGCAAGCCCGGTGTTACCCTCTAGTCTGAGGACAAGTCAGAGCAGGCAGACCCAACACCAGCCTGGGAGCTCTGGGAAAGTCCCCCTTCGACAGGTCTGTTCCGAGCTCCTTCCCACCCAATCTCCAGCTTTGTAGGCCTTTCCCAGGGAGGCCGCATCCCCAGGGGAGCTCACACGGAGCCCCGGGGGTCGCCTCATTACCGCACATTTTCCTGTCGGACTGAACCTCTGCCCAACCTCTCCCTCCTGCAAGCCTGACAGAAAGCCCAGGAGGCCCCCCTCGCACCCCACCCTAAGTCCCTGAGCCTGCCTCCATGCCTGCCGGCGCTCTTGCCCAGGAGCAGAAGCATTTTCTCCCTCTGACCTGTGAGGGGATCCCCCAGAGGGCCTGTTACCGTTTGCTTCCTGCCCTGGCAGAGGGGAGGCAACACGAGGAGTTCAGCAGAGAAATAACAGTGGTGACCAGTCCTGGCCAGAAGAGGAGACATTTCTGCCACGCTGAGTACAAGTGGCCATGGAAGGCAGGCCATGGCAGAAGATGCCGGTGTCTGAGAACAGCATGGGGCGACAGGGCAAGGACTTGGGGACACGGGCGCAGGTCCAGCGTTGCCCCTTGCTTCTGAGTTGGAAGTCCCCTGTCTTTTCCAGGCTTCCGACTCCCCACCTGGCCGGGGCCATCCATGTAGGACTGGATGAGTGGCCGCACCCCCACAGTAAGAAATGCATTCTCTATCGCAGCCCAGTCCACAACCAGCACGTGTCTCTACTGCCTGCCTTGCACTCTGAGGGCTTCCTTTCCAGCATCTACCATGCTGTCCTGGTTTTTTAAATGAGAGTCAAATTGGCTAAATGGATTTCACAATCCGTACTGGGTCACAACCTGCCATTTGAAAAAATTATATGTCAGATGATGGCCAAGAGGCCTTCCACCCTGAACATTCTGGGATTCTACAAACGTTATTACAGAGGCTGAGGAGGACGGGGTCCCGTAGCCAGCTGGGCTCAGAAGCCCCAGTCGGGAAGCCCACTGAGCCTTCCCCCTTTCTCTGACCAGATCTACAATGGGACCCTCAAGCGGGAGAATGACAACAGGCGCTTCAGCTCCTATAGCCAGATGGAGAACTGGGGCCGGCAGTACGCGCGGGGCGCCTGTCCCACAACGGGCGCAGGCAGTGACATCTGCTTCATGCAGAAGATCAAGGCGAGCCGCAGCGAGCCTGACCTCTACTGTGACCCCCGGGGCACCCTCCGCAAGGGCACCCTGAGCAACAGGGGCCAGAAGACCACCCAGAACCGCTATAGCTTCTACAGCACCTGCAGCGGCCAGAAGGCCGTTAAGAAGTGCCCCGTGCGCCCGCCCTCCTGCACCTCCAAGCAGGACCCTGTGTACGTCCCGCCCATGTCCTGCAACAAGGACCTGTCCTTTGGCCACTCGAGGGCCAGCTCCAAGTAAGTGCTGCCCCGCTGGGCGGGAGGCCAGGGCGGGTAGTCGGGGTGGGGCAGACTGTTGGCCTGGCTGCACGCCAATGATAGGAAGGACCACCTCGGTCCCTAGGGGTTCCTTGTCCCTGCCGAGGGGCGTTCCTGGCCTCGGGAAGTCCTCAGTGTGGAGGGGGAGACAGAACCCAGACATTAACACAAACGCATGGGGTATGCAGGCTCTCAAGGGTCACGGTGAACAGAGGGGGGCTAATTAGAGAAGCTAAGCTAGGCCAGTGGTGCTCCAAGCGTGTGCCTCCCAACAGCAGCGGCAGCATCACCTGGGGACGTTTTCGGGTTGTCCCCAGACCTAGGGACTCGGAAATTCAGAGAGAGGCCTGGCAACGTGTGTTCCAACAAGCCCTCCAGGAGACTGAGAGTCTGTGCTCTTAGGCACGCAAGCCTCTGTCTGTGTCCTGAAAGAGCAAAGGAGTGTCCCCTGGTGTGGCCGATGGGCAAGGGGACTGTGTTCCACCACAGGGCGGCAGCCACAGGACAGACAGACATCAAAACCGAGGGACTGGATCTAGAGCTGAAGAACAGAGTACATCTCCTGTCCCTCGACCCTGAAGGCCGGGGGAGAATGGAGACGAAGTGGGGTGTCCTGTGCAGAGCCACAGGCACAGGGTGACTTGGGATGGGACAGGGTCCTAGGGGACATTGGGCCTGCCCTCCAGGGCTCAGAGCTCCATAGATCTCCAAACTGGTCCTTATCACCACCTAAAGATCATTTATTCATTTATTTGGCAGACATTTACTAAGCATCTACTATGTTCCAGGGTGTGTGATAAGTGTAGTGGACATAGCCAGGAACACAGCAGCCCAGCGCTGTCCTAGAGGTACACACGCAACGGATACCCTGCTCTTTGTAGAGTTCCAGGAGCTTTGCAGCCTTCATCTCCAAACCTCATAACCCTCACCTTCTAGGCAGGCGCGGGAACTCCTGAGGAGGAAACAAGGCACAGAGATGTTAACTCCCCCGCCCAAGGTCACACAGCTGCTGCAGCACCCTGTGCTCTTCCCCAGTCTGTCGCACTCTTTTGATAACAAGCTGAACCCCGTGGTAAAGCTGGACCTCTCCTAACTATTTGGAGGCCACCAGGTGTATTTAGGATGAGTTGGAGAAGGCCCAAGAAACTGTCTCCCATGGAGCAGGGCTCCGGGCAGCACCAAGTCCTGGCTTACTGCCCCAAACCAGAGGTCTGGAGAGGACAGGTCTACACCAGACACAGAAGGGGATGTATGATGAGCCATTTAGAGTTGACGTTTGACAGGCAAATGTGACATTTTCTCAATGCAGGGCAGGAGGGCTGCTGATACAACCATGAATATTTACTGAGCATTTAGCGGCAGACCTGAGGCCAGTCCCCACAAGGAGAAGGCTCCCTCTAGAAGTGCTGGGGTGGGGCTGGCTGCCACAGGAGGGGCTGCCCCAGGAACTCTCCCCTCTGTTGGGAACCCGGACACAGACAGGTGGAAAGGCAGCCCGAGAGTCCACACCACAGGAGCGGGAGAGGTTCCTAGAAGAGAGGTGTCCTTTCCCTGGAATGTTCAGGGAAGCAGGACTTCAGCAAGGCACATGTATTGTGAAGGGAAGGGACATGGCCACACCTGATAGCCACGTGGTGCTCAGTGGAAAGAAGAGTCTTGCTGAAGCAGACCTCATGAGGGGCTGGAGAGTGGGCAAGAGGGCAGAGCAGAGCCAAATGATTAGGTGGAAACAAGAAATGTTTAGTTTTGTGGCTCAAAAAAGTTGACTATCTGCCATTTCATATGGTCCAGCTTAATATGTGCCCTTGGATATTAGTCTAAGCCATCTGTACTTGAACCTGCAGGGTGGAGAAGCCACTGATGGGAACAACACAGTGAACCAGGTTTGGGGACTGTTAGTCTGGTAAAAAGGAGGAAAATTTTGGATGGGGGAGCTTAGAGATGAGAGTCAATTGTGCAGGTCTCTTGCTGTAGTCCCAATGAGAGTGATCATGGTCAGAAGGAAGGCATTGGCCATGAGAGTGTGAAGAAGGAGCAGATGTGAGATTTGTTATGTAAGAAGAATTAGCTGGACTTCGGGAGAGATGGGGGCATTGATGGTTGGGTAGAGACAGGAGGGAGGGAAAATTGGTGGATGGATGGATGGATAGATGGATGGATGGATGAGTGGATGGATGGATGGGTGGATGGATGGATGGTGAATGGGTGGATGGGTGGATGGATGGATGGGTGAATGGGTGGATGGGTGGATGGATGGATGGATGGATGGATGAGTGGATGGATGGATAGGTGGATGGATGGATAGGTGGATGGATGGATGGATGGATGGATAGGTGGATGGATGGATGGATGGATGGGTGAATGGGTGGATGGGTGGATGGATGGACAGGCTGTGGCAGCTTGGGCATACAAGGGGGAATTCTGAGCCCCTGATCCCAGGGCTCCCAGCCTACTCTGGATCCCACCCCACTGCCTGTTGCCCGCAGGATCTGCAGCGAGGATATTGAATGCAGTGGGCTGACCATCCCCAAGGCTGTGCAGTACCTGAGCTCCCAGGACGAGAAGTACCAGGCCATCGGGGCCTATTACATCCAGCACACCTGTTTCCAGGATGAATCGGCCAAACAACAGGTAGCTGGCTGCACACCTTCCTCCCCCTGGAGGCCTGGGCAGGGACTGGGCGTGTCAGCCTGGCCCCATTTAGAGATGGGTGGAGGCATTTGCACTCGATCCTTCTCAGCAGGCCTGGCTGCCTGGGGCGAGGAGTGTGCTTGGCATCACCTAAGATCACAGCTGGGCATCTTAACCCTCTAGTTGGGTGGACATTAGTCAGGCGTGTCTCCCCTCTGGTCACATGGAAGAAACAGCCAAGGGCTCAACAGACATCCCCTTTCTCAGATGCCACTAGAAAACGTGCCTACTTTCCACCCTTCAACTCCCTTCCCCACCGTCTGTCTGTCTGTCTCTGCCTATCTGCCTCTCTGTCTCCATCCATCTCTCTCCCCCTCTCCGGAGCTTGATCCTCTTTCTCACCAGGCATCTGGGGTGGGAAACAGGGTTGTTCATGCCTCCTGAGCCCGGCTGGTGGGAACGATGCCTCTAGGGCCCTGCAGCTCAGCCCAAGGGTGTAGTGCCCTAAACGGGTTTTCCAGAAATTTCCCCATCCATTGCATCAAAATTCCTGCTGCAGGAGAAAGAGTTCCTGTGGGAGGGTCTCCCTTGCGTCAGTCTTGCTTCAGGATTTTAAAGTATATTTATATCCGTTTCCTCCTCTGGTCTTCACCACCGTATTTCAGAGGAGGAAATTGGGGCTCAGAGCAGAGGGATGCCTTCCTGAGGGTCTCCTGGCGAGGAGGTGGGGGAGCTCGCCTCTGAATCCATCTCGGTTCCTGGTCTGGTCGGTTGCTATGACGCCACCCTGCTTAGTTATTTTGGTTGGCTTGACTATTACTGAACTGACAGAAGACTTGGGGTCTGAGAGGACTCACCTTGAGTAGTCTTGAGGTTAGCCTCACCTCCCTGACCAGGCAACGCGGCCCCCTTATCCCGACAGGTCTATCAGCTGGGAGGCATCTGCAAGCTGGTGGACCTCCTCCGGAGCCCCAACCAGAACGTCCAGCAGGCCGCGGCCGGGGCCCTGCGTAACCTGGTGTTCCGGAGCATCCCCAACAAACTGGAGACCCGGAGGCAGAATGGGATCCGAGAGGCTGTCAGCCTCCTGAGGAGAACCGGGAGCACTGAGATCCAGAAACAACTGACCGGTAGGGAGCCCCCACCGTGGAGAGCTCAGGGCCAGGGGCGAGCGGGACTGGTGGCTACAGTCCCAAGATGGGGCGTGGGGCAGCCCCTCCAGGCTGGGTCAAAGCACAGCCGTGCAGACTTGACCCCAGGCTAAGGTCTTGGGAGCTCCCATGGTACTGGCCTTGGCCAGATTACTGGTGTCTAGATGGTGCATACCCACAAGCGGTCAAGGTTTTTCTGAAGAGAGAAGGCAAAAGGTGGAAGGCTGGTGCCCAGGCAGGACCCATGTTCAGCAGAGGCTGGGACCTGCGGGGGAAGGGGAAGAAGGGAAGTCGATGAGAGCAGGGACTAACAGGTCTTAAGCACCTTCCTATGTCCAAACAATATGCTAAGCACTCAGGCCGGGGGCACAAGAGACAGAAGGAACTATGAAACCCTCAGACATGGACAGAGTAACCATGATCAGTATTTCTGGAATGACTTCTGGGTAGAAAATAGAGAACATTAGAAGACTCTTAAGTGCTAACGTTTATATTTAAAAACCATGGATCAATCAAATGTTTCTTGATCACCTTCCATATTCATAATTTTGACCTAGATAAAGAACTCTAGATGCTCCCTGCTCTCGCAGAACCTGCAGTCTTGTTGGGACACTGGGAAGTGGGCTCAGGAAACAATCAGACACTAGATGGACTAAACTGGGCTTACGTGGAAGGTGACCTGTCAGTAGGGCTCATTTGCCAGAGCCGGCTGGAGGCAGGGGGTGGTCCCCCGTTGTCTGGGGTCTTCCTGAGCCTGGCTTGTGTTGAGTTGACCATCCCCAACCTCCAGGGCTGCTCTGGAACCTGTCCTCCACCGATGAACTGAAGGAGGAGCTCATCGCCGATGCGCTGCCTGTGCTGGCCGACCGGGTCATCATCCCCTTCTCCGGCTGGTGTGACGGCAACAGCAACTTGAGCCGGGAGATGGTGGACCCTGAAGTCTTCTTCAATGCCACCGGCTGCTTGAGGTGGGAGAAGAGCACACCTGTGGGGTCTTCTGGTCCCGGCCCCGGGCCTGGGTCCCAGCCCCATCTCGGGCAGGACTCAGCCAGGGAAGAGAACGTAAAATGCAGTCTGCCCGGCACTGGTCTTCACGGGCAGACCCCAAGAAACGGGGCCCCGGCGTCCCTGACGTCCCTGGACCCACATAAGGATCAGGACTCCATGGCCTCCTTTAAGGGACCACAGCCGACTTAGTTAGAAATCTAAGAGCAGAAATGCCAGATCTGAATACCCAAACTGCTTCAACCATCTCCCTCTCCTCCATTTCCCAAAAATGCATTTCTGGTACTATCTTGAAGAGTGTTCTTTTAGATAAAAGGTGGCTGATGGGCTCCTAATGAGTCACTTCCCAACCATGGTGCTAACACCAATTGCCCTATTCATCGGCATGAAGATGGCGGGCAGTGCCCAGGGTCCCCTGCGTCCCACGCCGGCAGGGAGGAGGGCCGTGGGTGTGCTCATTCCAGGAGAGCGGTCGCAAGCCGGGTTGTGGGTGCCGGTATGGAGGTGAAGCAGTGGAACGGATCTCCTTGAGGGTCACACCCTGCTCTGATGGCATTTGTCTCCCCAAGTCCTGGGAGCCGCGGAGGGAGGGGTGCCAGTGTCTCGGCTTGGACTCCTCCCTGTCAGCCTCCAGCAGCGGCCGCCAGTGAGCAAGGCCGGAGTGTTTGGGACCTGAGGGGGCTGCCGGGCTGCTGGTGGCAACAGGAACCACACTTGGCCCGCGCCAGGCACATAGGCCCCGGATGCTGGGGCCGAGCACAGCTTCCCCGGGGAAGGGGCCTGTGGCCCCCAGTCGAGCACCCCTCAGCTCCTTTCCCGGGTGCAGCCCCTGGCCCCACAGAGAAACTGGGCAGGCGAAGCTTCCAGCCCCCCTTCAGCAGGTGCCCACTAGTGGTAGCGCGTGCGCCTTGGGCGGCTGGCTGCACTGGAGCCCTTACCTGTCACGAAAGCTACGGGCCTAGGGCACAGGTGGGCGGAAAAAGCTCAGTTCAGGTGAGAGCCCATCCGTCCTCAGCCAGGGCGCGGCGGAATTGGCTGAATGGTCTTTCCTCCCTTCTTCGTCGTTTCTCTCGCCTGCTCTCATCCTCCCAAACCTCCAACCTCACCCCCATCCCCTCGGCCCCCCCTTCAGCCACCTGCTCCCCTGGTGCCCCTCAAGCACTCTCTTCTCCACCGCCACCCCCCTCCCCTGCTCCTTAGCCCCTCTCGGCTCTCTCCCGCAGGAACCTGAGCTCTGCCGACGCTGGCCGCCAGACCATGCGAAACTACACGGGGCTCATCGATTCCCTCATGGCCTATGTCCAGAACTGTGTGGCCGCCAGCCGCTGTGATGATAAGGTACGTGTGCCCGGCGGTGCCCCACCCTGGCTCTGCACCCCAGTCCTCCTCTCTGTCCAGAGCTCCAAGGCCCGGGGCCTCCCCAGAATCAGTGAGTGCAGCTCCTTGGGCTCTAGGTCCTGTCATTTTTCTCTCCCAGGCTTCATGAGGCAGGTCTGCCCTTGAGCGGGCCTTTAAGGCGTGGTCCAGTGATGGGACAGAGGTCCAGAGACTGGCCGGTGAAGGGGACGGCTGGCTGCAGAGTGCTCTGCTCGTGGGCACAGTGGTTACTGGGGCAGGTCCCCTGTCCCTCACTTAGAGGCTGTGTGAATGCAGACACTTCCATGACATCTCTGTTCCTCAGTGTGCAGTTTGCTCCAATGGAGATGATCGTAATCCTCTCTGCCTCCCGGGTTGGTTTAAGGGCTCAGTTAGTTCATAAGCAAGACTCAAAGTGGGCCCAGTGCCGAGGGAGTGCTCCGCGAGCAGTCTCTGTTTTTGGTGCCGAGCCCCGCCGGCCGCCCCGAGGAGCCCCACTGATGCCTCCGGGGATCCTCCCTGCACCGAGGCTCCCTCTACCACACTGGTTCCCCACTGCCTCCCAGTGAGGCCACTGGCCACGCCGCCCGCCTGTCCCCTCTGGGCTTTGGGACACACTAGCACACACAGGCAGAAAGGAAAAATCATGAAGGGAAGAGAAACTGAAGGCTGAGATGTTCCCATCCCGGCAGGACAGCGACTCGGGAGAACAGTGAGTTCCCGCAGTCCCCAGGTGACTGGGGACTGTCTGGGCGCCACGGGCACTGGGTCTCGTGCACAGTTTCCCGGTGGCCCGCTCCACCCCGGAAGTGACAACAGGGTCCCAAAGAGAGACGGTCCCGCAGAGGCTTAGCCAGGTCCCAGGGGACATCATGTCTTCTTGTGCTGCGGATGCAGTGTCTCCTCTACTGTGTGACCCAGACCCAGGGACTCGGAGTCCCTCAACCCTAGCAGGGCCACCATCGTTCGGACGGTCAGTCTGTCCACCGAGGACAAAGGGCGAAGGCCTAGGAGAAGCTGCCAAGTCCCGGGTCCCGGGTCTCACTGCCCGTGCGGACTTGGGATGGGTCAGCACCTCTGCTGTCGGAAGCTGAGGACGAGCCAGCCACGACACGGGGCAGTCGTAGGGCCCGGGGACACGGGGCAGTCGTAGGGCCCGGGGACTCGTGGCCTTGAACCTAGACATGTCAAGGCTGCGCCCGAGGGAGAATATGCCAGAACAGCGGTGTGTTCTTCAATAGCCCAGCCCAACCACTGGCACCGTGACAGCTGCGTAGACGTGGTGGCCACTGTCATGCCCTGCTGTGTGCAGTGAGGCCCTGTGACAGGCACTTCTGGGTAGGACCTTCCCCGGAGCCCCGGGAAGCAGGTGACTTCAGACCCATTTTACGACAGAAAACGGGGGCCCAGAAGGTCAAGCAAGCCCCTCCAGCTCACGCAGCTAGGAGACAGACCTGGATTTGAGTCCAGGCCCCGGGAAGCGTGATGGGGGGAGCTTTTCAGACCGCGGTGCGGGCCCGCGCTCCTCTATCCTGGAACTGCTGAGGGGCTGCCTCTCTCTCACGAGTGAGAGCGGGTGGGTGGGGAGCCCAGGACGCCATCGGGGCGGGCCCCGGGCTCAGGTGCCACGCTTCTGCTTGGCCCCCAGTCTGTGGAGAACTGCATGTGCATCCTGCACAACCTCTCCTACCGCCTGGACGCCGAGGTGCCCACCCGCTACCGCCAGCTGGAGTACAACGCGCGCAACGCCTACACCGAGAAGTCCTCCACGGGCTGCTTCAGCAACAAGAGCGACAAGATGATGGTGAGCACTGGCGACGATAGAGCCAGGGCCTGCTCCCCACCAGGCAGCCCGCTGGGCTCCGCTGCCCGGTGCCTCCTTGCCTCCTTTCCTCTCTGCCCACCCCCCCCCAACCCCCGCCGCCAAGCCTGAAAGCAGCCAGAGGGGCCAAGCCCAAGTCGAAGCCCTGGCCTCGGGCTAGTGCTGCACTCTGGGAGCTTAGTAGAGGGCATTCGTCTGGCCTACAGAGGGGATCTGTGTACTTGAGGCTGTAGGACCTCAGACCAGCCAGAGATCAGAAGCTCCAGCCCCCCTTTGGCAGAGCTTGTCCTCTCTTACTATGTGATTGATAAACTTGGCCCCATCTTCTCCACTACCCTGGAAGGTTAGGGGGTAGCCAGGACTCTAAGACCTCTCTGGCCTGGTTCCCGCCAGCTCCCAAGCCTCCCAGGTGCCCCCAGAAGCAGGAGTGTGCTGTGGAGGGAGAGTCAGGCTTCCCCCACTGGGGACGACTGTGGAAGATGGGCTCTGGGCCACGCCCATTGGCCCAGGGTGGGTCAGGCTCGGAGTCTGACTCTGGGAGGCGAGGAAGGATCATGGTGTGAGACCCAAAAGCAGCTGGAAGGTTTGGGCAGAGGCTGGCTGGCAGCGCAATCCCTGGGATCCCGAGATTGTTTTCTGCCTCCCTTGGAGACCGCCCAGAGGACCAGGGCCCCTGTCCTCACTCAATTCTGCGGAGCTGCCATAGTGAGAAAAGGGGCACCGGGCAGGTGCTTCCCAGGTCCCTCCCATCAGGCCCCGGGACCCAGGAGTTGGAGGGGACACAGAAGGCTTGGGTTCGGTCCCTTCCCAAGGCTCCCTGCTGACCTGCCCTTTGTCCTCAGAACAACAACTACGACTGCCCCCTTCCGGAGGAAGAGACCAACCCCAAGGGCAGCAGCTGGCTGTACCATTCGGATGCCATCCGCACCTACCTGAACCTCATGGGCAAGAGCAAGAAAGATGCCACCTTGGAGGCCTGCGCTGGGGCCCTGCAGAACCTGACCGCCAGCAAGGGGCTGGTGAGGAGCGGCCCCCGCCCCCACCCCCATTTCTCCAACTCCCGGCCAGGCTCTGCTCCCTTCCCTGTTCTCCCACAAGCGTGTCCACGGTCTGAGTCCTAGCAAGCACCTGTGGCCTCTGGGGCTTGGTTCTGCAGACGTGAATGGAGGCCATATCCTATGTGATACGGGGGAGCGACGAGGGAGGAGAAATAGCCCAGTCCTCTGGGAACTCCCAGGCGGTAGCAAGGTGAACCCACTCCTGCAGGATTCTGTCTGTACCCACAGAGTCCCCTTTGTGTCATGATTCCTGGCCCCATGCTGGCCCTGTCTGGGGTGGGGGACAGGGATGAAGGGTACGTCTGTGGCAGGAGGAATCTCCTGTGTGTCGAACTGACAGAGGGAAAAACAGAGGGTTTGGAGCAGATTTAGAGGAAAATGTGGCAGAATCAGTAGAGAATTTGAGGTCAAATGTAGTTTGGAGGACACAATGGAATGGCCTTGAGCCATAGGAGGCCTGGGATAATCAACAAGCATTTAGATGAGGAGGCAGCCAACAATCCCTCATCTTTACTTACAACAAAAGAGAATCAGTGGGAGGCAGGACCAGAGTGAATTCAGGTAAGGAAGGGACTTTCTTGACTATGAGAGGATGGGGTTGGGGGTCTTTAAGAACTCCAGACCAGCCTGGGACCAGATTACAGCCAGGATGACTTTGTTGCTAGAGCTCGCCTACTTTGGGGGGCCCTGGACTGTATCTCCGTGTGGGCACGGACCCTCTCTTACCCATCTTTGTTCTGGGCAAGTACCCAACAAAAACGTGTTGAGTTCTCCGGAGGTAGGGAAGTTGGAAGGTGGTCGATGCTTCTCTAACTGACGATACCACGGACCGCGTGGTTTCACGTAAGCAGACACAGCTGGGACACGTAAGGAAGGCAGAGCTGAGACCAATAGCTAAGCAGGGGTATCTGACCTTTCATTAGACTGGGAGTCGATTCAGGGCCCCTGTGAGCGAGGGGTCTGAGACTTCCCTCTCATCACCCACCTGGGCTCGGGCTGATCGGGGCATAGAGGTCAAGCTCAGGAGAGGTGGGGGTGCTCTTCTGCCTGAGTGTTCCGTCCATTGCTGGCGCATGAGCAAATCTGTCTCTCTCTGGATTTCCAATATGAAGGAGAAAAGGTTCTGGGGTTTCTTTGTTTGGGATTACCTGGCCCGCTTCCACCAGGGTGCCTGGGAGCCACAGGCTGGGTCCTCACCCGGTCCTTCTTTCCCAGATGTCCAGCGGGATGAGCCAGTTGATTGGGCTCAAGGAAAAGGGCTTGCCTCAAATCGCTCGCCTCCTGCAGTCCGGCAACTCTGACGTGGTGAGGTCTGGAGCCTCCCTCCTGAGCAACATGTCCCGCCATCCCGTGCTGCACCGCGCCATGGGTAAGCGCCCTCTGCGGCATCGGGCCTACCCTCTCCCCCTGGCTGCCAGCTAGGACTTGGCAGAACCCCGCTTTCCAGAGCCTGCTGGAAGGTCCCCCTCTAAACGTTCCCTGGCGTTTCAAGAGGGGAAGCTGGCTCAGGAGAGGCTTGGAGGTAGGAAAGGGCGGGTCCCCTGGAGATGGGGGGCAGGTGTGCGCAGGTCCCATCTGGGTCCCGAGCCCTGAGCTGGAGCTAGAATGGAGCCTTGAGAGGTCACCTGTCTAGGAACTTTGTTGTTGTTGAGGGCAGTCCGGGACCGTGGCCCCGGAGGGAGCCCCTCAGCCCCTCTCTCCCTCGGTCATCTGAGCCCGTGCCCTCTGCTGCTTTCTCTCTCAGGGAACCAAGTATTCCCAGAGGTGACCAGGCTCCTCACCAGTCACACTGGGAACACCAGCAACTCGGAAGACATCCTGTCCTCGGCCTGCTACACCGTGCGGAACCTGATGGCATCCCAGCCGCAGATGGCCAAGCAGTACTTCACCAGCAGCATGGTCAACAACGTCATCAACCTGTGCCGTACCAGGTGGGCGGGGGAGCCGGCGGCCTCCTCCCCGGTCCCCTCACCCCCTCATCCCCTCACCCCTACCCCAGGCAGAGCAGGCTGTCCTACGCCCCCCTGTGAAGTCTCAGAGGCGAGGCGGAAGCAGGACCTAGTACAGAGAGCCAGGGCAGGGGAGGCTTGGGTGCAGAGGAGTTCCAGAAGGCAGGAGCACTGTGGGGCTGGGTCCAGCAGCCAGGCCCTGGGGCTGCACAAAGAGGACAGAGGCAGTGCATTCTCCTGCTGTGGGTCACCAGGGGACGCTGGGTCTTTAGAGGGTCAGCAGGAGGCATGGAGCAGCACACCCCACCGTGGGGGAGCTCTATCCTGTTCCAGGGGACTTTCTCCTCCTGGGACAAGGGCTGGGGGACCTTCCCCCTTACAGCCCCCAAGGAGAATCCTCGGACACCTCTAAATGGGCAGGGCCATGGGGTTGTGCCCACTGCACAGAGCGACAGCCTGACAGGGCTCCTCTTTCATGCACCCCTGGGGCCTCCCCACATCTCTGAGACCTGAAGGGGAGGGGAGGAGGGAGAAGGGGGCTCGTTCTCCTGCCTCCCCAAGTCTCACCCCGCAAATGAAACTTCCTGCCTGTGCAGTGCCTCACCCAAGGCTGCAGAAGCTGCCCGCCTTCTCCTGTCTGACATGTGGTCCAGCAAGGAACTGCAGGGAGTCCTCAGACAGGTAAGGGCCCGCACTGTTGACCCCTGCCCAGGAGGCTCTCCTGCACTTCCCCTGCACAGAGTCAAGTCTGAGTGGGGCAAGGAGAGAGGCAGAATTGCGGGAGCCGCACTCCAGACAGAGAGAGTCAGAGCTGAGAGACCAATGTGTGACGTGTGACGATGAACTCGATCACAATCTGAGCAAACTTCTAGGCTAGAATTCTGGGAGGATACAGAGTGCACGGAGGGCAGAGGGAATCGAGAAAATGTGTGAGAGGCCTGGGGTAGGATCCTTGAGGGAAAAAACTGAAAAGCAGAAAAAAAAAAAAAACAAAACTGAAAAGCAGGATGAACAAAAGGCACAGAATTCATTTGAGGGCGTGATGTGCTCCGTGGCTGCAGAGGTAGGTTCGGGCTGATTACAAACCCCTTTAATTTCTGAGAGTTTGCCCTTGGCACCAGGGAGCCATTGAGGATTTTAGGTAGAGAGTGTCATGATTAAAGCAACACTTGGAGGCCTCCCTCGTCGCCAGGGCCAGAGCAGAGGGGACTGAGAGATGCTGGGGCAGCTCTATTTGTCCAGTGGTGACCCCGGCTCTTCTCTGTCCTCACCGCCTCCCAACCTCGTCAAACACAAAGTCCTACTGCAGCTCTTAGTCCACCAAACCCCTCCTCGCTGGCCTCTCAGGCTCCCGCGGCCACCATTCTTTAGACAGAGATGTCGGCAGTGGTGAGGCCAGAACGAGGACAGGACGCAGAAGAGACAGGCCGGCCAGAATGACCGCGCCCGAGGGCAAGCCTGGGGACCCTGTGGCCCCATGAGCAGGAAGGGGGCGGTTGGGGAGAGGCCAAGCAGGCTTTGTGGGGAGAGAGAGAGCAGTCCTGATTGCAAGAGGTCAGGTCTGAGGGGATGGGATTGGGGCACGGGGCTGGGACCTGAGGAGAGAGGCCAGGCTGCCACCCAGACAGGGGCCCGGGGCAGGTGGGAGCCCCGAGAATAGGCAGGACCGTCATGGGGCACAGGTGTGTGGGAGAGTCTTGGAGAATAAGGGCAGAAGCGTGGGGAAGACCCTCACCTGGGGGCCGAGGAGAGCGTAGGGCCAGGGAGCCAGGAGGCCAGCTGGCCCGGAGGGGGCTGCAGCCCGTGCGGGAGAGAGCCCGAGAGCCGGAGCAGGAGCGGGTGGACGGCGGTTCCCAGGACAGCCGAGGCCGCAGGGAGGACGGAAGCCAGGAAGGGCCCCGGATGCGTCGATCCGGAAGTCCCAGGCCCCCCGGAAGAGCACAGCTGGCAAAGCAAGGGGAGCCCCTGGGGCCCTTGCCATGGGCGAGGAGGGATGGGGAGGGACGGAGCGGGGCAGAGGGGAGAACCGCTTACCTCAGTGTGGCCCAGAAACGGGGGAGACAAGGGCATGGGTAAAAAAGACCCCTGTTTAATGAGAGAGGGGACCCAGGCATCTCTGTCGTGAGATGAGGAGTGGGCAGAGCAGGGGACAGTGAAAGGGCGGGAGGATGAGGAAGACCGCAGAACAGAGTGGGCACAGAGGGTCAGGAGTGGGCCTGATCGGGTAGGAGAGGAGATGGGAAGACACCTGCCCTGGGGCGGAAGGAGGAGCTAACCCTTCCTCCAGCAGGGCAGGGAGACAGGAGGGACCAGGCGGTCAAGGTTGACTGGGGAAGTCTGAAGGCCACGGCCAGTGGTGGCTCATGTCCTCGGTTGGACAATCCAGCGCTCTTTCCCAGCAACGCCACGGTGGGGGCAGGCTTGGCCTTATGGCAGCTGCCGGGAGACTCTGTGGAAGGGAGGTAGGTGTTCCATAGTGGTCCAGAAAGTTCAGCGCACCCGGAAATACTGACCCCACACCCACCCTCAGGCACCCAGAGAGTCCCCTTGCCAGCATGCTGTGTACAACGTCAGTGGGGACCAACCTTGCCATCTGGTCCCCGTGGCTCCCTCTAGCCATGATTCACAGCAGCTTCAACGTGACGAGGGTCGTGTTTCTGTCCCCAGAGCTCCCGCACTTGCACCGCGCTGGGTCCTTGCAACCACAGTGAGACTGACATGGGGCTTGGTTCCACCCCGCAGAATGGGAGTTTTCCTTGATGCCGTGAGTCGTGGCAGGAGCAGGGCTGGGACCCACGAATTCTCACTCCTGAGCTCTTTCCACCAAATCCAGCCAAGCTCCCAGGAGCGAGCAAGCCCGGTTTGCAGTGGGAAAACCAACATCATGTGATTCAGGCCCAGACCAAGCAGGCCTTGGGCTTTGAACCGCCCGGTGTCTCGATGCCTCATGTTCCCACGGGCCAGTGAGAGCTGACAGACTCTCAGAGCCCTTGTCAAGGGCCTCTGGGCCCCGTCTGCTGTCCCTATTCACTCCAAAGCATTTATTGAGCACCTGCAGTATGCCGGGAGACATAATAGAAACAAGATTCCGTCACTCCTTAGCAGGAGCTCAGGGGCTGGTGAGGCTGCAGGTGGGAGAGCAGACGGGTAAACCGAGCTCACAGCGCGGCGACGCCTCGCCACCGGCTCCAGGCGCCTCTCAGTGGGTGAGAAACACTGAACGTGTCCTCGCTGCTGAGAGCTCTGGTTAAGACTTGGAAAAAAAGAACAGGGACAGTCAGAAGGAGGAAAAACAAACAGCTTTTCTAATCTGATTTTGGTTATTGTTCTAAGAGTGACGAATATGAGCTTAAATCCTTATGCTTTAATTCAGATTTCTGCGGATCCACCTAGGAAATTCAGAAGCGCAGGCGGGAGCCCAGACACTTTACTGACCCATGGGTGTCAATGGCCTTATGTTTGGTTGCACATTTAATCAGGCCAGGTTTAGCTCTGACACACATATCTAATGAATCCAGAGGGCTCTAACTCAAGGCCAAGGACACTCTGGGCAGGCAGCGTCTGGCCCCATGGGAAGTCCCACACTCTTTTACCCTAGAGTCTTTCACACAGCCACTGTTTCTTCCCCCTGCAGCAAGGCTTGGATAGGAACATGCTGGGAGCCTTAGCCGGGCCCAACAGCCTCAGGAACTTCACTTCTCGATTCTAAGAAGGGGCTGCCCCAGCAAGTACAGATTGCAGGTAAGAATCGGCTCCCCCAGGGCAGGGGCACATCCAGGACCCCTGCAGCAGCCTCAGCTGATCTCAGAGGGAGAGGCCAGGCCTGTGCTCCCCCAGGGCACAGAAGCATCCTTTGCTCTGACAGACAGCCTAACTGTGGCCAACACAAGGCCCATGAGGACAGCTGTATAGGCTACTAGGCCAGGGTGCCATAGGCTGTCCCACCACAGGACATTAGGGATGTGCAATGTCCTGATAGCCTCAGCAGGCCAGAGGTCTGGGCAGAACTTCTAGGTACATCTGTGTAGGTTACGCACTGCACAACCTAGGTGGTGCTATTCACATGGACTATGGTATGAATGCCCCCCCACCCTGCAGTAATACAATATGTCATTCTGGGTTTGCACAGCTACAGCTTACTTTCTTATCCTTTTTATAAATCACTTTCCTGTCTGCACATGCCTAATGTGGATAAGCTCATTTCCAGCTGCTGATTCCAGGGACCAAAAACTCAGAACCATTATCTATGACAAAGGCCTACAAGCCTTAGCTTCCAGTGGCATCACCTGGGCTGCTTTTTAAAACACACACTCCTGGCCCCAACCCCAGCAGTTCTGAATCTGGGAAGTGTGTTATTAAACAAACATCCCAAGTGTTTCTGAGGCAGGTGACATCATCGACCTTCCCTAGCGGGTCACCAGAGATGGCCCTGGTGTGGAGCCATCTATAGAGAGCCAGGGCCTTCAGCTAAGGAGGCCTCTCTGCTCCCTGGCTGTCTGTGGGCACGCTGACACCTGCGGAGGGGCCTGGTGGGGGAGGGGGCTGTGACTGTGGTCCAGGTGATGATACATAAGATGTCAGACACCTTCTCCTGGCAGAAGAGCTTCAACAACATGAGGACGGGAAAAGAGAGAAGACAAAAGTCAATAGATTCTCAGCGAGCGAAGTCTGGACCGTCAGCACTGTATGGGCCCCATGCTGGCCCAGTAGGGCAGGCGTGGTGGGGAGGGACAAAGCCGACAAGCTTCTGGCTGACAAGAGCCACCTACAAGTGTGTCAAGGGCGACTGGGAATGCCCTGGCCGGCCAGGGGGCACATCCGTGCGGATGTGGGGGGGCAGCATTGGCTAGACCCACTGATGTGGGGGTGTCTCCCTAGAGATGCTAACCGGATGACCTCTCCTTTTCCAGAAATGATACAACCCAGCTGAGATGACCTCAGGCCTTGCTGGAGGGGTGATTCTGCCCACCCTGTGCAGTGGAAAAGTTCCAATGCAATTGAAAGCAAACCTGAAAACTGTGGCTAATGGAAATATTTTTAGATTTTTTTTTTTTCCTTGGGGGAACTGGCAGGCGAGGGGGGTTGGGAAGGGTGGGGGGGTACTTTTCTTGAGTTAAAGGGGCTTATGTTTCATGTCAATACTTCTTTCGCTGAGAAATGGTATATATATATGTATAATGTAAGTGTGTGTGTGTGTGTGTGTGTGTGTGTGTGTGTGTGTGCATGCTTGTGCATAAGTGCCTAAAAGCACGACCACAAACTGTAAGGAGCTAAGTAAGCTGTTTCATGAGGTGGTAAAAAGGACTCTCACTCTCCCGTTTCCTACACAACCTGTGCTCTTGGTTGAGCTGCCTGTAGTCCCTGAAATGTGTCGTGCCAGGGCAAGGGGCCCACAGGGTCAGGTCCATGAGAAGCCTTGAGGGAACCATCTCCGGGGCGAGGGGAGGTGGGAGGGAGCGTAACTGGGGCCGGGGCCCACCCAACCCCTTAAGAGGCGGCTTTGCAGGAAGGGAGGCTGCCAGGGCTGTTGAAGTTCAGTGTAGCTCAAGGGAAACTTCAGTTGCCTGATCGCGCCTCCCTTCCCGCAGGGTGACAGGACCTGGGGTTAGGGCTCCAGGGGACGGGCAAGGACAGTCACGCTTGCTTTGCTATCGGAAGCGTGCTCTGGGGGCGTAGGAGCCAGAGAGATGGGGCTGGCATTCTCTTGGGCCGCGTACCCGCACCTGTCAGGGGAGGCTCAGCCTGCAAAGCCCTTGCCCTCAGGGGCTTGTCGTCTGTTTCAGGAGAAAGAAGGCCCAGTGGTGCTCAGAGCCAAAGAGCTATTTGGGGAATGGCTGTTCAGTCTTCCTGGTGGAGAGGGGACAGGCTGGGGCCGGACCGGCACCTGCCCCAGGCTCCAGTGGGACAGTGGCCGTTTGGAACTTAACCAGGAAGAGACTTCCCTGCTCAGACTCAAGGGAGGGAGTGTTCTGGGTTTCGGGGGACTCGAAAGACGGAAATTTGGATAGACCAGGAAAGGGAGCTGTCACTTCAAAGCACCAATAAGCCCCAGCCCCAGCCTGAGGCTGATCCTAGCTTCCTCGGAACCCCAGCCATCCTGTCTCCACTCTGTCTTGGGGAAAACCACAGAGGATGTGATATAAGAGGCTTGTCAGGGGCACCAGCCACACCCAAGGCCCCAGACTCTTGTGCGTTTCAGAGAAGTGGTAGAAGGACCTCCTGAGAGCCTCAGGGAAAAGCTCTCTGTCGATGGCCCTCGGTATACCCTGTAGGATAGAGAAGAACACGGTTTGCCGAGGCTTCCTGACGCTTGCCTCTGCCTCCCATACCAACACTGCTGGTGTCAGCTAGGAATTAGCTGCCTGGTCCACGGCCTTCTCTAGAAGAATAAAAGGTGCTCCTCACTCTTCATTCCTCCTCACCGGCCTCCCAGGGCCCCTGCCCCCCACCCCACTCTACCTGCCATCCAACCCTGCTTCTTACCCCAGCGGTCAAAACTGAAAAGTACCCCTCTGGACGAAGGATGTGCTTGCTAAGACATATGACTGACTGGGCCCAGACCTGTGATGACGGGCCATTTAGTCCGTGTCCCCTGCCGCTGTGGGTCTGTGATGGCCTCCCCCCTTGTTGCTCATGATGGAAGGCCTCCTCCTGACTCCCTCTCTCTCGGGGCCACGTGGGAGTGTGGTCCCACCAGGCCGTCCCGGGTCTCGGCTCCAGGGCAGCTCCTCTGCTGGTCACCAGGGCTCAGAGGAAGTCATTTCTTAACAACAACAACAAAAAAATACGTACAGAGCACCAGAATATATGGGGAGTGTTGTAAGCCCTTGGCACACATCCACCAACCAACAGACCACGGCCCCGGCCTCGTGCAGCTTACGTTCTCAGAGAGGAAGGAGGAGACATGGGGTGCTGGACTTCGGGGATCCCCCCAGTCTGGGAGGATTGTCCAGTCCAGTCAGGACGAGAGGGAAATAGCCCACTACCAGTGAGTCTGTGGGGAGTGGCCCCCCGGGAAGTGCCCCTTCCCTCAGCGCTGCCCTCACTTCCTGCCGCTCCTCGGCTGGATTTCTGTCACCGGGGTGACGAGCCCTCTGCCTTGGGGAACAGCGGGCTGAGATGGACAGTTAGGCCAGGCCTGATTCTGTAACCTCTCTCGTGCTTTCTCTGGCTGGCCAGCTGGGCCCGACGCCTGCGCTTCTGACCCGTGGCTGTCCCTTTGGAAGAGAGAACACTGAGGACGCATTTCCTAAGGACAGGGAGGAGGGGTTTGCCCAGGGATGGCCCAGCATCTTCGGCCCACACCGGCCTCACGCCACCAGGGCTGACACTCCAAATAAGACGTTCTGATTTGGGGCCAGTCAAGAAGGACATAGACCACTCAGTCTCTGCCCATCCTGGCCCTGACCCCAGGATCTCCTGCGCTTCAGACAGACCCGATCACTGGCCACTGGCAGCCTGTCCGGCGGGGAGAGGGGGGCAGCCCAGCCTCGCAGACCCCATGCTTCCCCTTGTGATGCAGTGAAGGGTTTTCTCCAGACACGTGGAGACAGTGATGTGCTCTCTTGTCCACTCCAGAGCCTGGCTGAAAGGTGGGGTGGCCACGATGAGGAAGGCTGGGAGGATGGCACGGGCAGCGGGAGACGAGCAGAGGGAAGTCCCGGGGGACGAGGCCGGGGAACTCTGGAACCCATCTGGAGCCCAGCCTTCCCTATGCCCCATGTTTGTATAAGAGCCTCGTGCTGGCCAGGCCCAGCTTCCCCGTGTGATGCGCTATGTATTTGCTTTTGTGGAAATATAGGAAATCAATAAATCGCTGGCATTTCTTTGAACTTCTTTGAGTGGTGGATTATTTGGGGGTGCCATTGAGGAAAGAAGAGCTGCTCACTCCCTTCCAGGTTCTCCTCTTACTGAGCCTGCGCCCAGCGAGGCCTGAGCACCCCCGAGGGAGACGGGGACCGCCACTTATAGTCCCCTGCCCTGTGTCTGCACATCTGAGCCCCACACGGGCTCCATGACACCAGCACCGGTCCCCTAGTCTGACAAATAAGTCAAGTGAGACTTAAAGAGGGAGTGGATATGCCCAGTAGCACAGAGCTTGGAGAGGGAAAATGCACCCCTTCCGTGAATGCACCAGGCAGAGCAGCTGTAGGGAAAGGAACGTCAAGGGCATAAGAAGAACCCATGTTGACTGACGTGCATCCTACGTGCGTCCCGTATGAGGGGCTTGGGGCATCACAAAAGCAGAGGGTGCAGTGAGGCCCGGCCACAAGAGGGCCATACGCGATAAGACGCACACAGGGAGCTTTCTAAGACACAGCAGGTAAGTCCCAAGTGGTGGTCTGGACACAACCACTGTAGGCCGTCACTGAGCATCAGGGCCATGGTGGGGGTGCTGAGGGAAAGTGCTAAAGAGGAGCTCTTCCCAGCTCCGGAGGGTGGTGCCCAGCACGGCCTCTCCAGAGAGCCATGACCCTCACTTTCTGGGCCAGCTCTCGGTTCGGTAACGGTTAGGGCGGCTGGGGAGGGGAGGCTGCGCCTCAGCCCTGGAGGGGGAGGAAGGTGGCCTGCCTGTGGCTTAGATAGTTCATATACTCGCTCTGGGGCCCCAGAAAATGTCCTGAGACATGAAAACCATGTACTGGCTCCGACATGTGAGCTCCAATGACAAATTCAAAATCGACAAATGTCAGACAGTTAAGCTTTCCTTCCGGCAGCGTGCACATGCAAACACACAGCTTACACGTGAGCTGCAAACCGAACACCCCACGCGCCCAGCACCCAGATCAGGAGCTAGATGTTACCAGCACCTGACGTCCGCCTCGGGGCCCCGCTCTCCGGACTTGTAACACTGAGCGGTCATCTTGCCTGTTCGGCGCTCTGTATGGACTCGGGCGGTCGCTTGCTGTGTCCGGCTTCCTTAACTCACGGGGAATCAGGTCCATCCATTACATCATGCGTCACCTTCACGGCTGCGAACTCGCTAGTCCAACGTGGGGCCGTGCTGCAATGCAAAATGCGGTCTGACAGCACCGTCATGGTCACATCTAGGATTTTCGAGCATTTGGAAATAATGTGTTGGTTAGCCGTCTCCCTTCCCCCAAAGTTCCCATATGTGGTGTGATCACCAGGAAATTAAAACTAGCAGCGAAGAAGTTTCACTGGATGTGGGTGTGGGTACATCTAACGTGTAGGGGTGGCAAAGGGCTCCAAAGGTCCTCCATCAGCCATCCCTGGCCAAGAGGGTGACAGGTCTGTGAACATGGGAGGGCCTTGGGGTCCAGGAGCAGAGGGCAGGACCAAACTCGGGGGTGGGGGCACAAGGAGCCTCCGGAAGCCTAGATGGTGCCAAGGGAAGGGCCCCAGGGTCCTCAAGGAAGACTCTCCCAGACCCCCATGGGCAGGCTGCACAAATCTATCTGTCCCTGAGCCTTGAAGCCATTTCCTCCTGTCCCTTTGCAGATGGCCTGGCCCAGGGCTCGGACGCCCCCGGTAGTCCCAGCTACTCTAGAGACAAAGCAGTCTTTGTGCCTCAATTCTCAAAACGCAGTGCATTCTATTGCCCAACACGCTCAGAGAAAGAATGAATAGAAGTTGTTAATAACAATAGTCTTTTTACTTAAGGGGCCAAAAAAAAACCCCTTTACCTTTCAAAGCCTGAAGGTATTCATTTCCTGTTTTGAGCTTTGCTTCATTCTAGTGAGACAAGCAGAGCTCCGAGTGTTACATTCCAATGTATAGATTGAGAAAGAAATTGTCCTTCCCAGACTCATGCTGTAGAGTGTGTGGCAGAACCAAGGCTGAGACCCAAGCATCCTCTGTCCCAGCCCAGCTGTACTCTGATCCACTCCCATGGGCCTTCCCAGTTGTTGGGGCCTTAGGACGTGACAAGGCAGCCCCGACACAAAGGCGGTACTGTGCACAGTCCAGGCCAGTGGTTCAGAAGCTCACGCTACCTTAAGGCCTGTGCTAAGATTGCACGTCTCATGAGCTCGGGTTGCTATGCAGACCTGCTGATGAGTAGAAAGTTCTGGTTTGTGGCATATCAGGCACCAGAAACCACGATGAACATCATCTAGTCTGGGACCACCTGCTTTGATGGGTCAGAGTATTGGCTAATGAACCCCCAAAATGCCCCAGTGACCCCAGCAGACCTGCCCTACCCACTGTCATCCTTCAGACAACGGCTGCTGCGTCTGCAGAATACAAATGTCACCGAGTAGTGTGTCCGCCCTCTTGGGGGGTTGGGGGACATCAAAGCTGATGAGTCCCAAGGGCTGCAGATCAGCAGACGCATTCCATGTAAGAAAGTGCTGCCTGCTCCCAGTGTTCCAGACCTGTGAGTCAACCATTAAGAAGTTTCATGACTGGTGAATTTAAAAAACATTTCCATATTAATCGAGGTTCAAATCTCTGGGCTGTTCCTACTCCCTCTACCCAAAGCCGTTAAAATCCTGCTCTCTACACCTCAGAAAGGAAGCTTCAACCGGGTCTCCAAGGCCAAATGGGGCTCCAGTGGGTCATTCTGGATCCTCCCAAACTCACATTCCTGAGTTCTGGAGCCCAAAGTTTTCCTGGAGGACAGCTGGGCTGTGGGGCACAGGTGTAGACCTGGAGAGGAGTAAGCTCGTATTGATTATGTCATTATGTTTAGTCTTCATATTGATGCCACAAAGCAGGTTTGACCATTCCCATTTCACAGATAATGAAACCTGGGTTCAGAGAGGCCTAGTTATTTATTCAGGGTCACACAGGTAGTAAGTGATGGACCCAGAATTTGAACCAAGTCTGAGGCCGTGGTCACTATTCTCCCCCTTCTCCATAACTGAGTTTAGACCGCAGTGGCTAGCGGTTAGGCTGACTTCTCAGTTGCCCTCTTGGGACCATCCTTTGACTGTAGTGCCCCCTCTGAGGACCCATAATCTAGGTCAGAGACTAGAGCAGCACCTGTGCCCTGGACACACACTGCTCACTTTTTTTTTGTTTTAAAGATTTTATTTATTTATTTGACAGACAGAGAGATCACAAGTAGGCAGAGAGGCAGGCAGAGAGAGCGGGGGGGGGGAGGGGGGGAAGCAGGCTCCCTGCCAAGCAGAGAGTCTGACGTGGGACTCGATCCCAGGACCCTGAGATCATGACCTGAGCTGAATGCAGAGGCTTTAACCCACTGAGCCACCCAGGTGCCCCGCATTGTTATTCTTCTGAGTGTCTACTCATCTGGATTTTCTGGCTGTTTTTTGGCCATGCTTTAATAGCCTCATGTAGTTCTTACTTTTCATATTTTGTGTAGTTTTAAGCTATTATCTGCAAGAAAGATGATTTGATAGGCTCTACTCCACCATCATTGAAAATGGAAACTTCTGACCATCAAATTTAGTGACATGAAAGCCATTGGTGCCTTGATAAGAGCAATTTTGGTTACATGGTAAGAGCAGAAAGTTGGGTAGAGTGGGTTCATGAGAAAATGAAAAAAATGAAATTACAGAGAGTAAATGTTTACAGTTCCATGAGTAGTTTTGTTGTAAAAGGAAAGAGGAACAAAGTGGTTTCTGGAGGTGGATGTGGTAGCAAGAGAGGCCATCTTGTAAGATAAAAGCACATCTTCTGTGTTGACAAGAATAATCCAGCAGAGAGGGAAAAGTGGATGACACAAAAAGAGGGAAGAATTCCTGGAATGATGTTCTTGAACAGACGAGAGAAAACAGGACATGCATAAGTGGCCTTGGATAGATTGTGGACAGTTCGTCTACACTCGCAGAGGCAGGTGGATGGGTAGATGTGGTGGAGCAGGCCAGCTGGACTTCTCTTTGTTTTGTTTCCATGTTCTCAGTGCGGTAGGAAGCCCAACGATCATCTGAGAGTAAGGATAGAGGAGGATGTGTTAGATACCTGGGAGGGGGGAGGAGGCGTGAAATAGTTTTCTAGGACAATAGAGGAACTAAGGAATTTAACAGAATACAGTAGGAATGCTGGACAGCGCCAAGAACCCTCTTGAGGTCAGTGTCATGAATTTAAAAGGGGTTGGCATAGGCCTGGATTTTCTCCACCCACATTTGGCTACCACCCAGGTGCTGGTGTAGAATAGGTGAAGAGTATTTGATCAGAGATTTTTCCAAGAAGGTACCATGAGGCAAGACAGGAGTAAGGGAGTTAAGGCTGCATGCAAAACAGTGATTAGTGATGGTCCACAAACTTTAACCTGGGCAAGGAAGGAGACAACATGAGGGCTTTGAGAGCTGATTAAAATTAAGACAATAGAATGAATGGATTATAGGGTCTGAAGAATTATGGGAGTCAAAGGACTTGAGGAGTGAGCTGAAAGTTAGGAAGTGGCAGTCAGAGTGTGTTGCTTGAAATGGAAAGATGTAAAAAGCATCATTAGTAACAGTAAGATGAGCTGACCGTGGGAGTGAGTAGCTAAGATAGGACAGAGGAAAAATCATCGGTGGACAGGAGATCAAGGAACTAAGAGGCTAGGATATTGGAAAGACCATACTGCTGGATGTTGAAATCACCAAGAATTTAAACAGAACTCATATTGAGAAAGTGATGGCAGACAGGAGCTCAAGTCTTCAGGGGAAAGAGGGGAACGGCCTGGGGGTCGCTAGGTGACTGCACCAGTGGGTAGTAGCCGCACAGGTTAGTTTTAATTAACCTGAAGTCAAGGTCCAAGGCAGTCCCAGACTTTCTTCTCTCCTGGATTCCACCTATAGTAGTTTCCAGTCAATGCACAAGTATCTTCTGGTGATAAAGATGAGCTCTCCCCCCAATTCTCTAAGATAACCCAAGAACAAACCACTGTTTAAGATTATAGCGAGAAGGCTGCACGCTTCACTGCTGATGGGTCTGAGCCCTGTGGGTCCAAGTGCCCGACTAGTGGGCACACTAACTCACAGCAAGGCCATGGGCAGGGGCTGGTGCGGGGAGCCCAGCAAACATACTTCATTGTCAGCCTACCTGATTATCTTGAGAGGAGAGCCGAGGAGTTCGGCAGAGGGGTGTGGGGTGGCACCCCTCTGCCGAAGAGAGGCAGGCATGAGAGTGGGAGGCAGGGGAGAGGGTCTGGGGCTTTGCTGGAAAGCCAGAGCTGCTCTGCTGCTCATTCAGAGGAAACTGAGGCACCAAGAGGGGAGAGCCCGGAGAGCAAGCCTCAGACCTCCTGTGGCTATCCTGAGAGATTCTTCCCCGCTTCCCAGCACCTCCCTGGGCCTTCCTTTCTCTACTCAGGGCTCCACCAAGCTTAAAACCAGCCTGAGCCACACGTATTTCGGGGTGTTTGCTTCTGAGAAACAAAAGACAAAGGCTAATGATATCACCACCTACCCAGTCACCCCAGCAAGAAACTCTAGACTCGTCTTTAATACTTCCTTTCCCATTCGGGCGCCAAGTCCTTGGCGGCGCTGAGAGGTCACCTCCCCTCCACACCCTCCCCCGCTATCTTAAACCGGGCCCCCTACAAGTCCGGTTTTGACCATTTCAAGACGCCTGCACCTCCAACCGGCCCCTCCGTGTCTTGCTCCCCCCGCCGACCTCCCAGCCACCAGTGTGCCACCACGGGCCCAGTCACTAAAGGCAATGCTGACGAATCCTTCCTCTGCGTAAACATATCTGCCAGCTCCCAATTTTCTGCAGCTAGAATTCTTAGCCTGTCACCCCAGGCTCTCCCTGGCTGGCCCTCGTCCACCCCATCTGTCTCGGGCTCCTTCCCATCCACTTACTCTCTGCACTCCACCCACGCAAGGCATCTCCCCAAACACGACGTGCCTGTTTGATCCCACTGTCCTTGTGCTGTTTCTTCTGCCCAGTGTGCCCTCCCCCTCGCTCTGCCTGTCAAAACTCTGCTTATCCTTGGAGGCCCCACTCACACGTCCTTCCCTCTGTGGGGCCTGCGTGTTTGCACCTGCGAGGAGGCCCCGATCGGGTCTTGACTTGCACACGGTTCTATTTTCGCCCTCTGTGGAACACGGAGTTCCTTTGTGGGCAGCAACAGCGACTTACTCATTTCTGTGTCCTTACTCAACACCTGGCCCAGTGTCCAGCAGAGAGCGTGTGCCCCAGCCTGCATGAACGCGGAACTGAAGAGGATTCCGGGTCCATCTCCTGTTGTACTGAGCCTAAGAGCCTCCCAGGCCTCCCTCCCCACTGTCTGATCTCAAAGGTCCACACCCACAGCCTCCAAGTTGGCTGAGCACCCTCTGAGCCCCTCCAGTGAAAGATCTCTCAAAGCTGCTAGAAGTGTCTCTCCCGTGGCTTCCCCTCGCTGGCCCTTGGCTTCCCTCCCTGGGGCCTTGGGACAGTTCCCTCAGTATCTGAGCACGGCCATCCTGAGGGGTCTCCTACCCAGGCTAGACATTCTCGGGTTCTTCAGACTTGGCTTATAGGGCACGGTTTAGCTTCCCTTCGCTGTCTCAGTGACCCTCCTGAACACATCTCACGCTATCATCATCCCTGTTAAGAACTGGGGCTCTGAATGGGGCCTAGGATACCCGAAGTGGCCCAAGTGGTACCAAGACCAGTGGAATGGGACCTCTCCAATTTGGGGCATACGTGTCTAGTCTATTCTGTCATCTAGCCCTGGTTCCTGGCCTCTCTGAGCTCCCATCCCTTGGAAACTCATGCAGAGGTTTTTTTGACTGCAACAGGCCCAGGCCTGTGGTGGATCCTACTCTGAGTTTCCTCAGGGAGCTGGGACTCGTAAGGAGCAAGAAAACTGAGCATGTGCTTGTTAATATTGGGGAATGGGATTCTCCAGTGTGGACGGACCCAGCTTTGGAATAAATTTATTCTCAGGTAATTTAGTTCCAGCTGGGGAAGTGATCAGAAGCCACAAAAAGTGGTGTCTCAATTTAATTGTCAGGAAATTCCAGCTCTGCCACAGAGCCAATGGATGGCCTTGGGAAAGACTCCTCACCAATTTCCTTTCCACTAAAACGGGATGTCTAGGGTCCTGCGCACTTCTGCCTCTGTGCAGATACCTGACGATTCTCAGAGCATCAGGGCTCTCCAAGACTCCTTTCCCCAGGCCCCCCAGTTCCCCAGGGTCCCCACGAACTCCAGACTGTGGCCCCAGCCCACCCCAACTCCCCGGCAGGGGCTGGGGAACCCCCACTCTGGCACTGCCGAACAGATCCCCACACCGGCCCCGCCTCGGCCCTTGGCAGGAGGCGGGAGGCTGAAGAAGCCGGTGAGTCCGGCTACCAGAACTGGCCCTGCCAGTTCCATCTAACCACAGTGTCAGCAGAAGCCCAGGCCAGGATTGGGCTGGAAACCTCTTCCAGCTGCTGCCACACATTCTCCAGGTGGGCAAGGCATAGAGCTTTCCTGCAGAAGCCCAGGCCAGCTGCTGGATTTGCAAAAGCCCTTCCCTCCCTCCCTCTCCCTCAGGAGGGAGTCACACCTTCTTTTATAATGGCCATCAGGCCCATGGGAACAGCATTTTCCCTGCTGACAGGGACAGGACGCAACTCCAGATGAGGCAGGTGGATTGGGGAGACACCAGCATTTAAGACTCAGAACAAAAGCTGGTGACAACAACCGGCCCCATAGACTCTGGGCGAGGTGACACTGCCTACGCCCACTCGGCCGGGCCGGACTCCCCTCCAAGGTCCTCCCCGGGACTGCCAGACTCAGCTTCTCACCTCAGGAAATGGAGGCAAGGGACCCCTTAGCACCAGAGAGCCTCACATCAAGATTTCAGTGTGTGTGTGTGTGTGTGTGTGTGTGTGTGTGTGTGTGTGTGTGTAGAAGGGAATTAGGCTAGCGTTTCCCAAAGTTAGTCCCACAGGACATTCGGAGACGTCAAGTGACAGAAGTTTACGTTTTAGAAACTCTGGGCTAAATGAAGTTAAACGGTTTTGCTTTACTCATATTTCCCAGCAGCTTTAATATGCTAATGTGTGTCCCTGCAGTGAGAGGACAGAAGAAAGAGAGAGGAAGGGGGGGTGGTGACAGGAAGCCCCTCCTGAACTTATTTCATGGAAAAACACTTCTTGACCGAATACCTGTGTTCCAGAGAGCCAGTTGGGGGCACACTCAGACTGGTTAAGCTTACTTTCGAAGGGGGATTCTGGAATCCCAGGCAGAGGTCCTGGAACAGTAGAACACTGAGAAAATAGGGAGAGACGGAAGTTGAGATAGGAGGGCCAAGGTAGTCTGAGGCTCAGATTTTAAGGTTAGGTTTGGGCCAAGAGGCACGGATGAGGGCTGGAGGGTGGACAGCAAGGTTGAGCAGCTCGCAAATTCTACCCCCGCGGCCACACAGGTGAAGTTGACAATAATTCTGGGGCAGGGCCTAGGACCACAGGGTGGTGATAACCCATCAGAAGGAGAGCGTGGGCATGTGGGCTCCCCGTCTCCCCATCCTACGGAAGAGATCTCTGCCGTCCTGGCAGACGATAGGAATGCCATCAGCACCTTCCCCTGGCCTCCAGTCACCGGTGGCTGTGGGCGAGGCGAGGTGGGCTGACTCACCCAGGCGGCCCATCTGCCCATGACCAGCGGGGCCCAGGCTCGGCTCAGGGAAGGAGAGGCTGGCCGAGGCCTGTCCAAAGGCCTCTAGCATAGAAGGGACAGGGGACCTAAACCGAGGGAATCTGAGAGGAGGGAGAAGGGGGAGTGGACACCACAGGGAGGGAAAAGGACAAAGGAGACACACTGGGCAAAGGGAAGACTTTCAGTCTCTACAATATCCCAGAGATAAGAGCAAACATTAGGCTTGTGCCACGTGCTAAGCACTGTTCTGAGCACTTATATTTCTATAAGCTCATTTCATCCTCCAAAATCCAATAAGGCAGTTGCTAATATCATCCCCACCTCACAGATTAAACAACACAGAGACCGTAACTTGGCCAAGGTCCTGCAGTGAATGCACGGTAGAATGGGGATTGAATCCAGGGAGTCTGGCGCCCGTAAACACTCTCCAGAAGATAACAGATTTTGGGGCACATAAGACTTCTCTTCCACTCTTCACCACCCCCACGCCATCGTCTGGCCAAGTAGGAGGCAGAATGGCTTGTTGGTGACCGGACACTGGCACCAGCCTGTCAGGTGTGGCAAGGCAGCCTGATCTCTCGGAGGAAAAACTCCTTTCCAGCTGGTCTTTCCCCAGCATCCCCCCACCCCCCACCCCTGGTCATTCATTCAGGGCACTGCATCTCTGGCCTCTTCATCTCCATGAGCTGAAACTTCTGCAAATGTTCAGAGTGTCCTTTTCTTCAATGTCAAATATCTGTGTCAAAGAGCTCCTGCCCCAGAGCCCCTGAATCTCGCTGTTCACCTTTCCAAGCAGAAGGATCATCTCTGACCTTTTTAGAACACCGCGTGTATGCAACCTGTCCGACTCCTTGGGGATACATGACCATTCATTCATTTGTTCGGCAGCTACAGAGTGTCCCGGGTTCCAGGCACCTTCTCGGTTCCGGGGATTCAGCATTGAACAAAAAACAGCCAAACTCTGGGTCTTCTGGAGCTCATAGTAAAGAGGCAGACCAAAAACAGGATCGGGGGGAAGGGACCAGAGGTGCAGGGTGGAGGGAGCGTGCGACAACGTTTGCCTTATGGCCAGCAATGGATGGCACCTCCAACGGAGGCTGAGTAAAGACCTAGAGGGGGGAAGTTTGATTATGAACTCTCATTGTTCTCTCCATCACTGCTACCACCTGGGCTCCAGTGGGTTCCAGTAAAGGTTCCAAAACTTGACAGCCACTTTTGATTCTTTCAACAGCCCCACTGTGGTTATGAAGGCTTCAACCCTAATCTGCTTCAAATCCTAACTTCACATTTGATTCACAGCTCCCCATCCACCACTGGCTGCACGGACTAGACTTGGGGAAGGGGGCTGGGCTGAGCTCTCTCGCAGGCACCTTTGCCACACAGACCCCTCTCATGCTGGGATGGCGCCAGGGAAAGCCAAGGCACCTGCTCTTCCTCGGTTCCCGTGGGTGTCCCACCATCGCCCTGTGGGGAGGCTCCCGCTATTCTGTCTTGGGGTCTACTTACTCAGAGGGGCCCAGATGGGGCTCAAGCGGCCCCTCTGGGAGGTCTCTCCCTGGCCGCACTTCCCACATTCCAAAGTATGTTCCATACATACGTGTTGGATTTACGGAATGACTGAACCAATGAGTGAATGAACTCTAAAAAACGGACATGTTAGTCATCAAGTCGACTCAGCGCTAACACTGACGTCGTGTGAGTGAGGTAAACATCTGAACCTTTTAAGATCAGTTTTTCTTTTTCTGGGTTCCACTGTTTTGTTTTGACTTGTGGCGCTTTGACAACTATCAAAGACAATACAACGATAAGGCAACTATTTTACCATATTTTTCCCCTCTGTCAATATTCGACAATCAAAGGATCAAATCCTGTACAAGATCTGCTGAATGAGAATGATTTCCTCCCACGCTCATTCAGCTGGTGTGGAGGGGCACTGGGACCTCGGGATGAACAAGCCAGGACCCCCGCCCCCCGCCCTGCCCCATCTAGACTGGAGAGCAATGAGGAAATCAACAAAGGCAGCTGAGCAGGAAGAGGCCCGTTTTCATTAGTAAGTCATTTTATCTGAGCAAGGTAAGATTTATCTGAGCATCTGTAAGACAGCACACTCATCATCCCTGGCTGCCCCCAGGAGTGATCAAAAGTCTACCATAAACGGATCAAATCATCCTTTCACACGAGTTTCCTTATAAGGATCAATGCACACATACTTTGCATTATATCGTCAGAAATTATTCAAATATTTGTTAGCTAAAATACAGAAGTAATTACTTTAAACTACCCTTTTCTTTGTTTCTATTAGATACTCAATTTTATTCGGTGGAAAGTATGGCATGCAAATAAAAAAATCATAAGCAGATCAGGATCCTGCCCTGTATGACCTTGGATGAGTCACTTAACTGCTTTGAGCCTCAGCTTCCTCACCTGGAGCTCTCTAGATCCTTACTGTAATTGGACAGTGCACCTAAACTGCGTTGCACTTTGCCTGGCACATAGTAGGTGCTAATAGGTGGAGGCTAATACCATTTATTAGTATGATCATGAAGTCGGCTTATAAATATGGCCAGTCTCTCCCAGTAAAGTCCACTGCTCACCACCTCCCCTGGGCCCCAGTAGCTGAGAGATGTGGGGCCAGAGGGGTTTTTGTGTCAGGTTCAGAGGGAAGACTCTGTGTCCATGACCCCTAGGCAGCAACGAAGCGACCTCCCCCTCCTTCATCCTCAGGGACCTGCACCCCAGGAAGTTGGCTTCTTTGGGGAATGGCAAGGTAGGGGTGGGTGGGGATGGGGGAGCTAAGGCAGTTCCATGCTAAACAAGTCTCCCTGACCCACCGTCCGCAAGCCTAGCACAATCTGAGCCCCGGAGCCAGCCGGGGAATGTCTCCGCCTCTCCCGGCCCGCCCTCCTCTTCCTAAAGAGAGACCCTAGCCCCACCGCCTCCGCCTCCCGCAGATTTGCGTTGCGCAGGCCTGACTTTACAGGGCAAACTGCTTCAGGAGTGCCGAAGGCGTGGCTGGTGTGGCCCCTGCGCTGAGTGCACGACCTTGGGGCAGGGCGACTCCCCCCGAAGGGGTGGGGGCTTTGCACAAAATGGAAACGTTTTTCTCCGGAGTCTTCCGCTGAGAGCAGTTGAAATTCCTGTAGCTGTCGGGGTGGGGGCTGAGAACCGGGCCGAGCCAGCGGGTGGGGCTGAAGCGCCGCCAGGCAGGGAGGGCGAGGCCGGGAGGGGCCGCACGACCTGGTTTCTGAATCACAAGCCCGGGGTGAATGGGCCTCAGTGTGGGGTTCTCAAGGCAGCGTGGGGGCTCAGGAAGAGGCCCCCAGACTTCTTGCAGAAACTGCCGCTGGAGCCAGGTTCTGAGGGGTGGGGAAAGGTTGGGTAGGCGGAGAGGGAGCGAGGGCACTCTAGTGGTATGAAAGAGCATTGCAGAGGAGAGCATGGGACATTTGGGGGGGCCCACAAAATAACTAGCTCCCTCTGGCTGCACAGTAGGATTGCAGGTAGACTAAGGGGTGGCGGGGTGTCCCTGGATCAGGCCTGCCCCTCCAACAGCGGCCGGACCAACCCCACTGCTGTTGTTTATAAGTCAAACCTCTATCTACCCTGGGTTCCCTGTCTTTGCAGGATTGAGGGGTGACCCATTGGCAAAGCAATGACAGGTGCTTCCACGACCCACATGTCCCCCAAAGCGCCCGGACAGAGACGTGGGCTGTCATCACCCCTCAGAAGGAGGAGGCGCACTGACTGTGCTCTTCCAACTCTGGGCAAAGCCCCTTCCCATGCTGGACGTGCCCCTCTCCTCCCGTCAGGCCCCGGGGGCTTCCGGTGGGGCAGAGAGGCTGCTGGGAGGGGCTGCTGTCTCCCTGGGCTGGCGAGGGGCAGGAGGCAGGCCGCAGCAGAGGATGCTGAGCCTGGGCCCACCTCTAGCGGCCCACAGGAGGCTCGGACTCTGGGAGATCTGACGTCCTCCTCAATCCACGAGGTTCATGTCCCGGCTCTGAAGCCATAAGCCTGAGTTCAAATCCCAGCTTCGCCACTTACTAACTGAACGGCCCCTGACATGTAGCTGAAACCGGCAAACCTCAGCGTCCTCCTAAGAACGTATGAGATCTGAGGGCCTCGGCAGCAGGGAGGGGTGGGGGGTGGGAAGGGAGGAGAGCCGGCCAAAGTGAATATGTGTCAAGTAGCCAACACAGGGCCCAGTGAGAAACACAGGAGGGGATGTTGTGTAGGAGAAGGGGTGGGTTGACCGCCCCAGCCAGCAGCATTGTCCCCCGGTTCCCGCTCAGCCTTTCTCCTGGTAGGGTGGACGGGGCAGGCTGGACTTCCTGAGGAGAAGCCAAGCCCAGAATGGTGATGACCCAGAGCCGTCCTGTGGGGACACGGACGCCAGCGTGGTCTGCCCTGCACTTCTGGCCAGCCCCCGCCCCTAGCCTGCACTGACCCGAGCGCCTGGCCCTGAGACTTGAGCCCAGCACAGAGGAGGGCCAGCCCCCAACTCCAGGGTGGGTGCTGCCCCACCTGGTTTCTGGTTTTCCAGAAACTAGGCTGCAGCGTCATGGGTGGAGCTCCCACACCTCCATCCAGCCAGTGGCCCAGACCCGGGACAGCCGCATGTCACAGGCACTGGGAGGGACCGTCAGCAGAAGCAGGCTCCCCCACCCCAGAGCCCCCAGTGGTCTGGTCATGGAGAAGGCCTGACCCTGGAACGCAGAAGGAAGAGAGCCTTCCAGGGGCTCCATGAAACCCCTCAGATGAGGAGCCAGCTAGGACTCCAGCCCGGGGCCAGCTTGGGTGAGCCAGCTTCCCCACACCTTGAGCCCTTGAAAGGGGCTGGTGACACGTTACCACTAACGGCCTTACCAATGGCTAAGGTGCACTCCCCGCTTACCGTGCACCGAGCAGCCCTCAGGCACCAGACACACTATCTCATCTGCCTTCCTGACAATCCCCATTTTGCACGTACTCAGGCACAGAGAGGGGAGGGAACTCACCCAGGGTTGCAGAGCTGGGAAGGGGCGGGGCGGGAATTTGAGAAAGTGAGACTCTGGCTTTGGGGCCTGGAGTCTCCCCCTGGAAGAGCTGGACACCAAGGCAGGCAGCCCCTGGAGAGTCCAACACCCTCTCCCAGCTCTTCCTCCTCGGAAGTGGGCTTATCATGGGAATGCATTTCATGACCTGAACTTCTTTGGAGAGAAACTCTGATGACGGGAGGACGGCGGGGGGACACAGGGGCCTCCATCTCTCTGACCCAGGGCTGAGCAGAGCTTGGAGGTCACAAAGTTACGGTTAGGGCCTAGGTTCATGGGAGGCCCAATACCAAGGGCTGCTGGGAGCTCCAGGGGGGGTGAGTTGTGGGTGGGGCCCAGGCTGAGTGTGAGGTTGGAGGTCTGAGTCCAGTGGGGCCTTCGAAGTTGGACGTGGCCTCTGGGGGTGTAGGTAGGATTCTCCTGCTCTGAGGGTTTTGCTCAGCTCCAAATGGCAGTTTCCTTCCGGGGGGGCAGCCAGATTCTGTAGTATGGCCCAGGGGTCCCCTGTCTGGAGGGCTTTGGGGCCGGGCTTCTGGGGAGGGAAGCCAGAAAAAACAAGCTGGAGTTATGTTTAGGGCTTAGGTTCATGAGAGGCCCAATACCAAAGGCTACTGAAAGCTCCAGGGGGCTGAGTTGAGGGCGGGGCCCAGGCTGACTGTCAGGCTAGGGTTTTGTGTCTAGTGGGTCCCCCTAGGTGGCCTCGAGGGTGTAAGCATGATTCTCATGCCCTTTGGGTTTTGCTCAACCTTAAATGGCTCAGTTAGCTTCTGGAGGTCAGCCGGAGTCGTAGAGAGTGGTTCAGATTTCCCAGGTTGGAAAGGGTTGGGACCAGGCCTCTGGAGTGGGAAGCCTCGAAACCCATCCTAGGGTTAGTGTTAAGGCCTCGGGGCCTGGCAGGCCAATCTGACATGCAGGGAGGTGAGTCCCTGGAGGGGTGAATTGAGCATGGTCATCAGGCGAGTGTCTGCTTGAGGGTTTGTGTCTAGCATGGGCGCCGATGTGCTTCTGACCTAACGGGGAACATGCAGGAGTCTCCTGCTCTGTGAATTTCGCTAAGCTCCAAATGGCATGAATTCCTTCTAGGAGGCAGCCGGAGACCTATAGGATCTGGGGTCCACACTCTGGAGGACTTTCGGGCTAGGCCTCTGTGGACTAAAGCCTGAAAGCCCATCTGAGGGTCAGGTTTCATGCCATTTGGAGTGGAGCCATTTGGAGTAAATCAAAACCTTCAGAGCGGGAAACATACATGCTCCCTGAGGCCACCCCAACCTTCTGTGGGCCACCCTGGACAAAAACCTGAAGACTGACATGCCGCCTCTACCTCGCCCTCAACTCTGCGCGCTGGGGACCCCACCTCAGCACCGACTAATCAGACCTGCCAGGCCCCTTGGCCCTAACCCTAACCCTAGGTTGGTTTTTCAGGCTTTTGTCCCCAGCGGCCTTGGCCTCCAAGCCCTCCAGGTTGGGGACCGCTGAGCTACACCCCAGGACTCTGCCTGCCACCCAGGAGGAAACCGGGCAATTTCGAGCTGCGCAGAACCCTCAGAGTCGGGGAAAGCTGCATGTCCCCTTCAGGCCACTCCAATACTTGAAGAACTCTGTGGACAAAAATCCAAAGCCTGACTTACAGCCTAATTGCCACCCTCAACCTAGGGTCCCGGGGAGCCCATCCTGGCACCAGGAGAACCAGCCTCCATGCTCCCAGGCCCTGACCCCAAGCGTAGGTTGGTTTTTCCAGCTTCTGTCCCTAGAGGACTGGCTTCCAGTTCCTTCAGGTTGGGGACCTCTGAGCCACACCACAGTACTTTGCCTGCCACCCAGTGAAAAATCAGCCATTTGGAGTTGAGTAAAACATGCAGAGCAGTAGAAACCTCCATGCTTCTCTGAGGCCACTCTCACATTCTTGGACCCACTGTCCTCACCCAGAGCACTGCATTCTCTCTGATAGCCCCCTGAACTCAGACACTGGGGGAGTCTGCCTCAGCCTGGGAGATCGTACCCTCCATGCCCCTAAGCCCTATCCCGAATCCTACCTTGGATTTTTTGACTTCTGTCCCCAGAGGCCTGGCCCAAACCCTCCAGATTGGGGATTCTGAGCCACTCTTGAGGACTCTACCTGCCACCCAGATGGAAAGGGTTTCCTTTGGAGATTTGTTAAATCCTCAGAAATTGTAAAATCCTGGAGAAACTATAAAATCCTGGAGAAAACTACATGCCCACCACAGCCTGCGTTCAATTTATTCAGGGCCCCAGGATAGAAACCTGAGCCTGACACTGAGCCTGATTCCCCCTCTCAACTCAGTCTCCTGGGGATCCCGCATCAGCCCCGTTAGGTCAGGCCTACTATGCACCTAGGCCCTAACTCTAAACCAAGGTTGATTTTTTAGGCTTCTGTCCCCAGATGCCTGGCCCTCAAGCCCCCCAGATTTGGAACCCCACAGCTACACCAGAGGACTCCACCTGCAATGCTTTAAGAAATGAGTTGTAGCTGCACAATGCTCCCTTGACCTCCCTTGGCCACCTTCAACCCTGTGTCATCTGTTCTCAAAACTCTAGCAGGATTGCCCAGTGAAAAAGGGTCCCATGGGGTCAAGGTCCTGCAATGTCTTTCTGCCACCCTAGTTTCACCTCCCTGAGGTCATGTCTTATGCTGTCTCATGTTGCCACATTGCCTTCTTGTTGTTCCTGGACATATGTGATATGCTCCTGCCCCAGGGCCTTTGTATATTCTTTTTCTTCCGTTTAGATTGTTATTGATGTGATATCACTTGCCTTCTTTAGACCTTGACTCCCACGTCACCTTCCTAGTGCAGTCTCACCTGGCCCCTAGGTGACGAGCAAGCGCCACCGCCACCCCTCCTTCAGCCCTTAGCACTGTCTCCTGCTTTACATTTCCCGAGCACTTATCGCAGTCACTAGTTCATCTCAGCAGGGGAGAGAGGGACCTACACGGATGGTTTCACCACAGACTCCCTCCGATTTCCTAGTCCAGAGCCTTTGGAGAAAAGGTGACCAGAGCTCTTGCACAGCCAGGATGCCTGGGACAATGGGTCCCCCTACAGCACCCTGAGGACCATCAGGAAAATGAGCCAGAAGAATCCACTTGCACAAGAAACCTGAAACCAGACACCTTCCTCGATCACAGGGGAGCACACACGCTTTCTCCCCTTGCCTGATGTGCTCATCTGAGAAAAATGAGCACAGAAGCATCCCTGGGTCCAAATCACCCTCTGACCAAGGTCCTGGCAAACAGACGTCTCTCCTCCTGCACCAGCCACCTGTGATTGACGTCCGGCGTCCTCCTGTGGTGGGGCAGAAAGGGGCACCTGTCCCTCTTTCCTGGGACGTCATCACAAACCAGGCTTTGCTGCACAGTTTTCAGGAAGGAACCTGCAGCAGCAGCAGGCCGCCCAGGTTCTGTCTCAGTGTCGCACGTGAGGCCCCATGCAGAACTGAGCTTCAAGGAGACTGGTGTGCCGTGTGGCCTTGGAACCTAATGGCAGGAGCTGAGATTTCAGTTCCAAAGGAAGACTGGCCTCTTCCACACAGCACAACAAAGTGGAGGATTTCTCAGGGGTGTGGCTCTGGAAGAAGTGCTGCTCCTGGCTGAATTCACTGACCCCAGGCGGAGGACACCTGCGGGCCTCATCCCAGGAAGCAGGCGGCACACTGGGCAAGACTCAGTAATGCTGCCTGGGGGCTGCTTCCCACCAAGCCCCCTGCAGAGCCGAGGCCTTGAGATCCCAACAGGAAGCAACTCTCCTATCACATCTGCAGCAGGAGGGCTGGCCACGGAGCAGAGCCCCGTCCCTGGGGCAAGCTGGCCTGTCCATCGAGAGCGCTGGCCCTCGGTCACTCCCTCCCTGTCTCCCAGCCTCTGATCTGACTGCCCTGCCAGGCCCACGCCTGCTGACACAGTGACTCCTAAGACCCAGAGACTGCCTCCCACCCCAGCTCAATGCTACTCACAGAGAAGCAAACTCCAGCCTCAGAGACGTGTTTGTCCTTAGCTCTGGAATTCCCTGGAATTCCCAATACACTGTCCCACCCCGGTGACCCTTCCAGATCATTCCTCAAGGGCCCTGGGTTTCAAGCTACCTTCAAGCTGCCCTTCAAAAGGCAGGAATGGGTCCATTTAGGCAGACCAGCCAAGGGACTGTGTGCGGGAAAGTCAGACAACATCCTCCCTGAACACCAACGCTTCCAAGTCCAAGTCACACCCTCCCTCACTGGGCACGGAGCCCCACGTCAGCAGGGACTGTGCTCTTTCAAATCTCTTGTCTTCCGTTCCTTAAAATCAGAAACCAAGCCCCAGTCACCACTCTATTTTCCCTTCAGAGAAGGAAGGAAAAGGATGGAATAAAGCACCACGTGGGCACAACACACTTCTACCCAAATAGAATTCCTTGTTCTTTCTCATACGGGCAGCCCTACACTCCCCATCCTAATGAGAGATACCCCAAGTTCAGTCCTCACATATATATTTGACCTTATGTTTCTCCTTTTGATATTTGTATCCCAAAGTCAATATCTAGATTGCTTTCTTAAAATAACAAGAATACTAATGACACGGTCACATAAAGGTCTGGTCTCCATAACCAGAGAACAGGACTCGTTCAGAGAAGGACGAAGACGCAAACTCATCTCATGAAGTAAGCCCACACCTGCAGGGATCCTGACAGGCCTCACGGGGGATGAGTTCCTTTGCTCCACGGAGCTGTCTGAATGCAAAGGAGGCAGGCACCCTGCAGGGTTCATTCTGGTTTCTTTATTAATGTCCTAGTTCACATGACACTGGATTCACTGGGTCAAGCTTCCTGAACCCAGCATGGGCCACCAAGTGAGCAGCCACCACCACCCCTGCCCCCAGGGAAGGCTAGATTTTCTTTGGGAGCACAGTGGGTCAGGCCCTAGCTACTCAACAACCTATGCTCCTCCATTTGCCCTCCCCACAAGGAGCACTGCACCCTGTTAGAGCTTCAGGATTGTGTTTTACTTAAAAAATATTTTCTAATACTGGAATGTGGTTCATGGAAGAGAAAAACATGAACACACACTAAGAATTCATTTAATATTATCAGAAGATTTGTTTCCCATTCTTTAATTAAAACAGCTAATAAAAATGCACAGACAGGCCCTTCCACTAGCAGGTACAAGTCGCTGTAGTGACTTAAAGGAGAGCCGGAAATACAAGAGTAACAGATGGTCTGATGACCTGTCACTTCCATAATCTAGGTTTTGAAACTTCACACACACTCAA
>CM052814.1:26650590-26668547 GCA_028533885.1 Nasua narica | reverse complement strand
TTGAGTGTGTGTGAAGTTTCAAAACCTAGATTATGGAAGTGACAGGTCATCAGACCATCTGTTACTCTTGTATTTCCGGCTCTCCTTTAAGTCACTACAGCGACTTGTACCTGCTAGTGGAAGGGCCTGTCTGTGCATTTTTATTAGCTGTTTTAATTAAACAGTGGGAAACAAATCTTCTGAAATATTAAAAGAGTTCTTACTGGGTGTTCATGTTTTTCTCTTCCGTGAACCACATTCCAGTATTAGAAAGTATTTTTTATACTAAAGCACAGCCGTGGAGCTGTAACAGGGTGCATTGGCCTTTGTGAGGACAAATGGAGAAGAAGCATAGGTTGTTGAGTAGCTAGGGCCTGACCCACTGTGCTCCCAAAGAAAATCTAGCCTTCCCTGGGGCCGGGGGTGGTGGTGGCTGCTCACTTGGTGGCCCATCCTGGGCTCAGGAAGCTTGACCCAGTGTCACTTGTGATTTGAACTGGGACATTAATAAAGAAACCAGAATGAACCCTGGAGGGTGCCTGCCTCCTTTGCATTCAGACAGCTCCGTGGAGCAAAGGAACTCATCCCCCGTGAGGCCTGTCAGGATCCCTGCGGGTGCGGGCTTACTTCAGGAGATGAGTTTGTGTCTTCGTCCTTATCTGAACCAGAGTCCGGTTCTCTGGTTATGGAGACCCAGACCTTTATGTGACCGTGTCATTAGTATTCTTGTTATTTTAAGAAAGCAATCTAGATATTGACTTCGGGATACAAATATCAAAAGGAGAAACATAAGGTCAAATATATATGTGAGGACTGAACGTGGGGTATCTCTCATTAGGATGGGGAATGTAGGGCTGCCCATATGAGAAAGAACAAGAAATTTTTTTTTAATATTTTATTTATTTATTTGACAGAGAGACAGAGCTCACAATTAGGCAGAGAGGCAGGCAGAGAGAGAGGGGGAAGCAGGCTCCCTGCTGAGCAGAGAGCCCGATGCGGGGCTCGATCCCAGGACCCCGAGATCATGACCCGAGCCGAAGGCAGAGGCCCCAACCCACTGAGCCACGCAGGCGCCCCAAGAACAAGGAATTCTATTTGGGTAGAAGTGTGTTGTGCCCACGTGGTGCTTTATTCCATCCTTTCCTTACTTCTCTGACGGGAAACTACGGTGGTGACTGGAGATTGGTTTCTGATTTTATGGAAGGGGAGACAGAAGATTTGAAAGAGCACAGTCCCTGCTGACGTGGTGCTCCGTGCCCAGTAAGAGAGGGTTTGAGGCTTGGACTTGGAAGCGTTGGTGTGGAGGATGGTGGCAGGATGCTGACCGACTTTCCCGCACACAGTCCCTCGGCTGGTCTGCCTAAACGGGCCCATTCCTGCCTTTTGAAGGGCAGCTTGATGTGACTTGAAACCCTAGGGCCCTTGAAGAATGATCTGGAAGGGACACCTGGGTTGGCCAGTGTACTGCAAATTCCAGGGAGTTCAGGGCTAACGATGAACATATTTTTTTTTTTTTTAAGATTTTTTATTTTATTTGACAGAAAGAGAGAGATCACAAGTAGGCAGAGTGGCAGGCAGAGAGAGGAGGAAGCAGGCTCCCCGCTGAGGGGAGAGCCCATTGCGGGGTTCAATCCCAGGACCCTGAGATCACGACCTGAGCCGAAGGCAGAAGTTTTAACCCACTGAGCCACCCAGGTGCCCTGATGAACACGTCTCTGAGCCTGGGGTTTGCTTCTCTGTGAGTAGCATTGAGCTGGGGTGGGAGGCAGTCTCTGGGTCTTAGGAGTCACCGTGTCAGCAGGCGTGAGCCTGGCAGGGCAGTCAGATCAGAGACTGGGAGACAGGGAGGGAGTGACCGAGGGCCAGCGCTCTCGATGGACAGGCCAGCTTGCCCCAGGGACGGGGCTCTGCTCCGTGGCCAGCCCTCCTGCTGCAGCTGTGATAGGAGAGTTGCTTCCTGTTGGGATCTCAAGGTCTCGGCTCTGCAGGGGGCTTGGTGGGAAGCAGCCCCCAGGCAGCATTACTGAGTCTTGCCCAGTGTGCCGCCTGCTTCCTGGGATGAGGCCCGCAGGTGTCCTCCGCCTGGGGTCAGTGAATTCAGCCAGCAGCAGCACTTCTTCCAGAGCCACACCCCTGAGAAATCCTCCACTTTGTTGTGCTGTGTGGAAGAGGCCAGTTTTCCTTTGGAACTGAACTCTCAGCTCCTGCCATTAGGTTCTAAGGCCACATAGCACACCAGTCTCCTTGAAGCTCAGTTCCACATGGGGCCTGACATGCGACACTGAGACAGAACCTGGGCGGCCTGCTGCTGCTGCAGGTTCCTTCCTGAAAACTGTGCAGCAAAGCCTGGTTTGTGATGACGTCCCAGGAAAGAGGGACAGGTGCCCCTTTCTGCCCCACCACAGGAGGACGCCGGACGTCAATCACAGGTGGCTGGTACAGGAGGAGAGATGTCTGTTTCCCAGGACCTTGGTCAGAGTGTGATTTGGACCTGGGGATGCTTCTCTGTTCATTTTTCTCAGATGAGCACATCAGGCAAGGGGAGAAAGTGTGTGTGCTCCCCTGTGATCGAGGAAGGTGTCTGGTTTCAGGTTTCTTGTGCAAGTGGATTCTTCTGGCTCATTTTCCTGATGGTCTTCAGGGTGCTGTAGGGGGACCCATTGTCCCAGGCATCCTGGCTGTGCAAGAGCTCTGGTCACCTTTTCTCCAAAGGCTCTGGACTAGGAAATCGGAGGGAGTCTGTGGTGAAACCATCCGTGTAGGTCCCTGTCTCCCCTGCTGAGATGGACTAGTGACTGCGATAAGTGCTCTGAAATTTTTTTTAAAGATTGATTGATTGATTGATTTGACAAGGAGAGAGAGAGAGGTAGATCACAAGTAGGCAGAGAGGCAGACAGAGAGAGAGGAGGAAGCAGGCTCCCGCTGAGCAGAAAGCCTGATGCGGGGCTCGATCCCAGGACCCTGAGATCATGATATGAGCTGAAGGCAGAGGCTTCAACCCGCTGAGCCACCCAGGCGCCCCTGCTTGGGAAATGTAAAGCAGGAGACAGTGCTAAGGGCTGAAGGAGGGGTGGCGGTGGCGCTTGCTCGTCACCTAGGGGCCAGGTGAGACTGCACTAGGAAGGTGACGTGGGAGTCAAGGTCTAAAGAAGGCAAGTGATATCACATCAATAACAATCTAAACAAAGAGAAAGAATATACAAAGGCCCTGGGGCAGGAGCATACCACGTATGTCCAGGAGCAACAAGAAGGCAATGTGGCAACATGAGAAAGCTTAAGACATGACCTCAGGGATGTGAAATGGGTGACAGAAAGACATTGCAGGACCTTGACCCCATAGGACACTTTTTCACTGGGCAATCCTGCTAGAGTTTTGAGAACAGATGACACAGGGTTGAGGGTGGTCAAGGGAGGTCAAGGGAGCATTGTGCAGCTTCAAATGGTTTCCTAAAGGGTTGCAGGTGGGGTCCTCTGGTATAGCTGTGGGGTTCCAAATCTGAAGAGCTTAGGGCCAGGCATCTGGGGACAGAAGCCTAAAAAAGCAACCTTGGTTTAGAGTTAGGGCCTAGGTGCATAGTAGGCCTGATTTAATGGGGCTGATGCGGGATCCCCAGGAGGCTGAGTTGAGAGGGGGAATCAGGCTCGGTGTCAAGCTCAGGTTTCTATCCTGGGGCCCTGAATAAATAGAATGCGGCCTGTGGTGGGCATGTAGTTTTCTCCAGCTCTGAGGATTTTACAAATCTCCAAAGGGAACTGTTTCCATCTGGGTGGCAGGTAGAGTCCTCAAGAGTGGCTCAGAATCCCCAATCTGGAGGGTTTAGGCCAGGCCTCGGGGACAGAAGTCAAAAAATCCAAGGTAGGTTTCGGGGATATGGCCTAGGGGCATGGAGGGTATGATCTCCCAGGCTGAGGCGGGCTCCCCCGGTGTCTGAGTTCAGGGGGGCTATCAGAGAGCATGCAGTGCTCTGGGTGAGGACAGTGGGTCCAAGAATGTTGGGGTGGCCTCAGAGAAGCATGCAGGTTTCTGCTGCTCTGCATGTTTTACTCAACTCCAAATGGTTCAAATTTTCTCTGGGTGGCAGGCAGAGTCCTCTGATGTGTCTCCAAGGTCCCCAACCTGGAGATCTTGGAGGCCAGGCCTCTGGGGACAGAAGCCGCATGAACCAACCTAGGGTTAGGTTTAGGGCCTAGAGTCATGGCAGCCCGGATCTGACGGCGCTGAGGCAGGCTCCCTGGGGTGCTGAGTTGAGAGCAGGGTTCAGGTTGCATGTCAGCCTGCGGGTTTTTGTCCAGGTAAGGGGGTCGCAGAGTGTTGGGGTGGCCTCAGGGAGACATGCAGCTTTCTCCTGCTCTGAATGTGTTGCTCAACTCCAGAAGGCTCGGTTTTTCTCTGGGTGCCAGGCAGAGTCCTCTGGTGTGGCTCAACAGTGGCTCTGGGTGGCAACCAGAGTCCTCTGGTGTGGCTGAAGGCCAGTCCTCTGGGAACAGAAGTCTGAAAATTCAGCCTAGGCTTAGGGTGAGGGCCCAGGAGCCTGGCAGGCCTGATCTAGGGGCACCGAGGAAGGCTCCCTGAGGGGCTGAGTTGAGGGCGGGTACTAGGCTGAAAGTCTGGCTTCCGATTGGTGCCTAGGGGCACCTTTGAAGATTGTGGTAGCCTCAGGGGTGGTATGCAGATTTCTCCTGCTCTGAGGATTTGGCCCAGCTCCTATTGGCCCGATTTTTTCCTGGCTTGCAGGCAGAGACCTGAGGTGTGGCTCTCTGGTTCCCAATCTTGAAAGCTTCGGGAGCATGGCCTCTGGTGACGAAAACCTGAAAACAAAACCTAGGCTTAGGTTTGGAGCCTAGGGGAATGGCAGGCCAGTTCTGCTGGCGCCAAGGTGGGCTCCCCAGGCCACTAAGTTGAGGGCAGCAATAAGGCTGTCAGTGAGGCTCTGGGTTTTTTGCCCACAGGGGTCTTCGAGTATAGGGATGGCCTCATGGGCCATGCAGCTTTGGGGCCTGGCGTCTGGGGCTGGAAGCCTCATAGCCCATCCTAGGGTTACAGTTAGATCCTCAAGGCCTGGCAGGCCGATTTGAGCAGCTGGGAGGTGAGTTCCTGGAGGGGTGAATTGAACATGGTCATCAGGCTGCATGTCTGGTTGAGAGTTAGTGTCTAGGGTGGGCGCCGCTGTGGTGTGACCTCTGGGGGTGGGGGGTGCATGCAGGAGTCTCCTGCTCTGTGGGTTTTGCTGAGCTCCAAATGGCACGAATTCCTTCTAGGAGGCAGCAGGGGTCCTGTAGGATTACTCCGGGGTCCACAGTCTGGAGGGATTTAGGGCCAGGCCTCTGTGGGAAGCCTGAAACCCACGCTGGAGTTATGGTTGGGGCCTAGAGTCATGAGAGGCCCAATACCAAAGGCTGCTGGGAGCTCCAGGGGCCTGAGTTGTGGGTGGGGCCCAGGCAGAGTATTTAGTTAGAGGTTTGAGTCAGTGGGGCCATCGAAGTTGGACGTGGCCTCTGGGGGCGTATGTAAGATTCTCCTGCTCTGAGAGTTTTGCTCAGCTCCAAATGGCAGTTTCCATCCGGGGGACAGCCAGATTCTGTAGTATGGCTCAGGAGTCCCCAGTCTGGAGGGCTTTTGGTCTAGGCCTCTGTGGACAAAAGTTGGGAAACCCATCTAAAGGTCAGGGTTTGGGCCTCGGGGGATGGCAGGCCCAATGGCAAGCACTGAGGGGGTCCCCGGTGGGGTGAGGTGAACATGGGCACCAGGCTGAGTTTCTCTCTGAGGGTTTGTGTCCAGGTGGCATTTGAATTGGGGGTGGCCTTCGGGGGAGCAGACAGGGTTCCCCTCCTCTTTGGGATTTGCCCAGCTCCAAATGGCTAGGTTTCCTTCTAGGGGCAGCCAGAGTCCTGTCGGATGGCCCAGGGGTCCCCAGTGTGGAGGGCTTTGTGGCCAGGCCTCTGTGGCTCGAAGCCTCAAAACCCATCCTAGGGTTAGGGTTAGGCCCTCGGGGCCTGGCAGGGTGATCTGAGCAGCAGGGAGGTGAGTCCCTGGAGGGGTGAATTGAACATGGTCGTCAGGCTGCGTGTCTGGTTGAAGGTTTGTGTCTAGTGTGGGCGCCGCTGTGGTGTGACCTCCGGGGGGCATGCAGGATTCTCCTGCTCTGTGGGTTTCACTGAGCTCAAATGGCACGAATTCCTTCTAGGAGGCAGCAGGGGTCCTGTAGGATTGCTCCGGGGTCCACAGTCTGGAGGGATTTAGGGCCAGGCCTCTGTGGGGAAGCCTGAAACCCACACTGGAGTTATGGTTAGGGCCTAGAGTCATGAGAGGCCCAATACCAAAGGCTGCTGGGAGCTCCAGGGGGCTGAGCTATGGGTGGGGGCCAGGCAGAGTTTCAGGTAGGAGGTTTGAGTCAGTGGGGCCATCGAAGTTGGATGTGGCCTCTGGGGGGTGTATGTAGGATTCTCCTCCTCTGAGGGTTTTGCTCAGCTCCAAATGGCACAGTTTCCTTAGGGGGGCAGCCAGATTCTGTAGTATGGCCCAGGGGTCCCCAGTATGGAGGCTTTCGGGCTAGGCCTAGTGGACAAAAGCCTTAAAACCCATCTGAGATTCAAGGTTCAGGCCTCAGAAATGGCAGGGCCAATGGCAGGCCTGAGGGGAGTCACCGGTGGGGTGAAGTGGACGTGGGCACCAGCCTGAGTGTCTCACTAAGAGTTTGTGTCCAGGGTGCCTTCGAATTGGGGGTGGCCTTAGGGGGAGCAGTCAGAATTCCATTGCTTTTCGGGTTTTGCCCAGCTCCAAATGGCTAGGTTTCCTTCTGGGAGGCATCCACATTCTGTAGTATGGCCCAGGGGTCCCCAGTCTGGAGGGCTTTGGGGCCGGGCTGCTGAGGAGGGACCAACGTGTACCCAGGACACCAAGAGATCTGCCCGGTGAGATGTATGCCCAGAGCAGGGGGAGCAAGGAACCTTGTGGAGATGGTGGTGCCCGGGGGACCACAGGGGATGGCGCAGGAGGGAATCAGGCTGCCTGGTGGCACAGGTCACCCCGCTATAGCCTCACCCAGCTCCGGAATGGTCCGGAGGCCCAGGCCAGCTCTCCGCCACACTCGCTCCCCAAGTGTTTGGTTCGGCTCCCATTGCACAATGAGCACAAGAGTGACAGAGTCATGAGTGAACCAGGGGAGACACGTGCACGCCTCTCGGCACCTTGCCACTCACTCCTGAACCCATCACAGCGTGGTTCTGTGCAGGCGTCTGTGGTCCCTCTGTTCCCTTTGAACATCATGGGGAAAACACAGGCCAACGAGGCCCGGAGCCCATGCCCTTGCCTGTTGGATTTAGGAAGGGCCCCTGCCTTGGGCTGATGCCCCAGGTGTGCCCCTGGACCCTGACCCTCATCTGCCCTCTCCTCGGCGAGTAGGACAGGACAGGGCCACCTGTCCAGTCTCTTTGCTTAGGGACAAATGCCCCAGGCCCTGTGCAGGGATTTGTGGGACTCCCTTCTGGAGACAATACCCGGGTCACCCTGCCGTGCCCTTGTTCAGGTGATGGGGACCTCGCCTGGGTGCCGCTGAGTCGGAGCGGGAGAAACCCTGTGCAGGGACAGTGTCCTGGGCACTCACAGCGTCTTCCCTAGACACCGGGTGACTTCAGGAGAAAAGATATATGGGACCTGGTGGCAGGGAGTCTCAGTAAGTCAGCAAGGCTGCCTCCGTGTTCCCCTCAGAACACAGTCGTGGAAGGAAAGACCACACCTACCAGGGTGGAGGGATGACCATGAGGAGAACCAGGGAGGAAAGGGGGTGCAGGAAGCAGGACCCAGGACTGCACTCTCAGTCCCTGCTCCAACGAGAGGCTGCGACAGGAGGTGGAGCCCCCATGGGGGGTTGGCAGTTGGAAAATTCTGGAGTTTCAGTTCTGGATTTCATGCCCCTCTCTGGTAGCAGGAAGGTTGGAGCTACAGAGGGTCTCCCAGAAATAATGAGGCCCTGCCTCCCACCTCCTGCCTTTGGCCATTACCAGAGGCCCTTCTTGTTCCCCTGATTTCCACTGGGGGGATGGTGATAACCATTATCTGTCTCTATCTCTCTCTTCGAACACACCAGGCCAGCCCTTGCTTCTAGGGCTTTCTATGTGCTGTTCCCTCTTCCCGTCTCTGACCCCTGTCCTTGACTTTCTTCTTCTCAGACTCTGAAACTTGATGTAGAAACCCTTTCCTTCCGAAAGCCTCCTGCTCACCAGTGCCAAGTGGGGTGGCTCTTGTGTGTGCCTTCCCAGCACCCTCTACCCTGCCCTGGGCTGGCATCTTCTGTTGGCTGTGTCTCTCCCACTGGGCTGTGAGTTCCATGAGGGCGAGGATGTGCTTATTTAAATCACAGCATCCCCTCCGCCTGACAGTGCCTAGCACATATTTGGTGCTCAGGAGACATTTACCGAATGGACGGATGGACGGACAGATGGATGGATGGACAGACGAATAAGAAACGAGGCCAAGACCCCAGGCTAAGCCTCCCCTCATGGCCCAGGGACCATATTGTTTTCATCTCTGTATCCTGGCCGTCTGTCACACTCCCTGGCCATGGCACAGGGTTAAGTGGGTCTATAGTGTCTCCCGAGAGTCAGAGGGGTGATGCCTGCAGGTACGGACAGAGGGAAACAGTGTTGTATTAGACACTGGTGGCAGATACAGCAGGTCCAGGCTGCCCAGAGCAAGCGGAAATGAATCGCTCTGCGTGGAAGAGTATGGGAAGCTTCCCCGGGGACAGTGGGGCTCCCGTCGGTGGATGACTAGTGGAGAACTGAGGGAAGGCCTTCCGGGCAGGGGGCAGCGGGAGCAGAGGCATGGGGGCGCCCCATCCAGGGGGTTCCTCTAGGAGGCTGCCGAGTTAGCCGCTCTCCCCTCCTACATCATTTCCCTTCTGCCGACCAGGCTCAATGTCGCCATGCTGTCTTCTTCAGCTCAGGACCCTGCGGTCCCTGGTCTGTGCGCAAGCCCTAGAGGACGTGCAAATGGCGGGACCAGCCCATGCCTCTCATCTCTGCCAGAAAAGCTACCTGATGAAACTGGCCGTCTTTCCTTCCTCAAGGGCTCCCTGCCCCTCAATTGCCTGTTTCCTAGGCCCCGGCCAGGAGAGAAAGAAAACAGGCCCATCCAAAAAGGCCTCCATTGTTCCCCAGGACCGACTCACACAGGAACAGGAACGCTTGCCCCTGGCAGCACTTCCCCCCAGGGGGTCTCGCAGTGACTCCCAGCAGCTAGGGCTGAGTAAGCCTGAGCTTCCCCCAGGGCCAGCCGCACCCCACCCCCAGAAGTAGGTGGGAGGGGGCTTCTTCCCTGAAGCTCTGCTCTTGGCCCTGACTCCCTGGGAGATGGGCTTTCACCTCAGTTTCCCTCCACCTGAGGGGAGCTGACAGACAAGGCCTGAGATGTGTGTTGGCTTTTATTATTGGCCTATTGGCGTGTGGGGGCATGTGGGGGCGTGTGGGGGCCCCAGCACCAACAGCAGCTCCGGGCCGGGCCAGCTCCTGGCTTCCAGACCCAAGTCTGCCTGCAGTGTCCAGGAGGGCCCCAGAAGCTGGGGACGCGACGAGCAGGGCGGGGACGCAGCGGAGATCTCTGGTGAAGGGGACTGCTGTCCCTACTTCCAGCGCCCAGTGACTTTGGCCTTCCCCCGGGTCTTGGAGCTGCAAAAGAAGCAGGGCCCAGTCAGAAGCGGGACCAGGGCAGTGGGTCTCCACAGGGAGAAGGCAGAGGGGGGAAGGCTGAGGGTTGAGAGGGGCAGCCAAAGAGTAGGGCAGCAGCCTCAGGCTGGAGGGCGTCCTCGGGGGCCCTGCACTCCATTCCCCACTGAGCAGTGGCCACGAGGGAGCCCAAGGAAGAAGCAGCCTATGCCCTAAAGAGGAGGGGGAGGAGTGGGAGCCAGAGCCCTCAGAGGAGGAGTGGGACCACTGGGACACAGGGAAGGAGGAGGCAGGGCTGGGGGGTGGAAGGACCTAGAAACTTACACTTTCTGGTTATCATTGATCCTGTTTCGGAGAACATTGATCTGTAAGTGGGAAAGACAGAGTAACTTTGGAGTTCATTGACTCAGGTCCCAGGTGGCGGGGGCTGAGGGGGAAGCCCCCCTAGCACAGTTGTGGAGCAGGAGTGAGGAGGGGGGAGAAGATGTAAGGAGCGAAAGAGAAGGAAGGGGAAGGGGAGGGAGGAGGAGAAGGCGCAGTGGAGGCCGAGCAGCAATGCTATGAGGGTCAGAATGGTTAGGGACCCAAAGGAGCCCTGGTCCCACACACCGGAGAGGTTTCCTGACCACCCCACCGGCCTGTCACTGTGGGGTCCCAGAGCCACGGAGAGCCACTGTGGGGACAAAGGCGGCATCAAGAGGCCTTCTGAGAATCTGGTGCAAGGCTGGGCCTCAGGAAGCCCTCGGAACAGCCCCAGCCCAGCCTGAAACAGCCCCCCACCCCCAGGCGCTCCTGCCCAGGGGCTCAAAAGGGGCAGCACCCCCCATGCACCACACCCACAGTTCACAGCCCTGTACTTCGGCCAAATCGAAGCCCGGCAGGCCAGCTGCAGTTAAATGTGGAACCAAAGGGAAGGAGGGAGGCCTAGGCTGGAGAGGCCGCAATAGCAGCTAATACCTGCCAAGCACTTAGTGGGGCGGCTGCCCAACCCTTTCTCTTCCATTATGAGCACTTTCCCAAATAGTAACTCATAGGATGACGGTGAGGTCTAACCTCATACGCGGAGAAGCTCTCCAACAGTGCTTAGAACACGTTATTACCGTATTGTGACTATTATTACCTCTGTAGCTCTCACAATAGCCCCGTGAAACAGGACCTGCCGGCAACCTTGTCATTTAGATGGAAACAAGGAAAAGTAAGTGACTGCCCAGGGTCACACAGCTGGTAAGGGGCAGAGCTAGCCACAGAACCCAGGCAGTGGCTCCAAAGTCCACGCTCACTGTCACCGCACAAAATTGCCTCTCTGCCGCCGCGGGGGCCTGAGCAGTGCTCAGAGGAGGGGCCTGCCACACGGGAGACGCGGGAAAGCAGGCCCTGACAGGGAAGCTGGACTCTGAGAGGCGGAAGGCCCCTCCGGGGAAATGTGCGGGACCTGGGCTGGCTGAACCGATCCTTGCCTGCCGTCTGTGCACCTGAGACCCCTCGAGGCTGGAAGTCGGAGGCTCAGATGGCTGTGCCCACACCAGGGCCTCGGGGTCCGTAGGGAGACATGAAGTGGCCGCGTCTCTGGTGAGGCCTCCTCTGTGCCAGGAGGCCTCGCTCTGCCCATCCTGTGCCTCCCATCTGGCTCTGTGCAGCTGAGCTGCTGCCCCAGGGCCTTCAGTGACAGAAGGGAGGGAGCCCTGTCCCAGGGCTGGAACCCCAGAAGTGAGTCTGCTTAGGCCCCAGCCAGTGAACCAAGAGGTCTCTCCAACAAGCGGTGGGCACTGGGCGCTGCCAGGGACAAGACACCCGGGCAGAGGTGTGAGTGGCCTGGCTGATGGGGAACAGGGACAGGGGAAAGGGGCCTGATTGGCAGCAGCAATGTGGGACCGGATCAAACCAGGAGAAGCATGGGATGGGGGAGGGGAGCAGGGACAACGAGATGGGGAGGGGAGCAGCGAGTAGGCTCACTTCATATTTCTGCTGCTTGAACTTCTCCTGCAGGTCGAACTTCTCTGCCTCCAGGTTGTAGATGCTCTGCCATAGCTCCTTGGCCTTCTCCCTGCACAGGCCAGAGGGAGGATGGGGGAGGGAAGGGATAGGGAATAAGGAAGGGCCTTCATCGATCGGTCTTTATCCCAAGTCTGACCCAGCCCCCAGAGGCCCCAGCCCTCCTTCCCACCACCAGGCCTGCTAAGGGGACCCCCAGCCCACCTGGTTCAACAGGGGGCCCCGATGGCAGTGCCCAGTGCTAGGGGCTGCTAGGGCAGAGTTGGGGGTGGGGAGGGAGAGGGGAAAGCCCTTCTAGCCCTGTAGAGCATAGTCCAATCCCCCTTCCCACCACTTGGGTGGAGTTGGGTAAGAAGCTCAGAAGAGTGAGGTGCCTGCTCAGTTCTCTTTCTGAGTCCCTGGAGGCAAAGCACAGACACAGCGAGACCAGCTCCCGCCGAACTCCACTCCCACCAGGAAGTCTTTGGGGAAAAAAATATGTGGTGTCGCAGCGCCCTCTGGTGGTACATGGTGAGAATGTGCCCTGTGCCCAACCTGCCCTCCACGACGGGTCTACGCAAAGCCCTGAGCACCACCAGCCCCCACCTCAGCTGATCTTCATTCAGGTGGTCGATAGCCAGCACCTTCCTCCTCTCAGCCAGAATCTTCTTCTTCTTCTCCCGCTCCGTCTGCCTCTTCCCACTTCTCCGCTCCGTCTGGAGAGGGTGACAAGGAGCGGAGGTTGGCTAGAGAACCCCGTCCTCTCCCCTAACCCTCCCAAAACCCAATAGGGAGTAAGACAAGGACTGCAGAAGGACCAGGTCCTTATCCTCTTCTTCCTGAGACACCCCCACCATCAACGGCCTGGATTTCCAGGAGAAACTGAGGCAGGGGCAAGAGGGCCATTTCAGTCCTTTATTCCTTTGCCTTTCCAAATTCTTCCATCTCTCTCCCCACTCCCCCCTCCCACTAACCCATTCTCCACACTCCTCCCCTCCAGCCAGGCACCCTTTCCTCCCCGGGAGCCCCAAAACCATGAGGAGAAGGAGGGTTAGAGGGTTTTGTACCCACCTGGGCCTGCAGAGCCAGGGCACCATGAGAGAAAGACCCAGAGAGAAAGAACGAGACCAGGGACAGAGACACAGAGAGAGAGCAGAGCACGGGGCCGAAGGCGAAGGCAGAGAGACAGGGGAGAAGGAGAAGGTGATTCAGACACTCATTGTAGGTGACCTTGTTTATTAGGACAAGAGGCTGGGGGTGAGGGATGGACTGTTTTGAGAGCAGGTTCACGCCGAAAGTCTGGCTGGCGTGGTCACTGGGGGGCAGAGGCAGCAGGCTGGTCTGATTCTGAGCGGGGGCCTTTGGAAATCTAAGAAAACGTTCTGACCTCTCCACTGCATAGAGAAAATCAATTTTATATTTCCTCTCCTCCCCTGAGAATGGAGAACCTAGCAGGAGCAGGGCACAGAAACTAGGACCTAAGGGAGTCTGCAGGAATAAACCACCTCGCCGCTGCCTGCCACGTTAGCCCGTCTGAGCTCCGAGCCCGCAGGGCAGACAACAGAAAACCCACTTTACAGAAGTGCTAACTGAGGCTCTGAGGTTGCCCGAGGCCACACAGCTCTAGTGGGAGATCGGGGTCTCCCACCACAGCTCTGCGGCACAGGGTTTTTCCGGATACACCATCCACCTTGGGGACCCCCAGGCACCGCTGACACAGGGGGGTGGGGCGGGACTGTCTGCAGGCCCCTCCTGGGGAAAGCCACAGTGAGGCAGAGAGCCGGCTGGGGTGGGGGGTGGGGTGGGCAGGAGGAGGCCTCTGTCTCTCACCTCTCACACACAGACGGGAATTTCTTCCTGGGATCCCACTTGAAGTCTGTGGACACCCTGCTCCTCCCCATACCCCAGGACCCCCTGAAGACAGCTGCTGCTCCCTGACCTACCTTCTGGATGTAGCCCCCAAAGTGCATCATGTTGGACAAAGCCTTCTTCTTCCGGGCCTCATCCTCGGCCTTCCTCCTGTTCTCCTCCTCCTCTCGTCGGGCTCTCTCTTCCTGGTTCCCAGGGGACAGGAAGAGAGCACGTTAGGGGTGGGGGCACAAACCCCTGACATTGGGCTGAAGTCTGGGGTCTTTCTGGGTCAGTGGAGCAGACTTTCTCTCTGCCAGGCAAGAAGCCCCTGGATGGGAACCTCCCCACCCCCAGCACAGGGCCTGGCCCACGGGAGCTGCGAAGTCTTTTGTTGATGAATGAGGGAAGAATAATTCCCAAGCATGGATCCCGTCACCCCCTCAGGCAGGGAGCCCCTCGAGGAAGCCTGCTGCTCTGGAAGGCCCTCCAGCAGCAACACAGGAAGAGGGCCATGGAACCTTCTGTTCCCAGGAGCTGGCCTATGGGCAGGGAGGACCTACTTGTCTTATAATGGAAATTCGTACCTGTTTTATAATGGAAATTAGTACCTTTCAACAGCTTCCGCCCATTTAGCCCACCCCCACCCCTGCCTCTGGCAACCACCAGTCTGTTCTCTACAACTTTGAGCTTGGTGTTTTGTTTTTGACTTTGTTTCATTTCATTTGTTTATTTTTAAAGATTTTATTTATTTATTTGACCGAGACAGAGATCACAAGTAGGCAGAGAGGCAGGCAGAGAGAGATGGGGAAGCAGGCTCCCCGCTGAGCAGAGAGCCCGATGCGGGGCTCGATCCCAGGACCCTGAGATCACAACCTGAGCCGAAGGCAGAGGCTTTAACCCACTGAGCCACCCAGGCACCCTTTGGCTTTGTTTCATTTTAGATTCCACATGTAAGTGAAATCATATGGGATTTGTCCTTCACTGACTTATTTCACTTAGCGTAATACCCTCAAGGTCCATCCATGTTCTCACAAATGGTAAGATTTCCTTCTTTTTTACGGCTGGGTCATAATATTTCAGTGTGTGTGTGTGTGTACATTTTCTTAATCCATTCCTCCATCGATGGATACCTGGCTCGCGTCCATGTCTTTGCTTCTGTAAATATGGCTACACTGAATGGGGCACAGATATCTTTCCGAATTTGTGGTTTCATCTTTGGGTAAATACCCAGACGTGAACTGCTGGACGGAGGATCTTACTACATAGTGAGTAACTATGTACTTACTATGAACTTACGTAGTAAGTTCAGGAGGACCCAGACATTTGTCTTGTTTACTGTGTGTCACCAGAATCCCAACAGTGCCCAGCACTCACCAGGGGCTCGTGGACCGAATCAATGTGTATGAAGAGAGAGGGGCGTAGGGGCCTGGAAGGAGCTGGAAGCACAGAGGTTCTGTGGGCCTCGGACTAGGGGTCACTCACAGCCAGGCGAGTCTGACGCTCCTTCTCCCGCTCGTTCCGGATGCGCTGCTGCTCGGCTCGCTCGGCCCGCCGCTTCTCCTGCGGGACGAGAGGCCAAGCCTGCCCGGTGAGTACGCAGGGAGGAGGGTCCTCCCAGGTGCCCTCGAGGGGGAGGGGCAGGGGAACCCACGGGGGCTGTTCCCCTCCGAGTCTCGGATGCCCCCAGGGGCTACCGCTCTCAGCCAGCTCTGTGCCCGGGGACAGAGCCGGCCCCCGGACAGGTGGCCCCACTCAGAAGGACACCCCGGCTAAATAGAGACAGGCTGCGGCGGGCACTGCCGAGGACCGACACTGAACGTCACTCAACGTGGGGTTGTCCCCAACGATTTGAAAAATGTCAGGCGGGCTTCTGTCTCCCCTGAGTGCTAGGCCCCTGGCCCCCCGCCGGCCCTGGCCCCGGCAGCTGCTCCGAGCTCACCGACAGATGGCCGAGTCCTGGGCGGCCGGCCCGAGCCGCGCAGCCCTGTGCCAATGCGGCGGGGAGTGTGGCAGAGAGAAAAGCAAAGGAATCAGAATAACCTCCCCTCTCCCCAGCAGAGGCCCCATCATCCTCCCTGCGTCAGCGGGGGGACCTGGGTCCCCTGGGAGGTAGGACAACAGCCCTCCGACCGGTCATCCGACAGCCGGAGCCGGGAGCCCAGAGACGATCAGCAGCTGCAGCTGCCAAGAACCACCCAGTCTGGTGGAGAGGGAGGGCGGGGACCCGAGACACCCCCGTGCAGGGCCTCCAGAGTGGCCCCTGGCTGCAGGGATGCCGAGAGAGAGCCAGGGTCAGGGGCCCCAGGGAAGGCTGCCTGGAGGAGGTGAGGCCTAACACAGAGGGTGGAGGACAGAGTGCGTGGCCTCCAGGGGCATTTCCACAGGAGACTGGACACCCACAATCCTGTCTTTGAGTGAGATGAGCTCCTCCTCCTCTTTCTTCCTGTTTTCAAAGTGAGCCTCGATCAGCGTCTGCAGTTCATTCAGGTCCTTCTCCATGCGCTTCCGGTGGATGTCCTGCGAACGCCCGACAGGCTCAGGGGCTGCCGCGCCCAGGGGTTCAGGGGCGAAGTGGCCGGGCAGGGGGCACCCTCCGCAAAGCAGAAGGGATGGCAGGCTGGGGGCCCGGCCGGGGAAGGGGCCGCGGGGGCCTGAACCCAGAATAGTGCCCGGCTGGGCCTGTGGCGGAACGCCATCCCACCTGCCCCCGCCAGCACCCCCAGGTCTCCTCGGGGCCCCTGAAACCCCTGCCAGCCTGGGTCCGCTCTCCCCGCAGGCACACTCACATCGAAGTCTACTCTCTCCCCATCGGGGATCTTGGGCGGCACCAAGTTGGGCATGAATGGCCTGTTGGAGAGAAGAGGAGGGACTCTGTGAATGTCATCCGGGGGGACCGTGGGTGCCTCGGGCAGGCAGGGCCCTTCTCCTTCCTGCAGAAGCACAGCCGCAGCAGTGAAAGCACACCCCCATCGAGGACAGCAGCCTCGCACCCGGGGACACCAGCCTCTTTCCCACGTGCCCTCTTGCTTCCTCCTCCCTGTACACCCACGACATAGGGACCACCCATCTAGTCGAAGACACCTGAGGCTCAGAGAGGTCATGCCATGCTCAAAACCACACAGCTAGGAAGTGGAGAAGCCACGGCACGTGTGACTGACCCCACAGAATCTCCCGTGGGCCCTTGAGTCCTGTGGTTTGGTCCCCACCCCCACGCATGCTTGCGGTGTGACATCAGGGCCAGCGGGCTCTGGTCCTCAGTTTCCCCATTTGCCCCCAAGTCTGGGTGGGGTTGAAATGAGATACTGCAGTGTCCATTCAGGTGCCTGGAAAGGGAAAGGCACTGGACAGATGAGCAGAGCTTGGATTGTCTCCAGGGCTGGTTTCAGGAGGCCCCATGGAAACAAGGAGAAGCCTGCGAGTGTGGGCGGAGACACCATCAGCTGACAGGTTGAGCATCAGCAGAAAGGGAAACCCTTGCTGGCCCCCCACCCGGCTCCCCTGCACTCTCCCCCATCCCTGCCAGCCCACCCGACACACACAGCTTGCAGGTGCTTTCACTTGTGTGGCCCCAAGCCACCCTGCCCTGCCCCTCTGCGACACTGTGAAGCCACCGAGGCTGGCACATGTCATTGCTTGGCTTCCCCAGATTTTCTTCCCTCTTCCCTCTGGTCCCAATTCAGCTACAGAGGAAGGTATTCCGGCTGTGCTGTGGGATAGGAGAGGGCATCAGTCCAGGGCCACAACTAGTCCACCCCTTTCCCCTAGATGAACACAGTGCTGTCCATGACGGGGTATGCAATTGGTAACGGAGTGTGGGGTGGACTTCAGTCCCCGCTCTCCCTCAGGCCAACTCTTGTGCAGTACACAACCTATACGACCATACATGGTGGCCTGTGCCTGCTGCAGCCTCCAGCCCATGCCCACTGTGCCATACTGCACTCCTATCCTGCCCTAATCATCCAACAGGGCTTCACCACAGCTGTGTCCCACTCACCTGGGCTTTGGCTTGGACTCCTCCACTGGGCCATCTGGAGAGGAGAGAAGCACATAGCCAGGGTCAGGGGTCCCCAGATGTGGTCCCAGCTCTGCCCCTGATGAGCTGGGCACCCGTGGGCCTCCATTTCCCCATCTGCACAGTACATTCCTGCCAGCCCCAGGGATCCCCAGTTCCAGGAGCAGCACGAAGAATTAAAGCTGCAGGGTCACAGACCCCACACTCCCTCTCCCATAGCAGCTCCCAGGGGCAACATCTCAGGGCACAACTGGGCCCTAACGGGAAGCACACACTCCCAGAGAGAAACTTCCAAGCCTTTTCTCATTCACCAGTTCTGCGCAAGGCAGATTTGCTTCCCAGTGAGGTGGGGTCCCATGGCACTGTCCCAGGGGATCCTGGCCCTAGAGTCCCCTCCCAGGTCTCTGCCTAATTGGTTGCTCCCTGGACTTCCTGGCCACCAGGGGGAAGCTGATGGGCATGATGCTGAGACCCAGCTGGC
>CM052814.1:26537795-26650090 GCA_028533885.1 Nasua narica | reverse complement strand
GGAGGGGGCAGAAAGGCCACTCATTCCGGACATTAGTCCCCCTCTGCAGTCACATTCAGAGCAGGCTGGGGGACAAGCCGGCCTGGGTCCTTCCTACCACCCTACCACCCAGCCCAGGAGAAAGATCAGGCACGAGGGAAAGGAGCAGTGGTCTGGCCCCTCTGAGGCTGGGAGGAAGTGACTGACCCACTCCACAGCTGTCCCTCCTCCCCATCCCCCCGCCCCACCCCCCACCCACTGTGCAGCAGAACAGGGCCCGGCTCAGGACAGCAGGGAGCGGAAGGCACAGGAAAGTAAAAGCTGTACTACCGTCTTCGTCCTCTCTCCAGTCCTCCTCTTCTGGGGGTCAGGGAGTGGCCGCAGCAAAGGGGAGAAGCGAGACAGGTTAGTCTGGGAGCAGAAGGACGGGCATGGGAGCGGCGGGACAGCTGCAAGGACGCGATGATCTACCATGCGGGCACGCTGGGGTCATTCAGTAAGTGGGAACTGGCCGTTTCCCACTCTGCCTCTCGACACGAAGACGGGGTCCCCGAAGAGCAGAGTGGGAATAATTCCTGGCCATCAAGCTTCTCCCATGTTCCCACCCTGGGTGAGCCTCTCGGGCATCTCACAGAACATCTCCAGTTTCCAGGAGTCACAGTTCTGAAAGCCCCACCGGAGAGCCTGGCACAGGGCGGACTTGCCCAGTCTGGGTGAAGGAAGGAGCCCCCATCCAAGGAAGGCACAGCATCTAACGCCGAGGGAACAGACTGGCACACGGTCTGTACACCCTTGCCCGAAGGAGGAGCTCACAGCCATTGGTACTCTGCATCTCGGCTTAGTGGCCGTCCGTTTCGACCTTGCTCGTCCTCAGTCATTTCCAGCCAGGGACTTAGCTATGTGGGAGGCGGATGGGGTCCACTCAGAGCAAGCAAGGAGGACGCTGCATGGCGCTCAGGCCGCCGTCGAAGCCAAGAACTGTTCTGCTAATTCACAGCCCAAGCCTACTGTGTGTGGCAGGCAGATTAGTCCCAGATCCAAAGGTCTGTATCTCAAATACCACCCCCTAAAATTCCCGAGCTGGCAAGTCCTGGAAAGTGGAGGAAAAGCCACCGTACCGAGAGCATATGCAGGGAACACAGCAAAAATTGGGGTCAGCTAGATTTTTGGTTGAAAAAGAATTTCAGGAAGATTCTGATGGATCTGGTGTTCCTTGAAAACCAAAGTGACTCCCGTGTTCCCTCTCAGTTTTCCCCGTGAGTTTCTCTGGGGTCTACTCTTTGGCTAGGCACCCCGGAACACCCTTCAATGTGCGAGAGGCTCCTCGTTTTCCCTGGAAGGCACAGGGAAGGAGGGGGACAGTGACTGAAGCTCCTGGCTCTCTCCCTAGACCTTTGGGAAGCCCCTTCTCCTGATGTCCAAACATTGTGTGCTGAAGTGATTCTGGTGAGACTTTGCTGAGCCTCTTTCGGGCAAGACGGAACCCGCCTGGGGCGCTGAAGCCTGAGGGGACTGAGGGCTATTCTGGGCTACTTGGGGGGGCTGGGTGGGGACTGGAGTGAGGCCTCTTGGTCACTTCCATGTGTCGAGTGCTCAGGAAGAGGGAACGGTTAGGGTGTTCCTTCACTCTGAGAAAAGAATTGTGAGAATAGATCAGAGTAGGAACCAGTCTATGAGTCAGAACAGACTTTCAAAAGATAATGATGTCTTCATGCTTATCTAAAGTGCTACAGAGGGGCACCTGGGTGGCACAGTCGGTTAAGCGTCCAATCTAGGTTTCGGCTCAGGTCGTGGTCTCAAGGTCGTGATCTCTGGGATTGAGCCCAGCGTCAGGCTCCATGCTCAGCGGGGAATCCGCTTGTCCTTCCCTTTCTACCTCTTCCCCTCCCGACTCGTGCTCTCTCTCTCTCTCTCTCAAATAAATAAATAAAGTCTTTTTAGGGCGCCTGGGTGGCTCGGTTGTTTAAGCGACTGCCTTTGGCTCGGGTCATGATCCCGGAGTCCCGGGATCGAGTCCCACATGGCTCTCAGCTCCCTGGAGAGTCTGCTTCTCTCTCTGACCTTCTCTCCTCTCATGCGCTCTCTCAATCTCTCTCTCTCTCTCTCTCTCTCTAAAAACTAAACAAAATCTTTAAAAAAAAATCTTTTTAAAAATGTTTCAGATAACTGAATGCTTCCATAACCTCATTTGGAAAATTATTAAGTTGAATGTTTTTAGAGGTGATAATGGGGTCATGGTTATGTTTTCCTTTAAACAGTGCTTATCTTTTAGAAATACCTAGCAAACCACTGAAGCATGAAATGATATGATTTGTGCAGATGATTTGGGATGTTGGCTGTAAGATAACAGGAGATGGAACCTAGATGAAAAGAGATCGGCCATAGTTGATTGTTGAAGCCAGATGCTGGGCGCTTGGGGAGGTGGGGTGTGTGTGTGTGCATAATTCTGTTTTTTGCTACTCGTACATACATTTAACACTTTCCATAGGAAAAAAAATAGAGAAAAAAGTCAAAAATAATTAATTGGAAAAGGGTGATTCTGTGTGAACAAAATAATGGACAGTCGAGGCAGGTTTAAACCTTTTGCTTAAGACCTGAGCACCAGAGGCTAGGACTGATTCCCAGCTGGGAGCCATGGGTCTTGGCTCAGCTGGGAGTGAGGGGCAGTGACAGCGTACTGGATTCCCGGGACCTTTCTTTTCTGGCCCTCCCTCTGCCCGAGCTCCGTACCTTCCACAGCTTCTTCTGCTCAGGAGAGAAAACCACCGCCGCAAAAGAGGAGACAAGAGGTGGGTCAGTTTCCAGCCAGGCTGCCCTTCATCCAAATGAGTACACAGGTGTGTGCTTACCTTCCTGCTCCCTGCAGTGCAGAAGGAGACTGTCAGTAGCACACCACACACACACACACACACACACACACACGCACGCACGCACGCACGCACACACTGGTCTTTTCCTAAAGATAAGTCCATTCTTTATTTCCCTCATTGCCTTGTGGAGGAAAATTCCCTCCCCCTTCCCTCCCTATCCAAATCCAACACAGGTAAGCCTGACTACCCCAGCCCCCGCCACTCTCCCCCTCCTTTGAGCTCCTGCACTCCCCATAGCCCGCCCTTCAAGCCCGGTTGCTCTTGGCTGATTACTTCCAGCATTTGACATCTTAAATCCCATAGGGGAGGAAATCCCAAGAGGGTAGGAGCTCTGAATTCTGATACCTCTGCCTCCTCCCCGGTGAGTATCACCCCCCAGAGATCGCTGTTAGATTGGCTGCCAGTGTCCCACCCCCAGGGTGTCCCTAGGCAGAGCGGTGGACAGGGCACTTTGGGAGGAGAATGGCTCCAAGACTAAGTGCTAGCCAGCAGCTCTGATTTGGGTTTTATGGGGCGTGATCAGCTCTGCGGCTTCGGGACAGTCACTGAACGTCTCCGGTTCCGTTTTCAGGACACATGGCTTCTAAACTCCTCTGCCTCCCAGTCTCCTAGCCAGGTGGGACCCCAGCTGACCCTGTGAGCTGAGCCTCTTTATTTCCAAAAATCTCCCAGCCTGTGGCCAGCCCAGGATCCGCAGCCCGAGGCACAGGTCAGATCCCCAGAGCGGGCACAGCGGCTCCCCTCCCCATCCCAGCGGGCTCCTGGGCCAGGTGTGGGGGGGGGGGCGGGGCGGGGCCAGCGCCCCAGACTGGAAGCTCCAGATACTCACTCCTCGTACTCTTCCGCCACCTCTTCCAAGTCAGACATGGTCTCTGCTCTCCCTCCAGAAAAAGAAAAATGTCAATATGGGCAGAAGGGGAAGCCCCGCCTCCTCACCCCAGGCTGCCATCCTGAGAGGTCTGGGGTGGGGGCAGGGGGATGAAGCTAGCCCGCCCCTGATCAGCCCTGTGACCTGCAGTGAGGACCCTGCTTCCTCCTCTCTCTGGAGGCTTAGTAACCACAAGGGCAACTAGCCCATGTCCATTTCACTCCTTGCCCCTCAACAGGCAAACCGTCTGGAATGTCCCTGTTCTGGTGCAAACTGTAACTCTCAAAACAATGTTTCTAGAGTGTCTCAACCTTTCCAGCCCACAACCTTGCCAGGCATTCAGGGCAACAAAGTTGTGCACCCCCACGGCGGTCTGCTTGGCACCACACCAAGTTTCCCCAGGAGGCTGGTTACACGGACTGAGGCACATCCCTAGTGTGGACCACGTCTTCGCCATGAAAAGGAATATACCAGCGATATGCGGGGATGCCTTGGGTGAATCTCCAGGGAATTACTCCCCTGGAGGAGAAAAAGGCCAAGTCACATGATTTCCTTTATGTAACATTCTTGAAATGGCAAAATTATGGAAATGGAAACGAGACCGGTGCTTGTCGACGGTTGCGTCCGGGGGTGGAAGGGGAGGAGAGGTGGGCGTGGTGATAAAAGGCGCACAGGAGGGACACCTGGCTGGCTTAGTCACGGGCAACTCCTGAACTTGGTGAGTTCAAGCCCCACCTTGGATGTAGAGAATACTTAAGAATTTTTAAAAAGGCACAGGGGATTTTTGTGGTTTTAGAACAGTCTGGTGTCTTGAGTGTGCTGATGAACACACGAACCCACACAGGTTAATGCCATATAGAATTTCACACACACCTGGTGCAAGGAGAGCTGGGGAAGTCTGAGTAAGGCTTTGGTGCATAGCCATATCCATATCCTGGTTGTGCTCTGTCCCACAAATGTGTACGGGTACCACTGCTGGGGACTGGGCAAAGTGTACGAGGGACCTGTATCATTTCTTAGGATTGCCCATTAACAATACAAATTCCAATTAAAGAACCTTTGCCCAGGTAACTCATTTTGAGATACTCCCTTAGGTGGGATAGGAAAGGACAATTCAAACCCTCTTCCATCAGTTTGCTGAGTGTATTTGAGCATGTCTAGTCTTTAACCCCCTCTGAACCATGGAGAGAAAGCACACACCTCCTGGCTACGGATCTTTATGAGGAGTTGAGTGGACACTAAGAAAAGTGGAAAGCACTAGGCAATGTCAGGTTTTATTGTATTTCCATGCAATTACAGGAAGAGGCCACAGGGAGAGGTGAGAAAATCTGGTTGTGAATCCTGGATCCATCTCACAGTTGCCTGTGACCTTGGAAAGGTCACTTAACCTCCCTCCCCCTCGGTTCCCTCTTCTGTGAAATGTCTCCTCCTCTGGGGTGGCCGTGAGGCTCGGCGCTAACGAAGACCTGGCCCAGAGCAGACATCCGATTAATACCTATTCTAATCCAACCCTCCTGGGTCCACAGCTCGCAGGTTGAAAGGTGACCGGCGGGCCCCCCAGAGCGGGCAGTATGAAAGCCGTTGATCTGCCTGAGCGAGGAAAGGGAGAAGGTGGTGTGAAGCCAGAGGAATATCTGAATGACCGACAGCACCTCTGGGAGGCTTCTCGTGTGCCCCTGACTGCTGTGTCACCAGCATTGAGCATGGCAGCCACCAACTTCTGACTCAAGCCACAGGTGACAGGGGCACAGAGAGAGCACCGCTCGCCACCCTCTCCACCTCTCCGTGGCGCCCCAGGCTCCCACATGAGGACATCCAGTGACAATCCCTGCTCTGGAGGGGGAGCAGCCGCTTTCAGGCTGAGGGACTCTGAAGGAGCCTCTGCTTACGGCTGTCCCGAGTGGAGAAGTCACCCAGACCGGGTGCCGATGGCAGCCTCACGCCGGCTGCTCATCTGTCCCCGCTCCAAAGATGTCCCGTCCTGCTGGGTTCAGGGCGAGTGCGGCTGTAGCCAGGCAGGCCCTCCCCCACTCCCTCTGCTGGGGTAGGGTGGGGGCCCTGAGGGAGGGTTTACATAGAGCTTTGGATAGAAACTCTGAGCCACGGTTTGGCTCTCCTGGGCTGGGGTGGGCAAGAAGAGATGGCAGGCGCGTATGGGGTCACGCTGGAGAATAGAGCCTCCCTGTGCTGAAGAAAGCCCCAAACTCCAGAGCATCTCCAAATGGGTCTTCAGATGAGAGTAGCCAAAGAGAAGAGCTCCCGAAACCCCAGGTACGCACTGCCACAAGCCCCAAGGCGGTGGCCAGCACGAGCACCCTGGGAGGACTCTGTCACCTCAGGGAGGATAGAGAAGGCTCTCAGGGGAGCTGTGCATGCCAGCGTGGGGCATGAGGCCTCCAGCTTTCTCTCCTCTCCTTCCCTGCCCTCCCACCAGTTCAGAGCCACCGGCTCAGGGGCTCAGAGGAAGAAAGGGCAGCTTAGAGCCCTCTCTCCGCTCCGGGGAGCACCATCCAACTCCTAAAAATAGCGAGGATGGAGAGTGGGGAAGGGCTTGAATTCACCCAAGAGGACGCAGCCAAGTCAATGGCCCAAAGGCAAGACAGATGAAGGGGCAGGGACAGGCTGAGGCTGCGGCTCTGGAATGAGACCCAGTCTGGACCCTGGCAGGGCGAGGAATGAGAATGTCCAAGGCCACGTGTCCTCACACTCAGACCCTCACCTGCTGCCACAAACGGCTTTGTAGCCAAATTCCCTCACAGCCAAGAGATCGGGGTCACCTTCCTTGGGGAGTAAGTCAAAAACAATAAGGGAAAAGAAACACTGGCCATAGGGTCAAAAGATCTGGATGTGGGGGTACCTGGCTGGCTCAGTCTGTAGACCAGGAGACTCTTGATCTCAGGGTCATGAGTTCAAGCCCACATTAGGCATAGAGATTACTTTAAAAAATAAAAAAAAAAAAAGATCTGGGTTTAAAACCTGGTTTTTGCTGTGTGACCTTAGCTAAGTCATTTAATCTCTCTAGGCTTTAATGAACTTATCTATAAAATAGATGAGCTTCAAGTTCTCATCTTGCAGAAACAAGTTTCTGAGTCTCTGAGGAATGCAGGCCCTGTCTCTTAGCCCTTGTCCCCAACATCCAGCTGGACTCGTCCCCAGCCTGCAGCTGTCAGCCCACCAGGAGAGCTAGGGGACAGGGGTGGGGGGGGCCAGTGGGTAACCCGAGCCTCTCAGATTCCTCTTCTGCATGGAGAGGAGGACCTGCCCTATGAGACTCGGGTCAGAGGAGGAATTCTGGAGGTCAGGTGCCTTCCCAACTGCACGGGGCCTGGAATGTGCTTTGAAATTCCCTAGATATTTGCTAGGCCTGCCCAGGAGAAGCCGAAAACAAAAACCGAGGGAATATGACCTTCTCTGCCACTCCCAGACACTGAGCAAGGTCTGTCCCTCCAGGGCACGTCGGGATGGGGTGGGGCAAGGGTCACACTCCAGAGACCTTGGGGGCAGGGGCAGCTAGACTAACCCCTGGAGCTGGGCTCACAGCCCATGAAAGGACCTTGTGGTGGGGTCTCTTCACCATCAACTCCCCAAATGCTGCTTGGCAGTGCTTTCTCTCTGGGGAGCGGGCTGGCGCTGGCTCAGGAAGCCAGACCAATGTCTCCCATCTGCTTGCAGAGCTGCTCCACGTGTGCTCTTTCTCAATGCTTCCAGGACAGTTGCTGACTTGCTGGCCATGAGAATTTGGCCACCAGGACACTTGTGACTGATATGACCACAGTCTTGCTCTGCTCTGAGTCCAGAAGGACCGCCTGGAAAGGTTCAGGGGGCCCTGGGCCTGGGGGCAAGGGGTGGGGCCGAGCAATCTGGGGGAGACCCGTTGGTTAGAGCTTCTTTGTCTTTAGAGCAGGCAGAGGCTGGAAATTATCTCGTCCATTCTACAGATGAGGAAACTGAGGCCCAGGGAGGGAAAGGTACTCATCCAAGACTCCCCAGCTACGCAGTATCTTTAGTGGCAGAACTGGGACTCAAATCCAAAGCTCTAACTTCTAACCAAGGGTTGCTGCGCTAGTCTTGGAGTCCGATGCCTGCGACACCTCCTCTAAAGTGTGGCCTCTCAGGGCGCCTGGGGGGCTCAGAGGGTTAAGCCTCTGCCTTCGGCTCAGGTCACGATCTCAGGGTCCTGCGATGGAGCCCCACATCGGGCTCTCTGCTCAGCAGGGAGCCTGCTTCCCCCACCTTTCTGCCTGCCTCTCTGCCTACTTGTGATCTCTGTCAAATAAATAAAATCTTAAAAAAAAAAAAAAAGTGTGACCTCTTCCCAGAGGGAACGTGGACCGCCAGCAACTCTGACATCCGCGCAGTGTGGACGCGGGCAGACTCTGCATAAAGGTGCCACCCGCAAGACATCTCCCCTCTCCCCCGTGCTCCCCCATCTCGAGCCAAGCCCAAGGCTTACCTCACACCGGCAGCTGCCGACAGAGCCCGCGAGGTATCTGCTCAGCCTCAGCAGGGACTGGGTGAGGGCAGGCGATGGAGAGGGCTTTAAGCAGGCCTGTGGGCTGGGGCCTTGGAAGCCAAGCCCCACGGTGGGAGGGATGAGCGGCAGGAGATGCGGCGGGGGCGCGGGGGGTGTTGGCTGCTATTTTAGCAGGTGCCAGGGACGGGGCCGAGGGAATGGGCACCCCACGCCATATAAGCCCATGTGGTTGTCCAGCTGCTCAGATAAGCTATTTAAAGCCAGACCAGATATGCAGGGAACAGAGGGGGGAGCAGCCATGTAACATACACCAGCGGGCCCTCTTAAGAACCCTGATAGAGCAGATGCCAGAGGCCCAGGCCTGGGACAGCAGGCTGGGAGCGGGGTTGGGGGACAGATGGCAATGTCCAAGATGCTGTGTGAGTCTCTGGGCCAGGGACCTGGGGGGCAGAGGGAAGGGCTTCTCTGCAGCTACACTGAAAAGGATGCTGGGGGGAAAGACGGCTTCCAGGCTACTGGCTGTTTCTACAGGGCTGAGTGGCCTTGAGGGCAGGCCCGGCAGACCTCAGTGAGGCCATCTGCAAAGCTGGTCTTCTTCATGCCCCCTAAAGCCGTGTGATAAGCCCTCCTCCCTGGGAAGGGACTACAACTGCTCCAGGGGGTCAGACACAAGGTAGAACTTCCAGTCCGGAATGATGGTTCTCCTCGAACAGGGGGCTGGGTTGTTTGAGGGGGCATGAGGACCGCCTAAGTTCATCCCCCTAGGGCTTGAAGGTCAAGGAATATGGGACCACGATCTGCTAAACCTACTGGGTTGTAAGATCCGTAGGCCAGGGCCCAGGGTTTTTGTGGTTGGCTTACACGTCTGTGCCCACGGCCCCTAGCACAGTGCCCAGGACATCCTGGGGCTCGATACAGGATGGTAATGGAGGGGGAAAGCAAGTGTGGTGGGAAAGCAAGTCTGAGCTGACTCTCCCCCTCAATGTCTCTGAGTCTTCAATGCCTTTCCCCTACCTCTGAAGAAGCAACACCCCTCCTCTGGGCCAGGGCCCTCCTCCTGTGTGCCCCTGAGCTCCGAACCCCACCGGCCCTTCCGGATCTTGTCCATCAGTGATGCACACTCTTGTCTGTCTCTCCGTGGGTGAAGAAAGCCAGTATCCCCCTCTCCTAACCTCCCCCCACCCCACTGACCACGTATCCTAGCCTCCTAGTTCTGAAATCTCTTCTCGGTTCTGCTGCCTTGGGAGCTACTCTGAGCGCCCACCACCCCCGTTCTCGAGAGAATGCGGGATTTCTGCTTGCAGCTCCACTATCATACTCCTGCCCCATCAACTCTGCTGAAAACTGTCCCCTCCATGCTCCCCATGGGCCTCAGAGCCCAATGGCCTGATTCCCCATCTCCAGGCTTCTCCCACCACGTGGCCCTCCAGGCCGCCAGCAGATCTGTGGCAGGGCGAGCTGAGGCCACGTGCCTGCCGGTCAGCATCCTGGGGGAGCGGACTGGACTGCAGGCCAGCAGAGGGAAGGCAGAGAAGGACAGGTGGAGGGAGCAGAGTGACAGAGGAACTGGGAACAACCGGGCTGTCTCTGGGAGACGGAGGAAAAGCCTGATGGTCTCACTCTCCTCTCTAGCCCACCAGGGCCCAGCCTTCCTTTGTGTCCTGGCCTGGAATCTCCTGGAATTCAGGAATTGCTTATCTTGGACATTCCCTTCACTTGAGCCCCTTTCGGTGGGTTACTGTTCCTCGTAAACCCAACGGTCCTTCCAACAGGATGTGATTTGTTTGCAGATGCCTGGGGGAGACACCTGGACCCCTGAATCACCAAAGGCCACCAGAAAAGATCCAGTGGGTTCTTGGCGCTTGTGGACCGTGTGAGGCTTTTACTAAGTGTTCTACAGCGGGGATTTAATTCAGAGAAGCTGGGGCTGGGCAGGCGGGGAGAAAGTCGAGCCACTTTCCAGCAGCCACACTTTGAGGGCAGGGCCGCTCCTGGGCTGTCATGGGCGCCCAGTCCCTGTGAACACATACAGAACTCCCAGAGCTAATGGCAGAGAGAAGAGAAACAAAGAGGTGGTGCTCACCCGGAGTCGTGCTGGAAGAAGCATATACTGCAACACTGCTTGCAAATCTAGGGACCCATAAGAAAGCAGGTGTGTGGAGTCCCAAGGTCACTAGGGCAGGAGAGCAGAGCAGGCAAGGAGCAGTGGGTATATGGGTTGGGGGACCCACTGTGTCTCCAGAGGGCGCCCAGTGTCACCTCCCCCGAGTCCTCCCCTGCTCACTTAGCCACCCTGTCACCAGCGTGCTGCACGCTGTCCTCACTCCCCAGCTGAAATCATCTTGGGCACATAATTGTCTCCTTGTTGGGGGTCTGTCCCTCTGTCAGGAATGAGGTCACGGCCTCTTTGGCAGGGAGGGGGGCAATGAATGCAAAGGACAAGGAGTCGGGGGGTTACGTCTTCTAACACTCTGCCCTGCAACCTGCCCTGGATGGTCACCCCGGGGACGGTGTGCAGGCGTGAAGGGTTTCAACACCCCGAGAAGCAGCCGCCAGGACCCCTCAGACACCCAGGCCCAAGCCAGCCCCCTCATTCCCCACCAGGCCTCCATTCTGGAGGAGGGTTTCTGGGAGCCTCCCCCAAGAAAGGTCCAGGTGAGGACAGTTCCACCTGCAAAACAAATTCACCTGCCAGGGGACTTCCCAAAGCACAAATCCTAGGTCCTTGTTTGAACTCTGAGTTCCCACCAGGTCCTTTGAGTCTCTGGGCAATGCTCATCACACCCCTCCCCCTGCCCCTGGCTTGGTCCTCAAATTCTGGAGATAGAGCTCTTGCAAGAGCTCCAGCCCTTGGGGGAATTAGTGGGGTACAAGGCGGGGCCTCCAAATCCCACTCTCCCTAGCTCTGCGCGGGCTCAGGGCCAGCCACAGGAGACCCACCAGCTGCAGACGGGCCAGCTTGGGGTCACCGGGAGGTCTGCACAAATGAGGCCCTGAGGGCCTTCTGTCCCCTGGACCAAAGGACCCAAGACAGGAGCCCTCACTCACAATCGCAGAGGCTAGGACAAGGCTGGTAACCCCTGGCTGGCCGTGTCGGCGCCCACAAGCTTGGGGAACTAAGGCCTGGTGATGCCCTGGAGGACTGAGTTCTGAGAAACCCTGGGGTTTTCCAGGTATGCCTGGGGACAGGGGACAAAGTGAAGAGGGCAGGTTTCTGCACTAAGGACTCCCCGCCTGGTTCTGGGTGAAACCAGAGCAATGTTAGGAAGAGTTCTAGTGAAGTTCAAATGGGGAAAAAAATAGAGATAGAGATATGTATAGATATACAGATATGTGTGTGTAGAGAGTGTATATGTGTAGGAATGTGTGTAGTCGAAACTATATATGTGTGTATAACATACATATATATACATATATGTACACACACACATATACTTTTTTTTAATTACAGCCTTAAGGGGTTGACAGAGCACCACACTGACTGAGCTTGGTCTGTCCCAGATTCTCAGGAAGCTCAGCGTTCTCCAAGCTCACGGGGCCACAACACCGGGGGAGGGGAGGACGGGCTGTCGGGAGACCCCATGGGGGACCGTTGGCAGCAGGTGTGGCACTGTATGTGGCGGTCCCCCCCTCCCCCCCACCAAGTCACCATGCTAGGATAGGGTGTCAGCCCACCCTCAGTGTGAGGAAAAGAGGAGGCTGCAGGGAAAATGACAAGTGACCCCCCCATCCAGTCACAACAATCCCCTCATACACCACAAACAACCCCGCTCAAAAGCAAATCCGCCAGGAAGGAATCCATTTTTGAGGTCTTACTAGTCACACCCGAGAGTGAAGGAGTTTATCGGCTCTTTCCTGAGAACAGCTTTTTCAGAGAGAGGGTGAAGGGGTGCACAAGACGGCACTGAGCTCCTGGCCGGAGCAGCAGACCAAGGAAGTGAGAGGCAAACAAAGCAGGGAGACGGGCACACGGAAGACACAGGGCAGGCCCCAGGCAGCCGGGCCAGACGAGCTCAGCCAGCTGGAGGCAGGCCCGGGGACAGAGGTGCGCGGCTGCAGGCCTCAGTGAGGAAGAGACATCACAGGCATGTGGAGGCACCTGCCCGGAGGAGATCACAGAGGGGACCCTGGAATTCTCCGGGGACAGCACCACCCCACCCCTGGAAGGGAGCCGGGCCTGGAAGCCACCTCCGGACAGGACGCAGAGGCCACATGGTGCTGACGAGAGCTGGGGCCGCACCCGGGCTGACACCGGGTCCTAGGACCAGCTGTGCCTGCGTGGGACGAGAAGGGGCAGGGGTGCACCCGCCCCCAGAAGCTAGACTGGGAAGGAGGTGGCGGAGTGTCCCCAACACTCCTGGCCCCAGGTCCAGAGGCAGAGAGGGAGCAGGGGTGATGAGAGACAGGGGTGCTGCTGGCGGCAGGGCCTGGCCTGAGGGAGGGCCCCCGAGATGCAGACTTGCGGGTCCATCCTGGCACAGCTCATCACACCTGCGGGGCAGAGGTGTGTCGGAAAAGGTAAGGAGGCTCCCAGGGCTGGGAGGGAAAGCAGGTCTCTGGACAGGAAGGCATCCCTTGGCCCAAGACCCACACCCACAGTGGTCAGAAGTCCCAAACCTGCTTGTTGAAGGGGGCTGGGACTTTGCAGAGCTACGGGGAAAGAGAAGCCAGCTCAGGGGTCCGACGGTGTTCTCGAGGTTGGGGCAAACCAGCCTGAAGGCAGAACTGGGACATTCTGGGTACTGGGACTATGCAGTTGGAGGTGGTGGGGGGCAGGGTCTCCCCAGGGCCTGCCCTTCTCTGCCCCTCACCTTGGCATCCAGGGAGGATTCCGCTTTCTTTCCCCACTGGGTCCTCTTGGTGGCGGCCGACTCTTTCCGTACGTCCTGGTTGGGGACATCGTGGAGGGGGGTGGACTAAGGCTGAATGTAGAGGGGCTTGGGATCCCCGGGCCTCCCCCTTCCTGAGTGGGAAGACCCCAGACCCACTCCTCCTCTCTCCTGCCTCCTGGTGACAGACTCAGCTCTCCCTACTCCACACAGTCTCCCCTCCCGGAACGTCTCCATTTCCCTCAGGGCTGCCCCCTCCGTGACCCAGGTCATTCCACCACAAAAGGCCCACATCCCGAGATCTCAGGGAGGGACAATGCACCTGCGGGTCCTGATCTCCAGACTCCTGGGTCCTGCTGATCCACAGGTTGAGCCTTGATGTCACGACCCCTGAGAGCTTCAAGTTCTCCTGAAAAGAAAGGAGAGCAGGCATCTCAGGGCCTGGGGCCACCGGCAACAGCACAGCGTTGTCCAAGGCCCTGGCCCACCGACACCATTCTACCTCGCTCCCATATCCACTCAGCACAGGCCGCATACACCCGGGAAGGCCCCTGACCGCCCCCCCTCCCTGCCGGGTGTGCTGCGCACAGCTAAGGAGACAAGCTCCTGAATGGCACCTGGAGGCAACAGCGGGTTCTGCCAAAACAGAAGCATGAAAACCCGGAGCTTTCTAGTACGGCCAGGGTCCGGTTCTGCATCAGGAGGCCTCAGGCCTAATCAGCCTAAAGACACCCGCTGGGCCTGTGCCCCTCACCTTCCGGCTGGAGGCTGGCTCTGCCCGACTCTGGCCTACCAGCTCCTTCTCAAAGAGGTGGCGCTTGCTGGCTACGCCCACGGGAGCCACAAAGAACTCCGTGCGGGACGAGCCGGGAGCCTTGACCGATTCCGATCTCTGGAAACAGAGAACACAACGGGCTGACCCACGGAGGTGAGGCGCCCGGGCCCCACCCCGCAGGCCGCTCCGGTCTCGGGGCCCCTCAGCAAGAGCCCCGCCCACCTGGATGGCCGTGTGGTACCGCTCCAGCTTCTCCCCTAACTTGACCGCGCCGGCCGGCAGCCTCATGCTGGCGCTGTGGGACGGGACGACATGTTGGCACGAACCAGTGACACCTCTGCCCTCAGCCTGCCCGGGGCCTGAGTAGTGCCCACCCACCCTCCAGACTGAGAGAAGGCGGCCTCCCTCACTGAATGAGACTCCAGTGACTTGGCCAATGTGGAAATCTACTAGAAAAATCCAGGGACTTTCCTCACCTCCCTAGAAACAGCCCCCTCAGCAGGACTCCCCCAGAATCAGGAGTAGCTGCCATTCCTCCCCATTTTGTCACTTCCACGTCACACATGGCTCCTGAATCTCCCCCCCACAACCTTCCCGACCAGTGTGTCACCTTCCCTCTACTCCCTCCACCTGCCGCCCCAAGCTCTCCCCCCTTCTGCCACCAGACCACTCCCACCCACCCCAAACCAAGCCCACCCTGTCCTTCCTGCTCAAACCTCTCAGGCCACAGGGTGGGGACCAAACTCCCTGCCCTAGCATACAAGGCTCTCATGGTCTGGTCCCTGCCTCCCCTCCTGACACCAGCATCGTCCCCCGCCGGCCCCACCCCAACCCCTTCCTCCACGGGCTTCTGTCCAGTTAACCAGAGATCTCACGCTTTTCACCCTCTGGGCCTTTATGTGTGCCAGACCCTCTATTTCGAGTCCCTCTCGGAAGTCAGCTGCTCTGGGACATGTCCTCTGCGTCCCGCAGGCTGGACTGCTGCAGTCACTCTGGGGCTACCTTCCTTTCCCTGCACCGCCCTGCTGGGGCGCTCCTGCCCGACATGAGCTGCCGTGTCTCATTCATCTGTGGACCCCCTTGCCGCCACCGTCAGTTACCCCAGACCTCACCCGGGACATTCGGCCTCCGCAAATGTGTAGGAGAAGACGGACGTGGCGTGAGTGCGTGTAATTCCTAATACATAAGCACGACTGCTTCTCAGACCCCCCTTCCGCTTCTTTTCTCCAAAACACAGTCCTTAAAACTACTTGCATCAAAATTACGGGATGCTCAGGGCACATGCGGATTCCCAGCTACCCCCTCCCCACTGCATCAGGCCTGCTAACGCAGGGGCTTCCCCTTCCCTGCACTCTTCATAGGCCCCCTCCTGCGAGGCCTTCCTCCCCCTCGCCCCCCAACTTCCTCTACCTTCAGAGCCCTGCCCAAGCCTGCCTCCTCCAAGAAGCTCTCCCTGATCCCTCCCCTCCCTCTTCCATCTCCTTGGGCCTCCGTCCCTTGTGTCAGTCCAATCTCCCTGCAGGACCTGGAGCCCTGGCCGAGGACGGCACCTTGCCCTCAGGTGCCCTGCGGCCCCGCCCGGGAGCATAGGCAGCAGGTGCCCAGCACACAGGCTGAATGTGACTAGATCAGACCAAGCCAGAGTCTCCGGGCCACTGACCTGCGGGTTAAGGTTGTTTCTGAGTTGTCTTTCCTGGGGCTCATCTGAAACAAGAAGGACAGGCTCTGATAAGTAAGAGTCCCAAGGAGGCCAGGGCCCTCCACAAGGGAAGGGCTCAGCTCTCCGAATACTTCTTTCTTCCTCCTCCTCCTCCGCCCCCAACCAAATCTCCATTAAAGGCCCTCCTCCTGTCTGGGAGACACCTTCCCCACCCACCAGGCTGGGTCAGAAGCCCTCCTGTGGCCCACCCCATGGCCACCTCGACCATCTGTTTTCCTGTCTGCTTCCCCACTGCCCATGAGCCCTGCCAGGCGGGGACCGGCCCTGATCAACACCAGGCCTCCAGCTTCCCCCTCAGGGCCTGGGACACATCAGAGGCATAAAGCACAGTCAGTCAAAAATCAATAAACCAAAACAGAAAAAAAAAATCAACGAACCACCCAGGGAACCAAGGAACCGAGAGTAAGTACCAGAAGGTAAGATGAGAGTCCCCAGTCCATACAGCTTGTGCTACTGGAGCAGAGGCAGAGCAGATAGCTCCAGGAGAGCCTCGCTGCTCTCAGCTCCCACCCTTCTCTCCTGCACCAGCCTCCTGGGTGAGATCAGGAACTGAAGAAGGCAGGCGTGGGAGCCCTGCCACTGAACCTGCCTGGTGCCCTCTTACTGCAGCTCTGGCCTTGCCCACTAGGTGGGGCTGCTCAGTCTCAGTCACACCTACCCCCTGGGTCATGAACCTGCTCCCCTTCAGTTAATGCAGGTCATCTGCTCTTGGCCACCCGTGGGAATCCAAAACCCCTCTCTATCCAAAGGATCCACTCGGTATCTAACCCAAGGCCTGGATACTGTAATAAATGCTGACTTCCCGGCTTGCCCTCCAGTGGACTGGAGACGAAGCTGCCCTGGGCTCTCACCCGAAAGGAGATGGTCCTGGGGCTGGAGCGTTTGAGGGAGCTGCTGTAGGTGGCCTGGGTGGGTGACAGTGGGGACACCTCTTCCTCCTTGCTGGGGACTTTCACCTGGATGCAGTGGGGGGAGTGTCACACAGGGTCTGGGTAGCCCAAAGCCCAGGCCGCCATGGGAACCCTGTGTGGTCCGGCCCATCCCAGGAGCTGCAGGAGGAAGGGGGGAAGAAAACAGTCCTCCGTCTTCCTCGGCTGCCTCCCACCCCTCCGCCTCTGCTGTGAGGCCAGTGAACACAGCTCTGTGGGGCCGGGCCACCAGACAGAGCTTTCTGGCAGAACTTCTGGAAGGAGCTGAGGCTTCCCGAAAGGCTGCTGGGGTCCTGAAATCCAGGCCCTGGATGAGGACGGGGAGCAGGGGGGAGGTTCTCCCTGTCACACAGCTGCTGATGCCCTTTTGAGCTGCCAGCCACCTGCCCTGGTTTAGTGTCTATTCTGACAGTGACCAGAAGCAGGCAGGGAGAGAGGAAATGGCCCAAGCCGGCCTCATGGTGAGAGGACAGGAAATAGCAAGGGAGCCAGAGACCTCCTGGGCAGGACGAGAGGGGCACTGCCAACCTGGAATGTGATGGGCGGGAGGCGGGAAGCCGCAGTCGGACGGTCCGGTGCCCCCTTCTCCCCCAGCTCAGCCAAGGACTGGGAGCTCTTTTCGGGGAGGGCCTTCCCACTCTGCCCCGTGGTGGCGGGGGGCGGGCTTCCCCCAGGCGCCAGCTGCTCCTCTGCCCGAGGCCGCCCTGGGGCAGCCGCCCTCTTTGTGGCCAGCTTTGTCTCAGTGGCCAGGGTCTTCTCTGACACCAGAGACTTCTCAAAGAGCAAGGCTTTCTCAGAAACTGTTTTCCTTTCCAAGTCTGATGTTTTCCCTGGGGCCGGCGGCTTGTCCGACACACTTGTTTTTTCTAGAATTGACTTCTTCTCTGAGACAGCTTTCTCTGATCTGGATGTTTTCTCAGGGCCCCAGGCCTTCTCCGAGTTGGAGGTCTCCTCCGAGACCAGTCTCTTTCCAAGTACTAATGTCTTCCCTGGAACGGGGGGCTTCTCCGAGACCACGGGCTTCTCTGAGGCCTCCTTCTTCCTGCCTTCGGACTCTCGGACCGCCACGCTCTCTTCCTCCCTGGCCCAGGGGCCCCGCCGCTCCCGGCTCAGTCTCCGGGGAGACGGCGGCTCCACCTCCTTGGGCACAAGGGGCTGCTGCTTGGCCGGCCCTGAGCCAGAGCCGTCCCTGACCTCCTCTGTCTCCGGAGGGCTGGGGGCCTGCACAGGCTCCACCACCTGCCGCCTCTGCCTCCGCTCCTGCCGGGTCCTGAGGATGGCCTGGATGTCCTCATCCTCATCTTTGGAGGCTGAGGTTCGTGGCCTGGGCGCCTCTGCCTCCTCCACGCTCGGCAGTCTAGGCAAGAAGATGGGAGATGGGGTGGGAGATAAGAATCAGAGGATATCAGAGGTGGGAGAGACCCTGGGGTGACCTGACCCAATGGAGAAGCTTCCAGGGCTGCCAGGGAGGGGATGAGGAAAGAGAGCCCTGGCCTCCCCCACCCCCCAACTATCCCTTAAGTAAGGATGACTTTTATCTGCTTTACATATTGGGTTTCCAGGAAATCATCTGAACGAAGCACACCATGCTTTTAAAAACAGTTGATAAACCTCTATGAGGTCCAACTATCCTGTGTTCAGACCCAATCAACAAACATGGAACACCTCCTTTATATGTGCCAGGCCCCATGCTGGGCGTTGGAGCCCAAAGGGAATACATGTGGTCTTCACCCCTTAGGGCTCAGATCAAGACCAGAGATGTTGGGGACTGGTCAAAGGTCACCCAGATAACGAGTAGTGGTACTGGGGAGTAGACCTCGGGGCTTCCCACAGGCCCTCCTGCACTCCTGGTAGTCACGAGCAGCCACGGCTCTGGCGCAGCCCATGGTGCGACCCGGATGTCCCTTCCCTCAGGGACCCAAGGGAACAAGAGCAACACGAGCAGACTGTCCAACACCTATCTAGCCCTTGGCCTCCGGCCAACGGAGGTTCTTTTCCTCCCTCACCCTCCTGCCCTCCATGTGGTTTAGGGCAGGTTAATTCACTGTCTGAGCCTCAGCTTCCCAATCTGCAAGCCGGGCTTGTTGGGTGCAATGAGACCCCCTTCCCTGTGAGCCCCCACTACGGTCCTGGCACCCGGGGGACCTGCTCTCCCTCATAGCCCTACAATCCAGGCGGCGAGAGTCGCCCCCATGTCCCTCCCTCGGGGAACAGGGAGGCAGCGTGGGCGGTGGAAAGGGTTAACCACAGAGCCCGAGAGAACTGACAAAGAGTCTGACCCTGTCAGTCCCCAAGTAAGCGATCTCAGCGGGTCGCCCGTGTATTCACTGACGTGTCTCTGAGGCGGTAAAGCCGGTTAATGATGCCTCTGTCTCAGAGACACCCCTATAGTACTATTAGTACTAGAAGGATCGATCCTGTCCAGCAAAGCGTCAGCTCAGGGATGGAATGAACCCACAGAGGCGGTTCTGCTTCCAAGGAGGGAGGAGCCCGGTGCGCGGAGGACAGTCTGGGGAGGGTGAGGACCCGGGAGCTTAGCTTCAGACCCTTGGTCACATTCGCTAGGCAGGCCAAACCTGTCGTACGCTATGTCCACCCCGTTCCCCCGGGACAGGGAACCGGCGCCTAGCCCCCCACCCTGACCCAAGCACCTCTGGGTAGCCGGCGTGTCTCCATTCTGGGCGGGCTTGGGAGCCTCGTCGTCTGTGGTGGAGCTCAGGTTCCGGTGCCGCCGTCGGCGCTCGCGCTCCTGCTCCTCCTCATCCTCAAGGGTCCACTGCCTGGCCAGACTGTGGGGCAGGGAGTGGGGGACAATCAGTGCAGCCCAGGCCAGACCCTGGACCCCCGAACCCCCGGATCCCTGGTCCCGAGCCAGACCCCTGCGGCGCTGGGGGAAGGCAGCAGACACCCTCTCGGCCTGGGCTGTGTTCGGGGGGGGGGCTACGGGGCACTGCAACCGGGGCTGCGCTGAACCGGGACGTGCTGTAAGAGACACAGGTATCCCCAAGACCTGACACGAAGAACAGACTATAAAACATCTCATCGATAATTCTGCATATTGATCACATGTTGAAATGATAGCCTTTTGGATTTACTGGGGAAATGAGATCATCTGTTTCTTTTTACTTTCTTAGTATGTCGTCTATAGAAAAATGGACAATTTTAGAGGCTCCTGGGTGGCTCAGTCGACCCCACAGTCCCGGGATGGGAGTCCCATGTCAGGCTCCCTGCTTGGCGGGGAGTCTGCTTCTCCCTCTGCCTCTGCCAATGCCCCCATTTGTACTTTCTCTCTCACTACTTAATAAAATCTTTTTAAAAAAAAATGGACAATTTTAAATGTGGTTCGCATTACACGTGTATTAAATTTCAGCTAAAGGTACCAAAAGGATTTGGATTGGACCAGGGCTTCCCATCCCAGGTATCACTGACGTCTCAGCCAGATAACTCCGTGTGCGGGGGCTGTGCTGAATTATAGGGGTTGAACAGCACCCCGACCTCTACCCACTCAATGCCTTAGCACCGGCCCCAAGTTGTGACAACCAAAAATGTCTCCTGACTTTGCCATGTCCCTCGCGGGGGAGGGGGGGTCAAAACCATTGCTGATCACAACCACTGGGTCAGACTTGACTCTAGAGTCCTCCGTCTCTGGGGGAGACTACGAACATGAGACGGTAGGCACGGTTCTGCCTGAAGGAGATGGATACACTTGACCAGTTCCTTTTTCCTCTGGCTGTTGGATTCTTGGGTGACACCCATCGACGGACAATCACAGAGAAGCTTTCTCAGAGTTTCTCGACAACCCATGGGATTTCTCAGCTGCTCAGAGGGGAAGCCCCACAAACCAGACCAATTACACCTGGAAAAGATCCCAGCATCAGCTTCCCTTCTCAGGAACTCTTTGAGTCTCTCTCACCTTCCAGAACCAGCTTTCACTTGTCAGGGAGCAGGGGAACTCCGTACACTCTACTTTAGGTTCCTGCCCCCCTGTCACTCTGCGTTCAGAGGACAATCAGGTGCTCTCACAACCCGTCACCCAGCCACCCATCTCCTTCCTCTCACTACCCACCCACCCGGCCACCTGTCTACCCAACCACCCATCAACTCGGTCACCCCCCATTTCCCTGCCCAATCATCTTAAAAAAAAATTTTTTTTTTTAAGATTTACTTATTTGAGAGAGACAGTGAGCAAGTAAGCAGGGGGAAGGGCAGAAGGGGAGGGAGAGGGACAAGCAGACTCTATACAGAGCGTGAGACCCTGAGATCATGACCTGAGCTGAAACCAAGAGTCCGACGCTCAACCGACTGAGCCACCCAGGCACCGCTACCAATCATCTTTAGTACCTGCCCCACCATCCTCCCACCCACCTCGCTGCCGGCCCACCCCACCTTCCATCCCCCCACCCTTCCATCCCAACCAAAGAGCAAATACATCATTGCTAAGTAACAGCAATGGACCAGCAAATCAGGAACTGGGGGGGTTCACAGAACAAGGTTCACAGAACAAGTCCCTGCCCTAAAGATACTTCTGTGAGAAAGAGAAGCATGTCCCCCAGTAAGTCCCCCAACCAAAGCACAGACATTGCTCTGCAGGAGAGAGAATGATTACTGTAAACCAAAATTATCCAGGAAGTCTCACAGTCGAGACTGACCCTGGGCTGGATCTCAAGGGGTGAGCAGGATTTCAACACAGGTGACAGGAGGCTGGGGAGAAACTGGCAGGCCAGGCAGAAGGGAGGGCCTGGGCAAGCGTGAGGACAGAGGTAGGAAGTTTGTTGGGGCAGAAGGATGTGCTTCACCCACCACCCGGGAGAAAGTCTGGGCTGGAAATAACACACCGGGAGAGTCAGCAGAGCAAGCCCTCTCTGGAGCCTTCCTGGGGCTCTCCCAGTACTACCTGGTGCTCTACAGATAGGCAGAGTTTGGAAAAGGCCTCTTCCTTCCCAGAGTTGCTGTTTAAGGCCTTCCCTTGGCCACAGTCAGTCGTCAAACCTGCTTTCCCAGCCTGTCCTGTGGCCCAGCCCTAGTCCTCCTGGGCCTCTTCCCCTCCTGCAGGGTATTGCCAGCAACCAGGCCTCGATTTAAGGAAGAGACATGTTTCTGGAAAAAAATAATCATGCAAACCCATGGATTTTACAAACAGAATTGCATATGAAATGCATCTCTGAGCCTCTGAAGAAAGATTCTCCAGGCAGCGTCTTGTAAAGCAGTCTACTCCCCCTGCCCTTGCAGACATCCCTGGCTTTCCTCTTGGCCAGTTTTCCTTCCTAAAATGAGGAGGATATGCCACACGATGGCTCCAATCTGTTTTCCTAAGCCCAACATCATGTTGATCCAACATTCACCAAACAAAATTTTTTGAGCACCAACTACATGCCAGACATATCCCAGGGATGGGGGTTGCATCAGAGGAGGCCAGCAGGGCTCGTCCCCTCACCCTCCTCCCCAGGACCGCCGAGTACAGGGGTTGGGGGTGCAGTCAGTGAGCCAGGAAATGACTGCATGAACCAAACGATGTCAGGGAGTGACACGAGGACAACAGAACCAGGTAAGGGGTAACCTGGGACAAGGTGACTGGGAGGGGAGGCCTCTCCAGGAGCTCCGAGAAGGAGCCAGATCTGGTGGCAGGGTGTCCCAGGAGGAGGGCACAGCAAGCGTAAAGCACTGGGTGTGACAGCTGGGTGTTCAGGGGAAGGGGGAGCCGGAGTCCCAGTGTGGCCCACAGGGAACTTAGACAGCGAGGACAGGCCAGAGGAAAGGGCCTCATGGACCAGGGGAAGGATCTGGGATTTATTCAAGCATGCTGGAGAGCCACTGGGTAGTTTTACATAGGAGTGACATGACAGAATTTGTTACTAGTATTATTTAATCTCTCTGGCCACTGAAGGAAGAAGAATTGAGGGTGACAGGGGGAGGGGGATACAGGGGACCCTGTCAGGAGGCTCCTGCCGTGGCCCAGGCAGGAGCTTTGCTGGCCTGAATTGTGGTGGTGACAGAGAGAAGGAAAGAGGGATGGACTAGGGACACATCTTGAAGACAGAGCCATGGGGGGTTGCAGATGGGCTGGATGTGGATGAAGGCAGAGACAAAGAGAAGAAAGAAAAAAAACTCCTAGATTCTTGGCCTGGGCAATTCCTGGTGCTGTTAGTGAGATGGGAAAGATGGGGGGTGGGGACAGTTTGGGGAGATGTCAGTGGCAGTGGGGGGCAGGGAGAGGAAAAGTTCCCTTTCTGGCTGTTCATAGTTGAGAAGACAGGAGACCAGGGCCCCGAGCCAGGGCAGAGTGTGAACCTGGAGGGAGGAACAAGGTCCTGTCCAAGACCACTGAGGGGCGGGGGAGACCAGCACAGAGTAGTGAGCACAGAGGCGCTGGTCCCCGGGGGAAAGCAGCTCTCGGGCTAGGGACAGAGCCAGGCTGGACTGGCAAAGGGAGAATGGGAGTCAAGAAGGAGGAACCAGCAAGGGCCAACAACTCCTTGGAGGAAGCACAGTAGCTAGAGCAGAACGTGCACTCAAGGAAATGGTTTTTAAATTGAGGTGCAACTTATATACAATAGACACACATCAGGTTTTGTTTTCTTTTTAAAGACGGGCAAGTGAAGGGAAGTGGAGAGGGTATGAGGCATCTGAAAACAGTGTGAAGGTGTGGTCCTGAAGGGAGAGAGGCCACCTGAGGGCTCTCCTCCTCCCTGGGGAATGGGGAGCGCTCTGTCTTGATGAGGACAAGCACGAAAGGGGGACAAATCCCGAGCCCCCTCAAGACAATGTGCCCATCTGTTCCGAGCTGGGCTCTGATGCGTGCCCACTCGTCAGCTAGGCTGGCTTGTATGAGATCATCGGTTGGCGTGTGGTCAATGACTGAATGAACCAGTGACCCATCTTCAAACACACAGAGCTCCCAGAGCTCATGTGCAGAGAGAATCACGTTTACACTCTGTGGTCAGGGCCACTGGGTGGCTCAGTCGGTTAATCCTCTGCCTTTGGCTCAGGTCATGATCCCAGGGTCCAGGGATCGAGTCCCACACGGGGCTCTTTGCTTAGTGGGGAGTCTGCTTCTCCCTCTGCCTCTCTCCCTGCTTGTGCTCTCTCTAATAAATAAATAAAAATTTTTTTAATAAATAAAATCTTTAAATTAATTAATTACTTCTGTGGTCAAGGCTAATGGAGCTCTGACTGGAGCCCGTCTCCATCACACTTGGAAATAAACACCAACTTCAGCCGGCTTCCAGCGGATGCTACGTTTTTAGCTCTCCTTCTCCGGACTTGCTCTCTCCTACTATGTCCCATTTGGGACCAGCTCTCCAAAGTTGAGGGATCCATCCACTGGGGGAAGGGGCCCCACAAAGCTGGAAGCTCCTCTCTCCTGACCACACCCAGCTGGGCTGGGCTGGGCTGGAGCCTCCAGGATTCCTCGGTCCTGAGCAACCCCGTTCCCACGCACACTCCTCTCGACCCTGGGGGGGGCGGGGAAGCAGCGTCTTTGTTTCTCCTCCAGCGGGGCCATATATGGAGAGCGATCTGCCAGAGCCCAGTCTCCTCGGAAATGACTCAACCCCCTCACTCCCCAGGCCAGCCCTAGCCCTAAGGGGTCTTCAGGGCTGGGACTGCAGGAGGTGGGACCCAGGTGTCCCTGCATGTCCACCAGCCTTATGCCAGGACCCCGCAGTTCACCCCAGATGACTTGGTCACTCCCCTGCTGCTCCAGAGTTACGGGCTGCCTTCAAGCCCCGGCAGAACAAGAGTCCCTCACCTCCACCTTGACCACCCCTGGAAAATACGTTACTGCCAGTAACTCCTGCTTATAAGATGAGGAAGTGGACAGAACTGGGAGCGGGGCTGGGGGGGAAGGAGGGGGAAGGGTCAGTCTCCAGGAGGGACCTCAGCAGCTGCAGCTGTTGAAATCCGCATAATAAATATATGATAAGTAAGGGCATTAGCACACAAGTATTTGCTGAATATGGTAAATAATAGTAAGTCAATGAAGAAAGGCATCAAGAAGGGCCGGGACTTGGGATGCCTGGGTGGCTCAGTTGGTTAAGCAGCTGCCTTCGGCTCAGGTCAAGGTCCCAGCCCACATCGGGCTCCTTGCTCAGCAGGGAGCCTGCTCCTCTTTCTGCCTCTCCCTGCCTCTCTGCTAAAATAAAATAAATAAAATCTTTCAAAAAAAAAAAAAAAAAAGAAGAAGGGCCGGTACTAACACCTAAGTGCTCACTCTAATGCCAGGCCCTATTCTAAGTACATGACAAATAATATGCACACTAAACCCCACAACAACCCTGTGAGGTAAGGTGGTGGTATCCCCATTTCACGGGTAAGGAAACGGAAGGTCACTGGGGCAAATAACTTTCCCAAGATAGCACGACTAAAAAAAAAGGGAGATTCCATCCCAGGTCAGCTTCTCAAAAGCCTGTGCCCTTCACCACAATACCAGATGCCAGAAAAGGAGGTCCAAGGAGGGCTGCCCCTAAGCCAGAGTGAGGCCCCAGCTTCTTGACGGCCTGGCAGTGTGTGTGTCCAGAGGAAGGCGCAGGGGAGCTTGGGAGGGCCTCTGACCCTGTGGGATTCCCCAGCCCAGGGCAGGCCAGAGCTCACGGAGCAGCCCGGGGGAGCAGAGGTTTGGGGAAGCCGGTGGCCAACACACTGACTAGACCCAGGCCCAGGATGGAACCTGGGTCCCACCATCTGGGAGTCCCAGCCACTCTCCCTCCCTAGCTGAGGCCACAGCCTAGGCAGCCACCCCACCCCTCCCTCCTTCCCAGTAATCCCTTCGTCCACCTCCCGGCCTTCCTTTGGGGACAACATCCCTCTCTTCGCCTCCATGTTCCGCGGCTGTCCTCCCCAACTCTGCACTCACACCGCTGCGGTCAGCGGCTGAACACACAGATGTTAGATCTAAGGAAGAACTTCCCTGTGGGAGACATCAAAAAGCTCCGAAAAACAGATCAAGGCTCGGCTGCTCTGAGTAAAGTAGGGGAAGGGTGGGAAGGCAGCCCCAGAAACACCGGTGGAACCCTGGGCCTCAAGGAGCAGGATTTGCAACTCTTTGAAGGAAAGAACAGACAGCCGAGAGGCCCTGCTTAACTGGCTGTGTGACCTTGGGCCAGTCCCCAGCCCCTCGGGAAGACAGGTCTCAGGCTGTCTTCTGCACCAGGAGGGGTCATCATGGGTAGTCACTAAAGTCCCTTCCAGCCCTGATGGGCTAGGGAGACGTGTCCGGGGAGGACGGAGAGCCGTGCTGGGAGCTGGGAGGGCTGCTGCAGGCCACCCCAGAAAATGATTAACCACCGGCTGCTCTGTCCCAGGCACCCTCAGACCCGCCCCTCACCCCCTGCAGACAGGCCCAGCCCAGCCGCACCCGTCACCTGGCCAGTCCAGCGAGGAAAGGACAAGGCCACTGAGCAGGGCACCCTGCCAGCCAGCTCGCCACCGCCCCCGTCCCGGGGCCGGAGCATCTGCATGTCTACTTCACGCCAAGGACGGGTGGCAGGCTGGCCCCCCGCTCCCCACCTGGACCCTGCCTGGAGCCACACCGGTCACGCCCTCATCACGGGCCTCCCCAGCCTGGGAGACTCGGTTGACAGTGACTCACAGCCCTTTCCCTCCTGCCCGCCGAGGCTTGTTGCTCAGCCGGGCCGCAGAGCGGGAGCGGTCCTCGGCTCCAGGTGCCTCCTCAGAGGGCTGCCGGCAGCAGCTGTGTCTGCCCACGGGGCTCTGCGAGGGCTGGGGCAGCAGGGAGGGCAGGCCAGGGGCTCCCACAGCAGGACTGGTTCCCCAGGGCGTGCCTGGCACTCACCCGGGACACCCCGCGGGAACCCAGTCCCACCCCGGCAGCCCCCCCCGTCTATCTGAGCAGGGGACAAGCTAAGACCAGACCCTGCTCCCATTTTTAAAGCTCCCGTGCTGCGGTCGCCCCCCCCCCACACACACCCTGTACGTATCCAGGCCTGCTCTCAGACACGAAATCACATACACGCCACCAGCCAGTGAGCTCCCAACGAAGGAGTGTGTATTTGCGTTTTCCACCCCATGCACTATACCGAGGTCTTCGATAAACATTCCCACCAAACATACCCAGACTGCTATGGCCCAAACTCGCCAACATAAGCTTCTACCCACACAGATGTCTCCACACCACACGGGCCATAAGCATGCTCGCCCACACGTCCACAGGCACGGATATGCCCACACCCAGGAGCAAAGACACTCCCACATCAACCCCCCCCCACACTGACCCACGTGCAGAGTCCAAGGTCTGGACCCCCAACCTCCACGCTCAGCACAGACCTTCCCTGGGGTGTGTCCGACCTCCCGGGAAGCCTAGGTTCCTTCTCCCAGGGCTCTGAGTCCCTTCCATTCTCGGGGCTTACTTTATCCCCTCTCTAGAGCCCTAGCCCCCCCAACATGGGAGGTTACGAGGCAACTGTGTTTCAGAGCAATGGGAGGTCCTGAGGGTCTGAGGAGGTGAGCCCCCAGCCCTGGGGAGGATGAGCCTGAGACACTAGAGAAGCTCTAGAGCCCTTCTGGAGGGAGGGGAAGGAGATCCAAGAACATTGGAGAATGTCTGAAAGCCACCTTAATGGGGAAGGCCTGGGGAGGGTGCTGGTCTGCCCCTGCGGAGAGAATCCAGCTCTGAGCTACTACACGGGCCTCAGTTTCTTCAAGGGGAATATGGGTGCGAATGGCAGGGACAGCGGGGGATGAGATGAAGACGCTGGTAAGAACACTTCTGAGGGGAGGGGCAGGGTAGCTCCAAGAGGAGTCACCAGGGGTCACCAGCCACAACGAGGGGTGCTGCCTCCGGGACAACCCCCCAACATCCCAGTCTTATCTAACCCTGACAGGATGTCCAGCAGGCAGGAATAAGATACCCAGTGTCCTGAGCCTCTGGCAGACCAGCCCACTAAAAAGAAAAGAAAAGGAAAAGACTGAAGCACAGTGGGGGACAGCAACTATCCCGAGGTCACAGAGCCCAGACAGCACCCCAAAATGCCACACTCAGAATCTGAGCCTCATGAGTGGGAAGGGGATCTGTGGCCCAGTGGTCTCTATTCACTGATCCCTGTTCTTCTGACCCTCCAAGGAGAGTGCTGTCTCCTCCTCCCCAAGAGGGGCTGAGGGACACCTCCCCAGGGGCCCCCTCTCCTAGTCTCTACCAGAGAAAATGGCAGCGGGGGAGGCTTTTCTCAGGAAACGAGGCTTGGCGGTAACTCTTGAACACCTCCCCAGTCCCCCCAAATGCTCCCTCCACCCTACAGGAGGTCATGTGGGGACTCTCCAGGCCGGGGACCAGCCTCCCCCAAGCACCGTGTGTGTCCTCAGTCCCCGAGGGGAGGAAAGGAAACCGTGGGGGAGCGAGAAGGCCCCTCCGCCCTGTCACCTAAGAGTTGCCCAGTTTGGCCCCAATGGCTGCTCCCCCCGCCCCTCCCCCGCGACCGACTTGCGGAGCAGCAGGAGCGGCAGGACCCAGGCTCGGAGCCCGGCTCCAGGACCGGTAGGGGGCCGACGCCGCGGCGGGAGAGAGGGGCCCGGTGCGGCTCCCCGGCGGGCCGCGGCGCTCACCTGGACAGCGCGGACCAGTCCTTCCTGCTGACAGCCATGCCGCCGCCGAGCCTGCGGCCGCCGTGTGCGCGTGCAGGGCCGGGCGGCCGCCGCCTCACCTGCGCGCCCCTCCCCCGCCGCCCGGCCCAGGTGAGGTCACCTGGCCGCTTATCTCAGCCCGCCCGGCCGCCGCGCTCGCACCCGCCGCCCCGCGCGGCCTCCGGGCTGTGGGCGGCCCCCACCGAGCCGCATTGATCTCCGCCCCTGCCGGCCCCACCGCGAGCCCGCGAGCGCCGGCTAGCTGTCGGACGGGCCGCCGGACGGACAGACGGATGCCCAGGCCGGCGAGGGGTCGATCGGCCGCCGGCGGCGAGGGCGGGGGACTTCCTGCTCAGAACCAGTCCGACCAGCTCGGCTCTGGGCCGCCTCCTCCTGCCGGGGCCGGGGTGCTAGGGAGGGGGACGGCGGGCGGGGATCCGACGTTCGGGGTCGGGCCGAGCTAGCTGAGGGTAAAGCGACTTAGCTAGAGAAACCCAAGAGCGGAAGCCGAGCGGGAGAGTAAGAGCAGGTACCGTCGTAACCTGGGGTGGGGGGCGCTGCGAGCCTCTCGGGCCTTCAGCCCCTACCCCGGCCCTCTGCCCCTAAGAGGCCCCAGGAGATGAGCTGAGCAGTGCTTTCTCTGTGCCGCAAACAAAACTACAGAACGCACCCCCACCCCGTGTAAAGCCAGCCTCTCCCCAGATGAGATCCTTAGATGAAGCTCAGCAAACACTTGAGTGCCCACAGTTCTGAAAACACAGCCATGTCAAAGGCACTGTCCTCGCTTTGCTGACACTGGTCTTTGGGCAGGTGCGGTAGGGTGTGTCACCAGGCAAGGGAAGCTCAGCTTTTCCCCTGGAAGGAATGAACATGGACAACCAGGCCCTGAATTCTGAAGGCCGCTCAGGCACCACCAGCACCAGGGGCACCACCTGGCTCCCTTCAGGAGTGCAGCTGGTGGGCTGGTGGGAGCCAGGGCCTTTCTGCCCTGGAACCAGTCTGGGATGGGCTGAGAGATGGCCAGTCACTGAGCCTGGAGAAGTTTATCTCCCCTGATGGACCAGAACTGCAAGGTCAGCAGCAGCAGTTCCTGCTCTGAGAGGGATGGACGCAGCCCCAGGCACTAGGAGGAGGAGAAGGTGGGGAGACAGAACTGCCGGCACTCAGACCTGGGTCTCCAGCCTGGCCTCCCTTTGGCACTGATCCAGGCCTGACGTTTCCCAGGGAGGCTGCTGTCTCCCTGGGCACCTAGGGAATGTTCTTTCCAAGGTTTGTCAGTAGTGGCACCTCAACTTAGGAAGAAAACTACTCCTAGTCATGTGACGCCTGGTCCTTCTAAGGCCATTTCATGAAGCCAGGGGTCAGTCAAGTATCTCTAAGTCCAAAATCCAACACCCTCTCTATGGATATAAAACCCAAAGACATGGAAGGTTGGCATGCAGATAATTCTAAAAGTAAGGACAAGTCAATCAGGTGCATATTAAAGCCCCCAAAGTTCTTTGAGGGCAGGCGTTACAGATTTACTCGACTTTTTCCATGAGCCAGGCTCTGCTTGGTGCCATCAATGCAGCAGCTTCCTGGAGCTTTGTAGCAAAGGGCCACAAATGAGTGGCTCAAAACAACAGAAATGTATTTTCTCACCGTTCTGGAGGCTAGAAGTTCAAGTTCACGCTGTGGGCAGAGACATGCTGCCTCCACAGGCTCTAGGGGAGAATCGTTCCTTGCTTCTTCCTAGCTTCTGGGGGTTGCTGGCAATCTTTGAAGTTCCCTGACTTAGAGTTGTATTATTTTAATTTCCTCCTCCGTCACGAGGACTTCTCCCTGTGTCTGTGTGTCTGTGTCCAAATTCCCCTCATCTTAGGAAGACGTCAGCCATTAGATGAGGCCCCCCAAATGCAGTCATACTGACGTACCTCATTTTAACTTGATTATATCTGCAAAGACCCTCGTTGCCAGTAAGGTCAGACTCTTGGGTACCAGGGGTTAGGAATTAAACGTATTTTCTTGGGAGCCAGAATTCTACCCATGACAATCAGCCAAGTGGCTTTGACTTCAGGGACACAGAAATGGTAAGGCCTCAGCTCCTGACCTCCAGGCCTTCCCACTCTAGCAATGGAGACACACACCCACGCCTCATTCCAGACAGACTGATAAAAATTGAACTTATGTCACCGGGAGGGATTAACTCCAATGGAGGGATTGAGAAGTCTTAAAGAGGAAGGAACATCAGGGTTGGGCTTGGACGGTTACATGGAATTCGGCTGCCAGAAACTGGACACAGCATCAGCCAAGACAGAGGGGTGACAGTGGAAGAAGGTGTTTGTGGAGCAGAGAGAAGACTCATGTGCCTGAGGCTGGGAGCACCTTCCGAGGCTGAAGGGAAAGAGGGGGGACAGATAGTGAGGACCCTTTGTTGTGCTCAGGAGTTACCTTTTCACCATAGTATTTGTGGAACTTGAACAAAAAGAGGTTAGCGGCCTTTGACTGGGAAAGGTCACAGACCCCGAAAGAAGCTCTGGAGACATTGTGACTAGAGGTCAGATTGGAAGTGGGAGGCCATGCTGTGTGTGTGTGTGTGTGTGTGTGTGTGTGTGTGTGTGTGGTGGGGAGGGGGCGGTATTTTGTACAGTCCACAAAAGAAATGAAGGGGGCTTGAGCAAGGGCAGCCAGGAAGGGGAGAAGAGAGGTGTTGGCAAGAGCTTTGGAAAGTTGAATTGTCAAGACTGAGTCCACGGGTTGTGGGCGACGAAGGAAGACCGATCCCCGTGACTCCCATCTCCCTAGGCTGAGGGGCAGCGTGAGGGCAAGTGCCCTCGATGAGAAAGGGCTGCAGGAGGAGGAGGAGATTTCGGGAGGAGGGTGACTTTAGAGCACTAGGGATTCTTCCGCCTCAGCGTGACTGACATTTTGGACCCGATCATTCCTTGTTATGAGGACTGTCCACGCATGGTGAGACGGTCAGCTGCGTCCCTGGCCTCTGCTCATTAGGATTTAAGGTCCGTGAAGAAAGCCAGGTGGCATCATCCAACAGGTGGCGGGATGTGGGAATATGGGTGCTCGGAAGACAGCTCTGCCTGTTTTTCAGAACACCCAGCAGGGAACTGCAGAGTGGTCAGGAGGAGGGAGGGATTCCCGAGGATGAGGGGGGAGGCGTCATGTTCAAGATACCTGTGCCCCTGGGCTGACTCCCTGCATGTCTTGTGTCTTGAGAGCAAATGCCTTACTCACCTCAGTATCCCCTCAACTCTATGCCTAGTAGAGTAGGTGCTCAGTAAAGGTTTGAAGAATTGCATTAACTTACTTTGGGAAGAACAGGAAAACCCAGATGGGTCAAAACCCCTGCTGAGTATAACATTGGGAGCTGGGTCAGGGAGAAGCTGAGATGGGGAGGGGGGATTCTAAGCACCCCTTGGCCTCCCAGATATGGCAAAACCAGGATACGGAGCATCGGCCACTACCACCGTTGTTGGAAGGGTTCACGAGGAACAACCTAGCAAAGTTGAAGATACGGCTCTTGACGCCCTAGCAATTGCACTCCTGGGGAGAGAAACTCTTGAGCAGGAGCAGAAGAGAGGCTCATGAATATTCCAAGCAGCACGGTTTACGGTGGCAAAATTCTGGAAACCACCTCCATGTCTGCTAATAGGAAAATGGGTGAATAAGCGACGGTATTTTTCTCGCATCACAGCAAATGTACCTACCACGGTGACTTTCACCACCTTCACCTTAAGGGGAAAAAGCAGGAAGCATGCTTTTATGGCAGGCTTACCCCAAAAATGCAAAAGTAGACAATATCTTGTTTAAGAATTCGTAAATACAGAGCAGCGCTAGAAAGAGAACCAAGAGAACAGTAAACAGCAGAGGCTGAGGACTCCATTGACGTCTGCGGAGAGGAAGGGCCTTCAAAAGCATTTACAGCACCCTCGTTCTTAACATGAGTGGTCAGGATAAGAATGTTCATTTTAGGGGCACCTGGGTGGCTCAGTGGGTTAAAGCCTCTACCTTCGGCTCAGGTCATGATCTCGGGGTCCTGGGATCGAGCCCCGCATCGGGCTCTCTGCTCAGCGGGGAGCCTGCTTCCCCCTCTCTCCCTGCCTCTCTGCCTTCTTGTGATCTCTCTCTCTCTGTCAAATAAATAAAATCTTTAAAAAAAAAAAAAAGAATGTTCATTTTACTGCTCTTCAACTGTACATGCATTAAAAACCACAAGTGTGTGCTGGTCACTTCCTCCAAGGACAATCCGAGGAGATAGGGCTGATCACATGGGGAATTCCCTGGTCAAGGGCAAGGGTTTTCAAGACTTCCCAGCCAGCAGTGGGGGAAGAACTAACATCAGGCTCTGGAATCCACCCCCCACCCCTATCTATGTAGCTCATAGGTCAGCTTCTCCTTCTCCAAAGAGACCAGAGGGGGGACCCAGGGGGATCCCTGGCCCCAGAGTAGCAGGTTTGTAAATCACACCCTGACATTTCAGTTTATTCCCATTCCTATAAACCGGCCTAGCAACCGAGGCATGCCAGACCACTCTTAGGGAAGGCAGAAAACAAATAAATGAAGTAATCCCACTCATACCCCAAATACCCAGGGCAGTGGTTCCCTGGCCTTGGGTTTTTACCAACTAATAATTTTTTTTAAAGATTTTATTTCTTTATTTGTCAGAGAGAGAGAGAGCACAAGTAGGCAGAGTGATAGGCAGAGGCTCCCCGCAGAGAGAGAGAGAGAGAGAGAGAGAGAGAGAGAGAGAAGCAGGCTTCCCGCAGAGCAAGGAGCCCCCTGCCTTACTCATCCCCATTCCTGACCCCTGGGATCATGAGCTGAGCCGAAGGCAACCAGTTAACTGACTGAGCCACCCAGGAGTCCCCTAATAATATTTTTTAAATATGAATACCCAAATGGTGTTGATACCATTTTATTTTGCAAAGTAAGAACATTAAAAAACAATAACTGCCTACCCTGCTCCCACTCCCTAAGTAAAGAATATGTTAATACTAAAAACATAACACTAGGGCATGCATACTTTTAGAACAAAGGAGAGCCCTTGTCACTGAATACATTGAGCTTTATGGAAACTTCCTCTGCAGAGACCCTGGCTTCCCCACCTTGCCCTGGGGGGCCATTGAAATTGGGGTCACAAAGAGCGAATCAGGGGAGTTGTGTCTGGGAAGCACCAGGACTAGGGACACACTCTGGGACAGGCAAGCCATTGCACACTGTGTGCACACACACCAGGCCTGCCTTCAGATAGAAGCCTTGAGCATTCACACACACACACACACACACACACACACACCTCCCCCAGGGGCTCCTAGGTTGGAAAATCCCGCGCCTCGATGAGGCCACACTTCTCTCTGGAACCTGGAGTAGAGGTCAGGCTCACCCAGTCTGTGCTGGCCAGTGAGAGGGGTAGTTGTTGGCACAGAAGCCAGATGTGTGCTGGGCCAGGCCAGCAGTGGGCCACCTGCTCAGGTCAGCAGAACTCTGCCTCTGGCCGGGATACCAAAGCTCCACTCACATCCAGTTTTTTCAGGAGACTGGGAGTCCAAGGATCTATGTTCTCTTCCCAGTTATGTCTGTGACCTTGAACAAGTCACTTGCCCTCTCTGGGCCTGCAAGCATTGACCATAGTTCTCTGGTGCCAGGGCCCCAGGGTTGTAGGGACTCACACTGCTCAGCCTCAGGGGACCCGCAGGCCAGCTTAGGAGTGTGTCTTGGGAGTCAGAGGATCCCCTGACTCCTCAGCTCTAGTGAAGGAGCCTCGGCTGGCTAGCTTCTGGGATTTTTGAGAAGAGAGCCCCGATGAGGTCAGGAGAGGAGACTGCACGGGTCCCAGCAACCTGTCCCAGTTTTCAGTAGCTTGATCACCCAGCTGGAACGAAACTGCCCCCCGCTGGCTGCCCAGCCCAGATCCCTGCGGGGAGTCTGACTCACTTCGTGGGGGGCCTCTGGGGCTAATGTTTAACTCTGCTCACTCCCTCCGCAGGCCCTTTAGCCCCGGCAGCCCGTGACACTGGGCCTGTCTGGATCGCCCTGCTGGGGGTGGGCGTCAGACAGACAGAGGCCCAGCCTCCTGCTCCCCCCACTCCGCCCCGTGGAGACAAGGACCTCGTGGGGAGGCAGAGGCAGCAGCGGGCATCCTGAGGGCTCTGGAACAGGCAGGGGGTGGCAGGTGGCATTCAGCCCTGAGCATTCCTACCCGGGAGGGAGGAGCCCCAGGTCTATCTCCAGCTGCACAAGAGATACTCTCACCCGGCTTTGCCACAGGCATCCCAGGAAACCCTCCATCCCCCCCCCCCACCCCTCCTGGCCCTGGAGTTGGAAGAAGACCTCACCTTTGCTCAGTTGGGTGGCATTTGTATCTCCTTTGAATGTTTTCCCTTTCCGTGGGGCTATTGGAATTCCTCAGGTGCCTATGCAGGGCTCCTGGCCCCCAGCCGTGTCCCTTCGGGAAAGGGGCTGGTTGGGCTCTCTGTGGCAGGTCTGGCTCCAGGAAAGCACAACCCCAGAGGCAGGTCGGCCTAGGCTCCAACTGCCGGTGTGCTGCTATCAAACCTTACCACCCTGGGTGGACGGATTCACCTCTCCTAGCCTCCAGGTCCTCATTCGGCAATCCAAGATAAGAGTGTCTACTTCTTAGGGTACCTGGGGGGCTCAGTCGGTTGAGTGGCTGGTGGCTGACTCTTGCTTTCGGCTCAGGTCATACATGATCTCAGCGTCCTGGGGTTGAGTCCCCTCCCCACCTCCAGTTGGGCTCTGCTCTGAGCAGGGAGTCGGCCTGGGGATTCTCTCTCTCTCTTTTTCCCTCTTCCTCTGCCCCTCCCCCGTGCGCTCTCTCTCTCTCTCTCTCAAATAAATAAATCTTAAAAAAAAGATTATCTACTCTTAGTATTTTGTGAGAAAGTAATGATATAATTCTGATAAAGCATTGAGGATCATTTTTATTATTACTAAAATAGTGACTAAGCATATGGACTCTGTCCGTTTGCCTGGGTTGCATCCTGGCCCCTCTGCTCACTCGCTGTGTGCCCACGGGGAGGGGGGCGGGGGGGAAGGCGCTGACCTCTCCGGGCCCCTCTCTCAGGCGGGCGTTGTGAGGGTGAAATGCGAGGATGGGAGGGGGGCAGCCGGCATGCACTCGGTGGGCTGCAGTAGGGAGCCGTCTTCAGCGGGCAGCTCAGCTGCCCCCGCACCGGTCCGGTCTTGGGCCTCCACCGCGAAAAGTAGCATCGCGGCTCTCCAGATACCATGCCTCCCACCCAGGCCCTGCTCACGGCTACGACCCCACTAGTAGCCTCCTCCCAAAGGTCGCTTTTCCCCACGAAGCAGCCCCGTGACAGAGCCCGCCTCCTCCTTCACCCCCACAGCTCCCGGGGTCTTCGCTCTCAGGAAGCCCTTGGCCCCTTCGCCCTTGCTCTGCCCTCCCGGGGGATGAATTGGGTCTAACCCCACCGGGAAGCAAGAGGGACCAGCCGATGACCTCCAGGAAGCCTCCGCGCAGAACCTTGGCCCTTTCCCAGAGGGCCCTCGCCTTGGGTGTGTTGCGTTGGCCACACAGGCTCCGGGCACCCAGGTATTTGCTTTGAGTCAGGCCTGGGGCTGGTCTCGGGCCTTTGTAGGGCAGGGTGGAGACCCCCGTCTGCCAGGGCCCCGGGTTAACAGTCGGCTGGTGGAACTGAGGTTTAACTGAGATTTGGCTTTGGAAATTGGGGCGGGGCTCTCTCAAAGGGCTGAGCAGAGACAGAGCAAGGAGACCATGCTTTGGACCCAGGCCAGCCAGGAGGAGCTCTGGGAGGCAGGGAAGGGTGGGTTTCCGTGGCTGCCTGGGCATGGAGCCCAACCCCATCCTCTGTGGCGCAGACCGGCCCCATCAGGTTCTCCAGCTTCACGCACGTGTGTGTGTGTGTGTGTGTGTGTGTGTGTGTGTGTGTGTGTGTATGAGAGAGATTGGGCGTGTTTGTGCCTAGGGGTTTCTGTGCGTGGTAGGAGTTGCACTCTTTGCACATTCTGCCTTTCTGCCTACTGGGCTGTTGGCAGCAAGAACCCTGGGCCTCCGCTCATCCACCCCAAGCTGCTGGTCCCTCAAGCGCTGGCGGGCTGAGCAGCCCCGGGAGCTAGACCTGCCCCAGGGAGGAGTTGGCACTGCACTTTGAACTCAGCTTCTGGTATTTATGGCGAATAATACACTGGGAGCAGAGGGCAGAACAGGGAGTCACAGGGTGGGCGGAAGGGCGACTCCCCAGACAGCTCAGCCTCTCCTGGGACCAGTGCTGGGGTGGTTAAAAAGTCCAAGGGCCCCGGTTTTGTAGGCTTAGTTCAGGAGTTGCCACTGAAAAGTTCAGACACTGCCCTGAAAAGCCAGGCTCTGCTCTTCCTAGGACTTAGGTCTCTGCTCCATAGGAGCCTGCTCTCCTCGGTGCGTGGGAGGTCAGGGAGGGAGGCTGCCCCCTCCCCCCATTCCACCCCAGCAGGCTTCCCCCTCACTTCGGGTCCAGACATCAGTGGGATGGAGGAAGAACCTGACCTAGAGGACAGATCGCTGGCCGGCCCACCTCGAGGGCAGCGGATCTGGACGCTATGACCTAGAGGATATGACCAGTCAGGAGTGTGAAGAGAAAATGACTGGGAGGAGGGGGCTTGAGGGTGGAGAGGGAAGCCGTGGGAAGGACAGGAGAGGCCCCTGGGCTGCGATGGGGAAAGGAGCCACCTAGTGGCCAGATGTAGAACTGCAAAGGTGTCCCTGCGGGCGGGGCGGGGGTGCCCGGCAACTCTGGTAATGTACATGTGGGACCAGGAGAGGGGCTGAAAGCACCCTGACCTCTCCATCCAGAATAGTCAGGAACACCCAGCAGCCACCAGGAAGAGGGGATCCAGGTTTCCAGAGAAAGGGAACTGTGCAATCAAGCAAGACAAGGGGCTCTGAATGGAGAGGCCCATCTTGATGGTGGGAGTTGTTAGGAGGGTCTGGGGCTGTGGCAGAGGTTAGGGTTTGGTGAGGGGGTGCTGTGTGATGTCACTGGGACTGAGCAGAATGGGTCCCAGAGGGCCCTTAGCAGACAGCTGCCAATTCCATGGACCTCTCTTCTGACCTCGAGCTCCTGCCTGGAACCGCCCACATCCATCTCTCCAGACTCCCTGTCTTCTCTTTCTTCTGAGCACTCACAGCCAGAGCTACAGAAATGACCAGGACCCTGGTTTTTAATGAAGAAGCTGTGATGCCTGGGAGCACTCTACAGGTCACGGAAGCCGTGGAGGGCTGCGGCAAGCGGCCAGAGGGAAGGCACTCTCACACCTCTTCCTCCCCAGCTCGGCCACACCACGGCTGGGCTGGCCGGGGCTGCACCCTGCGAGGGGGAGGTCTTCAGACAGGGCTGTGCGTCCTCTCCGGTGTCTGTTAAATCCCAGTTCCAGAGGAGGGCACGCAGGCTGGAGGGGAGAGGTGGGAGCAGGATGGGAGGCTCCAGAAATGCAGGGTGGGAGACAGAGAGGGGAGCCGGGCTGGAGGGAGGAGCAGGAAGCAGAAGCCCAGAGCACAGCGCAGCAAGCCGGCCTGTAGGAACAAAGAGGCAGAAGCCATCTTACAGAGTTCCCCATGGGACGTGCCATTCTGGGACTTCTCACCCCTACCACCCCCTCCTCCCAGGCTGGACCATCATCCAGAGGGGCTCCTGTGAAGCCCCACCTTCTCGACCAAGGGCCCAGCTAAGCTCCCCTCCCCTTTTGGAAGCCCTACTGTGGCTCCTCTCCCTCAGATGGTTAATTCCCACTTCTGTGCTTTCCTCGCATCTCCACCTGGAAACAGGCCCTTCTCCTGTACCTGCTAACCCTGCCCATCTCTTCCTCAGAGAGCTCAGGGCTCTGGAAAGCCTCCTGTGCCAGGGCAAGGCCACAGGCCTCAGCACTCCCATGGGGCTTTTATGTGGCCTAACGTTGCTTTCTCCAGCAATTTCCTTGGTGAGGGGTGGAGGGGGTGGTCTTGTCTTCTCTGAATGGAACCCCTCTGGGACCAGGGACTCCGAGTTTGGGGTACTTTTCCAGGACGTATTTTTAAAAGCTTAGACTCCAAGAAAGTCAGAGCTGGAGGGCCCTCAGGGATCACCCAGCCCAGTGGCTCTCCAGGTCTTGCAGAAAATCACCCAGAGGTCCGGCCCTGCCCCCAGAGCTGCTGATTCAATGGCTCAAGGGTGGAGCCTTTGCTGGTGGTCCCGGTCTGGTCCTCCAGCCCTAGACTGAGGCCCCCGGCTGAGGACCTCATTCGGAGGATGCTGATCTGAGACAACCTCCAGCTTTATAGACCAGGGGAACAAAAACTGGCCCGAAGCAGGAATGATGCACCCAAGGTCTCCAGGAGCTGGAGCCAGGACTAAACCAACCCGAGCTGACCCCCATCAACACACTACCCCAGGCCCGACCCAACGGCCGTTGTCCTGGAGCCCCTATTATCTGTTAGAGGCTGGTGGGCCCCCGAAGAAGGGAGCTGGTCTCTAGTACCTCTACTGTGAGGTTGGAGACTTGGCGGCATCAAACATCTTCTTCCGGCCTTCCATCCCGGACATGGCCTCCACGTTCTTCCTCCAGTCGCCCACCTCCACGGGCCGCTCCTATGGGGGGCCACACACACATGTCAGAGACCGAGCAGGCCGGAGGGCAGCCGGGGGCCCTCCAGGCACCAGAGAAACCAGGTGAGGGAAAGTCGGCCTCTTCGACAAGAGGAAATCCCAACACCCCTGCCCCACGGGTGAGGCCCAAGAGCATATTTGGGGTGGACATGGGACAAGCCAAGGCTGCATTGGGAGAAGGAAGCTGTGTCGGCTGGGAGTTCTGGATGACCGCAGTGGGGGGCTGGGGTCAGTTCCCACCCTGGTGACCCTCAGCCCAGCCTTGCCTCCAGACCCACGCCAGCCTCCTGGTCTGGTGCTCAAGGTCAGCTCAAGGCCACCTCTTCTAGGAAGCCTACCTCCTCCTCAACTGGCTCATTTGCCATCTCCTTTCCTGATGAAGCTCCTTGGGCCAGAGACCATGTCTTTCATCCACATTCCTTCTAGAGCCCATCCATTCTGAGCACATATATTGAGTTCAATCAGCTCTTGAGAGATTTGTTGCTGAATGAGTGATTGAATTCAGTTCTCTAACGTCTGTGCTCCTGTGTCTTATGACCACAATTACCGGCTGTCTTTTTTTCCCCAGTAGTGATAAAGGGCACTATCTCCCTGGTCACCCTAATTCCACATTCTCTTCACACTGGGTGCAGTTCCTACTTTCTTACTTGGTCCTGCTTCCTCTGGGTCCCAATTTCCTCCTCAGATTGAGAGCAGCCTGAGGGAAGGGAACAAGTCCTCTTTCTCCCAAAGAGAATCACAGGACTTCATCACTGGTCTCCAAGAGGGTTCTAGAATGTTCTAACTGGCTGCCTGGCCACCAACAGGAGCTCCTGCCTGGGGCTATGTGACAGGGTGACAGGTGATAGGACAAGGGGTGAAAGGTTCTGAGAAGAAGGGTCCTCACCTTCTCTGTGTCTTCCTTCTTCACTGACTTCAGGTTGGCCCGCAGATCCATAGACACCTTGTGCTTGGAGCCCAGTAGGGCCCGGAGCATGGCATCAGCCGAGACCCGGACCCGGCGCAGTGGTGGACGCTTGAATTTTCCACGGAGGTCCAGCACCTTCAGCTTTAGGTCCTTAATCTACAGGTGAGAAGGAGCAAGGGGCCGGTGGTGAGGGGGCAGCCCCAGAGCTCCCTTCCTGAGGATCTCAGACTTCTAGGGTTCTAGCCAAAGCTAAACCCCACCTTCTCCAGTGTCCGGGCCAGACCCTCTGGGACACTTGGACCCACTCATCGCTTTCGGAATAGCTACAGGTATTTGTTGCTAAATGAATGAATGAGTAAATGGACAGATAAAGCCCACTAGCCATCTCTGTCATGGTAATGAGAATAGACAGGGCAGCCCCACCAAACTCAGCCCAAGTCTGGTTTGGAAGCCCTCTTTGCGTTGTAGGGCTGCTTCCTTCTATCCTTGTGGCGCCATTCCTGCTTCTAACTAGTCCCTCCCTGTGAGCCTTCAAAGCAGTTCATTGAGAGCACAGCCTTGGTCCAGTAGGGTGGATAAACTCCCAAGTCCTAGACCCCTAGGGGGAATTTCCAGGGTGCTATCTCTGAAGGGAATTCTTTGGAGATTAGTGATGCCACGAATCATCATTCCTGCTGGGGAGAAATGGGAAGAAGCAGAGCGATCTCTGATCCTGCCCCATTCCCTCCTCCCCGCTTGAGCAAGCACCCAGGAGCAGCCCATGAGAGCGGCCTGAGCTCTGCTCTCCCGTCTTCTGCCCTGCCACATGGAAGCAGGGTCTGCACAGAGCTCCTGCTCCCATACCCCACACCGAGGGAGCGCTGAGCACCGCAGTCGGGGGGGCAGCAACCAGCCCTGGTCCCACAACCACCACTGTGTGATCTGGGCCAGACTTCTCAGCCTCTCTGAACCTCAGCGTCCTCCTTTATAAGGTGTAGATAATAGCACCTCCTTCATCCAGAGGCACGTAGGGAGGATCAAAGGATGCAATGCACATGAAAGCCACTCACAAAGGGAAGATGTTATTAACCAGCCTGTGATTGTGTGCGTGGGTGAACAAAGAGGGCAGCCCCTCTTAGACTGAAGGGCCCACGTGGCAGGTGGGGAGGAAGTTCGGGCTTTTCATCTGTGTGATTATCCTCTCCCTACCCATTTCCAGCCCTATGGGGCTGAACTGGAGGGACCAGAGCTTCCCAACCGGCCACTTGCCAAACCCCGCAGAAGGAGGGGGACCGAGTCCGCAGCTGGAACATCAGTGCCCATGCCTCCCCAACATCACCCCACACGCACCCAGCCTGTGCTGGCCGTGGCCCTCCCCTCCTGCAAGCTCACCTCCCTGGTGTTGTGGAGACATTTGGCCTCGATGTCGTATCTTTCCTCATCCACCACCTCCACCTTGGCGTGCAGGTCCCGGCACAGGTCCTGGGGGAAGCAAGGTTCATCGCCAGGAACAGAAAAGAGGGGAGAGGAGTCGTTTGGATCCCAGCCTCCCTTTCCTGCCTCCCTGCTCACCGCCTTTGCAGGACCTGCATTCCAAAAAGGAGCCAATACACCCCTTCCCTCTGAGGTTCATGGCTGCTAATAGCTCCATGCATAAACCCTTTGTTTCCCTTTCCGAATGTCATTGTTTTCTTTAAAAAGTGTTCTTACAGGGCACCTGGATGGCTCAGTGCGTTAAAGCCTCTGCCTTTGGCTCGGGTCATGTTCTCAGGGTCCTGGGATCGAGCCCCTCATCGGGCTCTCTGCTCAGCGGGGAGCCTGCTTCCCCCCTCTCTCTGCCTGCCTCTCTGCCTGCTTGTTATCTCTCTCTGTCGAATAAATAAAATCTTAAAAAAAAAAGTGTTCTTACAATAAAAATAATGTAAGCAAATTGTAGAAAATTTGAAAGCTAGGTATTAAACAAAAAGAATAAACTATAAATAACGAGTGATGCCACCAGGGGGAGGTGACCACTGGTGATATTTTGGCATATTTCCTTCCAGTCTTTTTTCTCTGCAGTCGCTGGCATTTAAACAGATATCCGTGTTTTTCAAACATTAAAAACGTATTTGTAGGGGAAGGACGGACAGGTCCTGAGGCTCCCTCCCTGCACTTGTGAAAGGGGATCTGGCAGCCCCACCCCCCAGAGGCCATTGCAAAGACGTGAGGCCGTGTAATGGAAGAGCCCCTCAGAAAGGAACGGGGCTGGGAGCCTGGGTGTTAGCGCGGGCTCCAGCCGCCCGGGCTGGGCTCAGCCCCTCGGACTCACCTGCAGGGCACTGAGGGACAGGCCGCGGGTCTGCAGCGTGGGGATGCGCTCGGCCAAGTAGCGGACTTTCTCCGCCTCCCGCTCCTCGTGCTCCTGCTCCCAGCACTCCTTGGCCTTGGCCAGCATCAGGCTCTGCACAGGACACAGCCTGCTGAGCCAGAGGCCCAGGGCCCTCGTGTTCCCCTCCCAGCATCAGGGCTGGGGGGAGGAGGAGCCCAGGCTGGAACCGGCTCTGGCCCCTGGGTTCACAAGCAACGTGTCCTCTCGACTGGTCAGGGCCCAGACCAGGCAGCCCTGGGGGCGCGTGGGTGAGACGGTCCCGAGGCCTGCAGGTGTGTGTGTGGCCCACAGGTGGGTCCGGTGAGAAGGGAACGCTGGGCCACCACACACAGCGTCCCTAGGCCCCCAGAGCTGTTTTCCCTGAGTCTTCCTTGTACCCACTTCTGGTCTGTTTTGGCCCACAGAGCTCCAAAGAGAAAAACTCTGGCCAAAATAAAGCAGGGCCTTCTGGCCGCCACCAGTAAATGAATACCCAGAAGCGGGTCACTGCCTCCCCTCAGGAACCCAGGCAGGAGCCAGGCCCCCCTAGTTTCAGGTTTCCACTTACCGAGCACCTGGCTCCCGGCAATGGCCGGCCTCCCTCCTCAGCATCCTCCCTTAGGCGTCCTTCGTCTTCACCCTCCCCCATCCCCCCACACCCCTACAGAGTCTGCACCGCACCCCCTCTGCCTCCCACCTTCCCCCAGAGCCAGCACAAAGCCTCACCTTCAGCAAGAGCTTGCGTGAGGCCGTGATCTTGGGCTTTCTCTGAGGGTGAGAAGGAGAGAGACAGACGGTGAGAGAGAGGCTGCAGAATGGGAAGTCTGATCTAGGCCAGCCTGCGTGTCCTCCAGATTCACCATCATTATACCCAGAATCCTCGCCCTAAAAACGTCCCCCATCTTTGTGCTTTAACCCCTCAGATTTAAGGAATGCTGTAGTCAGTGGCCGCGACCTTGAACTTGACCTAGAGGCTGAAGCCCTCACTTTCAATCCTGGTTCTAGGGCTGGTGGGAATCCTGTGTGGGTCACGTGACCTCTATGGCCACCTCCTTCCTCATCTGTAAATGAGGATGCCGAGACCCACCTTCCCCAGTCCACAGAATTATTACAGACAGAATGACATCATGGATGCTCAAATCCTTTGAAAGGCATGAAACAGATGCACTCGCTTAGCACTCTGCATAGTCATGTCCCAATACCTTGATGATCTGTCACATCTGGAAAGAAGCTGTGAAATTCACACATCAAGAAGTGTATCTTTTTAGACATCACAGCTTTTTTAAATCTCAACACCATCCATATTCATCTCTTGCAGGTATAAAAACATTGTTTTCTCTTCTTCCTAAAAACACTTGATATATTCTCGCCAACTAAGCATGTTCTAACAAGTCTTAGCTTGCAGCCGCGTTTCCCCCCACCCCCACCCCCAGGAGAGGTGATCGTAAGGGGGGCTGCTCAACCCCTCACTGATGAGGCTGTGAGACCTTCTGAGCACTTGTGTCTCCTCCTGGCCGCAGGCTGTGGATTCTGGCTGCTGCCAGACAGCAGCAGTCTACTGGAGCTGCGCTGCAGGCCGGGAGGCCGTAAGTGAGCAGGCTTTAAGGGAGAAAACGGGGGGAGATGAATGGGCTTCATAGTTTATGCATGGAACGTGCGATTTCACTCTGTTCAGAATGGCTGCTTTGTCCTTCGCTCTCCTAAAGCGAGGTTTGGGCTAGGTTTCAGGTTAGTGTGCTTGTGGGACAAATAGGCTGTGGCTGTGGTCATGAGCACTCACGGTTCACAGGCTGCCACGCATCCACGGCAAATGGCCCATTGCGGTGCTGTTTCCCCGCCGCTTGGTGAGCTGATGGGCCACCTCGTTTGACCATCGGTCAATGACGACTCACTTTAATAGGAGCCTCAGCAAAGCTGGGAAATTCATGTAGCTATTGAAAAATGGTGTATTGGGGTCTCTCGAGCATCTCTGTGCCCACTGTCCCTTCCGTCAGTGCTGTTAACTCCCACCCTTGTCAGGTCAGAGTCCACAGCCCGATCCCTGCAGTTCCTAACCCGCACGGGACACAGGCAGTGTTCCCAGCAGCCTCTACAAATCAGGACAGTTTCAGGGTCAGAGTTATCTAAGACCCGAGGGGCATGTAAGGACACCTCTTTGCTCCTCTCTCGATATTTGGTCATTGGGCAGGGGTGGAATACCCCCATGACGAGCCCTCGTTACTGGACTGACTCTGCAATGGTCCCTCGGGGCTCACAAGTGAGCAAGAATGGGCGAGATGCCCCAGATCTCACTTACCTCGCTGCAGGCACCCGTCGCAGGGAGGACAGGAGGAAAGAACAAAAGACAGAGTGTGAACAATGCATAGGACGTACGCAACAGCAGAACGACGTGGACATGCCTGGGCAGGGGCACTGTGGTGACAGCCACACACCGGAAGGACAGCGGGCGTCAGGCAGGGCGACCAGCTCAAGGGCTCCAGCAGAACAGAGCTCCAGTCCAGTGGCCCGCTGGGCTGCTGGCGTTCTTGCTGGGAGGTGTTAGCCACCATGAGTTGGGGAGGAGGGGCGGAGGTTCAGGGAGGCCTCGACATGGGGTTCCAGCATGGGAACGCTTCCGTCCCTGGCCTCGTGGGCAAATTCCCAAGGCTTCGTTCATCTGTTGGGCCACAGTCAAGTCATGGCCTGGCACACGCATTTCACCTGGCCTGCGCAGAGCCGAACTTCGTAAGAGGACACAGAGGTCTTCCCCGGGCAACCTGGAGCGTAGGCTCTGCTCAGAGGCTAGGAGGACGTGTGGTGACACAGGGGACCTAGGGACTCAGGGCTGGTCCTGTGTGAGAACCTGATCTCCTGGGGAGTTGCTCCAGGACTTGAATAGATGGAGCCTCCCCTTCGGGGCTGAAATCTGCCGCCAGGGGCCTGGCTTTCTCGGCCGGGATGGGGGTGGGGCTACTTACACTTCAGGCATGGTGGTGGTCGGGGGGCAGCACCTGGGGGCACGAAGCAAGCATCAGTGTGGGAAAGTTGCAATTCCTGCCTCCCAACCCAGCGGGGCCCTGGGGCCGTGCCAGCGGCCAGACGGCAGGAAGAATAAATCAGAATGGATTCCGACAGGTCAGGATGGGAAAAATATTTGTCCATTGATTCTTTTCATTTATTCACTCATTCATCCATTCACTTACTCATTCCCTCATTCGCTCACAAGACAGGGAGAAATCTTAGAAAACCTAAGAAGCACCATGAGAACCGTAAGTGGCTCTGTTGGACAGGGATGTAGGGCCGGGGTCTGCAAACTACATACCCCAGGCCAAACCTGGCCCCAGCCTTGTGTTGCTTAAAGGGGTGTAAAATAAAGAATATGCAGTAGAACATACGGGACCTGCAAAGCCTAAACTATTTACTATCAAACACTTTCCAGCAAAGTTCGCCAACCCTCGTGGGGAACAGAATAGAATCCGTAGGAATCTGTTTGAAAAGTGAGATCGTGGGGCCCTCCACAACATGCTGAGTTTCGAGTCTGTCCAGTGGATGAGGGTGGTCACTGAAGCTCTCAGAGGAGGGAGAATCCGAAAAGGGAACCGCACAGAGCAAAGATGGAATGTAGGTAACTGCCTTTGGCCCAGCTCCAGGGGGCGCTCTTCCCACGCTGGGCCACGTCTGTGGGTGGGGGGTGGGGAGGTGGAGGGGTGTGGGGGTAGTGTTGCTGGTTTCTGGCAGAGGGCAGTGTGACGGGAAGGCCTGGGGTGGGGCGGCGAGGAGGGCCTGCACTGCACGGAGGGGCTTAAACCAGCAGGCAGGGCAGATCCTGCCTTCTACTCTCATCTTTATCCCGACCCTCTCCAGGCCAGTATTCCTCTCTGCAAAACTCGGGGTGAGACAAATTGTTGTCCACTGAAAAAAGCTCTTAAACCTTTTGTTCAGACCAAATTTTACTTGGAAGCAAAACAAATTCAAGCAATGCGAGCAAACGCCGAAGGGGGTAACCTGGGAGCCCCGCGGCCCTTTGTGAGGACCCCGGACTGCGGAGCACAGCTTGAAGCCCCTGACTGGGTTGTCCTGGGGCTCCCTTCGGCCCTGAGATTTGGGGGAACCCAGGCCAAGAAGGTGGTCCTTGAGGCGGCGCAGGGGGACACTCCAAAGCCAGACCCGACTCACCATCTTGCCTGGGCCTGGACAAAGAGCATTCCAATAGAGGGTGGGGTTGTGCAAAAGATGGGGGAAGGACAAGGACAACTCTGGTGGGAGCAGGCAGGAGAGGCAGGACGGGAATCCCGAGCTGGGTTGTGAAGTGAAAGCTGGGGGAGACCCGTGTGTATGCATCAGGGGGGAGGTGGCTGGTGTGCAGGATCAGGAGTTTGAATGTGGCTCAGGAACCTGGTCTGGTGCCGGGGAGGGCAGGAATCTAAAGGACGTTCATAAAGTGGCTATCAGTCATTTCATTCCAGAGCCCCCTCTCTCCTTTCCCTGTGTGCCTGGGAAGCCTCCTGCCCCCAGCCCAAGAGTGGGGCTCGGCCACCTGTCCCGAGTCTCCCCCCCACTGTCAGAAAACCCTCTGGGCCTCCCACCCCTGCCTCTGCTGCCCCCGGAGCGTGAGGCCTGGGGTGGGGGAGGGGGAAAGGGAGTGTGACCCCAGAGTCTCAGCTGTCACCCTGGGGCACAGAGGGAGAGGTAGGATCCAATCCATAAATTCCCCAGATATTTGGCCAAAATTAGATTTTATCACCAACTGTTTATTCTGAGGGCTCCACTCTGAAGAGGAAGCAAGCAAGGAAGTCCAAAAAGAAACACGAGCTGGTGAAGAAACACCTCCAGGTCCTTGTGTCCATCATCACCGCCTTGCCGCAAGGCCAGTCCCAGGGCGCAGCAGGTCTCGGCTGAGTGGGGATGTGCCTCAGCCTTGGTGGGCATCTGGCCATGATCACGCCTCCGTCAGAGAGCCCACTGTCCCCAGCATGGGGCCCTACTGGCCGGGCCAGGCTCGGCTTCCTGCCAAGCTCCAGGACCTGCCCCCAGCTTGCCCCCTGACATATGCCAGGCCCCGGGGGCCCCAGCCTGCGCTCTGAGACCCACCAGATGGGACCCCTTGACAGGTCCTATGGAAGACAAGCAGAAACCCGATAAGAAGTCAGGATGTAGATAGCGAATGTGAGGTTGGAGGGCTGGCATTCCATCTCCCCCACAAGTAGCAAGCGAAGAGATAATTAGAAAATCCACCGCTGGAGGGAGGGAGTGAAGGATGGCCAGGGGTTAACTCAGAGCTGGGCTTTCCCTTCCCTGAGGCCCCATGGAGTGGACCGGGAATATCAACTAGACTAGGAGACTAAGGCTAAGCGTATGAACATCTGTGTGCGTAAGGGTAAGTGTGTAAGGGATTGTGTGTGCATGTGTGTAGGGACAGGAGCTGATCTTTTTGCACACCTGCTAATCAGGGACACAAATTTCTGGTTAGGCTCATGTTCTTCCCTCTGTTCCCTACCCCCTGACCTTGGACCCTAATTCAAGGGCATCCCAGTCCTCTTTGATCATTAGCAAGCATTATACTCCCACACCCCCCCCACCCTCCATCTTGAGCTCTTAGCAGGAAAGCCTAACTTCAGAGCCACCGTGGGACAGTCTCCCAAACCCGGTGGCTGATGCAGCCTGTAGCCCCCGCCGCACCCCCAGTCATGGCTCCCAGTATAGATGGTGCCCTCTGTTTTGCAGTCACAGACTCTTGCGCCCCAGCCCCAAATGCTGTCACCGTCGGTCTTCCCTCTAGAGGCCCCCACCAACTACTCTCTACTCCTGGGAGCCAGGAGCAGGGGACAGCGGGGTTGGCAGTCTGCCCACAGTGGCTCTTGCCCTGCTACACAGACGGGTGGGCGAGGGGAGCCAAGCACGGCCCTCGGAGACAAAGAACAAAGAGGCAAGATGGTGTCCTCAGTCCGCAGGGGCTGGTGGCTGGTCTTCTAGGCTCCCCCCGAGTCCCACACACCAGAACCCCTTCTTTGTCTTCTGCTGCAGGCATTGCCCACCTTAATTGCTCATCAGGCTCTTTCCTAAACTTCCAGAGGCAGCCCCGCCACCCCCTTCCCCCCGGATTCCCAACGCGACGCTCTTCCTCTGGGCGCCCTCTCCCTCTGGGACCTGCTGGGAAGCCTGGTGCATAGCGCAAGCCACCAGGCTCTACCCGGGGCCCCTTGAGCAACCTTGTGGGAAATGCTGCTCCTGGCTTTTAGCCTGCGAATGGGCAGTGGAGATTTTTACCTCCAATAAGAGTGTTGCAGGAGAGAGTTCATTCCACAGGATAAAGCACTGGGGGAGCATCTTAGGACCGTTCTAGGGGCAAACCCAAACATGCAGGCCATGGCATGAGTCCTCTTCCTTCTCCGAGCCCTGGGTGTCTCCTCTACCTCAAGCCCCGGTTTCTCTCTCTGGGCTCGCCTAGATCCGCAGTTTTGGGCAGCAGCCACTTACCTCGTTCAGGCTCTGGGAGCTGGGCTGGCCTGTGTCTCACCGTGGACCGAAGACTGTGAGGGGCAGGCAGAGGGGAGGCTATGAAAACCACGGGCCACAGCAACTGGCCAGTAAAAATAGAACAGAGCCGCTGCCCCTCCCCCACCCCCTCCCACCACACCCGCCCCCACAGCCAGACACAGGCGGCAGCACACAACACAGGCCCGCCCTGAAGACACGCGTGTCCACGCTCAGGGGTACACACGGATCCTGTGCACACAGAGGCCACCGACCGAGTCAAACCAGCACCCACCTAGGGGGACGCGAGCCGAAGAGGGGAGAGAATGGAGAGACCAGACGAGGCACCAGCAGTGACAATGGGCCCAGGGCAGAGCCCGGGGCTCTGGTGGGGGGCACCGGGAGGCCTGGGGGCGGCCAACAGGGGTTGGGGGCAGGGGAAGTGTCTTGCTGGCCTACATCTCTCACAAGGAAATGTGGACATCAGGCCCATGCTCCAAAGGCCTAAGAGGGCTAAAGACTGGATTTGGGGGTTCTCGTGTGGCTCTGGTCCATGGGCCCTTGGGAGGAAGCCTGGGTTTGGCAGTGACGTCAGCAGCGCTGCAGGCGAACTCCAGCGAGGGTTCCTGGGGCTGAGCCGAGGTGGCGGTCCCAGCAGCACCCGCCTTTGTGCACGCGGAGTTCTGAGGGTCTGTGGATGCTCTGCGCCCCCTCCAAGTGGGTTTCCGGGCATCTAGGTTTCCTGGGTTCCAAACGGCACCCCTCGTCCCGTGCCTGGAACCCAGTGAGACTAACTCACCTTCCCCCCTGCCCTGCCCTCGGTCTCCAGCCAGAAACCAGGGGGCTGTGCCGTGAAGGCTGCACCTGTTTACTGGGTATTTTTAGGACAGTTGATGAACACATAATACCCACCCTATAGTCAGAGAAAGACAATGCCTGCTATGTTAATCCTGTGACTATTATCGTCGGTCATCTCCTGGGCCAGGCTCCCAGGTTGGGACAGGACAAGCGGGATACTGACCCCTCTTGGAGGCCAGCCCGAGGCCTCCCAGGCAGCAGGAGGTAAGGGAGCTGGCGGGGGAGAGAGCTGGTGGACAGGGGTATCCTGTGGAGACGCACCCACAGTGCCTACGGAGGGGTGGAAGGCCCCATCCTCGGACCACTGCCATTCTGGTGCCCAAGAAAGGCTGCTCCAGTCTGATTGTTCCCGGGTCAACTTGGGAACGCCCCCATGCTGGAAGGCTGCCAGGGAGAAGGGACAGGGTCTGGGAAGTTGTAGGGCTTAGAGGCACAGGATTCTGGGTATAGGGGCTGGGATGGACAGCAAGGACCGGCAACCGCCGAGGAGCAGCAGGAGGTCAGAGTAGGGGTGTGAAGGCTGGGGTGAGTCGGCTGGAGTTTAGCGCATTGGCTTATCATGCCTGTAATTTATACAGGAACTTTCCTACAAGAAGTTAAGATGCACCCAAAGAATGAATTATCTGGATTATTCTGCTTCTAGGAAGGGAAAAACGAAGAAAACATTGACAAATGGAAGAACCAACGAGGGTCGGCAGGAACCACAGTGAATCGTGGCCTCTGAGGGCCTTGGGGTGTTAGCCATGCTCGGTCCCTAATGGGAGAGAGTGGGGGGCCAGGGTGCCTCATGCCAGGCCCCATCAACACCATCCCCCGCACCATGTGGTCCAGCTCTCCAACCTCACCCCCACCCCGGCCTGTCAGCCTCTTACCTGCTGTCTGTTCACAAGTGGCCTTCAAAAGTGGGACTGTCGTGCCCTGTGGTCCCTGCACCTGCCCCAGTCTTCCTTCGGCTGCAGACCACTCTGGAGGCCGAGGCCTCCGGGGTCTGCCTGCAAGGCTGGTGATCTCTGGTGGGGAGCTGCCCAGGACCCAGCTGAGGGGGCCACCGCCAGATGGCATCAGCCCTGGACCCCACTCTCCGCCCCGGGCTGAGTGTGCTTCTGCGGCCTTTCTCCTGCCCTCCTCACTGACTGTCGCCCTCCTTAAAGGCCACTCCCTGCTCAGTGCGTATGAGCCCACCTCGTATTTTCCCACTGGAGCAGGAGCTGCGGTCCTGGGAGCTCCGGGGCTGTGTGTCACACAGGCACCCGCCTGGACAGGGGGGACCCTCCCCAGACACAGAGCCAGAAACAGTCCTCATGGCCCCGTGAGACCCCCAGGCAGAACTCCCTGTGGTGGGCTGAATGAGGGCCCCCCCAAAGTGGCCCATGTCCTAATGAACAAAATGTGAACATGTTACCTTCTAGGGCAAAAAGTACTTCGTAGATCGGATGAAATGAAAGAACTCGAGTTGGAGAACTATCCTGGGTTATCCATATGGGGCCAATCCAATCACTTGGGTCCTTATCAGACGCAGCCATTAGGATCCGGGTCAGCTGCAGGGCACCTGATGAAGGAAGAAAGCTCAAAAAAGAAAGAAGGTGCTGGTAAGCTGCTGGCTTGGAAGACAGAGGACGTGACCTTGAGCCAAGGAGGCAGGCAGCCTCTAAAACCGGGAAAAGTCAAGGAAACAGATTCTCCCCTCAGGGCCTCAAGAAGGAAGCAGGCCTGCCCACACCTTGGCTATTAGACCAGTGAGACTGATTTCGGACTTCCGCCCTCTCCGGACCTGTAAGAGAGCAAACTCGCATTCTTTCGAATAACTAGGGTTGTGGAAATTTGTTATAGCAGCAATAAGACCCTAACAAGCTCCGTAATGCCTTGGACATTCACAAGCCCAGGACTTCACGGTTCAGGCTGTGCTCAGGGGCCCAGGCAGAAAAATGGCGGGCCTGGGGGTGCTCAGGTCCCGTGTCCCCTAGGCCTGAAGGCCCGGAGCAGACCCTCACGCATCCCTGGCCAGAATCCAGGCCGCCAGGGCCTGGCCTTCCTGGAAGTCAGCTCTGAACTTGCCCAGAGGGTCCCAGGGTGTCAGAGCAGGAAGACGGCCCGGCGCAGTCACTGTCCCCTGGAGGAAGCAGAGGCCCCGAGAGAAGGGGCCACACGGTGAGCGGGCCAGGTCTCCTGATGGCCAGCCTGGCGCTCCGTCCCCTTCGCTACACCCCAGTTCTCATCCTATCATTCCTGTTGAACTCTCCTATAACCCAGGCCCTGCCTTTTACCCTCACAGTTGCCCTCCACGTGCCCTGGAAAGCGGCAGCCCACAGCCGATGGGCTCTGGCGGCCAGGCCAGGCCTGCTCCGAGGTCCACGTGAGCTGAATAACCCCCACGGCTGCCCCTGGCCGCCCCAGCCCTAACCTACCAGAACCTTCGTCTTCTGGCTCTCTATTCTCGCTTGAGCGGTTGCACTCACCCTCTTGTGATCCTTTCTGTGAACAATTTTGTGTGATCTGCTCAGACTGATCTTGTTCGCACGCCTCATCTGGCTTCATCTCCAACCCTGTACGGAGCCCCTGAATGGAGCTTTGGCCCGCCCACCCCCCGGCTTTAGCCTGACCCTGCTGCAGGCCTTCTGGACTCTAACTCAGATTGACCCAGCAGCGGCTTCCTCATTCAGACAATGGCTTTAGGGTGGCCTGAGGGCGAGCCTGGCCTCCTTGGGGACGCCCCTTCCCTGGGGCAAAGCTGATGGCCTTCCGGTAGCCTCTTCTGAAGTTCAGGGAGAGTCTGAGGCAGCCCTGACCTGGGTCCATGTGGTCTGTGCCCTGTCTGATCTCCCAAGGCTTCCCAGCTCAGTGGAGACAGATGCAACAATTGCTGGAGAAGGAATGAGAACCAGGACTGGCCAACCCAGGAAGAGGGAGCAATTCGGGATGGATGAGGCGAGGGGAGAAAACCTAGAGGGGTTTCCAGCCTCTGGTCCCACGGCTCCCAATGTCCCAGGGCTGGGGAGGCCACAGGGCAAGGAAGGAAGTGTCTGGCCAGAGGAGCTAAGCCTTGTAAGGCCGTGGGTTGTGGAGTCAGGGCCCCATCCCCTGAGCGGTGACACCTGTCAGCCCGACTGCCCTGGCATTGTCTGAGAAGCCTAGGAGCCCAAATTAGCAAGTGACAGGCTCAGCCGGCCTTCCAGGCAGCCCCGCCCCCACCCCCTCCCCCACACCACTCCGGGCCATCACCTCAGTGACCCCCAGTCCCCTCCCCGCCTTCTCCATCCATCCCATCTTAAGCCCATTAGTTGATCCAGGGCCAGGTTTCCTGAGTTCTGAGAAGAGGCAGGGCTGTGGGCTGAGGAGACCAGGGCAGAAGGAACAAAGACCTAAAATAATCACCCTTCGATTTTCAGCCACAACCTAGACTCACCATTAAAGCCTGTGGCACTGGAGACAGGGTCCGGGGAATCGACACGCAACTCACTAGTAATACTCACTAGTGTAACCTCCGCAATTTAATCCTTCCCAGCCTCTACTTCACTTTCTGTAAAATGGGATAACAATGGTGCTTACCTCAGAGGGTTGCGGTGAGGCCCGAGTGAGGTAACGTGTCCCGAGGGCTTTGCGAATGTCTGGCACAAAGCGAATGTCTGAGGATATTCTCGTTGATGCCTCAAGGTAACGCCGAGAGAGGTACTATCACTGACCCCATTTTACCAACGAGGAAACGAGGCTTAGAATGGTGAAGCCGCCTGCCCAAGATCCCGCGGCAGGGAAGAGTGGGGTAAGGCCAGCGCCCAGATCTCTGTGCTCTTTGACCAGGCCTGGCCTGCCAACCGGGCACAGGCGTATGGGCCACATGTGTCTTCAGCCAGCAGGAGGCTTTCTGTCAGGAGTCTGGAGTGGATCAGCCTTGGGCCCCCAAAGCCCCATGTAATTCATTCCAACGTTAGAAACGGTAAGTGACGCTTTTTTTTTTTTTAAGATTTTATTTATTTATTTGACAGAGAGAGAGAGATCCCAAGTAGGCAGAGAGGCAGGCAGAGAGAGAGGGGGAAGCAGGCTCCCCGCCGAGCAGAGAGCCCAATGCGGGGCTCGATCCCAGGACCCTGAGACCATGACCTGAGCTGAAGGCAGAGGCCTCAATCCACTGAGCCACCCAAGTGCCCCGGGTAAGTGATGCTTTGATGAGCTATCCTCTATCTGCTAATTGTAAGAGGTTCGGCTGTGTAGCGACAGAGGGTATTAGCCAGTCCCGTCAGTGCTGCGATACCATCAGGAGGAGGCCTTTCCCTCCTGTCCAGAGGCCCGGCTGGAGCCAGGGATGGGCGCAGCACCATCGGGCAGGCTGGAAGCTGGGCAGGGGCATGGCAGGGAGAGCGCCAGCAAGGCTCGGGCCCTGGGAATGGAGGGGGCTGACCCCCACCCGACAGCAGGCATCTCTCACTCTCCCTCCTTCAAAGCTCTGCACGGTCCCCACCACCTTCCCACAGCCTTCCCAAACCTCTCATGTTCTTCTCTGAGCACCCTTGTCCAGCTCAGCATTGCCCTACCTCAGTCCTTCCCAGCCCATCTGCTCGGTTCCTCTACCAGCCGACGGCTATGATGGAGGAGGGGGACCAAAGGCCACCCCCCAGTCCCAGCCCAGACCTCCCGTATGCTGCCAGCTAAGCCCTCCCACCCAAGAGCCTGGGGCCGGCCCTGGCCTGGACAGGTCCCCGCAAAACAGGCTGCTTCTCCAGAAATCCCATAATAAGCAGGTGGGGTTTGGGGCCGGCTCTGTGGGGTTGGGAGCAGATCTGGGGGGGACAGAGGTGAGAGTGAGCTGGCAAACCAGGGGTGGACCCCACGCTAGAAACGAATTCTTTGCAAAGTGGCCCGTGAGCACTCAGCAAGGCTGGAACCGGAAGCCAGCTCACTGTGTCTCTCTCCCAGTTCCACCTCCCCTCCCCCGCTCACCCCTCCCCCAATGTATCCCCAGCTTTGTCTCCAGCCAGGCCTCTCCTGCCCAGTTCCCAGCTTGCCTACCCCTCTGTCCTAGCCATGGGAGTCCATTCCTGCCTCTCGACCAAATTCCCGGACTTTCCACTTCTGTATCTTGGAGCTTGTGGTCTTCCAAAGCAGAAAGTTTACCCTCTTCTGCTTTCAGTCAGTTGATGGAGTCCCTGCTGGAAGCCACCTCCTCCTGGAGGCCTTCCCAGACTCCACACCCCTCTCCGGCACAGGACTTCTGTCCCACAGCTCAGCTGGTTTGAGGCATTGCACCACCTCTCTCCAGGGACAGTTTTCCATTCCCACTGAGAAAGTCGTCTGCGGAGCAGGGCAGGAGGTGGGGCTCAGGCGCAGCACGGTGTCAGGAGAGCGGGCCTCGCTAGCCCCGTGGCTGTCAACCTTTATGCTGAGTGTGTCAGCAGCCCCTGCAGGGCTTGGTAAAACACAGACTCCCCCTCCGGACCCCCAGAGCTTCCCATTCAGCAGGTCGTGGGTTGAGCCTGGACATTTGCGTTTCTAACAAGTTTTTGGATGGTGCTGATACTGCTGGGCGGGGAGCAGATAGCTTACAAACTGCTCTAGTTATGCCAATTAGAAAAGGCGCCCATTGTGGACAGACACAGCCCTTTGGGTCCAGGGCTCGACTTCAGCCTGCGCCACCCCTCAGGAGAGCCGGTGACACACCGCCCAGATGGCCCTGACGCACTTGCTGCCCGCTGCCCTGCACCCCTCCACCCACCTGCCCCCCCAGACCCAGGGGACTCTGGGGGTCCCCACACAGCCGCCATCCCTTCATCCATGTATCCATGATGGAGGCACCCTGGGTCCCAGGCACTGACTGGGCCCTGGGGACACCACCGTGAGCCTCAGATCTGCCCCCGCCCCCAGGCAGGGCCCGAAAGCCAGGCTTGGGCACCTGCACGCGGGTTTCCTGTGTCCTGATCCTGTCTCACCGCTTTCCCTCTATTCGGCACTGTTTTCCCTCTCTTCCTTCTTCCCAGGCTGCAGAAGACATTATCTTCTTCTTTGTCAGAAGCCCAACTTAGTTCCAGGGCTAAGAGGGGACAGTGAGTCAGTGGGGACAGGATCCCAGCCTGCCGTCCTTCCCTGGAGCTGAATCTGTGTCTCCTGCTGGGCCCCCGCCCCCCCACCAGACCAGGGCGCACGGCTGCCTGTCTGCTGGGCACACTCAGCGGTCGGCAAGCCCCCCTCATTCCTGGGTCCCACGTCTCCCCCCCATTCTTCACATCACAGGAAATGGCACAGCCACCACCCCTGAGCCAGCCCCCCAATCCCAGGGTCATCCACCAGTCCTCCCCTCCCCTGCTCCCCATGATCAGTGAAGCAACGAGTTCAGTCCTGCTTCTGCTCGGGGTCCCCGACCCGCCTCTGTCATCTTGGGTCACCACATGTGGCCGGCTTGGTTGCAGCCTCTCCAGGATCCCCCTGCTGCCTGAACCATCTTCCTAAAATGAGGATACAGTCATGCCACTTCTCCATTTCTCCCATCAGTGGCCTCAGGATGAAATGTAAACCCCATAAGCGAGTTACATGCCCTTTGGGATCTTATTCTTGAAGCTTCCCTGACTTCCACACTGCTTAGCTTCGGCCACACAGAGCTGCTCAAAGCTCCTAGAGCAGCAGAGGCTCCTCGGAAGGCCTTTCTTTCCCACCCCACCCTGGCCCACGGCACCTACCCTCCTCCAAATCTTAGCAGTACACTGCCTCCTCCGGGAAGCCTTCCCAGACCACCCCAGACTGCATTAAGAGCCCTCGTCCAGGTTCCACAGCCCCATGTGTCCCTCTTTCCCTGCACTGAACCCACAATGTTGAAGTCACATTTTACTACTCTAGACAAACTGGAAGGTCGACACCACGTCTTATTCATTTTGTATCCTCAGTGCCCAGCACAGTATCTGGCATGTAGTAGGTGCTCAATAAATGCTTCTTGAATAAATGAATGGACAAATGGACAACACAGAGAGAACACTTCTGACCCAAGACAGTGCAGGAAATCGGCCCTCGGGGCTCAGGAGAATCCTTGCTTGTTCCCCGGGGTCCAGAAATAAGGTTGGAGTGCTCACGGTTAAGGGTGCAGCGGAAGGGCTATCTGGGAAGCCATCTTATTCAAGTTCTTGGCACCCAGAGGTCTGGGCACTCTCCCCCTGGGAGAAGCAGCCACAGCCAGTTACTGACCTTGACATAGGTGATGAACCACTCTCCCCTCCAACAATGTGCTGGGACATACATAGAAACAACAGCTGGACAGCTGGGCCTTTGTTGATGGTAAACTTAGCCTCTCGGAGGTCATCCCAGACTATGATCACCTCCTCACCCCATGTCCAGGCTGGGGCCAGGAACGTCAGGGGAAGAGGCGCCAACACAGACAAAGGGCTCTGCCTTGATGCCTGGTGAACACCTAGGGCCCGGCCAGCTTCCTCCTCCCCTCTCCATTCCGCTCCAAACCCCCCTCCACAGACCGCAGCCCTCATTCTTCACCCTCTCTCACACCTGCCCCCACACCGTGACTGTGGCTCAGGAATCTTGGGGAGGAATTGACTGAGAAGGGGCCTCCCGATCAGAGGTTCCAATGAAGTTCCTTTAAGACACACCGACAGGTGCCTGGATGGCTCAGTCATTAAGCGTCTGCCTTCAGCTCAGGTCATGATCCCAGTGTCCTGGGATCGGGCCCCACATCAGGCTCTATGCTCAACAGAGAATCTGCTTCTCCTTCTCCCTCTGCCCCTCCCCCCACTCATGCTCACTCTTTCCCTCCCCCAAATACATAAAATCATAAAAAAAAAAAGACCCAAGCCAAGATGAAATAATCTCACCAAAACCCCAAGGCTGGGTGAACCTCCTTCTGAAGGCAGAGTGTCTATGGGGGCCCCCCATCCTTTTCCACTCTGGGGCAGAGAGATGGGAAAGCTGCTGCACTCCTCTTTGTGCAAGGAAGAGGATGGCCTCCTCTTTGTCCTTCCCAGTGCAGACTCCCAGCCACATGTCAGGTCACCACTCCGCCCACCCTCTCTCTCCTCGGCAGGGTCACCTACCGGAGGCTTCCTGACCCAGAGCCCTGCCCTTGGCTTGCTTGCTGCCAGTCCAGCAGGGGAAACAGTACTGTGCATCCAGATGGAAGCCACTGGAGCAGAGGTAGGGCAGGGGTGGGAGTGAAACTCCTGCCCCAACGGAGGGCAGGGGTAGGAGTAAAACTCATTCTCCCAGCCAGAGCAGGAGTGGAAGAGACGGTGGGCCTCACAGGCCAGACCATCCCTTCCCCATCGCGGGCTACCCTGTGCTGGTCCAGGCTTGTCCAGGTGCCTCTCGGAATGTGGTCTGCTGACCCTGGGCTGGGCACCACTTCTCCTAACGGTGCAAAGGCAATGGTGGGGAAAGCTGCTGAGGCCAGAGCAGGAATTAGCAAGTAGCACCAAACCCGTGCCCCCAGTGATCACGGTGTGCTTCCCCACCCTCCGTTCCCTGGGGAGAAAGCCAGCTTTACTCGAGACGAAACAGGCGGAAGTGTCCATAGTCTTCAATTAAATATGGTCAGCGTACACTGGGCGCATCAGCTATCTACCAAAATGGGAGGAAATGCGGCACTGCTCACTGCTTTTTTCATGGTGAGTCATTTTGACTTGATGGGACAACTAACTGAAAAACTCAGGTTAGGGGCACCTGGGTGGCTCAGTCGTTAAGCATCTGCCTTCGGCTCAGGTCATGATCCCAGAGTCCTGGGATCGAACCCTGCATCAGGCTCCCTGCTGGGTGGGAAACCTGCTTCTCCCTCTCTCACTCCCCCCACTTGTGTTCCCGCTCTTGCTGTATCTCTCTATCAAATAAATAAAATCTTTAAAAAAAATAAAAAAAGAAAGAAAAACTCTGGTTAGTTGGACCTGAATATTTGGTAGGTATTTTCTCAAAAATGAAACACACAGGCCTCTCGCTGCAAAGACAACAACTGATTGTATTTGTGGTCAATTATAAAATTCAGGCTTTCCAGGGAAAGTTCAAATCTTGAAAAATTTGTATCTGCCTTTGTGAACTCAAGAGCTTCCCAAATATGCAGACTTTTCTGATGAGATCAGTGGTGATAGGAATGAATGTGACTTTTAAAAAATCACGGTGTAACATATAAAGTGTGTTAACATTCGGAAGATAGGCAGAAATCGGAGTTCTGGTATTTTCCAAATGCCCAATGCATAGTGTTACAAAATCACACATGGGCCAAAGATCCATTCAAACTGCTACATAGGAGCGCCTGGGTGACTCAAGTCGGTTGGGCGTCAAACTCTTGGTTTCAGCTCAGGTCATGATCTCAGGGTCCTGGGATTGAGCCCCACATCGGGCTCCATGCTCAGCAGGGAGTCTGCTTGAAGATTCTCTCCCTCTGCCCTTCCCCCACTTGTGCTCCCTCTCTCTTGCTCTCTCTCAAATAAATAAATAATTCTTTTTTTTTTTAAAGTGTTACATAAAACATTGGATTTCAGCGTAACAGACTATGAAAATTTCATTATACGGTTTCAGATTCCACATGATAACTAACCTTTAAAAAAAAATTCCCTCTCTGTGAGATTCGTTTGACAGGAATCAATCAATAAGTTTCATAATATTCAAGATATTATTAAAGGCAGGATTGGCCACTGCAAGTATGCTCTGGGGATTTGTGGTTTTGTGGTTTAATAAAATGTTCCTAAAATGGCAAGCTAGGGACATTTTCTTAAAAAAGTGCATGAAATATTTTGTGCAACCGTGATTTTTATTTCCGTCCTCTGTGTGTTTTTGTATAAGAAAACTGGCATTCATCTCTGTATTCCCAGGAGATGAAATTCTAGTTTTTAGGAGCTGGAGATGAAGTTCTCCTCGTTGCCACCAGAGGGAGCGCTCTCTCTCTCTTTTTAAGATTTTATTTATTTATTTGACAGAGAGAGGGATTACAAGTAGGCAGAGAGACGGGCAGAGAGAGGGGGAAGCAGGCTCCCTGCCCAGTATAGATCCCGATGTGGGGCTCTATCCCAGGACCCCGAGATCATGACCCGAGCTGAAGGCAGAGGCTTTAACCCACTGAGCAATCCAGGCGCCCCTCTCTCTTTAAGAAAGAATGTGTGTATGACTTTTTTATGGTACCTACCAACTATATATATGAGATTCGTTGTGAAAACTTAAGAGAACGTGAATTCCTTTCCATTTTATTTTTCCCCCCACCCCTCCACCCTGATGATAAACAATCAAAAGTGTTTCTAGTCCCAGGCCCTTATCCATCACTGGCAGAACCTTCCCTGAGTGCATTCCTTGTTCACACTTGGTAATCTGGGTCAACTGCAGTAGGAAAGCTTGGAAAGCAACAAATACAGCATCTGTGACAGAAGTGTTTTTTTCAATGCAATTACTATAACAATATAGGTGCTTTGACAATGTTTATCTTTCTTTTTTTTTTTAAGATTTTATTTATTTATTTGACAGAGCAAGCGCAAGCAGGGGGGAGCAGCAGGCAGAGGGAGAGGGAGAAACTGACTCCCTGCTGAGCAGGGAGCCCAACACAGGGCTCGATCCCAGGACCCCAGGACCATGACCCGAGCTGAAGGCAGACACTTAACTGGCTGAGCCACCCAGGGGCCCCAATGTTTATCTCTCTTAGGGTGAGGTCTCCCTGCAGTCTAAAGTTCCTTGAAGGATCTAAGTGGTGACATGGTTCTTTACTTTTGGGGGGGCCTAGAACTTTTTTGAAAACTTTTGAAATCCACAGCATTCATAAACATTTTGAAAGTTATAAGTTTTCACACACACCAATTTCAGGGATTTCAGAAACCCTATGAAAACCCGTTCAAATTCATCCCCCCTCACATGGGAGGGGGGAATGCCTGAAGCAGTCGTGTGTGCACAACTGATTCCAAGGCCTTATAGAGACTCCTTCCAGGGAAGGGCACCTCCAGCTCCTGCTGGGCTCTGGGCACTGCCTTGAAGGGCTGGGGTGGGGGGGCGGGGGGCAGAAGTGGAGGAAATGGGGCTGCAGGGTAAGCCAGCAGACACTAGAGGGCAGTATGAAGCAGGGAGTGAACAGACCATTTCTTGATTCAGTAGGCAAAGAATACAGGTATGGAAGGATGAAGCATAGTCCTGCTACTCTTTTTGCTATTTATGAATATTGAGGTTCTCAGGATACCTTGTGGAGGCCAGGGAGCCAAGATATTTCACAGGCTGTGGCAAAACGGTACTTAGTTTAACCAACACCTCTACCTTCATGCGCAATCAGCTCAAAATAATTTCAGCCTGGCGTGAAATCCGCACTTGCTAGACCCTCCCTTTTATCTTCCCCCTACCTTAATCAGTGCAAATTCTTCATGACTCAGACTGAAATGCACACAGAAGATAGCCTTTATCTCCTGCTTTGTTGTCCACATGAATATATTTTAAAAACTCCCAAGCATTTATTATACATACAACTACATGTTTTATTAGAGTACTGACAAGATGTGATGAATTCTCTCAGAAGGACTCAAGGGGCACCTGGGTGGCTCAGTCGGTTAAGCATCTGACTCTTGATCTCAGCTCAGGTCTCGATCTCAGGGTCATGAGTTCGACCTGGGCTAGGCAAGGAGCCTACTTAAATTTTTTAAAAAGCTGGGGGGGGGGTCTCAAAAGAAGCATCGCCAAGGAGGCAACCCCTGAGCTAGGTTTTTTAAGAAGTACAGGAGTTCATCAGGAAACCGAGGAGAAAGGGTATCACGCCCCAAGGAATGGCACAGTAGCATGAGGTGTGGGGGATGGGGGACTATGGGCAGTTTGCTCTTGCTAGGGTGTGAAGGACTAGACAGCAGGAGGAGATGAAGCTGGGAGTAGATGTGGGATGAGGACAAGTCACAAAACCTGATCTGCATGTTGTGGGCCAGGGAGCCCAGATTTCGTGCATTTAATTGAGGTCTATTAAAGGTTTATAAACCAGAGTAACACAGTCGGGTGTGAATTGTAGAAAGCTCACGATGGCAGTATAAAAGCTGGATTAGAGAGTGGAAGAATTGGAGGCCCAGGGACCCGATTCAGAGGCAATAATAATAATAAACAAATATAATAAAAATTAATACTATAATATAAATAATATACAAATGTTTCCAAATAATGGTGATAATCAGGGGTGACTGCTGAGGAGGACCTGAATGAAGGCAGGTTGCATGGAGCAGAGGAGGTTCAATAGGCAATTAGAAGGACAATCTTTGGAAGGAAAGAGGAGGAGAGGGAAAGACAGGAACAGAAAGCTGAGGACAAAGCCCCATGGGGAATGGACATGGGATGGAGAGGCAGAGGAAGGAATCCAGAGGAGTAGAAAATAGATGTGGGTAGAACAAGTTCAACATAGAAGTCAAGAGAAGACAGAGTCCCTGGAGGGAGAGGTAATCAAGTGGGTCAACATCCTCGAAGCTCATTCCACCAACAGTGTTCGGCAAGTGGGAAGTCGTTGGCTTTCTTGGGCGTGGTTTCAGGCCAAACACCGAAATGCTAGGGTTTAGGCCTTAGTGGAAAAAGAGAGGTGTTCTCTCCAGAGACCCTGGACCAGAGAGCTTTGGAATTCGGAGATAGCAGGCACAGCTGAGAACATGGGCATCACACCACAAACAAGGGGATGAAGGGAAGTTGACAAATAGAAGTGTAAGACACATGCGCTCGCTCCTACTTCTGCTCCGGGAAGCACTGGTAGCCACGCTCATACTACCTGGTAGGAGACGTGAAGACTCTGATCCAGGGAAACTGACCATCCCAAGAGAAGGCATTGACATTGAGAGTCCTGCAGGAAGCCCATGAGGTCGTAGCTTGATCACTGGGTGCCAGAGCCATGAGAGGCCAGCCTCACCCCTACACAGAGCTTCCAGCTAGCTTTTGAGTGTCTTAAATTCATATATGTAAGAGGACATATAAGGATCACCAGATTTTCTTTAAAGATTTATTTCTTTATCTCAGAGAGAGAGAGCGAGAGCTAGAATCCTTAAGCAGACTCCCCGCTGAGCATAGAGCCCTACACGGTGCTCAATCTGAGATCATGATCTGAGCTGAAATCAAGAGCTAGACGCTTAACCAACAGAGCCAGCCAGGTGCCCCAGGATCACCAGATATTTAAGGAAAACATCTAAGTTGAAAGAAAACTAAAACAAGCAGATTAAAAGCCATTGGAAAAAGCACGCAATGCAAGGAACAGAACAAAACTTCAAAAAACCATGATTAATGGAGAGAGAGAAGTTGTTTTGTTCGTGAAATAGGAACAGAGGGCTTTGTCAAAAGGACAAGAAATGCTCAGACAATGTTTTTAAAACTCTTGAAAATTAGAAATACCATAGCAACAATCTAACATTCAATAGAAGGGCTGGATGAGAAAGTTGAAGAAATCTTCCCAAAAGTACAAAAAAAGATGGGAAATAGATCAGGAAGGATAAGAAAATTAAAGGATCATCCAGGAGGTCAAATATTTTACTATTTTAAGTTCCAGAAAGAGAGACCAGAGAATTCAGAAGGAGACGGTTATCAAAGCAATTAAACCCTCACCTCCCAGAACGGAAGGGATGGGGTCGCCAAGCACCCAGCTCCATTACAACAAAGACCTAACTAAGGCAGAGGAGACAAAAGATATTTCAAGCTTCCAGGGAGGAAAAGTGGGTCACCTACAAAAGACTGAAAAGTTGAATGGCTGTAGGTCTCTCAATAGCAAAACAGGAAACTAGAATACAACAGGAAAAAATGCCTTCAAAATTCTAAGGGAAAACAATTTCCAACTAGAATGCTGGAGACGCCCAGCCCAACTATCAGTTAACTGTGAGGAGGGGACAGATATTTTCAAATACGCAAAGCCTCGAAACTCTCTTGCCTCTTTTCCCAGGAAGCTGCAGGAGATGGTGTTTCCCCCAAATGAAGGAGCGAACCACAGAAGAGGAAGGCATGGGGTGCAGGAAATTGAGAATGGGTAGGTAAGAGGCAAAGGGAGTTCCCAGGGTGATGGGGAGGAAAGCACCAAGATCAGGCCCGGCTGTGGGAGAGGCCCAGTGAGTACCCCCCACGGATTAGAGCAGGAGGTAGGGGTGAGGCAGGGGGGTGGCCGCTGAAAAGTTATAAAAGGAAAAAGTAAGAAAGGCGAGGGGCAGGAGGGAAAGAACATTCCTAGATTCCTTTGTGGGTCCGGACACCCTGCGCTTATTCTGCCATCAGCAAAATAGAGGCTGATGTCATCCCAGACACACACAGCACTGAGCAAATAGAAACAGGGCCCAACTGAACTTCAGAGGACGAAGTTGTGTGACAAGGGGATGTGAATCATAATTCACATCGACGACAAGGCTTGGATAGGCAAAATATTTACAGAGACCAAAAATATGCAAATACCTTTAATTTAACCGAAACTTGAGATAGAACTAAATTGATTGAGAGGATGTGGGAGGGATGGGCAGGTGGGTGAGATGGGGGAGGAAGGCTTAGGTGTAGCTGTGAGGCAGAGTGTGTGTGTGTGTGTGTGTGTATGTGTATGTGTGTGTGTGTGTGTGTGTGTGTGTAGGAAGGTAACCATGGTGACAGTGGGGCGGTGACTCAGAGCCCACAGGGGCTGCAGGCAAAAGGGAGGCGGGAGAAGTGGGGCGATTGGGGCTAGTCACAGAGGCGTCACTCAGATACTAACCTGCTCGCGCTCAGCCAGTTTCTTTGGGGACCTCAGTGCACTCATTCACGCTAAAATGTCAATAAGAAGAGACGCCTGCATGGCTCAGTCGATTAAGCCTCTACCTTCGGCTCAGGTCGTGATTCCCGGGTCCTGGAATTGAGTCCCACATGGTGCTCCTTGCTCAGCGGGGAGCCTGCTTCCCCCTTTGTCTGTCACTCCACCTGCTTATACTCTCTCTCTCTCTCTCTTTCTCTCTCTCTCTCTCACACACACACACACACACAAATAAATAAAATATTAAAAAAAATTTTTTTAAATGTCCATAACGAGGTCTGGCTCTTACTTTCCCTGGATCATCATGTTTTAATAGGGACAAGCCTGGTGGTGGAAAGCTGGTGGAATGAGCAGCTTTCTGACTCTAGCTAAATAACCGGGTGACCTTGAGCTTGGCCGTAGCCCTTCTGAACTTTACGCTCACCTATGAAATGGGAACAATGACGCTGCCACCCCAGTATTGTTGTAAGAAGCAAATGAGGTCATGTCTGTGAGAAGTCTTTCAGGGTCCTCACGAACAGTGTGGATCTTTCAATGAAACCAAATGAATGAAGAGTTGCTGTTGGAAGTTCTGGGTCCCAGCGGCAAAGCCAGGCCGGTGAGGTTTCTGTGTGTGCCCACGGAGGGATCCCAGCTTAGGGTGGGGGGCTGACCCCTCTAGGGTCAGGGGCTTGAGGAGATGGACACATGGACTCCCACATCACAGAACAAGGACTGAAAGAACCTCAGGGCCACAGGGGACATAGTCTAGCCTCGGCGCAGAGCCATGAGGTTAAATACGGTTGATTCTCATTACTCTGGGTTCTTAGGTGCTATCAAGCCACCCAAACACTGAAGGAGCAAATAGGGAACCACTGCTCCTGGGGAAACACGGGTTACGTTCCCGCGAGCCTCTGGTCACCACGTTCTCATCAACCAATCAGTACAGAACCTGGTTGTGTATTTCTGTTTAAAGACAGCTCATTAGCACATACTGTTGATTCATTAACACCGAAATCTTGGCCAACAGCACAGTAACTCACCCCTGCACGATGCTTTCCTAAGACACGTATTCTCGCGGTGAGACGCATCACAGGCCCCCAGAGCTTAGGAACCCCAGCCCGCATTTCAGCTCGGTGCTAGGCGGCCATTGTAAACAATGAAATCACCAACCAAAAGCACAAAAATGCGAAAACCATGGCACTAAATAGACTGCAGAAGGAGTACTCGTCTACAGTATGAGAGTCAACAGGAGAAGGCAGCTGGGATCGCGGGCTCCGGACAACTCCAACTGTCCCCGCTCTGCACGGTCTGCGAACAACTGCCCAAGTGGCACGGTATCGATTTGGGGGTTACTAATAAATGTCAGCAAGCAGGCTGATTTGCAAACACAGAATCAACCCATCATGACGACCGACTGTATCATTGCCACCAGTTTACAAAGCAAGGACCAGACGCTCATCAGGGTAAACAAGCCGGCACGCAGCCAGCGAGCAGCAGAGCCTGGATTCAGACCCCGTATGGTAGGCGTCTGCCCCGAGGATTTTAGCGCCATTGTACCGTTCTCCGGACCAGGCTTCTCATCTCAGAGAGAGGCCCTGAGCCCCACAGCTGAATCACCTACGGCCACACAGGTATGGGGGAAGTTCAGGGGCTGAAGCCTGGCCCTGGACCCAGGGACCATCCCTTTTTCTCATAAGAGCGCCCCTCCTCTTTTGAAGTGCCTGACCCACCTGTCTTGTGCCTTCTTGCCTCCCAGAATCTCTCTCTCCTGCTCCACCCCGGGACCCTGGGAACTGGGTGGGGAGTGGGGAGCTAGGGTGGCCGTCAGGGAAAGGTTTGTTGAGGCTGCCTCACGGCAAGCCCAGCTGGGGCTGGGGCACCAGCACGTGTGCGTGCAGAGAGGACCACCAGGGGGCGCCCCTCCCTCCCTGCGCCGTGCATTCCCCGCCCCCAAAGAGCTCTGGGAGCGCCTCGGCAGCCCTAGTGGTCCTGGAAAGGGGAAAGGAACAATGGGGTAATTGATGCAAATACGCCATGAAAGACAAATTGTTCAGATGAAGCGCATTCCGGGCTCCTGCCAAATGCTCCGGGTGTGTGGAATTTCAAGGAGAAGCTGAGTAGATTTGGGCTGTGCGGCCGGGACCCTGTGCCTCCCTTCCTGGAATGCTGCAGGCTTGGCTTGTGCTCCCAGAGGCCTGCGGGCTTGGGGGAGGGCAATGAAAGGGGATGGGAAAGGTGGACTGGGGGAGAACTGGCTAAGAGGAGCCTGCCTCCCTCTTCTAAGACGGCCTCCCGTCTCCTGAACCGGCTTAGCCTTGAATAAACTCTTCAGCCCTCACCTCCTCGCCCCACTGCCCGTGCTGACAGGAATCCAGGCGCTTCCTCTTAGGTTTTTTCTCCCTGGGTGGCCTTGAGGAAAGCGTCCACCTCTTCGAACTTCTATTTTCTCATCTGTAAAATGGGACAAATTAGTCCTTCCATTCACACCCCACGGGGTCTCGTGTGGATCAAATAGAAAGATCTGGAAGCCTCAGCATGTCTGATTCACTCCTCAGAAGCTGCCCTGGGCGGCCAATACAGAAAGCCAGAGCTTGCTCCCCAGCCCCACCCTGGCTCCCTGGAGACCTCCAGGTGACCGCAGCCCCAGCGCCGGCCTTTACTGTGAGCTCCACCCCAGGATCTAAACTTCCGACCACCCCCCCCCCCAGGTCCAGCGAGGGTGGAGCAGGATCTGGACCGGAGGCCTGCACAAGGGCTCCTTGTCCTGCTGGGCAGGCTGGCACCCGCCTGTCCTGTCCCCTGAGGAGGTGGCTCTCTGGGACTATTGTCTTTCTGTTGAGACTTGGGGGCGGGGCCAATCAGTGCCCAGGGGGGCGGAGCCAGAGTGTCCAGGCTCCCACTCCAGCGCACCCTGGAGTGCTAGGTTTTCATGCCTGCCTCCCAGCCCCCAGTGGCCTACACATCTGTCAGGATTTGTTCTGAGCAGGCAAGCATACTGATAATCATGACGCCTCTGCCCCAGGCCCCTTTCCCCTCCCCCAAAACCTCAGTTTCCCTTCCTCTATCTTCACAGCCTCCATCCCATCCTTGTTCCTTTGCTGTCTTTATTACATGAATTATTCATAATTCACACAATGCACCCAGCAGAGTCCTGGCCCACATTTAGCATTCAATAAAATGCTATTATTGCCGGGTCACTACCCTCAGTCACCCAGGGTAGGGATGTAAAACTACCCAACCTTTATCCTGGGCCTCATATTCCAGTTTTTGTTTGCTGTGCCTCCTGCTGGCCCTGCTTTTTCCCACCCCGGCACCTACAGCATCTCCTTGCTTCGCCCTGGCCATGTTCAGCCCCACAGACCTGGGTTCTGATCCCAGCCCTGACATCACACAATCACTGGGCGATTTTGGACAAATTACTAAACGTCTCTGAATTCTCTTTTCTTTATCCAGGAGTGAGAAGGATCATCTCTGCTCCAGGCAGTGGGAAAGATGAACTAAGATAGGAGATATGAAAGCCCCATGAAATTTTATTACCAGCACACACCAGTAGAGAGATTATTACCATCGCAAACCTGCTAATGGACGGGCCTCCCCACCCGCCCGCCGATAAGGGCGTTCTCTTGCAGCCACTCTGAGACTCTAATAATCATCACCCCTGAAGTGTGTGATTTCCTAACTTTGTGAAACATTTTCACACCCTTCGAACTGCTGCAACTTCCCAGATGAATCCAGCGTCAGAAGAGGCAGAGAGGAAGAATAATTGTGGACAGCTGGAAACTTTCAGCATTATTCAGGCCATTTATAAGAATTTATTATCAGCCAAAGATAAACAAAGTCCCTACTCCCTAGACACATACAGTCTGGTGAGGAGAAAGCTAAGTAAACAGATTCCAGCAGCCTCACCCTGGGGCCAATATGGGTATTTCCAGCTGGTCCCGGTTCATCCCAGAGCTCTGGGCCCAACAAAGGCCTTTTGGATGCTAAGGATGACCAAAGAAGAGGCTCATGTGCTCCAGGCCAGCCCCTTCCTGCTGTGGTCATCACCGGCCACCCCAGGGGGTAAGCTGACCCTGGCCCTTCCTGACTCCTGGCAGGATGAGCAGTTTTAAGTATCTCCATAAACAATACCGGGGCCATTTGCTGGCTTTAAGCACCGGAGCAGAAACCCGGGCCCAGGGAGTGGTCAGCAGGCCTGGAAAAGGTTAATTCCACAGGATGCGCCTGGGACCCAGCTGTTTCCCGTGGGTGGTGGGGGATTTACAACCTCTCCCACTGTGGGGCTACCAAGCCTGAGCTGGGGAAAGATGCTGCTCTCTGGAGAGAAAAGAAAGAGTCCTCACTCTGAAGCCAGACTCCCCTGTCGTGCAGCCAGGCCTCCCATGCAGGAGCCGGCAGAGGGGCGCCGGCAGAGGGGAGGGCCAGGAAAGAAGAACCAAGGGATCCAGGAGAAGGCACGGCTGGTCTCCCTCGATATCAGGATGGGCAAAGGTAGAGCTGACCCCCTGTCTGTCCTGGGCCTCCCCTCATTCGAGGATGGCAGTTAGTGGCAGAGAAGTTGGTCTGGAAGTTCAGACTCCAGCCTTCAATTTTCTTTCTTTTTTTTTTTTAAAGATTTTATTTATTCATTTGACACAGAGAGAGAGATCACAAGTAGGCAGAAAGGCAGGCAGAGAGAGAGAGAGGAGGAAGCAGGCTCCCCGCCGAGCAGAGAGCCCGACGCGGGGCTCAATCCCAGGACCCTGAGATCATGAACCAAGCCGAAGGCAGAGGTCTTTACCCACTGAGCCACCCAGGCGCCCCACCAGCCTTCAATTTTCTGACGAGACTAGGATGTTGGGCTGCTCTGTGCCTCAGTTTCTCTCCTGGGCACACCCTCCAGGGTAGGCTTGGTAATGGCCCCCAAAATGTACATATTCTAATCCTTGGAACCTGTGAGTATTATCTCCTATGGCAAAGACATTGCAAATGTGGTTACGTTATGGAGATTATTCAGGACTATCCAGGTGGGCTGCAAATGGTATGACAAGTGTCTTTTTAAGAGGGAGGCACAGGGAGATTACAGACAGGAGAGAAGAGGGCAATGTGACCACAGAGGTGGAGAGTGGAGTGATGCTTCCACAAGCCAAGGACCGCCTGGAGCCGCCAGAAGCCGGAAGAGGCCAGGAGCCACTTCTTCCCCTGACTCCCAGAGCGAGCACGGCCTGCCGATACCCTGCTTTCAGCCTGGTATCAGCCCAGTACTGACTCTGGACTTCTGGCCTCCAGAACTGTGAAAGAATAAATTTCTGTGGTTTTAAGCCACCAAGTTTGTGGCAGATTATTACAGCAGGAAACTCTTGGTTGTGCTCTCCTGGCCTGGTGGAATGAGGCAAGCAGGTGCCTGGGCTGGCTCCTTGCAAAGTAGCTCTTTTTTAGGTTGCATTAGGGAATTTCTTTTTCTAGGAGTTCATTTTCCCTGTCATCGGGATAGCACTTTTAATTGGCCAGAGGACATTATTCCAACCTGGAAACATTCTAGTGTGTCCTGAGGTAGGAAGGCAGGAGGTCCTGTGCTCTGTGGGCCAGCTAGAGATAGTGCATTGTCCAAGGAGATCCCCACTCCGCCTCACTCCCCGTTCTCAGCCTTTTGGTGATTCGTGTGGCCTCCAAAACCACTTGACTGAGCCCTGAGCCTCTCCTGTGTGCTCACCCAGCACCTTCCTGCAGCCCGGAGCCCTCCAGTGTTGTCTGCTGCTCAGTAATCTTGGGGCGACCTCACCCCTTTCCTGAGAAAGCAAAGCATCAAATTTGGGGACAGGTGGGGAGGTAAGGAGATTAGAGATTCTAGAGTCTCTGTCATTCAGCAAACATTTATTGAACTCTTACTGTGGACCAGGCACAGGGCCAGGCCCCAGAGAGAAAAGGTAAAAAGCATGTGGTCCCCACCTGGAGAGGGAGACAAGTAAAGCAATGTTATCCCAGTAAGAGTGTGTAGAGTACACTGGTGAATGTGAGCAGAGGAGAGGCCCCCGGCCCTGACTGGGGTATGAGGAGAGTCATGGGAAATCTTCCTCAAGAAGAGTCCCGTGTTATTAACCCATGGCTATGCAACAAATTGGCACAAACTAAGTGGCATAAAACAACACACATTTCTCATCTCATAATTTCTACAGGTCAGGAATCCAGAAATGCCTGGCTGGGCCCCCTGTTGTAGCGCCTCTCACGAGGCAGAAGTCAGGATGTCAGCCAGGAGCGGGGTCCCATTGGAAGGCTTGGCTCGGGAAGGACCTGCTTCCAAACTCACACGGTTATTGGTGGGATTCAATGTCTTTGGGGCTGTTGGCGAAAAGCCACCCTCCGTTCCGGGCACGTGAGCCTCTCCCGCGTGGCAGTTTGCTTCCCCAAACGAGCAAAGGAGAGGGTCAGAATGCATGAGACGGAGATCCCAATCCTGGGTAGCCTCATCACAGAAGGGAGGCCCTATCTAATTCTATTCACTAGGAATAAAGTCACTCGGCCCATCTGATCTCGGGGGAGGGGTTTATACAAGTACATCCGGGAGGTGGAGACCACAGGAGGCCTTTTTAGGGTCTGCTGGCCACCAGGACACGCTGGGTCTCAAAGGTACAGCAGGGACCGGCAAGGCAGGAGCAAGGGCTCAAGAAGAGCACGGAGCTCTCCTGGAAAGCCCCAAGCAGGGCTGCCACGTGACGAGCATGCCTAAGGGAGAACTACCTGTGAACAGTCCAGGCATTTATGTTCACTGCTCGCTCACTGACCTTGACTTCTTGACCTTGACCAATTTGTTGGCATATTATTCCTGGATGGAGGGAAGATGATTGTTTCCATTCAACATTTATGAACACTAAGACCCAGACAGTAAGAGTGTGGCCAGAGGCCAACTGCCTCCTGTGGGGTCCCTTCTCCAAGGACCGTTCTGATAAGGGTGAGATCGAGGAAAATAAAATCAAAAGACAAGCTACAGTGTAAAGAAGACACAGGAAATGGAGAAACAAGATGGCCCTTGGCGGTCAGATGGCACTCCCGAGGACTGTGGCAGCTGAGGCCTTGTGGATATAGAGGAGCTTATAGGATGTGTGTGTGTGTGTGTGTGTGTGTGTGTGTGTGTGTGTGTGACACCGTTCAACAGGCTTTGCTCCATAAACCTCTACCAGGCTCCCGGGCCCCAAACCCCAGGGGCCAGGATGGCAGCCCTGAGTTTTCTGTACCCTAAGCTCTTGATGACTGTCAGAGGTCCTTGAGCATCATCTCTTTCGCCCGGCGATGTCAGAATCACTATGGGTGGGGTGAGGGGCTGACTGAAGATACCGAATCCGGGGCTCCAGCTCTGGGGGGGGGGGTCAGGTTCAGTGAGCTGCAGGTAGGGCCAGGCTTCTGTGCCTTTAACAGGCGCCCAGAAGATTCTGACCATCCGCTGGATTTAGAACCTACTGACTTCCTTTGGCTCCTTCGTTCTACAAGTGAGGAGAAAAGGGCCCACCACTTGCCCAACGTCCCAGGGCCAGTTATTGGCCCCGTCGGAATGGGGACCCAGAGCACTATCTGCTAGGCCCAGACGATCAGCCTCCCTACTGAAAGCCGCCTAGAGGCCCCCTCGCTGCATTCCACCTGACTCTACACCTGCCTAATGTCTTCCAGGCTCTATTTATTGGAAGCGTGCCAGGAGATGGCCCCGCGAGGCAGTGAGCCCCCAACCCAGCACACACACACACACACACACACACACACACACACACACGTAGGCACACATCCCTAACCACTCACATACAACTTCCTATTTGCTCTTTCCATGCACTTTACCCAGCACCTGCTGTAGGCCAGCCACTGGCCTGAGGATCCGGTGGCGAGCACAGTAAGGAAATACAGGGCCTGCCCTCCTGCACCTTCCTGTGTAGGTCAGTGAATCTGGGAACTTCTCACCAGACTGTGCAGGTGGGCCTCGTGGCTGTGGGCCTGGGAACTCAGGAGACACTGAGCAAAGTAAGGTGGACCCGTGTCCCCCTACATGCTCCCAGGCATCCCTGGCCTTAGCGTTACCTTTCACACTGGAAGTATCTCAGCCCGGCAGTGGGTGCTGACAGCAAAGAGGCCTTGTGGACTAGCTGAGAGGAGCCCCCAGGTACCCAGTAGAGGTCAAGGAGAAAGAGCTGAGAGACTGTTTCCTCCCTAAACTCCTAAGCTCCCCAGATGCCTGCATGCCACAGCCCGGGACAGAAGGACCGGCTAGAACGTTCGTCTCTCTAATCCCAGACTGGATGTTCGCTCGGGGACCGTGGCTCAACCTTGCAGAGGATGCTTTACTTCCCTGGGCCTTAGATTTACCGTCTTCTCTACGAGGAAACATTCCAAGTTTTTCCTGTTGTGATAATACAAGATCACACGTGAAGGTTCCTTGAGAGCCAGAGCGCTGGAGAGAAAAGAAACACGGAGGTTGATGCTGATTGTTCCGGGATTGAAAGGCGAAGACGGTGGGGAGTGGAGCTTCCGGAGACCTTGCCCAGGAAGGGTTATGTTTTGTTCTGCTGGAGAAATAAACTATTTTGGGCCAGACCCCCGGGCTGGACCACCCGGATTGTGAGAAATGGCCAATGGGCGTATGTGTTTTGGAAGTGGGGAGAGCGCAGAGTCTAAAGCCTCTCGTGGCGCCAATAGCCGAACGGCAGCCCCGACCGCCCCAGTCAAGTATAATGAATAGATGCTGTCGGCATTTCAGAGTTGCTTTCTGAGCACAGTTTGTTTACTTCTGCTGTCTTGGTAAGCAAGGAGGCTCAAGTCCCTGGCCATGGGGAGTCAGCCAAGGGCTCCCTGGGGCTGGCCCGGGCCGGACGCCCGTGGTCTTCGCCGGGCGTGGTCTGCGACATGCTCTGTGTACTCAGACAAGTTGCGCAACTCGCCCTCCCCTTCCTGGCAGGGGAGGGGGCACTTCTGTGTGCAAAGGGCTCTGAGCCACTGGAGGGGAGCCCGGTTAGCAGAGCTGGTGAAGATCATGACAGCGCAGCATGGTCGGACGACAAAGGAATCTTGCTGGAGCGTCGCCTGCTCCATCCATCCTCACTTCTAACCAGGAAGTCCCAACACCAGGAGGCTCCAGGATGTCTGAGAACTTTGTGGGTCCCAGAGATGGGAGGCCCAAGTCTACGCAGCACCGCCGACTTCTCATGTCTCTGAATGTCAGTTTCATGGGCTGTGATGGACGCTTATCCTGAAGGGATGTAAGTCTAGCCCAGTTGAGGCCGGCGCTCTGTGAAGGTTAGGGGTTGGTATCAGGGAAAAGCACGGGCAAGCATTGCCAGTTTAAGTTGTTAATTACAGGCAGCTTTCTAAATGGGGATTAGGCAGAGCAAGGGTGCTGGGAGGATTATCACACTACTGTAATCACACTACTGTAGCTACAAACGCTTCCTGTGCATTATCTATGTGCCTTATCTACTTTACAGGCATTCCCTCAATTAATTCTCACCGTGATCCTAGGAAGTAGGCTATTATCCTTCCCATTTTAACAGGGTGCCAAATAACACCGCTAATGAGAGACCGGGCAGGGATTCGCACTCACGTCTGCGATTAGAGTGTAAGTGTTTCACTGCTACCTGAACGCCTCCCTGTGGGTGACAGGAGTCTTGGGCCCATGGGGGGCACTTACTGACTAGTGACTGTCTCCTCGTTGGCTCCCACCTTTCCCCTCCATTCCCACCGTGGCTCTTAGGCCTCATTACTTCCTCACTGATTTCCCTCCTCCCAGGGTCTCCCTTCCCCAAGACCACCACCAACACCCATTCTCAAACCCAAGGCTCACATCTCCCCTGCTCTCCAGGCCAGACATAGCCATTCCAGTTTAAGAAAGCAAATTTGACTTCAGAATAATAAGGGGAAAGGAAGAAGGAAGGGAGGGAGGGAGGGAGGGAGGGAGGGAGGAAGAAAAGAAAGAAAGAAAGAAAGGAAGGAAGGAGAAATAACCAGAGACACAGAGGTTTAGATATGTAAATGTTTATTACCACCTTGTATGTAGTAGAAAAAAAATGCAAAGAACATGGGTGTTCAAGAATAAGAGATTCTTTTGTCAAATAAATAACACTAAATATAATAGAATAGCATACAGGCATGAAAATACTTAATTAAAGTCATGGCCTCATTACGCAATAAACTCCACATAAAAAATCAGGATATAATGGAAAACACATAGTATGACCTCATGTGTGAAAAATAATCACATAGCATATCATATGTAATAATTATATATCACATATCTATCTGCATAGAAATAAATGTAGAGGGAGGGAAGTACACCAAAATGTTAACAAAGATTATCTCTGCCAGATGGAAACATGAAAGGTGATATTTGTTTTCTTCTTCATAATGAGCTGTCCTTTCACATTTTTCTTCACTGAACACATTTTTGTAATAAAAACCAAGGGGTGTGTATGTGTTAAGAACAGAAGCCTTGTGGTGTCTGGGTGGCTCAGTCAGTTAGGCGTCTGCCTTCAGCTCAGGTCATGATCCCAGCGTCCTGGGATGGAGCCCGGTGATGTCAGGCTTCCTGATCAGCAGGGAGCCTGCCTCTCCCTCTGTGGTCCCATCCCTGCTCATGCTCACTCTCACTCTCTCTCAAATAATAATAATAAAAAAGAACAGAAGCCTTGTGATGGGCTCCTGCTGCCAATGAAAGAAGCTCCAAGCCTCCACCCCCCCCCCGCCCCCACCCGTCAATAGGCTCCCAGTTGGCCCACCTCCCCTGTGTTCGGCTCTTGGACCTCCAGGTGCTGTGCAAACCTATTGTGTTTCCTGTGCCACACCCCCTTGCGCAGCCCGGCACCTGTGCACAGGTCATTTCTACCCCTGAAGGCCTTGCCTCCCCTCCTCTCTGTGATAGAATTCTATCCTCCATCCCAAGGACCACCTGCATCTCCTGCCCACCCATCACAGCTCTGTCCCCACCGACAGTCCCCTCCCTTCCCTTGCTGCCCTCTCTGTCTCCATGATCATGGCATATTGGACGGGCATCTGTACCTGTGCCGCAGAAACCGGGTGCTTAAAAAGGGCCAGGTTGAGTTCAGTTGAATGACATTGCGGTTGGGGGCCTGGTAGAAGCAGAGCTGATGTAAGGACACCTGGGCCCGGTGTCCCCTCCAAGGACGGCAGAGACCTCCACTGCTGCTGATGCCTCCGGGCCATCGCACGGCTGCTCAGGCCCCACAGGATATAATGGAAGATAAAGTCTTCCACGGCCCCATTGGAGGGCAGGGTTGTGGACAGAGCTGACTGGTGAGCTAGGAGGGTGGGAATGGCCGTGCTTCCCGTCCCTGGGGCAGGGCATCGGGTGACCCACAGCCCCAGGTTGCCCAGGACTGAGGGGTTTCTTGGGGCATAGAGCTTTCCATGCTTAAACTCAGAGAGTCCCGGGCAAACTGGGATGGTTGGTTGCCCTAACTGGGTGTGAGCCCTACCTGTGGGCCTCTGGGACCGGCCTGCTGCCACACAGGGTCACCTCCTGAGCCGGCTGCCCTGGTCACCACAGCGTGGTATGTGGGATGGGGCAGCCCTGCGCCCAGGTCATGAGACAAACAGCATTTTGGGCCAACACGGGACCGGCACTCAGCCTGGAAAACTATTTGTTCCCTCAGAGTTCTCTCTGTACCTTCCCACTCTGGGCCTCTCCATTCTTCCAGACCAGTCCTGGCCCAGGACGCCTCCTCCCAACCCCCAGGATGCCTCCCCCGCATCCTTTCCGGTAGTGACATCCACCACCGTTTCAAGGACTGGCTCCGGCCAGCCCCTCGAGGCCTCCTCCATGCCCCCGCCCACAGACGGGCTCCCCGCTCCTCTGGGCTGAACTCTCCCTTCTCCCAGCTCCTGAGCAACGTCCTCCCTTCATTTCTGCCTTCATTCACTCGTCCAGGGAGAATGAATCCTCTGGTGTTGGGTTAAGAGTCCTTGCTAGAGTCCCACTGACCCGGCTGAATCCTTGCTCCCCCATGTAACAGCGGCTGTGTGATTCTGGAGAAATCACTTCACTTCTCTGGGCCTCAGTTTCTTAACAGAAAACATGGGAGTTATAAGAATTAACAGGGGCCTCCCAGTGTTGCTGGAGCATTACCCGCTCCGGTCTGAACTCAGATCACGTAGGACTTTAATCGTTGAACAAACGAACCTTTAATAGCTGCTATTAAATAGTTGAACAGTTCTTGGATCAATGCTTGGCCCAGAGTAAGCACTCTACCGTTTGCCCCTATTAAGAGCCTGCTGTGTACCACATACTTTGAGGGAGCAGGAATACACGGATGACAGGTGCTGACCGTCTAGCCGACAGGCAGACAAGGAAGCCAACTGCCACGCAGGGTGACTAATGGAAGAGCTCCGGCCGTGCGGGGGAGAGCGGCTACTCAGTCCGGACTGGAGGCAGAGCCCCGGAGGCTCCTCCGAGGTATTGAGCCAACAATGCAAAAATGTGCAGGAGGAGGGGATGCAAAGGCCCGGGAGTGTGGGGATAGGGGCTGTGGCACGCAGGGGCCCCGTATGTGCGGACTGTGCCGGCAGGTGCGAGAAAGAGCCCCAAGGAGCCTGGACTTCCTCCGTGGCCGTGGGGAAGCCCCAGAGGTTTTAAGCAGGAGAATGGATTGCATTCTGGACAGAACACACTGGGGGACCGTGGCCCGCAGACTGGAGCAGAGACTGGAGGAGGCCAAGCTGGGGTTCCCCGTGTAGCCTTGCAGCAGCTTGGTGCACAGCAAAACACAGCCTTACCAGGGCCCCGGGGCTCTGGGCCTGGGAGGACACCCCACCACGGCACCTACGTATTCCCACCTTCTGGGAAAGGCCAGATCTCAGAGTTGTGTGCCGTAAGGCCCTACAGATGTACCCCATTCCCTCCTGCAGCACTGCCCGCCTGTGGATTCCTAGTCTGGCTCCTCGCACTGGCCTCCCTTCTTGTCCTTCCAACAGGCTCACTCTTGCCGAAGCCTCAGCCCCAGCCTCGACTCACCGTGACCTGAGCAAGCCCATCCCTTCTCCCCTGTCTCCCCGCCCCTAGCTTCGGAGGCCTCCCAGTTGCTGGGCTGGGACTTGCCCTTTCTCATTTTCCCATCCATGACTCACGCATCAGGCGGGGGTGAGGCCGGGGCTGCCAGGGCAGGGGGAGAGAAGGCAGCAGCTCCTCCCTGGCCTTCCGGCGTCCTCAGGCCCAACTGAGCAATTTTTCCATTTCGTGCATGTCTGCTGGCACCGTCAGGGCCTGTTTGTGCCCCCAGAGAGGCCTTGACCCTACTCTGTGGCCCAGCCAAGCATTCCGAGGGTGAAGGCCTATGCTCCATTTTTAGAACTCAGAGTTGCGAGAGCAGTGCAGACACCCCTGAATTCAGGAAGCAGGGTGTCCCCACCCCAGGAGACGACTCCCCAGAGGTCACAGATCTTTAAAAAAAAAAAAAACTAAATTCATCATGTGAGCCCCCATCTCTGTGCTGTGAGTTCCTGGAGACTTCAGGAAGCAGTGGGACTTCCAGATGGGAGCAGAGTTCCTCCCCATGGCAACAACCACATCTCTATTAGTGTATATTGAGGGCCTGCTCCATCCCAGGGTCTGTGTGAAGGGTTCTAACTGCAGCACACCCTTCTGCGGGGCAGGGACTCTGCTAGCAAGGGGAGAAACGGAAGCGGGTTCGGGCAGCAACTAAAGCACAGTTGGAACCGACAGTGCTGTGTTCCAGAAAAGTAGGGAGCGCCAGAACCCGGAGTTGGCCTCCTCCTCCGTCCCATGGGCCCCCTACCCTTGACAGCCCCTGCTGGCTGCAGCCACACCGCCCTTTTCAGCCAAGCTCCCGAAATGACCCTGGAGACTCCACCGAGGCCGCTACGGGACAGGGCACAGGAGGAGAGCCCGGCCTTCCCCAGCTGCTCAGGCCAGCCCTCCAGGCACCAGCTGGCATTTTATCTCTGCACTGGACGCTGGGCTCCTCGGGGCGAGGGTCAGACTGTGGGCTCCTCATCCCGGCCTCGCCAGCGCCAAGCCTCTAAGAGGCATTTAGTACAGGTTTGGGTTGCCTTGCATCCCACTCCCATCTGCTCCACTCTCGTACTTCTGAGGGCCTGGATACCCCTTTTCTTCCTTCATGTCAGAATCCCCACCATCAGTCACCTTCGAGCTGGATTGGAAGAGCAAGGATTGTATTTTAGAGGTCCTCTTATTCGATGGAGAAGCTAACCTTTTCCCATTCTCCTGGCTCCCTCGAGGAAGGGGTGGCAGATGCCATTTTCTCACACACACACCCATATAAACCTGGGCACGCTCCCTTGCCCAGGGCAGACATCACCAAATGATCACAGCACGCTAGGGGAGCCCCGAGCCTTCTCAGCACCGATCAGGGTTGACATGGAAGATGACGCTTCCTTGCCATACCGGGATTTAGCTATTCATGACATGGGTATAAAGCCTCATGAGGTAATGACTGAGATATTTGTAAAAAAACTCCTTTGTAATTTGTAAGTTCTTTTTCAAATGTGAGATATCATGCATGTAGCAGATGAGAAAGATGCTCCCAGGGACTCTGGGGTCCTGGGACACAGGACGAGGTTTGGGTTGGAAACAGGATCTGATGGGGGAACAAAGCAGGTTAGAAGCAGAGAGGTTATTAAGAGGTTTCAGATTGTTGAAGGGGGCATGCGGCCTCCTTGTCCCTTCTGGAGACTCTGCAGCCGGCCGCTGCTTTGCCCCAGGGAAGGCCAGACGCAGTGGACCACAAATGGAAGGCAGCCTAAACTGCCAGCCACAGCATGAAAAGATCTCGAGGGTTCCCCAATTAATAGTTTCTGTATAACTCAGGCAGCTATCACTCTGCACTTCAGGTTCTCCTGTGCTGGAATTATTCCTCCTAAACCACCGCACGAGGAGGACTGACTGCACAAACGTACGAAGCCTGAGTATATACATGACAGGGAGACAAGCTCTGCCCAGAGCGCTGAGCCAGCTCCCGGGATGGCAAGGGGGCCATGGCCTTCCAGAGAAGCATCGACAGAGGCCGAGTCGGCCGGTAGAACATCCCTCCGTCCTTCGGGTCCCTCCTGCCCGGGACCACTGAGGCCATGCCTCCTGGGGTTGCCATGTCTCCCCTCCCCAGGCTGGAGATTTCAGAATGGGCTGTAGAATGGAAAAGCACGGGTGGGAGAGGGAGCTTCCAAGCACTGCATCTTTGTAGGCAAAGAATTCCACGCGGCAAACAGTATGGTCACTGCCCTCTGTGGGGCATCTTCATTTTGGGATAGGCATGAAATGGTAATGATCAAACCCCCACCCCACCCCCACCACCTCCAGGCCGAGCACCACAGTGGGGGGGAAGATGGGCAGGAGGTGGGGGAAGAAGTGTGCAAAGAGAAGGCCTGGATGGGTGGGGGTCCCAGAAGGACCTAAGCAGCAGGAGACCCCCACGTGTGGGCCTCGGGGCCCATCAGCTCCCCCCACCATGGTGAGTCCAGGGGTGATGCCAGGGTGAGTCCCCCTCTGGGTATCAGGCTGGCCTCCCGCATCCTGAGGTGCTAGCTGGGCACCCACGGGCAAAAGTCCCCCTCCAGGCACGGCACCCAGCTGGGGACCGAGAGCAGTCTGCAGAACAGATGACAGGGCCGCTGGGGAGGGGACGCTTTGATGCCAGCTCTCCAACAGGAGACACAAGTCAGGCCCGTGGCTACAAAGCCCTGACCTGGGAACGTCCTGAGAGTCTGAGAGTGTCCAGGGGCTGAATCTTCATCCTCAGCCCCACGTGGCCTTCTGCCCTCCTCCCCAGGCCCCGTCCATTCCTTCAGGTCCAACGCCTCCTCCGCACGACCAAGGCTTCTGCCTCGACACGGGGAGCAGAGTCATGCCGCGGGAGCCCAAACGGGCATGAAAGCTGGCGAGAGAGAACAGCAGTTAGGGCAGGGGCGGACCCGGGGTAGTGAGTATCCACCACGAGCTCTTTCACACCAGACCTTCTCCACAGCAGGAAAGGCAGGAAATAGTATGTGTGAGGAACAGCTGGGATCCACGGCTGGGATCCACGGACGAAGCTGCGGCCTCCTAGCCCCCCGGAGGCCGGAGGGTTCCATACGGCTCAGCTCTCAATACAGCACGTCTGCCTTCAGCCCAGCCTCTCAGCTAACCCTCGCTATGGTCGACAGGGGGTCAAAGGGGTAGACGGTGTCCGATGGGGCTCCCGGGCTCCCTGGGACTGTGTTAAGGTGGGGAAGCTGGAGGACCGGAGGGTGAGGTAGTGTGGGAGGTGGTAGGGAGGGTCAGGGGGGTATGGGCTTCCACCGGAAATAAAAACCTGAGTGGTATAAATCCCTCCCCGGCCCTGCTCCCAGTTCCCACGGGGAGGGAGTGGCATCTGGGGAAGAGGGCACCGGGCCGGGAGCCAGAGCTTCTAGGTTCTATTCCTGGTCCCTCCCCTGGGCCTTCCTGACCACAGATCTGCCCCTCACCCCCTGCCCTACTGCTCGAGGAGGATCAAGACATCACAGATAACAAATCATTACCCCATCCCGCACCTGTCCACCCACCCTGCCCCAGTTCCCCACCCCCTGCTCCAGCTTCTCCTCCTCCGGCCAGGCTGGGCATTGGCCGGCACTCAGGGGCAGGCGGACAGGCCCACTCCCCCTTGGCATCGGTGGCCCGGACTCTGGCCTGGCCTGTCCACTCTCTAACACCTCGGGTCTGCCAGCAGCTCAGCCCCAGGACCCAAGAGCCACTGTCAAGAATGGGTAGTGGAGTCCCGGCCCAGCCCAGTCAGACCCTCCCCCTGAGGCCCCACCTCCAGAGCTGAGTTCTGTGCCCAGCCCCTAATGACTCTGCTAACGGAAGGAGGTCATCGTTCTGCCCCAATTCCATGCTCAAACTCTTCTCTGTAGACTGTTGATCCTAGCACAAGGAGGGGGCAAACTTCAGTTCATCCCACACCTGGCTCTCTCCAGCTCCCGGAAAGCCATTGGAAGGGGGCGGGGGCTGCTGCAAAGCCTCAAGGGAATATTCAGGCCAGCCTCCCTGCACCTAAGCCCGGGTGGGGGGAAGTGGGGGAAGCCACTGTAGGGAGGCCCATCTCTCCTATCTTCCTCTCTGCCACCTGGATCACACAGGACCTCCCTGCCTGGGGCCCAAGGAGAATGTCCAGCTCTTGGTCTCCCTTGTTCAGACTGGGAAGCTCCTACTCCTTGTTGGCCCTAGGGTGGTTCAGCTTTGAAGTGGAATGCTGCCAGGAGTCCCTCATCCTCTGTGCAGGGGAAAGAGAAGGGAGATTGGAGAGAAAGAGGGTTCAGTCCCCAAAGGGCTTACCTGACTTGACCTCTGGGCACCGCAAGGTGGGGAGGGGCGCAGTGTGAAGGTGAGATGGTAAGCCTGGGGGTGTTTAGGACACAAGGGTCCCGGCCCCGAGGCTCTGCCTGGCCCGCACTGTCTGGATGGCCTGCTGGTTCTTGAACTTGACCAGGCCCAGGGTGATCTGGGCGTTCCAGCCAGGATCCTCGAGGGGGCAGCGGAAGTCGATCTCGCCGCCGCCCTCGGTCACCAGCGTGAAGTAGATGTGGCGCCCGGTGCTCTCCACGCATTCCACGGCCTTGATGCGAGCGAAGCTGAGTTCCTTGGGCCGGCCACCCGTGCCCTTGGCCTCGAAGAGCTGCAGCCCGCGCTCGGTAAGCACACAGCGCTTCCGCTTCCACAGCTGCAGCAGCCCGCCGCTGCGCTTCTCCAGCACGCCCTCCTTGAGCACCGTCGCCGCCGCCGTCATGGGCTCCCCGAGGTCGCGGGCAGGCTCTAGGCTGCGGTGGGCGCGGCACCCTTCCCGGCTCAGCCACGCGGGATTCTGGCACCCGGGGCCGGCTGGCCGCGCTCCCTGCCACCTGCGCCCCGACTGTGCCGTGAGCCCGCCGCGCAGTCCTCCGGCCACCGCCGCCCGCTCGGCGCCCGCAGCCCCCGCTCCGGCCCTCCGCCGCTCTTCCGCGCCGCTCGAGCCGCCCCGGCCAGCCACTGCCCGGTGCCCCCCGCCGCTTTCCGGCCCTAGAGCCCTGCTAAGCACCGGCTCCGCGCTCGCCCGCTCGCTCCGCTGGGTTCTGCCTGCGCGCTGGGCGGCAGCTCGAGGGATGTGCCCTTACATGTTCCGCCGCTCGCCTCCTGCGTCGCCCGCCGACCGGCCCGCCCGCCGCGCATTCCTGCGGCGGCCGGCCCTCCCCTCCGCGCCGCGCACCCGGCGGGGCCGGGCTCCGGGGGGGCAGGGCTGGGGGGCGGGGCCGCGGCGGGGGCTGGGTCACGCTCTGCAGGCGCTGGGCGCGGGGCGGGGGATGGCTGGTACCCACAGCGGGGAGGCTTACCCAACAGCCAGAGCCTCTCGGCCTACCGTCTGCCGCTTCTTGGAACCACATCTCCTCCAGGCCTTGGACGCAGGGGACGATCGTGGGGGAGACGGGAGACAGATCGTCTCCAAGATGAGAGGGTCGCTGCTTGTAAGAGGGGGTAGCCTTGCTCCGTGGTCGCGCGGTGCACCGGCTGGGACTTGCATAGTGGGCGCAGACATCTGCTGACTGCTTCCCAGGCGGGGAGAGCCCTGCCTCCGGAGCCCGTGCCCCCCTCTCCTAGCTTGGCCAGCTCCCCCTTGGCATTGTGGAAATCAGAAAAAACGAGGATGATCCTGGGGTGGGGTATGGGAGTAGGAATCAAGCCAGTGTTGGGTTCCTTCCCCTTCTGGACAGGGAAAAAGAGAGGCTGCCCAACTCTCTCTGCTGGGGCGACCCACCCCCTCCTACTCCCTCCCCGCATTCCCAGCTGGGGGAGAGGGGTAGAGAAAAGATAATGCGAGGGGCCCCCGGGTGGCTCAGTCGGTTAAGCGTCTGCCTTGGCTCAGGTCTTGTCTCAACGCTTCCTGCTCAGCGGGGTACCTGTTTCTTTTTCTCCCTCTGCCATTCCCTTCCCCTACCCCACTTGTGCCCTCTGACTTTCTCTATCTCCCTGTCAAATAAATAAATAAAATCTAAAAAAAAAAGGGCCAAGGCAAACCGAGCAGAGAGGAAGCTTGAGATCATTCAGCTTCCCTGTGGAGGCAGAGGGGACCCCACTGTGGCCCGGAGAGGTCACTTCCTGCAGGCTCGTGCCTAGCACACAGTTGGGGGGACGTGCACCAGCCATGACTGGAGTTAGTGGCAGGAGCACGAGCCTAACCCTGTTTGTCACAGCCCCTCTGGAGGATTCTGTCAACCTCCCTTGGAGCCACCTGAGACAAGGGACTTCCCCGGATTCAATTCGGAGCTGAAGGGGGATGGGGAGGGAGAAGGCTTCCATCCCTCATCTGGCCTTCAGGCTTTGTGTTAACAACCTCAACCCTTCCTCCGGGTTTGCCCTGTCCCCGCCCACCTTGTGCTGCTCCATTATCCTTCCATTTCCTCATCTGTCAAATGGAAAGATTAATTCAGTCTTTGTTCACGGAGCTCTGATGAATAAGTTAGATAACATTTGTGAAAGGCCTGGCAACTCAATAAACGTCGTTCCTCCCCTGCTCCCACTTGTACGGTCTTCAGATGAGGATGGGGACCCCAGGATTTGGCCAGACACGAGAAGATGGCTCTTCTAGGTCCTGATTCTGTCCCATCTGGGTCAGCTTCTCCAGCTCCCCCAGTTTCCTCAGGGCCTCGTCACTGCCATGTTAATAATAGACTATTATGGGAACAATAATAAGTATTAATGGCAGTAATAAGACCGCTTTGTCCCCACACCCCGTTTCCATCCTCCTGCCCATTGACGTAGAGCCTAACGGGCACAGGAAGGTCCAAGAGGAGAGAGGCGCTCCAAGTCAGGAGGTGGGGGAAGACAGCTGTCAGCTTCCCACCACAGCTCTTCAGCCTGTGGGCTGGGGGAGCACCCCCCACACACATACACACCCAGAAAGCGAACTCCCTAACCCCCAGAATGCCCCTCCCGGAGAGGAAGTGGCCAGCATCATGAAGGAAGAGAAGTGGCCAAGATAGGTGTCTCTTGAGGCCCCGAGGGCAGCACTTGAGAAAGCTCAAGGTACCCACAGCCCTGTCTTAGGGTACCTAAGATTAGGGACCCCCAATGTCTCAGCCTATCTTCCAGCCATGCCCTCCCATGGCTTCTCTCTCTGCACCCCCGCTCCTTCGTAGGAATCTCCTGAGTGCACCAATCTAGCACAGTCCTGCCGTGATCCAAAGGTCTACCCTTGAGGAGACAGGGCCCTGCGCCAGGCTGCTGACTGTGCCCCTAACTCTGTTTTTATCTCTACAACTTCAGCCTCTCACCGCACAGAGCCCAGGACTCACCAACTCTCTCTCCAATTCCAGGTTAATTCACAAGGTATTTGAAGGTCACAGAGCGCTCTCCGGTTTTTTATTCTCACAACAGATTGGAATTATTATTATTATTGCACTCATTTTCTTGAGGAGAAAAGTGAGCTCAGAGAGGTCAAGCAACCTAGATGGTCACACAGCTCTGTAGATGACAAAGCTGAGAAGAGGATGTGTGGTAGCTAAGAAGGCCCAGGATCTTGTGTTGATATATTGATACCCAAGGTTCTTTTCTCAGGACCCTGGAATCATGACCTGAGCAGAAGGCAGATGCTTAACCTACTGAGCCACCCAGGCGCCCCCCACTGGGTTCTTTTTACCCAAGATCCTGACACCCACACTTTCCTCTTCAGCTTACTGGAAGGAGTGGTACCAAGTTTTTGGACACAGGAGAAAGGGCAAAAAAGACAGGAACATTGGATAGCAAGATTGAGTGTGTAGAGAGGAGGCCATAGGAGGAAATTCAGCAGGCCATACTCTATTGCTGGACAGGTCTTTACCAACTAAACATCCAGTTCCCAGCGCCACCTCTCCCCAGTGTAGGTCCTGCTGGGAGTGCTATCCTCCAGTCTCATGACCTCCTGGAATAAGGGGAGGTGACTCACTCTAAATTTTCCCCCAGAATTGACATCCTGCCTGGTAGCCCCATCTGAGAGAGGCTTGGGCCCAAGTAATCCAACCTGACCCAGCAGAAGGATCAATAAGCATCGCTCCCTTCCTGCCAGGGTATCCCTAGACTGCCCCCGGGAATGGGAGCTCTGACTTGGCCTTCCTGGGGCACTCGGCGGGGGGCAATGCTGGGCCCTGGAGATACTCAGTTCTTACGGACTTGTTGACTGCGTGGGACTGCTGGACAGAATGTCCCTGGTTGCAGCCCAAAGCTGGCTCCACCTCTGCCCAGCCCAAAGGAAAGCTGATCTGCACAGTCAGCCAATCTGAGTCCAGCTGGAACAGACTAGACTACAAAATGGCCCCAGGGAATAGTGTGCTAGAAATGCTCTAGCTAGGTCTCAGCCATCGGTAGTGGGGAGGAGGGAGCCCTGGTCCCCCTGGAGGCTACTCAGGACTGGGTGGAATGGAAGATGGGAAAAAGAAGAGATAGAGGCCAGAAGGGAACCCAGAGGGGCATAAAGAGTAACCTAGCTTCTGTTTTCTACAATATTTACTTAATCTTCTAAATTTGGTTTAGTGGTCATTAATTGTTGGACTCAATCTAAATAAAATGCATCAAAGATCATTTTATTTACAAAATAGAATGTCTATTAATACTATGAAAATTGTACAACGGAAGTAAGATCGTGTCACTCCTTTTCCTGCAATCCACCAGAGCCTTCTCATCCCTGAGTAAAGCACAAGTCAGCGAGGCAGCCGCAGCACCCTACAAGACCTGCCCGCTACTCTCTGCCTTCAGTGCCCGTGCTCTCTGCCCTCCCTCCCCGGGCTCCAGCCGCATCCTTGCCACCCCTCCACAAGGCCTTGTCCTCAGGGCCTTTGCTCATGCTGTTCTCTGCTAGGACCGTTCTCCCCGGAGCCTCACATGGTACATCTCTTCACCTCCCTCAGCTCCTTGTTCAGATATCGCCTTCTCGGTGACGTCTTCCCAGACCGCCCTGCTTAACACTGCAACCCTCTCCCCACAGACACACCAGCACGTACACACACAGTCACGCTCATGCTCACAACATCCCCTCTCCTGCTTCATTTCTCTCTCTGGCCGCCATCTAAAACTCTTAATATTTTTCTTATTTATTATTTATCTCCTCTACTAAATGTAAGCTCTGTGCCTGCAGGGAATTTTATCCCGTTTTCTTCACCCTTGTGGCTTCAACACTGAGAATGTTACCTGGTGCACGGCAGGGCCTCAGTAACTAATTGTTGAATGAGGGAACGGAATGGAACCGATGAACAGTGGGAGCTGGAAAAATCATCATAAATGTAGCGCACAAATGCAAGATGTTAATAACAGGGGAAAGGCCTGGGGAGGGTGGGGAGACGTACATGGGAACTCTGTACGATCTGATCAATTTTTCTGGAAATCAAACCTGGTCTAAAAATCAAGTCTGGGGGCACCTAGGTGACTCAGTCGGTTAAGCATCTGCCTTCAGTTCAGGTCATGATCCCAGGGTCGTGGGATCGGGTCCCACATCGGGCTCCCTGCTCAGCGGGGAATCTGCTCTTTCCTCTCCCTCTATTCCCTCCCCCAGCTTGTGCTCTCTCTCGCTCACTCTCTCTCTCAAATAAATAAATAAAATTTTTAAATAAATAAATAGAAAAATCGAGCCGATGACTTAAAAACAAAACAAAAAACAAAAATAAATAGTTAACAGTAGTTCCTCTGGGGAAGGTGAGGAGAGAAGATCAAGACTCACTTTTTCATTGTTCATCATTCTGTACTGCTTGATTTTTATTTATTATTTTCTTACCATCTGCATGTTTTGCTTCGCTTAAGAATCCAGTTAAATGCACAATACATTAAGTGTTCATACGCGATGGAGCAGTTAACAATAGCGAAACAGACCTACAGGTCTTAATAGAGAGAGATGTCTAAAATACATTGTTTTGTGGGGAAGACATTTCAGTACAGTGAGTGTCATAAGAGGCAGAACTTGATCCCAAACAAGCAAAAGTTTGTGCCTCGCTGTTGTACAGGTTATATCTGGAAGGATCCACACTGATGTGTTAGCTGTGGAACCTCCAGGATGTGGCTTGATGGCAGGAACATGCTTGTTACTGTATGAGCGTGTTTCTACAGGCGTTCCTCCTTTTATTGTACTTCGCGGATAGTGTGCTTTTTACAAATGGAAGGTTTGTGGCAGCCCTGCATCGAGCAAACCTATCCGCCCCATTTTTCCAACAGCGTTTCCTCGCTCTGTGTCTCTCTGTCACATTTTGGTAATTCTTACAACATTTCAAATTTTTCATTATTATTATATTTGTTATACTGATCTGTGATCAGGGATTGCAACTCAAGTGAAAGCTCAGGTATTGGGGGCACTTGGGTGGCTCAGTCAGTTAAGCCCCTGCCTTCGGCTCAGGTCATGAGTTCAGAGTCCTGGGATCGAGTCCTGCATTGGGCTCCCTGCTCAGTGGGGAGCCCCCTTCTCCCTCTTCTACTCCCTCAGCTTGTGCTCTCTCTCACCATCAAATAAATAAATAAAATCTTAAACAAAAAAAAGAAAGCTCGGGCAATGGGTAGTATTTTTTAGCAATAAAATATTTTTTAATTAAGGTGTATGTACAGTGTCTTTTTAAACAGAATGTTATTGCATACTTACTAGACTACAGTATGGTGTAAACATTACTTTTATATGCACCGGGAAACCAAAAATTCATTTGACTTGCTTTATTGCAATATTTGCTTTATTGCAGTGGTCTGGAACCAAGCCCACAGTATCTCCAAGGTATGCTTATATATGGTTTGGATGTCACACACATGTATTACACCTATTTTAAAAACAAAATAAACACATATGTGTTACGTATATTTTTAAAAATTAAACAAAAACCTGGGGCCAGCTTGAAAGCAAGGGCCAACTTGGAGACTTAAATGGCAGTCCACTGGCCACAAGATCTCCCCAGGGTGGGCAGTGCAGAACCTTCTGGAGGGCGGCGTGCATACACTACAGCAGAGCAGCCTCTGGGGCTGAGTGTGCAGCCTCTCCTGTGTCCGTGGTTCCCTCACCCATTCCCCATCCTGGAAAACCCAGAACAGGCAGCTTTCCCCATTGGCCCCTGGCAACTGGAAGGGGAAGGCTCATCTAGGCTGCCTGGGTTTGACCCCAGTAAGGAAGAGGTGGTGTGGTGCAGACAGTGCTTCTCTGATTCTAATGGGCAAAGAGATCACCTGGGGATCTTGTAAATGCAGATTCTGATGCAGTAGATCTGCGACGGAATCTGGAGTGTGCGTTTCTAGAAGCTTCCATGTCACATTGGTGCTGCTAGGCCTTGGAACACACTTGAACATCAAGGATCTAGAGCAGGGGTTCTCCAGCAGTGTGGTAGCAGTATCAGCATCACCTGGGAACGTCTTAGAAATGCAGATTCTTGGTTGCATTGCAGACCCACCAGAAATTCTGGGTTTGGGACCCAGCAATCTGTGTTTTTTTTAATGAGGCTTCCCCATGATTCTGATGCATGTGAAAGTGTGGGAATGCTGTGTGTCGAGAAAGGAGCCCTCAGTCAGGAGACAGAGACAGGGCAGCTGTATTATAGCTCCAGCTCGGGGACACCTCGAACAAGTCACTTGTCTCTCATCTTGTGCATCTCGTCTAGCTTGTATTAGATTTGCAAGAAAGCCTGGTGGGGGGAGGGGCAGGATGGAGGAGTGGGGGCGGGGTAAGGAACTCTATCGGTCACCTTCTCTTTGGGTAAGACCAGAACATTGCTAGTTCCTCCTCAACCTCCACAGTCCCAGATTCATGGGGTCAGAGAGCTCCTGCTCACTTGGGTTTCCCACAGCCCTGCTCCTCCCTCCCCTCCTCCCTTCTGGCCTCAGCCCACGCCCTCCAGTCCGCAGGTCCCTCCCTGCCCTCCTCTCCCTGTCCCTGGAAGACCCACCCCCCAGCTGACCTGTCCCCCAGACTTCTCCTGACCTGCCCGCACCCCTTTGATGTAGAGTCCTTTGTTCTAGAGCTTTGGGGTTTCCTCGGATCTCTGTTTCTCTAAAAGGAAACAGAAGAAAAAACTGATCAAGGCTTCAAGCCTAAGGATTTGGGTTTTACAGGCACCATTGCAACAGACCTCAGTGGGCCTCAACCCTGCAGCCGACCCGCCCAGGCTTGCTCCTGGGCCGGGCTCTCTCGGTGGAAATCCCCTCCCACGCTCAGCCCTTTAACCACTTTCTAGCCCAATAACTTTCTTGATTCACCAGGGATCCCTTTCGTCTTGAGAGCGCCCACTGCCCCCTCTCTGATGGGGCTGAGTCTGGGCTTGAAGGCATTTGATCCCAGCTTGGGTCTGGCAAAGATTGGACTTGTGGGCCTGGGGATCAGGTTGGGGCCTGCAGAATTTTCCCTTTTCCCATGTTGTTCCGGCATCTGGGTGCCTGTGTTGGAGGAGCAAAGGGGCTGCCCTGGTGTGACCCTCGTCCCTGGGAACAATGGGCTGAAGGGCAAGGACAGCAGAAAATAGGGATCTAGTGGCTTTAACCAACTCGCCAGTAATAGCTGGGCGAACCTGTACACATCAATTGCTTTCTATTCCATAGCTTTCTTTGTCTGTTCTTTTAACACAAATCATGTGTTTCAAGTGCAATTAATACTTGAATGCATTTTTGTTGCAAAAAAAATCAAAACAGAAAATATCTTTTCATCACCCTTCCAGTGGTCCCCTGGCCCCCACTGACAACAGCCCCCTGGTAAGGGTTTGTGCCAGACATTTGTCTTTACTTCACACACATTTGCACCCAGAATATTTTAAGGCAGTGTTCTCATTGGTCATGGGAGGGGTTGGCTGGACAATTCATAGGTCCCCTTCCAGCTCTGACATTTTCTGTATTTATGAGTGGCTCTTCCCTCCCCTCCTAAAGAGCAACCATTCAAGGGATCTCAATACAATTATGCTGTGGAAGGGGGGTGGGTGGGGAAATGCATAGAAGAAAGGATGGAGGGAAAGATAACAGTGTTAATGATAGTTCCTCTGGGACAGGGGAATATAGATCTTTTTTTTTCCTGCTTGCCTTTGATTTTCAAATGTTTCATAGTGAGTGATTGTGAATTTTCATGAGTATCACTTTCATAATTGAGAAGTTCCTATATAGTGCCATTGTCAAGATCAGGCAGGAAAGGCAGTGAGTTGTCCCAGGGGGAGGGGAGGTTCTCCTAACTGGTACAACAGGGTCCAGACTGACCGAAACTCTATCCTGATACATTTGACGATCTGCAAATGGGTTTGATGATAGCACCTATCTCTCTGGGTTACCGTGAGTATTAAATGAATGAACACATTTAAGGTCTTCCAATAAGCTAGGCATACAGTAAATCCAAGAGATGAGAAAGTGATACTTTCTGTCACAGGGAAAAAGGATATGATAACATGCACAGTGGGTCATAAAGAGTTCTGCCCACAAGTGACACAAATTCCTTCTCATCTTAATTTGGAAGCCAAAGCAAGCCACGTGGCCACATCTAACTTCAAGAGGAGAGACATGGAACCCTCCCGTGTGCCCAGAAGATGGGGAATATCTATAAAGAGCAATGCGGCCACCCTGGGACCAGTTGGTGTCCCCAGGAGCCTGGGTGTCCAGGGACTTCCCTTCACTCCTTGATTAGAGAGAATCAAGCCCTTGGCCCAGGACCAAGCCCTTGAACCCTCTGGAGGAGTCAAGTTGAGGTCAGCAGAGTGGAACTGTAAAAGGCTCGGGGCAGATGCTTCGGAAAAGGGACCAAGGGCTTGTCTGGGCAGGAAAAAATGCCCACTAAGGGCTTTATTTACCATAATCTACTTCCTGAATTTTCATGGCCTTTCGGGCGAGTCTTCCTAGGCCCATAAACTCAGAACATCAGAGTTGGGTGGGCCCCCCAGGACCTGGCTGCTCAAGTGTGGTCCCAGGATCGGCAGCATCAGCACCACCTTCTCCTGGGAGCTCGTGAGAGATGCTAGATCTCGGGCCCCACCCCAAACTACTGAATTATAATCTGCATTTTAACAAGATCCCCAGGAGATTCCTATGCACATTAAAGCCTGAGAAGTACTTCTCTAGAATTAATTTAGGCCAACATCTTTATTTCACGGAATAAGAGGTTGACACCCGGAGGGGAGGAGTCTTGGCTCAAAGTGATACAGCTGGTTCCAAGGTTCACTCCACTGCTCGCCAGTGATTTTGTATAAGTCACTTAAAAAGTCACTGAATCTCAGTTTCCTCCTCTATGATAAAGGGATTATATAATCACTTCATAGTGCTGATGTAGGGATCAAGTAAGACAACATCTAGACCAGTGCTGGGACATAGCCCATACTACGTGCTCAGTAAATGTGAGCTACTGCTATGGTCCTAACTCACTGTTCTAATATCACATCACATACCTCCTGGCACATGCAGTGTCTTCTAAAGGAAGAAGGAGCAGGGAGTGGGGCATGGACCCAGTTGCCTGTGTTTATATCCTGCTCTGTCATTTGACCTTGAACCCAGGTCCTAAATTGTTCTTTGGTTCTTGGCTTCAGTTAGATCATTCGTAAATGGATATAATGAAGGCCCCTATTCATAGAGTTATTTTAAGATTTAAATGAATTAATACATTTAAGGTCTTCAAATAGACCATGGTATATAGTAAATGCACAAGATGAATGAGCCATCCCTCCAAAATGTCCAAAAGAGGAAGTCTAGATTGGATGGAGCCAGGCCGCAGGGAGAGGAAGGATCTTTCTCAGAAGGGGCTGCTTCTGCTTTGGCCCCTTGACCTACTGCAAGTCCCCGGGTCTGCTTCTCCAGCGCCTGAAGGACAGCCCCCAACCCCGGGCTGGGTCTTTCTTTCTCAACTGATGAGATGGCCTCACCGGGCTCCCTGGTGCCCCCATCAGGAACGGCGGAAAGGCCAGAGAATTTTTGTCCTGGAGACCCACAGACTCCAGCAGGTGAGGCAACTGTTTTCAAATCTTGGAAGCCCTATCACCCCCGAGAGGAGTTAGACCTGCTCCAGATGCCTGGAGGGGGCAGAAATAGGAAGCTTCAGGAAGCCCTCGCCAGTCATTACAACTGTTCAGAGGCAGCTGCAGCTGCCAGGCGGGGCACCAGGCTCACCTGAGAGGTTATCTAAATACCAATTCCAAATACAGATTCTCAGACCCCACCCAGGCCAGCTGAATCAGAATCCTTAGGGGTGCGGCCAGGAGTCTATTTTAAAAGCCTTCGGTAATGTCCGTAATGATTCTCGTCATTTTGGTGAGCCCGGGGCCTGGGCATTAGGGGAGGGGAGAGGCGAGGAAGGAGCGAGAATCAACCAGTAGATGATCTGAGTTTTCTCTCTTGATCCTGACCGTCTTCCTCCCTTGATCTAGGTCTGGAGAACATGACCTCACTGGGTTTCTGCCCCCCTCTAAAGGATTTCTGTGCCCTTGACTCAGAGATCACTCCCAAAACCTACTGGCAGCTCTAACCCCCTCATCCCTGTACCCCTACCCATAACACCCATGGCTCCTTCTGGCCCTTCTCCACCCTCATGGTGGAGAGGGATGCGGAGATACCGCAGGGTCGTAAAGAATGCAAATCCCCCACTAGGAATTTATTATCCGGGGTTTGCAGGCCAGCGCCCTCTCGCTGCACAAATTGAGGTACCCCGGGCCAAGGGGGAAAAGGAGCTGGGTGTGGGATCCGCAGAAAGGGAACGCCCGCCTTGTGCCCCGACGTCACAGCGCCACCTGGTGTCTCCGGGTACTACGCCGGCGCTGCGCCAGCGGATGGAGGGCCCCCTCACTGCTGGTGGACTCTCCGTTTCCCCGCCTCCGAGGCGGGGGGAGGGGGGCTCCTTTCCCTCGAACCCTCCCGCTCCACCCCGTCCTACACCGTCCAGAGGGTGCTTCCGGGCCAGTCACCTCCGCCTACAGCCGTCTGCCTTTATTCCGGTTTCGCCCCCAGGAAGCGCGTCCAGCCTCCGCCCCACCTGGGGCTACTCTGGAAGGCCTGCCGTCCCGTAGTGAGCTAGTGTCACAGAGGCTAGCTCGGAAGATGGCTTTGTGCCAAGCACCCACCTCCAGAAGCCAGCAGGGGGCAGCCTATCTCCAGATTTGGACCCCAATGGCTCCCATCCAGGCCATTCCTATAGGCCCCTTCCAGAGGCTACTGTGACCACGTTTGTAGAGCCTTCTTTCCATCCATCCATCCATCCATCCATCCTCCCCACACAAACCCTTCCCGGAGAACTTCCCGTTGGCAACATCCTGCTTTGGACCTAGAGAATTTATCAGGACAAGGTGACCTGGTCCCCACCTGGGGAACTCACAGCCCACGCTGCACTCTCCTCCAGCTCTTTTCCCTGTCACCTCGCACTTCCCTAGTGTTCTGTACCACTAATTGGTCTTCTATGCGTTTAGGTCCCACTCCCAGAGTCACAAAGAGGGGTCTGTCAAGGCCACTGTTGGATCTGGTCATCTGGACATTACGCATACAGGGCCTGTTATTGAAGTCTCTGCTTCTCGGTGTTTCGTTGGGTGTCCCTAGGATGAAGGGCACTGCAACCGCTCCAATAAACTCTATTTACAAATCAGGTCAGCCTTCCGTGGGGCGGACTGCGGGGGCCAGTCTGTGTCCCCCTCACAATTCCTATGTTGAAGTCCTAACCCCCAAGGGGAGGTACTAGGAGGTGGAGTCTGTAGCAGGTGGTTAGGTCACGAGGGCAGAGCCTTCCAGAATGGGATTAGCGCCCTTGTCAGGGAAGCCTGAGCGCTGCCCCTCCTTCCTGTGAACACAGGGCAGAAAGCCGGCCAGGAACCAGCAAGCGGCTCCTACCAGGCACTGACTCTGCCAGCACCTTGATCTTGGACTTCCCAGCCTCCAGAATTACGAGAAATAAATTTCTGCTGTTTATAAGCCACCTGATTTGTGATACTTTGTGGTAGCAGCCCGGACTGACAAAAACAGAAATCGGAACAAGGAAGGGGAGTGTTTCCATAACACATACTTAAATATATGGAAGTGGCTTTGAAACCGGGTCATGGACAGAGGCGAGAAGAGTTCTGAAATGTCTGCTAGGAAAACACCTACACTGCTGTGACGGGACCTGTAAAGGACATTCTCGTGAGAGCTCAAAAAGAAAAAAGGAGAACTGGAGAAAGCCCCAGTCATCTCAGAGAATAATGACTAATAATTACAAACGGAATGTTGGTAGAAATAGGGATGGTAAAGGCCATCGTGACAACAAATGAGAAACATGTTAGTGGAACCTGGACAAAAAGCGATCCTTGTTATAAAGTGGCAATGAACTTGGCTCCATTGTGTTCGTATTCTAATGTGTGTGTGTGTTTTTTAAAGATTTTATTTATTTATTTGACAGAGAGAGAGAGAGATCACAAGTAGGCAGAGAGGCAGGCAAAGAGAAGGAGAAGCAGGCTCCCTCCTGAACAGAGAGCCTGATGTGGGGCTCGATCCCAGGACCCTGAGATCATGACCTGAGCCAAAGGCAGAGGTTTTAACCCACTGAGCCACCCAGGTGCCCCCATATTCTAATGTTTTGTGGAAGGTGGAACTCATGAAGGATGAGGCTGGATATCTAGCTGAGGCGATGTCTAAGCAAAGTGGTGAAGGTGTGCTTGGCTCCTTCTGAGGGCTTACAGTGAGATGGAAGAGGAGAGAAATGACCCAAAGCTTGGAACTGTTAAGCAAAAAGGAAGCATAACTTAAAGGTCTGGAAAATTCTCAGCTATCATACTGCAAAAACCGAAAACAGTAAGGGTGTGGCCAAGTGACTTTATGATAAGGTTAGTACGGGTCAGCTATGCCAATGGAAGCCAAGTGCTGTTCAAGACAATGGAAGAATGCTCCAGAAGGTTATTGAAGGATGATGAAGGGTTTCGTTTCCATCACAGACCCCCGAGTAAGGGGCTTAGGGGCCATGGCTTCTTCCACCTAGGTTTCAAACAATGGGGACAGCAGGAGCCGGCACAGGGGTAGGGCCCTGGCAGAGTCGGGCATAGGCAGCACCCTGCTGGACCATGGCAGTGATGTTGCCGCCCCAGTGGGTCAAGAAGACAGGGGATTCTTCTCAAGCTTTCAGGTCTAATGGAATTTGCCTCATTAGGTTTTGCACTTACTTGTGGCCCATCACTCCTTTCTTCTCTATTTCTCCCTTTTGGAATGGAAATGTCTATCTGAGGTGCCTGGCTGGCTCAGTCCATAGAACGTGCAACTCTTGATCTTGGGGTTGTAAGTTCAAGCCCCACGTTGGGTGTAGAGACTACTTTAAATAAACAAACAAACAAACAAAATAAATAAATAAGAACTGCCTGTGTGCGTCCCACTGTTTAGTGTGTCCCACTAATGGAGGATGGGGGTGGGAGGGGCTCCCGCCCTAAGAGGAAACCACCCTTAAAAGGATTTTACACCCCTCTGGAAGGAGCCGTCCACCCTTTCCCATGTGATAGGTAGAGGATAAAAACCTGATTGGGTGACAGGCCCAGGAAGGGGTAATCAGATTAACAGTCTGCCCATAAGCCATAAAAACCCCTAGACCTAAAGGCCGAATCGGCAACCACCTCAGGCCCCCTCCTTCTTTGGGAGCTTTGTACTATCCTCAATAAACCTTGCCTTGCTGCTCACCACTCTTCCTCTGATCTACCTCTTCATGTTTCAGAAGCAGCGTGACCAAGACCCATGGGCAATAAGGGGAAAAAGTCCTCTAATACCTCCACTGTATTTCAGAAGCACAGAACATGCTTTTTTCCAAGTTCATAGCTGGGGAGGAAATTTGCCTGCAATGAATCCTACTTGGGAGTCTCCCCTGTATCTGCTATAGATGCCGCTCGGTGAGGCTTTGGGCTTAGACTTAAAGTTGATGCTGGAATGAGATGAGGCTTTTGGGGGGATTGGGATGGAATGGATGTATTTTGCATGTGAAAAGGACATGAATTTGGGGGTCCAGGGGCAGAATGCTATAGACCGAATTTTGTGTCCCCCTCCCTCAAATTTATCTGTTGAAACCTAATCCCCAAAGTGATGGCATTCGGAGGTGAGGCTTCTGGGAGGTGATGAGACCTTGAGGACAAAGATCTCAAGAATGGAATTGGTGCTTCTATAAAAGAGGCTCCCGGGAGCTCCCTTGTCTCTTCCGCCGTGAGGACGCAGCAGCAGGACGGCTGGCCGTGAACCAGGAAGCAGGCCTTTGCAACACCAAATCTGCCTGTGCCTTGATCGCGGACTTCCCAGCCTCCTGAACTAGGGGAAGCACGTCTCTGTTGTTTCTAAGCCACCCAGTCCGTGGTGTTCTGTCACAGTGGCCAGAATAGGGCCACCTATTCTGGCAGACAGGGCAGACAGGGCCCGGAGCACATGGCCCGCTGAGCTGGGCCCCTCCACTCCATCCGTCCTGGGCAGAAGTAAACTTTCTAGATGCGACATGAAAGTTCCTCTGGCTGAGTTTCCCTCCCACTCTGAGGTTTTCCAAGCTGGAAGAAGTTCTGAGCACAGCTTCGGGCCTCGCGGAGCCCCTCAAATGCCAAAGCTCACATAGTTTTCACACCCAGATGTGGGAATGGTGGCTGCCGGACAGTGCAAGGCAGCAAAATTGGGCTGGTCGGGTCATCACTGGGGACCGTGCGGTTCGGTTAGAACCGATACTAGAAAGTAAGCAGCGCTTAGAAAAATGGGAACAAACCATATCGATTTCCACCTAAACTCCTGCTAATCCGACAGCTCCAATAAAGCTCCTGCCCAGCCCTGTGGTTAGCTGTACTCTCACAGACTCGGGATCCGGATACCAGAGTTCTGTTCTAAGAGCTTTATTGACCAGATGAGAAGTCAGCTTGAACACAGCTTGTGCCCGCAGCCCCTCCAGGTGACCCCTCCGTCTAGTGTCCTTTCAGTCACTGGGAGCAGTGAGGCCCAGCCCCTCCCCTTCCTTCTGCTGCTCCTGACCTGGGGCCTGGAAGGGAGGGGGGTGATGTGGCCAGAGAAGGGTCCCTGGAGCAGGGCAGGGTGGCAGGGGCGAGGCCGCGAGTGGGCAGGCGGGTCCTGAGGACTGGGCACATAGGGAGCGGTGTCCAGATGAAGACTGAGGCTGTGTGTGCCTCCCTCCACATCCGCGGGGTCGAGCAGGAGTGGTAGGAACAGAGCACTGGTCTGTGCTGGGATGGGGGAGGAGCTGCCACCACAGCCTTGGGGCCTGGGGTTGGGGGAGGAGCTATTTACCCTCAGGTCTGGGCCACCGTTAAATGGAAGTGTGTGCTGGGAGGTGTTTCACTGGGGCCCCCGCCAAATAAGGAACTAGATGCCTGGGGAGGTCAGACCACATCCTGACTTTGGGTCGACCTGAGTTGTTTTCCTCACCCCAAGGGGGAGGACACCAGGTCCGCAGAGCCTCAAAGGCAAGAGGCCCAGAGGAGCAAGGAGCCGCTATAGTCCATGACTCTGTCTGTATGGCTTTCTGCTTCCGTAGTGATTCCCTGAGCGGGAACCGCCACCCCCCCCCCCCCACCGGCTTATCTTGAGCGACAGCAAGAAGCCTACCCTCTTACCCGCAAAGGAGAATCTCTGCGGTCTGATGAACCACCAGCTTCCTCTGCCCTCCCCCCTTGGTCCTGCTTCCCTCTCCCCCGGGCCTACTGCTCCTCTGGGATCCGAGATGTGGGCTCAGGGATCTCGGCAGGTTGATGATGGACACTCAGCCTAACAGGCTAAGAACAGAGGACTGTGGGGCAGGGTGTGGGGAGAGGGGCCGGGTCCCACCTGCACTAACACACTGGGGTCTCCTGCTGGTGATGGCGTCACGTCCCAGGCAGAGGGAGCCCCTTAGAGGAGTGGGATCTCAGGCAGACTCCAAACCAGAGGGAGCCGAACACCCGGGTTCAAGTGACTAGTGATGTATGGCAGGGCTGAGAGAGGGAGGAGGGATCCTGCAGGTCGCCGAGGCTTCCGGGAAGGGAACGGCAATGAGAAGCACAGGAGGGAGTGCGTGGTGGACGCGGCAGGCTCACTCAGAGTGGACCAAAGCCCCAGCGCCCTGCCCAAAGCCAAAGCCCTTGGGTCCGAAGTTTTTCGCGTAGCATCCTGCGGGAGAGAGAAGGGGTGAGGCCCCGCTCCTCCTCCCCCAGGCCACCCCTCCCACCGAAGATCCTCCACCTTGGGCACCTGGCCAGGCCTCTGGGGCAGGACCCAGTGCCCCTCACGCCTCACCCCTCACCCCGGTAGTGAGGAAGTCCTTGGCTCCACATTATGGCCATTTCCCCTAGTGCTGAAATTACAGGAGAGGCCCTATCTGCCGTCAGGGCATCTGGCTAGGAGTCAGGAACCCAGACTCTGGCCCCGTCCTGCCCGTATCGGCCATTTGTTCTGGCCAAGTCACCTTCTCCCTCCGGGCTTGTCGCCTCATCTGTAAAGTGAAGGGTCACACTAGAAGCTCTGGCATCGACCCCAAGGCCAGGAATCCGTTTACATTTAGCAAGGGCATAACTAGCTAGCCCCGAGACCGCTCGACCCTCGCATCTGAGGTGACACCACCCACCTTTGCAGTAAATCTCGCCATCCTTGTCGGCCAGGGTGGTGGACTCGAGGCCTTTGCCGCACTTGGCGCACCGGAAGCAGGACTTATGCCAGGACTGTGGAAGGAAGGGAACGGTTAGGGCTGCCACCGGGGATGAGGGCGCCCCTCACCCCACAGCCCCATTCCCCTTGACATAAGGACAGTGGAAGGGTTCGAGATGCTAAGCTGGTACTGTGGGAGGACGTGGCCCATAGGGCCAGGCAGTGGAAGAAGCAGGCCACAGACCACACACGACTTCGCGCCATCTTCAAGCAAGTGTTGCAATGGCTGGATGGTTAATGGCACCAGCTGTGCCACAAAGGGCAGGCGAAGGGGTGGCATGGCCACCACGGTAGCTGTTCCCCCACAGGCAGGCACAGCCTTCTCCAGGCCCATCCTGCCTGCGGTAGCTGGTGTGGGCGAGGGCTTCGGACTTATCCTGGCACGGCTAACTACCGGCCACACAGCCTCCGCCATTTCCTCCTCCAGGAGACCCCTGTGACCACCTTGCAGAATGGTCCTGAGACCTGCGAATACATGCGAACAGTGCCTGGCCACGGCGCGGGCTGTTGTAACTCGGATTTGTTCCCCAACTGGGCTCCTTGTTGGCCCGGGAGCCACTCCCTCTTAGAGAGTGGGCTGTTGGCATCTCCCTTGCTCGGCGGCCGAGAGGATTCGACAGCTTTAGCAGGGTAACTTAAGCCTGGCACAGGCCCGGCCCGGAGAAGGCCCTGAGGCCATCAGATGGAGTATTACTCTGAAGGAGAAGGGCTCCGTGAAGTGCACGGAACTCTGCAGGGAAAGGCCTGAGGGGCGTGGCTTCTCCAGGGGACACAGAAGGCCCTTTGGGGTTCTAAGAGGAGCCTGGGAGCAACACAGGGCTGAGAGCCTGCGGGGAAGAAGCGGGCCTGGGGTTCGTCGAGCCCAGACACGAAGACTTCTCAGCGCCCCGCTCCCATTAGCAACAAGGAGCAGGCCAGGCCGCTGCTGTATGGGCAGCTCCGCAAAAAACAGGATTGCCAGGGGCAGGCAGCGCGCAGGCTGCACAAAACAAGGCCTTTTAAGGTCAAAGAGACTCCTTCAGCACAGCCTGGGCTGGAGAATGAGAAAGGAAGCTGGATCCCCTCAGACTTCCTGGCGGCCTGACCCATGCACGCCGACTCTTCCTCCCAGACCTCGGGGACAGCGGGGCCCAGGGAGCTGAGGTGGGGGGCCCAGATCGCGGTCTCCCCCGCAGCCTTCGCCGCCTCCTCTGTGGAGCGGGGCTGCTGCGCCAGCTCTCAGGCCGGAGCAGGGCTGAAGCGCAGGCGGACGGCCACCCGCCCCTCGCGGGGCCTTGCCGCCTTCCAAGTACGCTGGATCCCTTTGCTCACTCGTTCAGCACCCAAAAGCACCTCTGTTCCTCAAGATTTCTTTCCTGGCCAAGGCCAAAGAGAGGTGGGAGCTTCTCCCGACCTTTTCCGCTTGAATACAAAATGCTCTTACCCCACCCCTCAGAAGTCACAGCCCTAACTTAGACCCTGTCTGCGTAATGGACGTAGTGATTCTGAGCTAGTTTTTTTTTTTATAACTTTCGAATCTCCTAGTGAGACACAATGAGCAGAAAAGATACCGACTGCGAAATAAGATTAATATCTCCCATTTTCATATCACTTAATTCATGGCAAGGATCGTCACTTTGCCCTCACAAGAATCCCAAAGTTCACAACAACAGTAATAATAGCACTAACAGTAACAGCAATGGCCGACGGGTCCCCAGCACACCCCGGGGGCTGCACGCTGGGGGCCCCACAGGCAGTATCTCCTTTATTCTCCAAAACAGCTTTGTTTGATGGGACTGTCATTTGCTTCCCTTTATAGACACAGATGGGAGGCTTAGAAGGCTTCAGAGATTTGCCCGAAGTCACACAACTAGTAAGTGGCAAAACTATGGGTTGTCTAGGGTCCAGGGTCTTTTTTTTTTTTACAGTCATTTTGAAGATTTTATGTATTTGAGACAGAGTGTAAGCAGGGGGAGGGGCAGAAGGAGAGAGAGAGAGAATCCAAGGCAGACTCCCCACTGAGTGTGGGGACCCATGCAGGCTGATCCCACAATCCTCAAACCGTGACCTGAGCCAAAACCGAGAGTCGGACACCTAACTGACTGAGCTACTCAGGCATCCCTAGGGTCCAAGGTCTTAATCACGGTGTCAGGATTCATGAAGGTGTGGAAATGGGTTCAAAGAGGTTAAGTGGCCCGAAGCAGAGTTACGAGTGGTAAGAGCACAGGCTTCCACGTTCGAGGGACCTGGGCTTGACTCCTAGCCCAGCCACGGCCTAACTGGAAGATCTGGCAAAGTAAGTTAATGCCTCTGACACTCAGCTTCCTCACCTGTAAAATGGGGATAATAATACCGATCTCCAACCGTGACTATAAAGGTTACAATAAGAGCCTACTATGGTCTAGATGGAGTGGCCTGAGTGTCAGTTTCCCGTCCATTGGTCCTGGGCCCCTTCCTCAAGGTGGAAAAGACTTGAAAGGCAAGACCCAAGGCCAGAAGAGCTGCAGACAGGCTCCTGGCCCAGCTGTTCCAGACACTTGCTATGTGACCTTGGCTGAGTCACTCCTCCATCTGGGCCTCTCTGGCCACAGACCGAGGATGCCTCAACTATGACTCTCTGACCGTCAGTCCGGAACTGCCCATACTCCTGCCTCTTCTCCACTGCAGCCTCTCTGGGAGGCGGGATTGTCTCCTTGGGACGGGGACTCACTACCGTGATTCTTACTGTGTTCTGGGTTGGGGGGTCCACAGGGGAAAGGCACACGTGGCAGTCACAAATAGTTTGCAAAAGCCTCCCAGGGGGCTCTGATCTGCCTTAAACCTTAGAAAATCTCTGCCCTGGGGGTACATGGATGTGTTTCCCAGAGTCCAGGTCTTACAATATGGGATGTATGTGGATTTTCCAGCGGCTCTTTACATTTGGGGGATCACAAAGCCTTTTGAAAATCTGATGAAAACTGTGGATCTTCTTCCCAGAAAGAGACATGCTCCTACAAAATTTTGCATATACTTTTAGGGGGCTTGTGGCTCCTTTGAAACCCATCAGATTGGGGCGCCTGGGTGGCTCAGTTGGTTGGGCAACTGCCTTCGGCTCAGGTCATGATCCCAGAGACCCGAGATCGAGTCCCATATCGGGCTCCCGCCTCTGTGGGGAGTCCGCTTCTCCCTCTGACCTTCTTCTCCCCTCTCATGCTTTCTCTCTCTGTCTATCTCAAATAAATAAATAAAATCTTAAAAAAAAAAAAAAGAAACCCATCAGATTGAATTTACAACTCCCTATAAATCACATATAAGCATTTAATGGTCAATTTCATCAATGCGGGCCTGTTATCCTCATGAAAAAGAATGCTGGCCAAGCCACCTCTCCCCAGAGCCCATGTGTGGGACAAGCAACCCACAGGGACGAAGGGTTACTCCTTCCCTGGAAGGGAGGGTTAAGCCCCAGTGCTCAGGCTCCCTTGGTCAGACCCAGGGTCCAACATACAAACTCCTAAAACCCATATTTCAAGAAGGTATCCTCCTAGCCCATCTCACCCCAGCCCATCTCCCCAGATGCCACCTTACCTTCCCGGCACCAATCACCTTCTCAGCCGCATAGACTGCCTGGCTGCATCGAGGGCAGCGCTCGGAGCCACCAATCTTCTGCGCAAACTTGGAAGCATTGGGGTTGGTGGTGGGCCTGTGGCCAAGGGCCCTGCATGGGCAAGAACGTGTGGTGAGACAACTTTCACCGAGGGGGACAAGTGGGGCACGACCCCGCCTTCATCCCTCCCAGCCAGGGCCCCCAGGTCCTCTCCCATTTGCAGATGGACAGACCCAGGGCTCAGCAGAATGCTGTTTCCCCAAAGTATCCTACTGTTCCCCGCCACGGAGTTAAAACATGGGCATCCGTGAGCAGTTCATTTGCTAAGAATTGCCCTCCTCTGTTCCCCATTCCTGCAGCCTGCCTATTAGATTCTTTCCAGGAGAAATCTGCTGACAAATCATTCCCTCTGGGGCAATGACCTTGGCTAAAATGTGTTCACTCATCTGCCATTTCTGTCCATTCCCCTCGAGGTCAAGATGCTGGCCAGGCAGACTGCCAACAGCCACTGTTTCAACAGGTCAGAGGTCAGTGGGTGCCAGTGAAACCCTGCCGTATTTCCCAGGAAGGGAGATGGCTGCCCCTTAGTGCAGGGGTGAGAGATGGTGAGAGAAAGAGGTGAGTAGGGCAGGGCTGCTACTTCTGAGCCTGGCTCTGAACCCAAGCCACTCTAGGACTTCCTTGGAAATCAATGGCTTTCTGAGCCTTCCACGGCTGAACCAAAAGTGGTTGCAAATGTGTGCAACACGGGGGTGGGAGAAGAGACCTCAAGGAAGGGGGTGGCGAGAGTTTTGTACTCACTCCTCGTGCTTGATGCCCAGAGACTCCCCCTTGTCGGTGCTCAGGGTGCCTGCGCCCTGCCCGTAGCCGTAGCCTTTGGGCCCGTACTTCTTGCCGTAACAAGACTTGCAGTAGATCTCCTCACCGTGCACGGCCACAGTGGTGCTGTCCAGGTTCTTCTTGCAGACCACTGGGGAAGGAAAGGAGGATGCTGAGCTGGCACTGGGGCGGTTTCCTTGCCCACCGCAAGCCCCTCCAAGCCCCCCCTCCCCGCGGCTGAAGCCCTCTGGGCGCTCTGAGAGAGCAAACCCTGATCTTCCAGGAGCAGCGTGGAAATGGAAGTCAGGTGGCCAAGGAGCTGGGAGGAGGGAGGGAGGGGATTTGCGTGGCCTCGTTCTAGGAATGCCAGCCGAGCCACCTCTCGCAGGAGCCCGCACGTGCCTTCCTCCGTCCTCTCCGTCCTCACACCTCGCCAGGCTGTGGCGCGCCCCACGGTTCATCTGAGGCAACAGCCTAGTTGACCCTAAGCCACAGGAAACCTGCTGAGGGCTTTCACTCTGCTCGACCGAGACCACATGTCCCAACAGGAGAGAAGAAAAAAGAAAGGAAAGAAGAAGGGCCGGGTTTTCCTGCCTCCAACAGTGGAATCCTGAAGAAACAGTCCTCCATGTGTGCCTGGGGAGAGGCGGGCACGCAGGTGAAGTGATGCAACCAGAAGAAAGGAAAAGTTGCATATTTATCTGGTACCCAGCGTGATGGGCCTTGAAATGAGATGCAGGTCATGCTAATCACAAGATCTGGAGGCTCGGATCTCAGGAACCAGCTTGCCATAGGAAGGACTGAGGTCAGACTCGGAAGAATTCCCGACTCCTGGGGTGTGAGCGGCCGGGAGGGGATGAGCTCCAGAAAGCCTGTGAGTCCCATATACCTGCGTGTGCTTGTCAGGGGCCTGTGCCCAGCCATCCAGCGTGAAACGCTTTGGAGCTGGGGTCCTGTGCAGTGAGATGGCTCAGAATCAAATCTCAACTCCCTTTCCTTCCAGCTATGTGACTTCTATGTGATGGGCAAGTTATTTTGCCTTTCTAGCCTCCACGTCTCCATTTGGTTCTTTTGGGGTTTTGTTTTGTTTTCCATTTTTTATTTTTAAGTAATCTCTACACCCAACACAAGGCTCGAACTCACAACCCCGAGATCAAGAGTTGCACTCTCTACCAACGGAGCCAGCCAGGCACCTCTCGGCGTCTCCATTTGCAAATGCAGACAATAATATCTACCCCAAAAGGTAGTTGGGAGAACTAAATAAGATCATAAACGTGGGGCGCCTGGGTGGCTCGGTCGTTAAGCAACTGCCTTCGGCTCAGGTCGTGATCCCAGGGTCTTGGGATCGAGCCCGGATTGAGCCCAGCATCGGGTTCCCAGCTCAGTGGGAAGCCTGCTTCTCCCTCTCCTACTCCCCCTGCTGGTGTTCCCTCTCTCGCTACGTCTCTCTGTGTCAAATAAATAAATAAAATCTTAAAAAAAAAAAATCTTACACATAAAGTACTTAGCACAATACCCTGTACCCAGTAGGCGCATAATAAATGTTGGGCACGCTTATTAGTATTACGTAAAGTTAGAGTCATGAGGACACAAGGGAGGAGGAAGAATAAGCCCAAGCCTCAAAAAATCATATGCTCCCAACCCCCACCTACTTCTCTCAAGAGATTCATCCTCACTCTATCTGCTTATGTCTTACCCTACAATTGCAATTTGGTTCTATGATATTCCTTCAGAATGGAGATTGGGTGTGCCCAACCGGACCACATCCTCAAACATGTCTTTCTGAAGAGGGAGCCCTCGAGAAACCCCTAGAGAAGCCACTCCTCTCACCTCCCCCTGAGAAGGCTCTCAGCTCAGCTCCTTGCAACTTGCCATGCTCTTGCCTTTAATGGGTCCGGCCCTCTGCCAGCTCCTTTCTCACCCTGAGCCCCAGGTTGCAGACTTCAGACTAAATAAGGACCCTCTAGTCCTGCCCTTGAGATCCTCACCTCATTCCAGTGTTCTGGGCAGCCCAAATATGGAACTTCCCACCACCTCTCCTGGGGCTTGGTTCTCGGGAAGGAGGGAGAGGGAACTATAGGCCAAGGGGCCAACATTCCCTTCTAGGGTGGGAAGTCAGGAGTTGGCCTGGAATTGCTTCCCGTAAGACCCAAGTTGAACTGGAAATCCCAAAACCAGAGGGAAGGCAGAAAACAAAGCAGAGAGCAGAAAGCAGAGACAAGAGCATTTGGGGAAACAGAGGTCTCTTTTGAGTGATCTCGCCGGGAGGAGACCCAGGAGTTCAGCCCAGAGGAGGCAGCAGGGCCTCCAAGTCATTAACCTCCGGCGGCTCCTGGCAGCGCCAACCGAGCCCTGACTTCCAGCCCCCGTGTCAAGAGCACCCTGTCAGTTTCTGCCCCGCTTTTTCTCCCCCAGGCCCTCCTGCCCACCATGGCCCATCTTCAACACCTTACCCAGGCCTCCCGCCCATCTACCTCCATCTAGGCAATATAGTCTGGTTACCTGGAGGTTCAACCAAAGACTCGATTGAGGGGAATTTTGAATGAAGGCCTAAATAAATTTCTACCAAATAATGTTAAGATTAAAAAAAAAAAAAGACTTAGGTATGGTTATTTATGCACTTGTTGGGAAAATGTTCTTCCAGATGCCACAGGCTCGGTGAGGCCTCCTGATGCTATTTTGAAATATGGGCAAGAAGCAGTGCCAGGCGAGAGGTCGGAGCCCCTTCACCCAACCCTAAAACAGAGAGGGATTCCCTCTGGAAGGAAAAGCAAGCCCCATGAAAAAGTTCAAGCTAACAGAATTGGGCCAGGTCAGAACCAAGCCTGATTCCCAGACCTGGTCGTTTCCTGGAGGCCCAAGGTCCCTTTCAGGTAGGCCTCCTGTGGGACCAAGGGGGTGAACAACTGACAGCAGACCTCAGCCCGTGGGTAAAGGGATGCTGGTGTCACAGGGCATGCAGGGCTTCTCTGAGCTTCCCCTGTGCTCCGGGTTCTAGAAAACAGCCCAATTTCGTCAACCATCCACCATCTACCTACCTCTCCACAGGGCTGGCTTCTCAACCCCGACCGAGGGGGCTGCCCGCAGCTCAGAGAAAGGCCTGAAGCTGCAGGGTAGGCCCCCAACTGCACAGCTGAGCTCTCCTGCCCGCTAGCGGGAGGTGGCCGCCCCCACTGAGACCTTGGGACTAGACTGCAGGCCTTCTCTCTTCCCGCTTCCGGGGGTCAAAGGCCAAACCCCCGGCAGAGGCCATTCTCCCTGACTCTGTTACGTCAGCCTGTGTCTGTCTGTCTGTCTGTCCCAGGCCCTCAGGAAAGGGAATGCGGGTCCCATGCTGATGAGAAGCCAGAGCCAAGGACCCAAATGGTCAGAGGCCCCGCCAACCAAGGGGCTATGGCCCTAATGCCGCCATGCCCATACCCCGCGAGCCTTAGGAAGGAAGGAGCCTTCTGAAGAAACTTAGGAAGGAACGTCCTTTGATTCTCAGGGTCATCCCGAATCCTTGAATTCAAGCCGGACACTTACCACCCATTTCTCTGAAACAGGGAGACGATGCTCCTTCCATCCTTAAACAAACCAACAACAGCCTGCTGTGTGCTCAGTGCCTCTGACACCAGGAATCAGCAAGTTGTGGAGACACCTGATTGCCGGGACATCTCTGAGCTGGGCTGGCCCGGAGACCCCGGGGAGACTCGAGACCCTTCCCTATGGCTGTTACTTTCATAACACCCCCTCCCAGCCCTGCTCCCCAGCCTGACTTCCCACAGGTGTTTCTGATCCTGCACACCCCTCACACCCTGCCCCGGGCCTGCTCCCTTCCCCCTATGCCACCCCCTGAATTCCTGCCTTCCCCCAACCGCGACCGACCGCGACTCCTCCACAAGCAGGACGGAGGCCTCTCAGCTGTGGCCTCTTGTAGGATGAAGAAACACGTGAGAGCAAAGCCAGAAGCCCTGTGGACCCCAACAGCCTGGACCCTCTTCCTAGCCAATGCTGAGCCCTCTGAAAAAATAAACAGCTGGAAAATTCCTAAGGGCAGTGAACTGCTGATAGCAAGATGGGGCTGTTGGCGGCCTCCTCTGTGGGCTACGGGCCAGCAAGGCCCCACTGGGGCTCGTTTACTCCCGCTCATCACATGCAGCCCTTGGGTGGCCACTCCGGCTGGCTGCTCAGGGTGCAAGGCAGGGGGTGCGGGGGGCTGCTACCCTGTGCTGGGGTGGCTCCCAGCTGGGTGGCCCGGCAGTAGGTGAGATCTGGTGAACATCCAGGGACCAGGTAACTCTTGGTCCATCTGGTTCCTACTCAGGATCACAAATCACCGGGGAACGAAGCGGCCACCAACACTCCCAACTCTGCTTCCTGTGGTAAGGGATGGACGGGACCCCCTTTCCTGGATCTCTCAGAGGGGCTAGGAGGTCTCCTTCGTGTCACCACACCATGTTGCCTGCGGCTCCCTCGGCAGCGCGCGCGCCTTCGTGCGTATCTCTGTGTGTGTGTGTGTGCATGCATGCACGTGTGTGTGTGTGTGTGTGTGTGTGTGTGTGTGTGTGTGTGTGTGTCCGGGACAGTGTCTATCATTTACCAAACATTCAGAACTGCTTTTTTTTTTTTAAAGATTTTCTTTTTTTTTGAAAGATTTTATATATTTATTTTTTTGACAGAGAGAGAGAGAGATCACAAGCAGGCAGAGAGGCAGGCAGAGAGAGAGAGAGGGGAAAGCAGGCTCCCTGCTGAGCAGAGAGCCCAATGTGGGGCTCGATCCCAGAACCCTGGGATCATGACCTGAGCCAAAGGCAGAGGCTTTAATCCACTGAGCCACCCAGGTGCCCCTCAGAACTGCTTTTTTTTTTTTTTTAAATAATTTATTTGACAGAGAGATAGAGAGCACAAGTAGGCAGAGCGGCAGACAGAGGGAGAGGGAGAAGCAGGCTCCCCGTCGAGCAGGGAGCCCGATGTGCGAGCAGGGAGCCCGATGTGGGACTCTATCCCAGGGCTCTGGGATCATGACCTAAGCCAAAGGCAGCCGCCTAACGGACTGAGCCACCCAGGCGCCCCTGCTTTTTAAGTACTTTGTTTTCCAAGCTTCTTTCTGCTCATTCTCACAACAACCCCATGAGGTAAGTGTTATTAACTCCCCTGTAATTGTGAGAAAACTCAACCAGGGAGAAACCGAGTAACTTGCCCATTGACACACAGATCACCAAAACCGAACTCAGATTCAAACCCTGACCCTCTGGATCCAGAAAGCCAGGGCTTCACTAAGACATCCCCTGGACTCCCACTCTGCCCGCCCTCCCGGGAAACTTCCTCTGACCAGGACCCTCTGCTCTCTGAAGGCAGTGAATCAGAACATGTAGAAATGGGGGAGGGGCACCACCTGGAGGCACCGCTTCCTAGGGGCTCAGATCATAAGGATCCCTGGAACCACCTGAGGGCTCCCAGCTGCTTGCCGTCTGTGGCCCGGTTTTCTACTCATCTGGGCTTGTGATTCGAGCCACTCTTGCTCCAGGTAACTGGGGGTGGATGTTAAAGATTTCCTTGCTCATCTTCCTCTTATCCCAGGCTGTTGGAGTGAAATGGGAGGTGAGGAAAGTGACCAGGCTGGCCCAGAGGGGCGGAAGAAGGGAGGACCCCGCTCTTTCTCCGGGCTCCGTGTCCCCATAAGGTAGCAGTCTCTATCACCTTTCAACAAGAGAGCATTTGAGTCCAAATTTGGTTAAAACTTGGGGCCCAAAGTGGTTTCCTCTTAAATGATGGCACTGTGGCAGAGAGAAGAAGAGAAAGGGGAGTGGAAAGTTTCCCTAAGCAAGTCTGGAAGCTTGGCTCCCTGCCACCCGGAGCGGCTGCCACCCCCACCAGCTCTGGCCAGTTCCTCCCCTTCGAAAGCAGCTTCTGAGCGGAACAAAGAGGCCTGTAAGTGTTTCCCGCCCCAGCTGTGCTCCAGCCAAATGTCAAGCTGTTTACATCCCATGGGGCCCATCCCCTGGGGTGTTGACATGCCCAGGCTGCGGGGGCAGGCCCGTCCCCATCCCCACAGCAACAGCAGCTGGGCCCGGGGCGCATACTCACTGCACAGGAAGCAGGATTTATGGAAGCTGCTGCCTTCGCACTGAACCTCTTCCGCAAAGTAAACCGTCTTCTGGCACACCCCACATTTCTTGCCTCCTCCCCAGTTCGGCATCCTGAAACTAGACCCAGACATGGGAGTTAGTTTTCCAGGGGGCCGGAGACCTAGACTGCCCGGACCGAGGATGGCAAGAGGGGAGGCAGACCACCTGTAGGGGGTCCCCCCAGCCCTGGCAGGGCACTTCCTCCTAGGGTTCCCCACATCCTTCTCACACGGCCACTCGGGGGGCTCCCAGCCCCAGTGCCGGCAACAGTCACTGACCCTCTGCCGTATTTCCAGCTCGGGGCCGGGAACTCTCAATGGGATAAAGATAAGACGCTATGGAAGCAGGACATCGAACCCTCCACTACAAGTATCAACAGGGCTGGATCTCAGAGGTTCGCTGGAGCCAAAGGAGCGGATACACTAGAATTCACAAAACACAAATCATTTGTGGAAGGTTCACAGACAAAATTCACATTGTCAAGGAATGAACCTATGGGTGGGAAAGTTATAAAGAAAAAGCAAGGGAAGATGATCATAAACTATTCTCTTAGACTTGTTACCTGTAAGACAGAGGAAGGCCCACGGTTGGGGGCGGCGGGGTGGGGGGAGGTCTCTAGAGGGGCTGCTAAGGCGCTGACAAGAGTTTTCCTTAACTTGGGTGGTTGTCCCATGAGGGCTCACTTTATAATTATTCTTTGAACTATACATGAAGGTATTACATACTCCTTTATATGTAAGATACAGCTCACCATAAAACCCAGAAACTTTTTTAAGTGGGGGGGCAGGCACACAGGGCATAGTTCTCGAGCCTTAGAGCCCATTAGAAGCAGGAGTACCCAGGATGCCTGGGTGGTTCAGTTGGTTAAGCGGCTGCCTTTGGGTCAGATCATGATCTCAGGGTCCTGGGATCGAGTCCTGCCTTAGGCTTCCTGCCCAGAAGGGAGTCTGCTTCTCCTTCTCCCTCCCTCTGCCCCTCCCCACCGTTCATTTTCTTTCTCTCTCTCAAATAAATAGATAAAATTAAAAAAAAAAATCAGGAGTGCTGGGGGGCTGCAAAATCAGATTGACCGGTGCCATCCCAGACCTCAGAGGAAGTACAGGAATCGAGATTTTTTTTTAAGATTTTATTTACTCATTTGACAGAAAGAGCACAAGCAGGGGGAGCAGCAGGCAGAGGTAGAAGGAGAAGCAGGCTATGCGCTGAGCAGGAAGCCTGATCCAGGAATCTGGATTTTCAACAAGCACCCCAGGTGAGTCCAAAGCAGGGAGCCTGAAACCAAATTTGAGATGCTCTAGGCATTGGTTCTGAGTTGAGGTCCTGATACCAGCCAGGTTGGGTCCAATTCTGAACCCCATACACTGGCTCTGTGTACCTTGCAGCTGGTCTTTCTAAACCCTGATTTCTGCATCTGTAAAATGGGGATAAAAGCAATAGCTCTTTCACAGATTCTTTCTAGGGACAAAATGAGGTCTGGCTTGTCAAAGGCAGGTACAGTGCCTGGCCTATAGTTAGCGTTCGCTAATTGTTATTATTATTTTTTAAAGATTTTATTTATTAAAGATTTTATTTATTTATTTGAGAAAGAGAGCATGAGTTGGAGGGAGAGAGAGAAAAGCAGACTTCCCACTGACCGGGGAGCCTGACCCGGGGCTCGATCCCAGGACCCTGGGATCATGCCCTGAGCCGAAGGCAGACCTTTAAGGATGGAGTCACCCAGGCACCCCCACATTTACGAATTATTATTAACACAGGAGCCCAAGACGGCAGGAGGGGCCATGTTCCAGATTGGTCCTGACGTGCCAGAGAGCAGCAGAGCAGGTGCACGCCACGGAAACGTGGAGAGCAGAGACCCCCTCAGGCTGAAGGGGTCCATCCAACAGACATGTGACTGAAGGAGGAAGAGGACAGAAGTTCACGGAGGGCGGGGTCCTGAGCAAGGTACAGGCGGCCACGGGTGCAAGACGCGGGGATGAAGTACCCCGGGTATGGTGAGTATAGGATGACGCGGGGTGCCGGAAAGGAAGGGGGAACGGTGCCAGAGGGGGCTGTTGCCCCAGGATGCAAAGTAGCCTAAGGAGAAAATTCCCCAGTTTTCCGTATCGGGAAATGTTGAAAATGGGGCTATGTTATCCAGAGCCCACCCCGCTGGTAGTAGCAGCTGGACTCAGTGTCAAGGACAGAGGGAGACACGGTTTCCACAGCTGGAGAGCGTCCCATCTGACTGTGGACACAGGCCTCAGCTCAGGAAGAAGGCCTAGGTCGTGTTCACAGTGGAGTCCGCACAGCCCGCACAGCGCCTGGCTCAAGTGTCCCTGCAGGCGGCCGGCGAGTGGCTGAGGAATGAGCGAAGGACGCGCTGATGCTGAAAGCCACAGCCAGGGCCGAGTTCTCTAGTCGGGGCGTCTCCGCGGGGCCGGGGACCCAGCAGAGGCGCTCGGTCAGTGTGTGCAGGCTGACAAACAGGGCTTCATGTGGGGCAAGTGGCGGTGTTGGCGGCTGGGGCTCCCGTGGGTCCCACCCTGCCCCCTTTCTGTCAAGAACCTGCACAGCCCTCTGGCCTTGGCCCCTCCCCTGAGCCAGGCTCACACATCTAATCTCAGGTGAGCATCTCCACGGGATGGCCCGCAAGTGCCTCAGTTTCAATGCAAGGGACCTGAACTCATTGCCTTTTCTCAAACTTGTTCTTTTTCTCAACTTTTCCATTTTTGCTCATGGTACCACAACCATTCTCTCCATCACAGAGGAATTATCCCACTCCTGAGAATGTCGATGGGCTCTTCCCCCTCCTGTAGCTTCAACCCATCTTGCGTTCCCCTTTACCCACTCACCCCCGAAACCAGTGCTGAGCCCTTGAGACTCCCTCCTCTCCATTCTTCTTCCCACCGCCCAACCCAGCCTACTCACCCCTCCCTCAGGCAGCCCATCCCATGGCCCCTCGAAGAGGACACTACACCATATACACCTGTTCCTTGGCAACTACCCTGATTTTCGGCCATGGCACGTGGCCAGGACCTAACCTAAGCAGCCAAGGTCATTGGCTCAAAGATGGGCCAGCTATACAATTCAGACCAATAAGATAGGAGAAGGCAGTTCTGGGGGGCTCTGGAAGAAAAAGCATCCGATCTTTTGTGAGGAAGGAAGGAAGCAAGTCCCTCTTCCCCCAGGGAGGAGAAGGCTCTGAGGCTGCTGTCCCCAGGGAGACAGGCAGCCCTGGGATGAAGCTGACAACAGGGAAGACAGAGCCTTTTTTTTTTTTTTTCTGTAAAAGGCATTTATTCTGAGAATCTAAAATCTGGACAAAGAACGTTGCACTTTTTAGAAAAAGCCTACACAGGATTTTGTAGTTTCTTCCTAACACATTAACAAACCTAATAACAAGGAGGAAAGAAAAACTTTTAAAACAGTATCGCTCCAGTCTGTCTGCAGTTATGGGATTTAAAATATTCCTGTTCTATTG
>CM052814.1:26484563-26537295 GCA_028533885.1 Nasua narica | reverse complement strand
CAGTCAATTGAAAGGATCCACAGAAATGAAATCACCCCCCAAACACTCACCCAGTATCAGGAAGAACTGGCTAACCCCAGTTTTTAGAATCTGGCTGGCGTTTTCAACAATTCAGTGCTAAAAGAGAGCCCCACGTTTACAACAAAAGAAAGACCCCAAGGCACTTGAACATGGCTTCGAACGTGTGCTTCCGTGGTGCTGCGGGCGGGCGGGCCCTTGGCCAGCGCCCAGCCCCGCGCAGAGCAGTCCGGCGCCTGCGGCCCTGGGTGGCCCCCCCGCCGGCCCCCCACACGCCCGGGCAAAGGGCTCTGCGTGCAGGGCTGCAACACGGAAGCGGGTTGGGGGCATGGCTTCGGGACAGACGTTCAAACCCGCTGGCCGGGGACGGTCTCCTCTTCCGGCCACCTTCCCGGCGGGTGACAGCGGGGCCACTACCGGGCACGCAGAGCGTGCTGGCTTGTAGGCAGCAGAACGCTGTCAGGGAGATGTGCTAGTTTTCAGCTGCGGGCCCCAAGCCACACACCTTGGAGATTGTTCTAGGCAGCCGGGCGCCTTCTTGCTCGGCGGCGGCGGGAACTTCTGGGAGCTTGGCGCTGGGAACACAAGCAGCCTTCGCGCCAAGGCGGTTTTTTAATTCCATCTTCAGAAAAAAATTTTTGTTTGTTTTTTTGCTGATAAACTGTAGGCTTGGTGTTGTTGTTTTTCCGAGAGACGGAAGAAACTGAGTCTGCAACGTCATCATTAAGCCACCAAATTCAGCCAAACCTTAAAGGTCAATCTACCTCTGAATTTTCCAGTTAAACAAACCAACAAATTCCCTCTATGTTTTAAGCCCGTTACTTTACAACAGAATGCATCCCCCAGAGAGACAGCAATTATGGTTGTGCTGCTTCTGGAATCTCCTTCCTATTCCATCCCCAGGCAGCTGCCAGATCTTTTCTGTGGAGGCCTCCCCTGCTCAAAAACCATCACTGACTCCCTGCTGCCTGAGAATAATCACACCCCTCACCTTGAGATTCTCCCCTGCACAGTCTCCATTTCCTTCCCCGTCCCCTCCACTTCCTGTTACCATACCTCACCCATTATCGGGGTCAGTGATTGAATCCCTGTGTTCGCTCCCAGAGTGCTCAGGGCAGAACCTGGAGTGCTCAGAGCTGGGAGAGGCTGCGAGCAGGCGGAGGGCTGAGACTGGGGACCACCGTTCTCTCCCACACGGGTCTAGACGGGCCGCGGACCACTGAGGAAGGCCAGTTTTCTCCTCTGCAGGTGCTGCGCCCCCTCAGGCTTGCGTGCATCACTGTCGCAGCCCGCAGGCGTGACGGCACATGACTTCTCTCTGCCTTCCTCAGATAAGCCCCCCAGGGCCTGAGCTCCCAGATTCCGGAAGGCAGCCCCCAGCCCCAGCCTCTGATGCGCCACCCTTCAGTCCCTTGCTCCACTCCGCCCTGAGCTGCCTCGTGAGGCAAGAGCTCAGGGCTGCAGAACCCTATGATGTGCGGGGCGGTTCGGTGGGAAGAGCGATGTGTCTTGCTGTCTGCCTCAGCGTCAACCCTCCCCACCTTCGAGCAGCAGAACTCCCGTTCTGCTCAGGCAGCCACCCTCTACCGAGTGACCCCGGGGACGCGCTCCCATGCCCAGCTCTAGGGGCCCACCATGGCCGTCCCGTTCCCCTGCAGGGGCGGCTTCAACGGCAGGCTGTGACGTGTGATGGGAGCTCTGTCTGGGAAGCTTCTGGAAAAATAGGCATGTCCATCTGGGGCCACACAGTTCTCCTCTGCCTCTGAGGAGGGGACCAGGCATCACCCCCGGAACTCCGGCAGGCGGGGCACCCCAAACAACAGACTACCATCGACTGCGTGCCTGCTGATCAGCACGATATGTCTATCATCCCTTTCTTCCCGCCTGGGGATGGGGAATACACGCCCACCCTACAGGTAAGGAAAACAAAGCCTCAAAGAACAGAACTGGGTTCCTGTGTGGATTTAGCCACTTCTGGGCCCTCTGTTACCCCAACTGTCAGACTGTCGCCCCATCCCATATAAGAGCGGCCGCGTGCAATAGGCACACAGTACACCAACGCTTGGCTCTCTCCTCCCTTGCCAACCCCCTGAACTGGCAGGGGACACACTCCGTGCCCCTAGGAACAGCCCTAAGGGAGGAAAGCTCCCCTAACCATGTGGTTGGGAACCCGTCCCAAGCAGTGTTTTGTTCCCCGATACAAAGCCCTTCTCCCTCTGGGGGAGACCCACAGCTCCATACAGGCCTCTCCTTGTTCTCCCTGGCTGCACGTCAGGGGCCCACATCCAGCAGGGCCCCAGGGAAATGGGAACATGGGCGGAGAATGGGTGAAACCCAAGGACCTGCCAGTGAGGACAATCTGCCTGGGTGCCTCTGGGCTGCCCCATCCCTTGGAGCCTGGCCGTGACGTTGGGGGTCTTCTCTCAGGAGCCCGCTGAAGGGACTAGGGCTCCAGCACCTTGGGGAAAAAAACCCAAAAAACAATGACTATTCACTGACTGGAAGGGTCCCAGGCTGCCCCTGCGGGTGGGCTCTCCAACCCCTCTGCCCACAAGAGCACCCCTCTGGGGCCCCGCCTGCAGGGAAGTCTCAGCTGGAGGGAGCCCTGGCCACCTCCTTCCCTACAAGGGGCAGGACGCTCCTCATGCCACCCTCCCCTCCTCCCGCTCAGCCCTTCTCTCCCACAGACACATTCTAGCTAGCTCTCAGGAGGCTGATTGCCTTAAAAGGAAACCTGTTTCTCAGAGTTTCTGGAGTACTTAGAGGGACACCTGGCTTCTTCTCAAGTTCTGGCTTCCGACGCCCTGTGGGAGACGCGGAGGGGGAAAGTTCCCCAGGTCCCAGTTCAGGTGGGAGAGTTCCGTGGTGAGGAAAGTGGGTCTGGATTCATCCGTTCCTGGCTGAATGATCTCGGGCAACATCCTTTCCTCTCTGCGCTTCAGTTTGCCAGTCTCTAAGTTGGCCCAACCCCTAGCTCCCCAAGATGGCCACTCTGAGGAAGTGATGGCATGGTGCCAGGTGTACTATAAGTGCTCAGTCCCCTGATCACCACGGATGGGGCTGGCCCAGGGAAGCTTCACACCAGCTGTGAAGCCAGATGTCGATGGTCCTTCCCAGCTAGTCCGCATCTGGAAGGAGCAAGGCTGGAGCAATAACAAGCCAAATAGGGACCACAAACTCCTGACTCATCTGTCAGCCCCGCAAACCCAGACAAGTGACTTGCCCTTCTTTGGGATTTAGCTCCCCGCTGGCGACTTGAGATGCAAGCAGAGGCTTGTGTCTTTAATATCAAGCTCTTTTGTGTATTGTTCTTGGTGTTCGAGAAGCATTGCTATCTTCTATAATCACATCATCCACCTGGTGGGTTTCAGAGACTTACATTCCCATTGGCAACTGCTGTCTGTGTTCTGGTTTGGCCTACTTCACCATGTTGCTAATCTCAAAAGAGAATAGGGCTTGAATTTTCTGCTGAATGGCTAGAAATGTCTGGTGGGCTGTTTACCTCAAATGTCAGGATCCTGGGTGCCTCAGTCAGGGAAGCATCAGACTCTTGGTTTTGGCTCAGGTCATGGTCTCAGTGTTGTGAGATCAAGCCCCACAAGAATCTGCTTGAGATTCTATCCCTCCCCCCATTAAAATTAATTAATTAATTAGTTAATTAATTAGATTTTTTTTTGTAAGTCAGGATCCTTAGGGCTGGCTGGAAGCCAGAAACCAAGGATTGGCTTCTTCTGATAGGGTGTGCACACTTTCCTATCTAGTTGTCCCATTAACAACTGTATTCAGACCCTCAATCTTGAGAAAAGGGATTCAAGATGGCGGCTCACACAGCAGGAGAGAAAGGCACAGCTCCTCCTGTTCACAAGTGTCATGAAAGTCGGGACAAGGTGATGGGCTCAGTGTGGTCATGTTTCAAGCCCAAGGAACCATTTCAGAGATGTACAATCCTTCACCACTGGCCACAAGCGCCTGAAGGAAAACCCTCAAACCACTGATGTGACAAACCCTCTCATGTCTTTATTTCTCCAGTGGAAAAATCCCATTTCTCCTGTTCCAAAATCTCTTATTCCCTAGGGTCAAAAAGCGACTTCTGGGCACAGGGCTCAGGTCCCCATGCCCTTGGTCCGGTAGAAACCTGTCAGGTGTGTGTCTAGTTAGACATGCATGGCTCACATTACCTCAGCCTTGTGGTACTGGGCCAGGCACACAGGAGAGTTGCCATCCCACCCAACCTGCAGCTCAGCCTCCTCCTCTGCGCCCCCACGTCAAGAGAGCAGCCCAGGAGACAGAGGGAAGGAGGGGGGCCCTGCGGTCCTGAATCCTGGGATTCAGGACCCATGCCTTAGAGGTGACACCTGAAAACCCAGGAAACAGAGCTCTTCCCCTCTGGGAGTCCAGACATCTGAAGGTCAACCACAGGAGAAGGGAGGGAGGGTCTGCGATTTTTAAAAAAATATTTCAAAACTATTACAAGAAATCCTATACTATAATAGGTCTCACAGGCTACTCAACAGATCAAGTTTCTTGGGTTTTTTCTGGAATGATGTCAATGTCCAGTGGTAACAACTCGTGGTCCCATGCTGAAGGGTCTGACTGGATTGATTTTTAAAAAGCAAAAACAACTTAGCCCTTAGACCTTATACAAACAGGTTGTCCGCAGCTGACTTCACAGGAAGCTCCATCCCCCGCGATCCCCGTGTAAAGAACCCCAGGCAGGCACACTGGAGAGAGAGGGTCTGGTTGCCCACTCGGGGCTGAGGCTGTGCTCCAGCTGCAAACCTTCTATTCCTTCCTCCTTTGTCACTGCTGAGGAGCCACAAGCTGCCTTCTGGCCCTGGGGAAACCTGGAAATGCCAGAGTCTGGAAATGCTAACTGCCTCCGTATTTACACACTTTACCATACATGGCAATTACTCAATGCTGACGTCAGAAAAATTCCTGAGGCGCTGCGTAGGCCAGCCACGTCATTACCAGAGAAATTCCTAACAACTGGAAACCACAGGCAAAGGCTCTGGTACCCGGCACCCCCTCTCCCTGACCTCCCTACCCCCAGCTAGCTGCTGTGTGTGTGTGTGTGTGTGTGTGTGTGTGTGTGTGTGTGTGTGTCTTTTTCTCCAGTAGCCTCTTTTCCAGGCTTCTTTTCTTTCCTGCAAACCTGGCCTGGGAATTCAAGCACGCACCAGACCTGCTGAAAGCATATCCACTAAGACCCAGGACCTAACATGGGTCCCGTAGAGGTCACGAGTTCTAGCCCTGCCTGCATCCACGGTCACAAAGGCAAAGCCGTATCTTTCTCAAGTACTTTATAAGCCACAGCAAAGCACTTTGTAAAGTGTATTTCACAAATGGCAGGTAGTTCCTTCCTAACTGATCTAGAAATCGGAAATGTACAAGGGCAAAGAAAAATAATAACAAAGCGACTGAGCATAGGTTCGGAAGGAGTTTGCCTGTGTTTGAATATGGCGCCTCCACAACGGCCCAGCTGCACTACTGGGCACGTTCCTTACCACCCCTGAGCCTCGGTTTCTTCATCTGTACGATGGGGAACATCAGATTGTTCATAGGTTGTTCTAGATGATACACGTGAAGGATTTAGGCCCCTCCCTGGTGCATGGTAAGGGCAGTATCTGCTTACGATTACCTTAAGGGAAGGCAAACTCTAATGCTCATTGTTCCTTCTGTGACTCTCTGATATTTGCCAATATGGCCCAAGTAATGGCAGATGGTTGACCTGGACGAAAAGTCCTTTTGTTCTCCCTGGCAACTCTTTGTTTAGAAGCTCTCACTGGCCCCTCAGAATGCACAATGCAGGGCTCTTCAGTCCTCAAGCAAACCCACTTTTCACAAGGAGCTGGGTTTACATGAATATTTAAAACTTTGGCAGCCTATCACAAAGCCTGCCCAGTTTGCTCACCCCACCAAGAGATCCACAGTCAATAAACACTATCTTTTTCCCCCCTCACCTGGTTCTCGGTACTACTCACAGGGGAAAACGATTTGCAAGGTCTAGAGTGTCCAGTAGGGCCGCTCGACTAGACGCCTGTATCGGCCCCTTTCATTCACCCAGTGTTTGCCCACCACCCTCCGCGAGGCAACCCTTCACTCCCAGTCACTCCCAGGCTGCTGTGCTGCTCCCGGCGACTGGCAGATGTTTACAATTCAAAAAGGAAACACCCAGGGCCAGGAAGAGAGGTACTGGGGCAGACCAGAGGCCGCAGGCTGTTTTCCACACTTCATTAGCCTGGTTGCCCAGCTGGTGGGCCTGGGCCCATCTTGAGCTTCTCCCCTGCATCCCATCCCCCCCAGACCCTGGGTACTGGGCAGTGTTCCCTCCCCTTCGTGCGGCCCACACCACTCCCTCTGCGGGATAAACTTCCTTCCTGCTCTAACTGTCCCCACCCCGGATATCCTCCCTGAGGCAAAAGGTCATTCCCTGGGAAGCTGTGAGCCATGCGAGGCTGCCTTCAGCAATGATGGAGTGAGCGCCGCCTGGAAGCCGCTGAGGGCTGAGGGCCATCTCTCTTGCAGGAGGCCTCGGGAGGCACCACCAAGCGAGAGCTAGGGAAGCTCAGCACTCTTGTCCCCAGATCCCAGGAGAAACCCCCAAGCTGCCTGGGACACCACCGGCATGTGCAGCCTCCTCAGCTTCTGGGAAGGAAGGGGGAGGACAAGAGAGAAGACAGTAGTCATCCAGCCCCGCACGGCGTCTGTGCGGCCCTTCCCCAAAGCACCGTCTCCAAAGGAAACCGAGCACTGAGAAGTTACTTCTCGCGTCCACGGTCACCAGTCTGTTAAGTGGCAGACCCGACTGTCAAGACTGAGCAAGTCTGCCTTCCAAGCAATCTCTCACGGAGATTCGGGGGGGCTCTTCATGACGGGCTTTCTGCCGGAGCCCAGCCGATCTCCTCCGTGCCACTGCGGCTGGACCCCAGTGCAGAGCCCTTCCAGAGAGGGAAGGCCAGCGGGCTCATTTAGCCCATCGCAGCAGGCAGGCGGGTCGCCGGCGCCCAGGTGGCTAGGGCCAGGCCAAGCCGAGGCTGCTGCCCCCTGCCTAGACCCACGTCCTGGTTAATTTACAACAACAGAGGGACCCAGAGCCTGCAGGATACTCTCCGGCCTGGGCGAGTGGATACAACACCTGCTTCAGAAATTGCTCATGGGGTAGCCTATTGCAACTTGCTTTAAATTTGCCTAACGCCAGCTCCTTTCTTGCTCCCCAGCCTTCAAGGACAGAGGCCACAAAACACTGACGGGGTGGGGGGAGCATAATTGTCTCCACCTAGCACCAAGACTGGGGGCAGGAGTAGGTGAAATGTTGCCGCTTCCATCTGGTTCTCGAGGAAGAGGAAAAACTGACACCTGCGCTCAGGGCACAGATGCTCCAGGCTGGGCCATAAAGCCAGAAGTTTCCCCACCCCGCCCGCGGGCACGTTCTCTTCCCGAGCCGGAGGGTGAGGGAGGGGGTGGCACGGATGCCCTCATCCCCCTGCGGTACAATGAGCGTCAGTGGCGCGCAGAATCGCTGATTGTTCTGCGGCCAGACCTGCAGGCGGTGGGGGAGCCGGGCCACCCCGGGTCAGGCGCACGCAGGAGCCTTTTGTGCCAGGACGCCCCAAGCCGAGCCGGGAGGTCCCCAGAGCCTCCCGGAAAGGAACGCGCCGCTCCGGCTAAGTGCGACCGCTCGTCCCACTCCAGCAGCCCCGGGACGGCCGCCTGGCCGCACCACTTTTCCTTCCGGCGCCTCGCAGCGCCCCAGCTGGGGAAGTTCGGCAGGCGCCGCGCGGGATGCCGCGCCGGGCGGGCGGCGCACTGGGGGCCGGGAACGCGCGACCCCGGGGCGCACTCACCTGGCAGCTGGCTGCGCGGTACACGGGCCGGCGGGAACGCTCTCAGAAGCGGCGACTGGGTGCGCCCGGCCCGCGCCCCGTTTTGTTCCGCTCCGGGGAAGGCGTGTCCCGGGCCACGCCAACCAGTGGGCTTTGCACACTGCACCACACCAGGGCTGATGTCATGGCGCGAAGCCCCGCGGCGCTGCCCCCCCCAACCCAGGGCGGCCAGACGTCGTGGGTAGGAGACGCCAGCTCTGCCCCCTGCGGACCCACTATGCAGCCACGCGGACCCACTGTGCGCCCCTCCGCGGCTACTGCGGAAGCGCCTGGGGCACGAGCTTGGACCTGTCGGGTTTTCCTGTCGGCCAGATGCGAGGTTGCAGATGTGAGCTGAGAGATCAGACTGCTGGTAAACTTGTGCCCTGAGTAAAAAGGTGAGGGCATGGCTTGGGGGGGGGGCAAAGGGGGGAGGCGCAGAGTCTTACATTCGCATGTGCTGGTGGCAAGGTGTAAGGGACACATTTGGGCGCCAGAGTAAGACAGGCCTGAGCTCTGATCTTGCCCCTTCCACTTACTAGCTGAAGCCTTGACCTAGACACCTAGCCCTTCTGAGCTTCAGGCTCTGCGTCTGTAAAAAGGGTACAATCCACAGGGATGTTGTGGGGGATAAAATGAGATCCTAGGGACCAGTAAGCTCTCAGCAGTGGCCCACCATATGAAAAACACTCAATTCTAACTTCTTTCTCCAACAGCTCTTGTCCCCTCACCTTTCCCGCATCTTCCCTAGTACCCGAAGGAGAGCGCCCCAGCCCAGAAAGCAGCAGTTCCGAAAAGTAGGTCCTCCTCTGGGGCTTTTCTCTGGGCCTGCAAGCTTCAGTAGGACAGACACAGGCTCGGGCCACTCAGAGCTGCCCCTGGAGCAGTGAGCAGTGGGTATGGCACCTTCACCCAGTTCCCAGCCCTTCCTGCCGGCCTGTTACAGGCGTTGCAGGGGTCACAGAGGCTCACACCCTGCCCGGGGTAGAGCCTCACCTCTTGGACTCAGGAACAGCTCAAAAACCCAATGCTCTGAACAGAGAAGGAATAACACCCCCCCCCCCAGGGCCCCAGGCCCAGGGTGGGGAGCAGAACTGGGCTCTCGAGCCATTTCCAACCCCCACACGGCCCCGCCTTGGCCCGAGCAAGGAGCACTGCCCTCTGTTAGGGACTCACGGTCTTGGATTTGGAGGAACATGGAGAATCCCAGCGGCTGACGTTCCCAGGAATGTGAAGAGTGACAAAGAAGTGAGAGCCTCAGGGAGATAAAATCTTGTAGTTTGCGGTTACCTGTAGCTCCTTCACTGTGTTTCTAAGTCAAAGGGGAACTGAAGGCTGGGGTAATCTCCTTTTGTCCAGGGCTGAATGACATTATTTGCTCTGGAAAATGAACTACACTCAGATCTTAGGTATACATTTCACTGTGATTGGGTTTCCCTGGTAGGTGTGCCTGTGTGTGACTTCTACTGCTCTCTTGGGCTCCAGAGTGTTCCCCAAGCCAGAAGTACTACGGCCTCCTTCTGCCAATAGCAGTTAGTTGGGGGCAGGTCCTGGAGGGTTTGCTGGGCAGCTGGTCACCCCTCACTGAGTCCTCTGTACAAGGAGCTGCCCCATCTCCCAGCCTGGACAGGTGTCAGGCGCGTAGACCCTCGCAGGCTTCATTTCAAGTCCCAGGATTGCTGAAATCAACTCTCATCTAGGAATAAAAACAAGCATCTTATTATCCAGAAAATGAAGTATTTCTCTAGGTTTTTCTTACCTTCTGCCATAAGAAACATCTTTCCTTTGGCCAGGCCCTTCAAACACACAGGGCCTCCAGGATTGGGAGGTCTATAAGCACCCCACCAGGCCGTCCTTATTTGACCCAACCAAGACGTAGGAGGAAAAGCCAGGAGAATCCCCGGCCATTCCCGCACTGAGCAAGCAATAGATCAGCAGGTACATTAAATGGCAGAACCTCCATCAGCGTCAGAGACCGTGGGTGTGCAGCCCACAGGTGGCAATCTCACGGGATTATCCTCTCTCCCTTCAGTTCCCAAGATCTCAGAGAGATGAGCTTTGAAGTCTTGCCCAAGATTTTACAAAAGGGCCAATTCCCACATTTCCTTCCTTGGCCTGGGTCTGTCCTTTCTGGAGCCGTGGGACGATTGGTGGATTTCCCCGGTAACGACGTGCCAACCCCGGGCTGTGCCGTGGCCTTAGGGAAGATCCAGGAAGGGAGAGCGGTAACAACAGTCACGCTTGGGTTTCTTCCAGAGGATCTTAAAGCACCTGGTATGTAGAGTGGCTGAATAGTGTGTCATCCAAACTGGGACGCTCCTGATAGTGAACAGTACAGTGTTGGTCTTCATAATTACCCCAGGGCGATAGAACTGTCCCAGGCAAACCGGGGTATCTGGTCACCCTGCATGTCCGCCCACAGACCGTGTCAGGGCACAGGTCTTAGGAGCTGTGCAGGCAGAGCTGGAGATAAAGGAAGCTGAGTAGGCCCTGCCCCACCTGCTGCTTTTCCAGAACCTCCCATGTTCTGGTTGTCGCCCTCCCCGTTGCTGCCAATCGTCTGGGCGTGGTCTTGGATCGCTCATTTGCAGGGAAGACTCAGGGAATCGGGCAGGACTTTGGGACTGAGGTGAATCAGAGGTGTGCTGGGGGCCATCTACCATGCCATAGGCACGGGCCCGATGTTGAAATCACACAAAAGGCCCGTAAACACCATCAACACTTGGGACATCACACAGGCTGAGATTCTTAGGGCAGAGATATTTGTTCTGGCTAACCTCAGTTAGAACTAACTGTGCCCTAGCTGGCTCTGCCCACCTCTGCAGAGATAATACAGTCAGAGCTCATCACTGAGATTCTAGAAGGAGATCTGGGCACACACAGGGGCTTGGTTGCTTGTTTGGACTCTCAAAAATGTCTAAACGTTTCAGTATCCTCCCCTCCCCTCTGTGCACTCCAGCCCCCAGTGTCTCTGGAACCTAGCCACGGTAGATGAAGTAGGGCAGACTGTGGGCAAGCAGGAGGGTTCCTCCAACTTCCAAACTCGTCTGCTGCCTTCTCTGACTTCTTCTCTTTCCTCCCTCATGTGCGTCCTGATGTCCCATCTTCATGATCCCTTCTTGCTGCAAAGTATTTCTTTTTCTCATTGATCTCGGGTGAGGAGGACATGAGTGTGAGACAGAGGCTGAAAGTGAATGTGGTTGGCTTAGTTCTGCCCATCATTCCAGAGAGCTTAGAGATCCAAGCTGGGCCACAGATTTCTCATTTGTCCACCCCGCCCTCCATCCATCTGTCTATTCATCCATCCATTCATCAGCAGACATTTATTAAGGTCCTGCCTTGTACTGGTTATGTACCATAGGTCCTGGGAATATGGGAAAGAATATGACTTGGATCCTGACCTCAAGGAGTTTATAACCTAGTGGGTAAACCAGTATCAGGGCCCCTATGTCTTTCAGAGGCGTAAGGGAAGGGGTACGGAGGACAGTGAGCAAACAGTGAATGCTTAATTCTTCTTTCGTGGAAGAGGGTACAGGGTCAAGAAAGTTTTCTTAGAGAAAATGAGTAGGAAAGGAGTCTTTTTTTTTTTTAAGATTTTATTTATTTATTCATTTATTAGAGAAAGAGAGAGAGAGAGCATGAGAAGGGAGAAGGTCAGAGTGAGAAGCAGACTCCCCGTGAAGCTGGGAGCCCAATGTGGGACTCTATCCCAGGTCTCCGGGACCATGACCTGAGCCGAAGGCAGTTGCCCAACCAACTGAGCCACCCAGGCACCCCAAGTGGGAAAGGAGTCTTAAAGATGAGTGAGAGTTGGCCAGGAAGCAAGGAGAAGGGGCAAGATCCTGGAACAGCATTGTTAACTAGGGAACTACAAGTTCATGAGCAGAGCTGATACCTGGGACGAAAGACCAAGTCCTGTGAGAGATGGGGCTGGCAGGCAGGCAGGGACCAGAAGAACATGGCAGCCATTTCAGCCGTTTGAAGGAGGGTGGACTGTCCTGAGGACAATGGGAGCCTTAAAGGATCTTAAATAGGGAAACAACACAGACAGTTCAAAAGCATTTGGACAATGCTGAGTCCCTGTGAAGGCTAGATGAGAAGGAGGTGAGACACAAGCCAGGGAGCCCACCAGGAGATGATCCCAGTAGTCCAGGAAAGAGATGATGGCAGGCAGTAGCCATGGGGCTAAGAAGTAGGTGCTGGATTTAAGAGTTGTTGAGGACACAGAATCTTCTAGACTTGATGGCCACTTGGCTTCTGGAGGTGGGGTCCAGAGTGCAGCGGAAAGGAATGGAGGGAGGAGTCGGGGATGGTTCCTGGCTTCTGGGTTGGACAACTCACTAAGATAACTCAGGAGGAGCTGCGGGGTGAGGGGCAGGGAGGGGTAGTGAATCCCGTTTCCAGTTGGCTGGATTGAGATGCTTGAGGGACATCCAAGCAGAAGGGTCCGATAGGCAGCTGGGCACCAAGGGCAGGAGAGAGACCAGGGCTGGAGATGGAGATGTGAGGGCCTTCAGTCTAGAGAGACTTGAGAATGAGAGCAGGTTCAGGACCCCGGGGACACCCACATTTGATGGTGACTGACAGCCCACGGAGGAAGTCATTCGGAGAAGGAATAATCAGAAAAGTAGGGAGAGAGTTGCAAGGAGGAGGGCGCCATGACACACCCAGGCTGGGCCTCCTTTCTTCGAGGCCAAGGGAGACCGGAGAGGCACAGAGACACCCGGGAGAGAAAATGGAGAGAGGGTTCAAGAAAGGCCAGGGTTGGTACGTTGAAGTTTTAGTACTCCTTCCCCTTCTCCATACCCCAGAAAATTCGTGACTGGTTCCCTCAAGTCCTTCTTGGAGGGGCTGAGAATTCTGTGCAATGCTAAATAAATGAATTTAGGGAATAGGAAGTTTCAAGGAGTAAGGACTTTACGGCACAGATTAAAATATTTTTCGGCAGGTGTTGCCTTTCATACTTCCCAGGGGGACTTCAGAGCCATTTCCTGGTTACAGTGGAGCCCCAAGAAAAGCAAGCCTGCTTAGATCCCTCTAATTTAGAGGATCCAGGCCTAGCCTTGTAGTTTGAATCTCAGCTCTGCCTTCAATCATTAAAATGAATCTTAATAACTAATTATTGAGCACTAACTGCATGTCAGACACCTGACATGATCATCTCCATTAATCTTCACAGGAACTGAAGACTCGAGGACTATTTTTAGCCCCTCTTTTGCATGCGAGGTAACCAAGGCTCAGAGCAGCAACTAAGTTGAGGGGCTGTGACTGTAATCTAGATCGGTTTTCTTCCCGTGTGACATGAGAGGTCAGACCACCCCATATGCTCTCAGAAGTTTCCCCGAAGGTCCCCCTGAGAGCAGAGAGGGGCGGTCACATCCCTCTAGAGGACCTGAGGACCGTGGCAGCACCAGCCCCCTGCCACATCTCTGAAGTCTGAGGTTTTCTCGTAGAAGTTTATTTACATTTGCGTTTTCCTGCACACAGCCCTGTTTTCTACATTTTATTTGTCCATTTACTTACTTACTTATTTTAGAGCCCAACACAGGGCTTGAGCTCATGACCCTGACTGACATCAAGACCTGAGTGTCAGATGCTTAGCCAACTGAGCCGTCCAGGCGCCCTTCCTGTTTGTTTTAAATAAAAGATAATGCTGAAAATGGATGAGGATTGAGAGAAAGGGAGGTCCTTGGGAAATGTGTTATTTTCACTGGATAGCTTCAGGAGCCCCTGGCAGCCCAATGTGGACCCCCGGGACTTTGAGGGGACCCAATACCGGGAATGGCTCACCTCCCAGGCTCTTCGCAGCCCTGGATCTCCCTGGATCTTGTTGGATCGGGCTCTGCTCTTCCGAGGCTGTGACAAGGCAAGTCAAAAGGAAGGGGGGGCTGTGGTGGGGCACCTGGCTGGCTCGTCTATAGAGCTTTTGACTCTTGATCTCGGGGTCGTGAGTCTGAGCCCCACGTTGGGCATAGCGATTACTTTAAGAGGAGGGGGGGCGGTTTGCTACGGAATGGGGCCTAGCACTCCGGAGCTGGAGCCGGGATCTTGGTCTCTATGGTCACATTTCCTGAGGAGGAGCCCTGAGAATCCCTCCCTCAGGGTTTGCAGGAGAAATGAGCCTCACAGCCAAAGGCAAAAGAAAGACCAAAATATCTGCAAGTGAATGTCATGAAGATAAAATACTTGGAGGCAAGAAAAAAGGAAATCCATCGGGAAAGAATCAGAGGGGACACTACAAAGGGCTCTGGATTAGGAAATTTGTTCTGATTTTCAAGCTGACATTAACACTGTGAAGCACAAAGAACGTTCCAGGCGAGCTTGAAAAGTGATTCAGAAACTCCTTCAGGGGAGGCTCAGGGTCGGGTCCTCAAGAGTATATGTGGAACAGGCTGAACAACTTTAAAAATGACCTCTTCCCCTTCCCATCCCCTCGGCCTGACAGCTCTGCGGGGCCACTACCGCTCCTGCTCCTTCTGCGGCCTCCGTTCCCGCTCCGTCCAAAACAGCGCTGGCGTGTGGGGGGCTCTCAGAGCCAGAGTGCGGGCAGGGACAAACAGGAGGGGCTGGGAGGGAAGAGGGAAAGGGGGCTCTCCCCTCCCCCGCAGCTGGCGGGGCAGGTGCCCCTTTTCTGAGGCTGACAGGCTGGAGGGCGAAGTGTAGCCAAGGCCTGGGCTGAAGGCCCAGGAGAAGGTTCTCTGAAAGATCTAGCTCTAGTCACTCCAGCTGCCCTTCGCTCCCAGTCAATTTTGTTTCCCACTTACTTTAAAACATGTTTTCAGGGGCGCCTGGGTGGCTCAGTGGCCTAAGCATCTGCCTTCAGCTCAGCTTATGATCCCAGGGTCCTGGGATTGAGCTCCACATCAGGCTCCCTGCACAGCAGAGAGTCTGCTTCTCCCTCTCCACTTCCCCTGCTTGCATTCCCCCTCTCTGTGTCTCTCGCCGTCAAATATAAAATAAAATAAAATTAAAATAAAATAAAATAAAATAACCTGTTTTCACTGTTTCCTATCTCGGACATCACATTTGCAGCTCCAACTTTCTCTGTGATCATCTGGCCAGATGGCAGTGTTTTAAGGCAGTGAAGTAGATTGGAAATAACCAGGCCTTAGGCAATACCTTTGATATCCCCCTGTTCCATCAGGGCCGATTGTATGAAATTAGACTCTGAGAAGAAAGGATTAGCTGACATTTGGAGTCATCAATCTAAAGACAAGCTGAAGACACTTAAGAGTTTACTAGACAGGAGGGTCTCAGAGGGAAGGGATTGTAGCTTACTCTTCTTTGTAGCTCACACAGTGCCTTACAACGGAGCAAATGCTTCATTAATATTTTATGAATGCAATAAATTCACTTCATAGTTTGCAAGGTAAGAACCAGGAGCAAGCCTGCCATCTGCTGGTGAATTTATGAAAGACACTTCTCAGGGGCCCTGGTAGCCTTAAGTGGCCCTTAACTCAGCAACCTTGAGAAAACTCCCAACTTGGGTGCCTGAGTGAGTGGCTCAGTCTATTAAGCATCTGCCTTCAGCTCTGGTCCTGATCCCAGCGACCTGGCATCAAGTCCCACATCAGGCTCCCTGCTCAGTGGGAAGTCTGCTTCTCCCTCTTCTCTCTGTCAATTAATAAATAAAATATTTAATATTTTATATAAATAAAATATTTTATATAATAAAAATTTATATAATTTTATATAAAATATTTTATATAAATAAAATATTTAAAAAAAGAAAGAAAATCCCAACTTAAGGGTGCCTGGTTGGGTTAGTTGGTAAAGCATGTGACTCTTGATCTCAGGGCTGTGAGTTCCAGTCGCATGTTAGGCATTGAGCCTACTCACAAAAAACGAAAATAAGGGGCACCTGGGTGGCTCAATGGGTTAAGGCCTCTGCCTTTGGCTCAGGTCATGATCTCAGGGTCCTGGGATCGAGCCCCGCATCGGACTCTCTGCTCAGCAGGGAGCCTGCTTCCCCCCTCTCTCTCTGCCTGCCTCTCTGCCTACTTGTGATCTCTCTCTCTCTGTCAAATAAATAAATAAAATCTTAAAAAAAAAAAAAACGAAAACAAAACCCTGATATAAATAATCCTCTTTTCACCAGATCCTGACATTTAAATTCTTCTGCTTCTCACTCCAGACATCTTAGGTTCCTCATAGAGAAACCCAAACTATCCTGAGACACCAGTCAGAGAAAAAGGCCTATGAAGGTACAGGAAAGCTATTTTGCAACTCAGGGCCCTTCTCTCCATTGACAAATGTGTGCTCTCCCAGATACATTTCCCCATCATCCATCCAGACGGAGATGTGGGCACCCACGACAAGCCAAGTGCCGGGCTCGGTGCAGGAGTAGACGGACCAGGACTTTACAGGGGGACGTGTTATGGGAGACTGGCGCTGGCAAGGAGCCTTGGGAGCCCAGGAAGGGGGCACTGCACTGCAGAAGTCAGGGAAGGTTACAGGAGCTGACATATGGTGATGGGCTCGGCCATAAAGGGTGCTGAGGCTTTCAATGTGTAGAGATGGGCAGTGTTCCGGTTATCTATTGTCGTGGAGCACAGCACCCCAAACTTGGTTGCTTAAAACAACTACAGTCATTTTTATCTCTCATGGCTCTGGGTTTTACTGAGCTTGGCTAGATCTAGATAGTTCTTGCTCAGTATCTCTCATGTGATTGCAATCAGATGATAGCTGGCTAGTCATCCTGGAGACTTCCTTACTCACATGGCTGGCAGCTGATGCTGGCTGTCGGCTGGGAGTTAGCCAGAGGCCCTCTGTGTAGGCTGTCCAGGAGGCCCGGATTCTCTCACAGCATGGCGGCTGGGTTACAAAGGCAAGCATCCCAGGGCGCCTGGGTGGCTCAGTCGTTAAGCATCTGCCTTTGGCTCAGGTCATGATCCCAGGATCCTGGGATCGAGCCCCTGAGTCAGGCTCCCTGTTCGGTGGGGAGTCTGCTTCTCCCTCTCCCTCTGCCCCTCCCCCGCTCATGCTCTCTCTCTCTCTCTCTCTCTCTCTCTCTCTCTCTCTCAAATAAATAAAGGAAATCTTAAAAAAAAAAAAAAAAAGGCAAGCATCCCAAGATGGAGAGGCCTTCTTCTTGTCTTCTGCAACTTAGCCTCAGAAGGCACAGAGCAGAACTTCCCCTGTTCTCTACTGATTGAGACAGTCACAAGGCCCCACCCATTTTCCAGGAAAGGGGACATGGACCCCACCTCTTGATGTGTGAGTGGTGAGGTTTTGGAAGAGCATGTAGCATAAGAAATATTATTGCAGCCCTTTTTGGAAAGTACAAATTGCCACAAGCAGGAAAGTCATTCTGGGTGGCTATCTGCACTGATCATATCTTAGGAGATGCATTTTTCTTCCTTTTTTTTTTTTAAGGTTTTATTTATTTATTTGACAGAGATCACAAGTAGGCAGAGAGGCAGGAAGAGAGAGAGAGGAGGAAGCAGGCTCCCTCCTGAGCAGAGAGCCCGATGCGGGGCTCGATCCCAGGACCCTGAGATCATGACCCGAGCCAAAGGCAGAGGCTTTAACCTACTGAGCCACCCAGGCGCCACAGGAGATGAATTTTTCTAAGAGAGCAGGCCATTTCTCTGGGCATTGCTAAGCGAAAACATGAAACTTTAGAAATATTCACTGAAACATCTTTACTAAGAATTACGAAACCCATTTCTCCAGAGGGGAGACTCTGAGAAAGGGGGAGATGCATACTGAACTCCCAAGGGGAGGGACAGGAGGCTGAGACAGAGGGCCAGCCCTGGGTAACCAAGACAGTGGAGTCGTGGTCATGGAGGAAGCCATCTTGTGAGGTTCTGCCAAGACCGATTCTTAGAGGGGGAAGAATGGCCTGGTGTCACTAGAGCAAGTGGCCAGGAATACCCAGAGGCTGCGAGCAGCGGTGGGCCAGGCCCAAACAGGGAAGTAACAGTTCAAAAGCAGCTATGTGTCGCGGGAGAGATAAGATGTGCACACATGGGAGCTATCAGCTTTGTTGTAACACAGACGCAGGGAGCAGGCCTGATGCAGGAACAAGAGCTAGGTCAGAGATAAAATACAGCCCTATGGCTGCTCATGAAGCAGCTGATGCTGAGATGAATAGGGAGTGAGATCACGGACCTGGGGAGGGCCTGAGGGTCCAAGGCCCTTGGTGGCACTAGGGCCCAAATGCTCAGAGCCCTCTGTGTCAACCACCAGCCTTATAGGGAAAGATGGGCGAGCCTGGCTGAAAGGCTGAATGAGCCAGGAATGGCGAGAGTCAAGCTTGGCTGGCTTGGGAACCGGAAGTGGGGAAGTTCCTAAGTAGGGAATCGGCTCGCTCAGCAGCTGCTGGGTGTCTCAGCGGTGAGCTTCCGGTGACCCAGTGTCTGGGCCCTGAGACCTGAAGGGGAGGGAGACTTTGGCTTCCATCTCTAAGCATACTCTATCACCCAACCGTATCAATAATCCCATTAAATCTAAAGGTATGAACAGCTCCTTTATTAGCTTTTAAGATTTTATTTATTATTTATTTGAGAGAGAGAGCACTGAGAGAGCACAAGCAGGGGGAGCAGCAGAGGGAGAAGCAGACTCCCCAGTGAGCAGTGATCGTGATCCCAGCCCAAGGCAGACGCTTAAGGGACTGAGCCACCCAGGCACCCAAGATTGGATTTTTTTTTTTTAAAGATTTATTTATTTATTTATTTATTAGAGAGAGAGAGAGAGAGAGAGAGACTGAGAATGAGAGGGAAGAAGGTCAGAGGGAGAAGCAGACTTCCCGCAGAGCCGGGAGTCCGATATGGGACTCGATCCCAGGACTCCGGGATCATGACCTGAGCCGAAGGCAGTCGCTTAACCAACTGAGCCACCCAGGCGCCCCCAAGATTGGATTTTTAATGGATTTTTTTTTTTAAAAGTAAGACTCAACTGGGGCACCTCGGTGGCTCCATACATTAAGCCTCTGACTCTTGATTTCAGCTCAGGTCGTGATCCAGCAACTGGGATGGAGTCTCCCCAGTCCGGTTACCTGCTCAGTGGGGAGTCTGCTTGTCTCTCTCTCCCTCTGCCTCCCCCACCTCCCCCGCCCCCACTGCACACCTGCTCTCTCTCTCTCTCAAATAAATTAATACATCTTTTTAGGGGCGCCTGAGTGGCTCAGTGGGTTAAAGCCTCTGCCTTCGGCTCAGGTCATGATCTCAGGGTCCTGGGATCGAGGCATCGGGCTGCGGGCATTGGGCTCTCTGCTCAGCGGGGAGCCTGCTTCCCCCTCTCTCTCTGCCTGCCACTCTGCCTGCTTGTGGTCTCTCTCTGCCAAATAAATAAATAACATCTTAAAAAAAAAAAGTGAGCAGTGTGTGTCTAGGGCACAGGTGCTGCTCTAGTCTCTGACCCCTACTTGTGATCTCTTGCTTTCCGTCAAATAAATAAATAAAACCTTAAAAAAAAAAAGAAGATAATGACCCTAAATGTTTATGCACTTTAACCACCAGAGGAAGGAGTTTGCACTCCCTGGAAAATGAAAAAAACAAGACCAAAAAAAATTTTTTTTAAAGATTTTATTTATTTATTTGAGAGAGAGAATGAGAGAGAGCATGGGGGGGAGGGTCAGAGGGAGAAGCGGGCTTCCTTCTCCAGATGAGAAGATTCTTTTGTTTTGTATTTAAGATTTTATTTATTTATTTGATAGAGAGAGAGAAAGCACAATCAGGGGGAGTGGCAGGCAGAGGGAGAAGCAGATTTTATTTATTTGATAGAGAGAGAGAGAGAGCACAAGCAGGGGGAGTGGCAGGCAGAGGGAGAAGCAGGCTCCCCGTTGAGCAAGGAATCCGGTACTCGGTACTCGATCCCAGGACCCTGGGATCATGACCTGAGCCGAAGGCAGAGGCTTAACAACTGAGCCACCCAAACGCCCCCAGTGACGGTGCTTTTGGATGAGATTAATATTTAAATCACTAGACTGCAGAAATCCAATTGCCCTCCATAATGTAGGTGAGCCTCATCCAATCAGATGAAGATCCCCGGATTAAAAGAGCATTCTTCTTGCCTGATTGCCTTTGAACTGGGACATGGGCTTCTTCGTGGATGTCCACCCTACTGGCCTCCAGACTTGAATACCATCAGCTCACCTGGCTCTCTGGCCCTCAAACTTAGATTGGAATTAAGTCATTGGTTCCCCTGGTCTTCAGCTTGCTAACCTACTCGGCAGATCTTGGGACTTGTCAGCTCCATAATTGTCTGAGCCAGTTCCTTACAATAAATGAATGAATAAGTGAATAAATACATAAATATTCTATTGGTATTATTTTTCTGGAGAATCTTGACTAATACAGTGGGTGTGTTTATTAAATTATTTCCTATAAAATATTTTATATAAAATATAAATATATATTTATATTTATATTTTATATAAAATATTTTAGATAAAATATAAATTTTATAATATAAAATATTATAATATAAAATATATAATATAAATTATAAAATATTTTAGATAAAATATAAATATATTTTATCTAAAATATTTCATAATAAAATTTTGAAGAAATAAATAATTAATGATATATTGTTAAGATTATCAGGTGCTATAGAGGTCAAGTAACATGAAAACTGAAAAATGGGGGCGCCTGGGTGGCTCAGTCAATAGGCATCTGCCTTAGGCTCAGCTCATGATCCCAGGTTTCTGGGATCCAGCCCCGCATTGGGCTCCCCGCTCTGTGGGAAGCCTGCTTCTCCCTCTCTCACTCCTCCTGCTTGTGTTCCTTCTCTCGCTGTCTCTTTCTCTCTTTGTCAAATAAATAAATGAAATCTTAAACACACACACACACACACACACACACACACACACACACATTAGTGGAGTCTGGGTGGCTCAGTTGGTTGAGTGTCTGACTCTTGGTTTCAAATCTTGCTCTCATGGGTCCTGGGATCCAGCCCGGCCTTCAGCTACCAACCAGAGGGGAGTCTGAGGATTCTCTCCCCTTCTCTCCCCTCAATTGTGTTTTCTCTCGAGAGCTCTCTCTCTCAAATAAATAAATCTTAAAAAGAAGAAGAAGAAGAAAAAAAATGCATATTAGATTTGGCTTCTGAATCCAAGGATTGCCTTTGCTGGAGCAGTCCGGGCACTGTGTTCAGAGTGGAGGCCTGCTGGTGATGGGTTGTAGAGAGACAAGAAGTACACATACCCTGTACAGCGAAGGAGAGCACCTGGTCTGTTGCTAGAAAGGAGTGCAGGGTAGAGGAAGGGGCTTAACAATGAGTGACTTGGCTTCTTGGGGCTCCCATACTAATTCTGTTGGAATTATCAGAGTGCCGGTGATCCTTTGGTCCCTCTTCCTATGCCAGTAAAGATTCTGGAAGATTTGAATTTCATCCCTTGGGTGTGGAAAAAGATTTTTAAAATAACTAACCACAGATGCAAATATCCTAGATCTCAGCTTTCTTAACTATGGTTTTCCAAAGAGCGTAAGAACAACCTCTTTCCATGGAAAGAAAGACATAAAGCCATGATTATCACATACTAGCCCCAGGTCTAAGGGGGGAAAGTCAGATACACAAGTTCAGGAAGGCTCTGCACTGGAATAAGAAAGGAGAGGGAGGAAGAGGTTTTTTTCTTTCTCTTTCTTTCTCTCTCTCTCTCTCTCTCTCTCTCTTTTTTTTTTTCTTTTTGGTTGAGTGGTTGAATTCGGCTAATGGAGTGTTGCTAATTCCCAATTTAGGTTCGCAGGGATTGGCAACAGGGAGTTTTTCCAAGTCAGAGGGGCTGAAAGGACACAGTAGTCTGTCTCACTCCTCCCAGAAACTCAGTCTGGGTTTTACTCTAATTTCTTCTGGGTCTCATCAGAGGAGCTCCAGATGAGAAGATTCCTCGCTGGGGTATTTCTTCCTACCCCTCCCAGACGGATTGCAAGCTTTTTCCAATACTCCATTCTCTCCCCGGGGCTTTTCCCTGGTTGCTGCAGAGAGAAATTCGCCAGCAGGGGTCAGCAGTGTCTCACATCTGGCCTGGAGCCCCTTGCCACATAGGCTGTTTCTCCTGGCACCGCCAGAGTTGATGGTGGAGAATACCTTCCCGGTAAGGCCTTGGCATCACTCTGAGCACTGCCGGCTCAAGATTCCTTTCCCTGAGTGTGGAGTAGCACGAGGAAATGGAATATATGTTCATTCAAAGACCCAGGCGGGTGTGGGTGTACATCCGCAATGCCAAGTCACCATCTGGTTTTTCCCAGGCTTTTATGTGTATTGGCACGTGCATTGTGTGGATCTGGAAGTTGGAGGACGTGTGTCTCGGGCTTGCCTTGCTGAAATTTTCTCAGCTCCCTGGGATTCCTGGATTCGCTCAGCACCCAGGCGCTCCGGGAGGGTCGTTTCGCTCTCCCACGGCTTAGACCAGCGTTTGTGCTGCGCTCCCACGGTGAGTGCCCAGTCCACGCCTCCGCGCATGCTCAGTGTGGAATGGAACTCTTTCAGGGCTGCGGTCTCCGGAACAAATGTCTCGGCGGCCCAAGCCACACAAGAGCAAGTTATGCTCTCGTTTCCAGACTCTTCTTCCTCCTTGGCCCCACTGCCAGTCTCCTCCCCAGCTCTAGTTCTTTTTGACTCCGCTGGTCCACATTGTTGCTCAGCTTCCAGGATAGCTAGAGGGATGGGTCCCATTGGAGGCGCCTGTCTCCCCCCTTGCTCCCCCGTCTCTCCCACCCGGATGTGGTCTTGGTGGGAGTAGTCAGACAACCAGCAGGGGCTATGGGATAGCCATACAGCCAGAAGCAGCTCTGGACTGGAAGGGGCTCCGGTCTGCGGCTGAGATTCCCAGGGCCCGGGCACCTTCCAAGCAGCCTCCGGGAGCTAGCTGCTGTGACAGGCAGAGGCTATGCCTTTCCACCTGCCAAAAGGAGGACTTCTGCAAGCCGGGACACCTGGCCTCCTTTCCCAGGAGTAGAGTTACACCAGCTGATCTAGGCAACAGGTGTAGGTTGCAGAGTACGGCTGGTGCCCAGCACATCTGTACCCTTGGCGGGAGGGTACTGGTGCTGCAGCAGGGCTGGTCAATCATTCGCACACTCCCCAAAGCTGAGGGGGATGTGCGGAAAGGGCCAGGGAGGGAGAGAGATGTGGGAAAACCGGGATAAGCATTCACAGAGCGCTTCTTTCCTAGAGATCCCAAAGTAGGACCCCATGCCAGTCTGCCCCAGAGCCAGCCTCGCCGGCGGCAGCTTGAGAGTCAAAGCCTTGAGTCCTCCTCCCTGTCTTGCTGCCCAGCCCTTTGGCTGCAGCCAGCTCCTCTCCCTTCCCGGTTGGCTCAGCTCAGGCCTCTGCAGGCTGGAGCTCAGAATCCTGGCTCCTAGTGGCTCTCCTGGACAACTGGGAGGGAAGTCCTTGAAAGAATGGTTCTTTATATATGCAAATGATTTCTTGCCACTTTAGTTCCTCAAACCACAGAATCAATTGAAGGGGGAACATTCTGGAGCTCTGCCAGGCACTGGGTCCAAGGCTTCACCTGGATCACATCATCAAATCCTCCCCCAAACCCTGCCACGTATGTGTTGTCAGGATCATTTCTGTTTCATAAGGGGAGAAATCAAGGTTACGGTCACACAGAATACAGTGAGTCTGACACCCAATTGCTGCCTGGACTCCATCCACCGGACACACTGCCTGTGATCTCCCCATTCTTGGGAAATCACACATTAGGCCCCATCCCTCTTCCCCGTGTAGGTAATCCCCCGCCTATCCCCAACTCATCCATTTCTTTTTTTTTTTTTTTAAAGATTTTATTTATTTGACAGAGAGAGACACAGCGAGAGAGGGAACACAAGCAGAGGGAGTGGGAGAGGGAGAAGCAGGCTCCCTGCCGAGCAGAGAGCCCGATGCCGGGCTCGATCCCAGGACTCTGGGATCATGACCCGAGCCGAAGGCAGCCGCTTAACGACTGAGCCACCCAGGCGCCCCCCCAACTCATCCATTTCTATTTAGTGCAGCCAAGGTCACCTCTACAACCTTTATGGAGAGGCTCATTTGGTAGCTCACAGTTCTCCAACACCAACGGTCGCCCCACCACCACCCACCAAAGTGGATGCCACAGGGCCCACCCTCTTGTCAATGGCTTCTCACACCCAATTCCCTTCCCTTGGTCCCATCATGGGCCTGCAACTTTTTTGCCTTTATCTACCATTCTTCCGTGATCCCACTTCACCCTCGTTTTTCCCTTTCGAGACACTCTTTTCTTGGTATTTTACTAATATTTATTGATTAAAAAAAGAGTATTTATTGATATAAGAGGGACGCATGGGTGGCTCAGTCGGTTAAGCATCCAATTCTTGATTTCGGTCAGGTCATGATCTCAGGGTCCTGGGCTCTTCGCTCAGCATGGAGTCTGCTTGTCCTTCTCCCTCTGCTCCTCTCTCTCTCTCTCAAATAAATAAATTAATTAAATCTTTTAATTATTTTATTTTTAATTTAATTTATTTATTTGACAGAGAGAGATCACAAGTAGGCAGAGAGGCAGGCAGAGAGAGAGGAGGAAGCAGGCTCCCTGCCAAGCAGAGAACCCGATTCGAGGCTCGATCCCAGGACTGTGAGATCATGACCTGAGCTGAAGACAGAGGCTTTAACCCATTGAGCCACCCAGGCACGCCAATAAAATCTTTTTAAAAAGAGAGAGAGAGAGAGAGAAAGAGAGTGTCTAGCTTGGGCTCCACTCCCTGTCCAATGCACAAAGCGGGCTACATCATTTCTGGGATCCAGTGCAAAATAAAAAATGTGGGCTCCTTTGTTAAAAAAATTACTGAGAATTTAAAGATTGCAACAGCGAAGTATTAAACAAACTGGGGGTCCTTCTAAGTATGGGGTCCCGTGTGACTACACAGGTCACGTGCCCGTGAAGCTGGCCTACCCATGGGCTCTACAGAGACTGGCTGTCTCCTAGTTGCCTTGAGTCAATGCATCCCCTGTTCTGAAAATGGACATTCCTGCCTCAGCCTCCACACTGGTCTTGGCCCTTGATTCTGCACCCAGCCTCCCCCAGCTGCATTCTCTGCACCAAGGCCAGCATGCTGGGCATTCCAGCTCTAGCACAAGCAAACTCCCAGGGTCCGTGTCAGCCAGGCGGCATTGTTCTGGGGTCACCCACAAAGAGCAGGGTGTGAGACAATGACATCCCTGTGCCTGGGGTAGAAAGTCTCTCCAGAGATGAGAGAGCACTGAACCCTCAACCAAGAGACCTGGGTTTCAGTTCCAGCCCTGCCATGAAATTTGCTGTGTGCTCTTAATGGGTAATTTGCATCTCAGTTTCTTTATCTCTTAAAGGAGAGGGTGGGATGAGATGTCTTTAAGATTACGCCCAGTTCTAAAAGTGTGTATTTAAATGACTCTAAGGGGCTATAACGGTAACCATATATGCTTGAGCATTTACCCCATACAATGTGCAAGCTCATTTAATGCTGACAACAGTCCTAGGAGGCAGGCACCATTCTTCCCATTTTACAGATGAGGGAGTTGAGAGTCAGATGAAAACGTATCCTAAAAGAGGAGTGATGGAAACATTCTAGAACTTGGTGGTAGGGATGGCTGCATCACTCTATAGACTTACTAGAAGTCATAGTATCAAATACTGACAATGGGCGAATTTTCTAATACATAATGTATACTTCAAAAAAGCTGTTAAGAAGCTAGAAATAAAGAAATGTACTGAAGCTAGAAAGTGATAGAGCCCTTCACTGCTGCCCCACACTGCCAACCGAAAGACTCCTTTTCTTTTCTTTCTTTTTTTTTTTAAGAATTTATTTATTTATTTGACAGAGAGAGAGAGAGATCACAAGTAGGCAGAGAGGCAGGCAGAGAGAGGGGGGGAAGGAAGCAGGCTTCCTGCTGAGCAGAAAGCCAGATTCAGGGCTTGATCCCAGGACCCTGAGATCATAACCTGAGCCAAAGGCAGAGGCTTTTTTTTTTTTTTTTTTTAAAGATTTTATTTATTTATTTGAGATAGAGACAGTGAGAGAGAGCATGAGAGGGGAGAAGGTCAGAGGGAGAAGCAGACTTCCTGCGGAGCTGGGAGCCTGACTCGGGACTCGATCCCAGGACTCCGGGACCATGACCTGAGCCGAAGGCAGTTGCCCAACCAACTGAGCCACTCAGGCACCCCAAAGGCAGAGGCTTTAACCCACTGAGCCACCCTGGCACCCCAGACTCCTTTTCTCTGCCTCTTCATAGCACTTGAAAGCATAGCCTCAGGAGCTCGAATCCTGGCCCTGGCCCTTCCAGCTGTCAGAGCCACGCAAGATACCTCAATTTCTTCACCTACAAAATACAAATAAAAATGATACCTATTTCAAAGGGTCATTGCGAGGATCAAGTGGATGAATGTATATGAAGTGCTTGGAACTGCAGTTGGCCCACACCCAGTACCACACAGAAGGAAGGACTGACTCTCCTTTCCCGGATGGCTACAGCCAGAGCCTGCCTTCTTCAAGGGGACTGTCTCTCCTTGCCAACCCCATCCCTATCCCCCTGGCTATGTCCTCCCAGCCCCCTTAAAGAAACACTTGTCTTGAAAGCCATCTTTTGGAAAAACACTGTGATGACTTTCAGTACATCTCACGTCCTGGTCACAAAGAAAGGGCGAGGGGCACCTGGGTAGCTCAGTCGGTTGGGTGTCTGCCTTCAGCTCACCTCATGATCCCAGGGCTCTGGGATCGAGCCCCACATTGGGCTCCTTGCTTGGCGGGGAGCCTGCTCCTCCTTCCCCCACTCCCCCTACTTGTGCTCTCTCTCTCTCTCACTCCCTCTGTCAAATAAATAAATAAATAAAATCTTAAAAAAAAATAAAAATAAAATAAAGGGAGAGAAACAGCATCTTTCCGATAAGGCAGTGACTCGCCCAGGCTCGTAAAACATTCATGACTGTGCCAGCTTTTCCCACAGACTGTTTCTCCCAAGTCCTCCTAAGCTCAAGCCGTCAGCACAGAGGGCCCATCTTAAAGGGGACCCTGAGGCCAGTCCTGAGGCCGGAGTGTCCACGAATGGGGACAAATGCTTTGCCCGCCCCCTCCCCCCAATTCCATCGGCACGCAGCCCCTCCTGGGTTAATGAGTCAAGCTAGAAAGGGCAAGGGTTACTAGTGGACAGTCAGATGTCTACCACTTAAAAGTGAGTTTTCAAGCACTGAGCCCCTAAGCAGAGAGCACGTGACCGGGATGGGGAAGAAAGGGGGGAGGGACGGGTGTTTTGTCTCATCGTCATGCTTCTGCTTATATTTTGCACAGCACTTTAGAAACCACTTTCTCTTCCATTATCTCACTGAATACTCACCTAAGCCTTGGTGGGTGATTATCGTCCCCGGGGGCGGGGGGGCGACACCCGTTTTTATGGATGAGCACACTGAAGTGACGACGCCCTTCAGCCAGCAGCCGAACCGAAGCGAGGACTCAGGTCTCCCGACACCATGCTGGTGATTTTCCACTGTGCTGACGAGGAGGAAGTCAGAGGCTCCCTCAGACTCCACCTCAGAAGCTCTCAGGACATTTATTAAATGCTCAAGAAAATAAAGCCACGTGCTGTCTTCATATCCCCACCGAGGGCCTTACCAAGGGCTCTGGAAGGCCTGAACAAGAGAGCCAGAGGTAAAGGCGGTCCCTCCCTGGGTCCCACAGAGTGCAGGGGCTCTGACTCTGTTCAGATCCCCAAGGTCCCACATCAGATAACCCGAGTGGGGGAACAAATGAGCATGGTCTGCAGACCTCCAGGCGGCAGGAAAACAGGCAGAGCCCCCCAAGAAATCAGGCTGGGTCTGGAAATGCCACTTGCTCTGCTTCCTGGGGCTCCCAGAGCCCTCATCTCAACTCCAGCCAGGTCTGAGACTCTATGGGGGTGACAACAGCCTCCTGGGCTGATTTTTTAAAACCCATTTGTCACATTGACATTAATCCTCTTGTTAACAATCTCTCGCCCTGAAGAGGGTTGGCTCAGAGCTCTTGGGGGGGTGGGGTGGGAAGGGGATGCTCTCGGGTTTTAAGGCATCTCAATAAGGTCAGCAGGGCCTGGAGGCCACCTTCTTCACTGAGGGGGGAGGGGAATGCGTGCTGAGCCAAGGGCCCCCAGCAGAGAGCCTGAACCTCCTTCAATTACCCACTCCCAGCACCCCTGTTGTTCTCTCCACCCTCTGCTCTCCACAACCAGGCCACTGCCTTTTCTTCTTATTGATTTTCATATTTAAGGAAAATCCATTTGCTTGATTCAGAGCAACTGAGTCATCACTGTGTTCAGAGGAAAATCACTCACAAAGTAGGCACTTGGCAGAAGCCACTGCTGGGATGGGCGGGAACCCTGCTTATACCCCAAAGCCGCTCTGTCCAGAGTTGCTTCTGGATTCTCTTCTAGCTGCTCTGTCCCAGCCACTTTCTCTTTCAGGAGGCTTCACATCCGCTGCCTGTCGCTCCAGCCAGGGGGGCCTGTTTGTTCTCTGCCCTCCCCGCCCCCCCCAGCCTGTCCACATGCTAATGTTTATCTGATGGAGGCTTATGATGGGGACATGTGGAGCAGGGGCAGAGGGGACTTGTATGATCAGCCATTCATAAATGGGGGAGAAATATTAATTGTATGCACTGATGGAAGAAATTGAACCCTTACAAAATTATGGCTTTGGCCCTCTTTCCCTTTGTGGGTAGCACCCAAGGAACCACATCATTCCAACATTACCCATGTGGGTGAGAGCCCTGTATCTAGCCTCAAGACGGGCTCGGGGCTGTTCAGTCTCTGATACTGGTTTGTATGACTGTTGTGTCATCCCGGTTCCTGGGCCCAGGAGGGCCAAAGAGCTCAGCCAATCCACTCTATGAGGCCTCAAGAAGAGACAGTGCTTCTTCTTAAAGGATCAGGCCTCCCCTTTGCAGGCAGAGGGGACTGTGAAGAGCAGGACAGAATCCAGTTAGCACATCATCGAATGCCAAATGGATGCAAGGTTGCAGGACTCAGACTCAGTGATGCATATAGAATGCTACCAGGCACTCTGCTAAGCGTGTCACCTGTGTTCATTGCCCTTAATCCTCCCAGCAATCTTAGGACATAGTGGCAATTACGATCCCATTTACATACAGATAAAGAAATGGAGGTGGTCAGAGATGAAAGAAATCATTCAAATTCCTGTGGCTAGTCAGTGGTAGATCCAGGAATTTGAACCCAGGCAGTCTGCCTAAGGAGCCCATGCATTTGGCCATTATACACGCACAGGGCAAGGGGTTCACCTCAGGCACCCCTCAGACAAAGCCCCCCTTCCCACTGCAAAAGACAACTCATTCCTTTCATGGACAAAAGCCATGTAAAAATCTTCTCCCCTGATCAGATGGGACCATCTTCAATGTCACTGCTAGTCCCTGTCTAAGGGTCCTTGGTCCTCCTTTTATGTACCCGTGCACTGTTACCTGATTAGCCGGATAGGGGCTCAAGCAGGGCTCAGAGGCTCACATCCCGGCTCTGCTCCCTCTGATGCTGCTGGTGAAGCATTCGGAGACCTCCCAGGGAGTTGGTTTTTTTTTTTTTTTTCTTTTTTTTGCTTTCTATCTCTCAACCCCTCAAGACCCGGGAAATAAATCAGTTCTCATGTTGGCTGGAGCTGGTGAAATCTCTGGTCCCAGTCTGCTGGGTCCTTGCCCACAGCTACTCCCTTTCACTTAAAGAGCTCAGAGCTTGATCCGGAGGCACGATCCACCTGATTTCCTTCTGGACTCTTCCTGCACAGTCTGGAAGCCCTCAGGCCAGGAGGCGGGCGCGGGGGTAGGAGGGGTGTGTGTGTGTTGGGGGGTGGGTGGGATCCTTGCACTGCAGAGAGGTTGCAGGAGGTTATGGCTGAGGACCTTCTTCCCATTCTCGCTCTTCAGCTCTTGTCATTTCCTCTCCCGTCTTCTGCCCCCTCCTTCCACTCCCACGGCCCTAGAAGGAGGAGGGGCAGTGGCAGAGTCGGGAAAGTGGGAAGAAGTCACGTTATTTTACTGGGCACCTACTATTTGCCGGGCACTTCTGGGGCCTCCCCCTCCTCTGCACCCACGAGTTCCAGTTCAGACCCGGGTAGAGAGGAAGGAAGGGTGGGCGGAGTCAGAAGCGGGACGAGGAGGCTGGCAGATCCATTTGCCCCCTTCCAAAGTACGGCCGAACCAGCAACAGCCCCAGGACGTGGGTGGGGGTGGCGGGTCCCCGGGCAAAGGAAAGGCTCAATTGTGCAAAGGCTTCCTGCTCTGCCAGCTCTCAGCCCCAGCCCAGCCACCGAGCAGCCGCCTTTCTGCGGCCGGGGAGGCGGGACGGGAAGGCGAAGGCAGGAAAGGGTTACGGGAATAGCTTTCCAATGACAAAGTCTGGAAGGGACCCATGCCTCCGCCCCTCTGCGGGTTAAACTGGCACAGTGCGGGGGGAGGAAGGCGAGGGGGACCAGAAGCAGAGGCTCCCCTCCCGCCCGCCCCCTTGTCCCCCGCTGTCGCCGGGCACCCCCTCCCGGGGCCCGCGTTGTCGGAGGCAGCCGGCGTGTGCCTGGGGCAGCGGGTCACGAGGCTCCGCCCCCGGCCGCCCGGCCCCGCGGGACGCACTTTGTTCAGGATGCCGCCTCCCCGCTCATTGTGGGGCCGGAGCCGGCGGCGGCGGCCCTAGTGCGAGCGCGCGGCGGACGCCGTTCCCCGTGCGAGGGGCGGACCCGGCCGAGGACCCCGGAGAAACTTTCTTATCGCGAGGAGAGCGCGCCCGGCCCGGCGCTGCGCGGGGGATGCGCGACTCTGCGCGGCGGCGGCGGCGGCGCGGACCGGGACCCGGGACCGGAGGGGGCAGGCGCGCCGGTGAGTGGCCCGCGCGGGGTGGTCGCGGGGGCGGGGACCGGGCTGCGCGCGGCGGCGGAGACGGGCCGCCGCCGCTTCCCACTCCGTGGGGCCGGGACCGAGCCCCGAGGCGAGGTGAGCCTGGTGCCCTGGGGAGGCTGCGGGCTGGGCTCGGGAGAGGCGCTGGAATAACAACGGAGGCGCCGGGAGGGTGTGTGCGGAGACGTCCTTAGGGGACTGCGCGTCTGCTCCAGGAGTTGATTCACTAGGGGCTACCCAGCTCCAGTCTTTTAGAGCCTCAGTTTCCCTTTCTGTGAAATACCTGCAACGTAGTGCGTTGAGATCCTATAACCAGAAACACCACGTACTGCGTAACTCTCTCTCTCTCTCTCTCTCTCTCTCTCTCACACACACACACACACACACACACACACACACACACTGTACCCACATTTTCTCCCATCCCAGCGGAGCGAGCGGAGCAGCTGGAGCTGGTGACCTTGCCGGGCTGTTTCGGAAAATGTTCACTGGGTGCCCAGGTTGCGCCGAGAAGCGTCCGCCCGCCAGATTCCCTGAGGCTGTCCTCTTCGGCGCCCGCTCAGAGGAAGCCCTCCCGGGGGACGCGAGAGGGAGGAGAGACGGGAGGTTGGGTGACCGCCAGGAGCTCACCTGAGGGCTCTCGGTGCTTGGGCTCTTGTGGTCCCTTCTAGTCTCAGAGCCGATAGAACCTGTTCATAGCATAAAGAATCAGCCTGGTCCGCGGAGCCTAGTCTAGGCTGAGGGGGTGGGGCAGGATCGGGGAGGGACGTGAGTGCTGAGTGGTGGGGGCAGTGTGCCGGGGTGAAATCCACCCAGCAGAGAGGGTTCCTTGTCCCACGGAGCCCAACACTGGAAAATCAGCTGGTGAGTCAATGGGACTTTGTTAGGACAGCCACAGGGCGCAGCTGGCGCCGGCTTAAGGGAAGCGCCCGGATCCCCCCTTGATAACATGCTGTTTATCTGGCTTCCTGTTTCAATGATTGGGATACCATTGGCTTGTTCAAATTCAATGCCGAAAAGCCTGCGGCCACGTTCGCTCTGCAAAAGCAGAGGGCTTGCCTAGGTTTTATCTTTTCATCTGTCTTGTTCCGGATGCATGGTGTCCCCTACAACTCACTTATAATGGGGCAGCTGGACTTGGCACAAAGAACCCCTCCTCAAAGAGGCGGAGCTGCCGCTTCTGAGACCTTGGCTCCTTTCAGACCCAAAATACATGTGACTTCAGCCTGCTTATGAATTTTTTTTTTGTCCTGCCTTGAATTTTGGTCGGTGTGTCTTTGGGATTAAACTGGGAAAGGAGACTGTGACTCTGGATTTCCTCCCTGAAAATGAGCTTTATCTCATCTTTCACGGTTAATTCCTAGGGGAAGTTATCATTTTGTAGTTCCCTAATCAGCCTGGGTTGCTGTCTACCTGGATGCTCGGAAAGCAAAGAACTTGCCTCTCTGTTTTGGTTTTCACTTCTTTAAAATGGAGCTGGGACAAATTGCTACTCTTGGAAGAACAGACAAGGCTTTCCAGATCTGTGCTTCAGCCTTCAGGGCCTATTTCTGGAACTTCCCAGGTTAAGAGGGGAGCGGCCCCCACTCTGAACTCCAGAGATTTATCTGAACTCCCTTAGGGCAGTTTTCACATTCTGCTTTATGTTTTAGACATTGGGGATTTGTGTGCATGCCTGATCTCCCTATGAATGCCAGCTAGCTGGTACCCGGCTGACCACCCACAACATCTGGCACATAGTAGGCACTTTCTAAATGTTTCTAGATGCCAAATAGTACAACTGGAAAAAATCTAAGGAACATTTATCCAAGTCTGGGCCTCCTATCCACATCAGGCCCTTTTATTCATTTTTGGGGAGTTGTTTAATTGCCTTTCCCTCTCAAAACGTGGTCCATAACGGGTTGCTATGCCCACAGGACCACTTGGGCCTTTTGTGAGATCTAGTTGGGGAGCCCTGGCCTGGGGAAACTGAAAACAGGATTGCTGTTTTTGCTTCCTTGGCCAGCCCTGCTCCCCTCCTGAGTCCACCGGGCTCAGCCTTGGTGAAGTAGGAGAGTGGCCTAGAGTCAAAAAATCTCTTATCCGGTTCTTTAAAATTTGTCTCTCTTTCCATCTTTCTTGTCAGTCAATGTCACTTCCCCTTTCTTTTAAAGTTCTTTTGAATTCTTAAAGGGTTTGGCCTTTAGAAAAACTAGAATGTCAACGTCAAAAGGATCTCTTCCCTTCCCAACCCCTGCCCTGCCCCTCTTCCCTTTAGGGACAAGAATCAAAGGGGGGATGGGCTCAAAGCCACTGAGCTGGGGCGCTGCGGAAGCCAGCCTAGAACCCCGGTCTTCTGGCTACCCATCCAGGGCCTAATGCCTTTCAGCAGATCACTTCCTTGCACTCAGACTCTTTCTCTGCCCAGTGTTTCCATCCGTAGATCTTGGCAGATGCCCCTTAGCTGCCAGGGAGAGAGGAACAGAAACGAGGGGTGAGGAGAGCTGCCTCGGTGGCGGAACCAACCACCAGCTCTTAGAGCCTCTGGAACACAGAGAACTAAGAATGTGGCAATCCTTGGCAAACCCTTCATCTTTCTGGCCCCTCGTCACAAAACAATAATTAAAAACACTTTTAGTTCCTTCTTCAACTTAAAAAAAAAAAAAAAAACACAAAAAAACCCCAACCAACTTTTTAAGTAAAAAACACACTCCTTAGTAAACAGTTTGCTGGGCCTAATCTGTTCCCTCAACCTCCCAGGAAGGCTGACTCAGGCCTGATTTCCTCCGAGGGGCCTGGAACTTTGCTTCCCAGTTTCCTGTGAGTCTTGAGAGATGTGAGGGGAGGCAGGACGGCCAAGACTCAGGCCTTTCGGAAGTGCCCGTGGATGTGACTCCGCTTCCCCTACATGGCGTGTGCAGTCCACACCACTGTCCCCATCAAATCTTATCTGCTCCATTTCATTTTAATATGAGATGCACTAATGATGCGTGAAAAATTAAAGGGGCTGAAGCACGTGCCTCCACCGACACCATTAATAACAAAATGTGTCCACTTCAGAGGAAGCTGAGACTCTTACAATGTCCAGTCCTTAGATGCTCAGGAAGCTTTTGTGAACCGGATGGTTTTCTTAATTTCTTTTTCGGCTTGTTCATGGGGGGCGGTATATGGAAACACAACCGATCTTTGTGTGTTGATCTTGTGCTCTTGAAACTTTGCCAGATTTGTGTATTCGCTCTCTTAGCCTTTAGTGAGTGTGGATTCTTTGGGATTTTCTATATGTAGAATCACATCAACTATAAATTTAGTTCTACTTCTTCATTTCCAATTTGATACTATTTATCTATCTATCTATCTATCTATTTTCCCTAATCTCTCTGGCTAGAACTTCCAATCTAATGGTGAGTAGGAGTGGGGGGGTGGGCATCCTTGTCTTGTTGCTGATCTTAGAGAAAAAAGCTCTCAGACCCTCACCATTGACTGTGATGCTTGCTGTGGGTTTTTCATAGATGTCCCGTATCATGTTGAGGAAATCCCCTTCTTTTCCCAGTTTTCTAAGTGTTTTCATCATGAAAGGGCGTTGGATTTTGTCAGATTCTCTTTTCTGCACCCATTGAGATAATCATGTGTCTTGGTACATGACATTGATTGTTTTTCTTGTGTTGAATTACTGCCATTGCCAGGATAAATCCCTCTGAATGCTTTTTTTGTTTGTTTCTTAATTTGCAAAGTTTTATTTCTTTTATTTAAAAAGACTGAAGATGGGGGGGCACCTGGTGGGGGCTCAGTCGTTAAGCATTTGCCTTCAGCTCAGGTCAGGATCCCAGGGTCCTGGGATCGAGCCCCACATTGGGGTCCCTGCTTGGCAGAGAGCCTGCTTCCCTCTGCCTGCTTGTGTTCCCTCTCTCGCTATGTCTCTCTCTGTCAAATAAATAAATAAAATCTTTGAAAAAAAAAAGGACTGAAGATGGGGAGTCTGGGTGGGTCAGTCAGTCAGTCGGTTAAGCCTCTGACTCTTGGTTTCGGCTCAGGTCAGGATCTCATGGTCGTGGGATCGAGCCCCAGGTCCGGCCCCCTGCTCAGCATGGAGTCTGCATCAGATTCTCTCTCCCTCTCCCTCCTACTAACTCTCTCTCTAAAGTAATTGATTAAATATTAAAAACTGAAGAAAACTTGACACAGTGCTAACAGTGCAGCTGGGTGGGTCAGTGCACATTCATTATATTTTTCTTATAGTCACTGTACTGGAAATGTTAAATGGTATTGTTATTGTTGTAAAACATACGTAACATAGAATTGGCCATTTTAACCACTTTTAAGTGTACAGTTCAGTAACATTAAGTGCATTCCCCTTGTTAGGTAGCCATCACCATCGTCCATTTCCAGAACTTTCTTGTCCTTCCCAGCTGAAACTCCCTGCCTGGTACAGTTAACTCCGCATTCTCTGCTCCCCCCCCCGCCCCCCAACTTCTGGCAACCACTGTTCAACTTTTCATCTCCATGATCTGTGAGGACTTGGTAATAGCTTGAAAAGTCAGGACTTCATGGCTTTAATTGAGGGATCAAAGGACCTTGCCTGCCTTCCAAAGGGAACATCCTAGAGGGATTTTGGTTCGGATCTTCTTGACTGACCAACAGTCCCTCAACAAATGCCTCGGTGTCAGGGATGTTCGTTCCAGATGCAGAGACGAAGGGATTCCTGGTCATCACGAGGCTCAGAGGGCACCCAGATCAGCCTCTGCGTGAGCCTCGTTTTCTCCAGTTCAGTGGTTCTCTCTCTCGGCCGCACCTTAGAATCACCTTGGGCTGCTTTTAAAAATTACCGATTCCTGCCCCCTACCCCCACCCCCAAGGGATGCGGCTTCATTCAGTCTGGATTGCAAACCCAGGTGTCAGTTATTTTTTCTAAAGCCCCCTTAGTGACTGATGCACGGGGAGGGTTTCAGCTACTCAGTGGTCGAGCTGATTTATTCCCTGGAACCCTTGGCTGGTCCCAGCTTCCAGTGACGCAATTCCCTCCCCATCTGGACAATAATACTGACCCACTTTACATCCCTCCCCTGATTTTAAAATCCATTTGTAAATAGAATAAATGTCAACTTCTGTAGAATTAAACTTGCAAACTTGTAAAGAACCACAACTGTCATGTAGCCCTTTTTTTTTTTTTTTTTTTTGCTTTTGCAGAGCCCTCAGGTCCTCCTAAAACCTCCCCACCAGGGGGCATCCAGCTTGGACACCTCTGTTGCTGGGCAACCCACAGCCACCGTGGGTGTGTTGCAATCATCTTATTCCCTATTTGGACAGCTTGGTCTCTCAGGGTTTCTTCTTGTAGTAATCTGTCCTGGGTGGGACTTCTGGTTACTGGGGAAGATAGTAAGAGGTGAATGGGCTTCACAAAAATGCATCCCCAATTAAAGTAAGGCATATGCGAAATAAAACATGTGGTCTAAGTGCAATTGACCTGCACTGTGACAGCCTTTCAATATTTGGAAATAGCTACCATGTGCCTGCCTGTCTTTTCCCCTCTGCTCTCTCAGCTGCTGTTTTTTGCAGATCTTCTTCACCGGATGTGTTCTCAAGTATTTTCTGGGAAGATGTATGAGGTAATAGCAAGAATTTAGATCATGAAATGAGCCAGACTGGGAGTCAAGGTTCAAATCTTGACTTTGCATGTCAAGTGCTTAGTGCGTGATGAGTATTCAGCAAATGTGAGCAGTTGAGATCATATTGTCCACAGTGACATCATTATCTCTATCTGTGTGACCCGAGGCAGGCCAGGAAAGCTCTTAGAGACTCAGTTTCTTCCCCAAGAAAAGTTGAATGAAAATGCCTTATTCCGAAGACAATGTTCCCCAGCTTGCCTATCTCTCCCTCCTTCCTGTCTGTGGGTGATCCCTATGATCTGGCAAGTTTGGGACACACAGGCTGGGAGTGATTGTGTGAATCAAGTGAGATCACTGAGCCCTGACCCAGGCCGCGGGCCATGCGGTGTGTGAGCCCAGTTCATGCCAGATTGCCCCTCCCCCCCAATACTAAATCATCCTTAAAACAAGAGACAGTGTGCCACGATTTGAATGTGTTGTGTCCAGAATGAAACGCAGCCCACCAGTTTCATGCTTCCTGGCGGACACCATCTGCAGGGCAAAGCACCTTTTTTTTTTTTCACTTTGTAGATTACCCCTGCAAACCTGGGAGCTGGCCTGTCAGGGAAAAGATGGCAACACAGTGGCATAGAAGAGTGACAGAGTACAACCACATCTTTTGCTTTATATTGTTTGTTGTTGAACTGATCCGTTTCGTTTTGGTGTTACCTGATTTCTTTTTTGGGGGGGGTAAATGGCAAGGATAGCATAGAATATAAAGTCAATTCCCAGTGCCTCTTTTCCCAGTTCATTGGTGCAGATAATTGAGTTGACTGGAAGGAGTAACCAGGTTCTGGGTAGTGCTAAGATACCAACTGTTCTCTTCCTGCTTTCCTTTTAACAAAAGAGAGACAGCTGATGAGACACCCGGTGAAGGAGCCTCGGCCAGGACTCAGACCGGGCAGCTGTCTGCCTGGTCTCTCATCTGGGGCGGTTTTGTTCCTCGGGCCTCACTCCCCAAAGCTTTTAGGAGCGAGGCTCCGTTACCCGGGGCATCCCCGCACCACAGACTGCTGAACGTGAGCCCCGCTAGGCTGGGAGCTCTCCATCACCTCCTGGGCACAGTCAGCTTCAGAAGGGCTTTACGCTGTCAGCAAAGCTTCCCCCGCCTCACTGGGAGGGACTGTGGGAGCTGCAGTGTCGGGGTCTGCAACCAAATCCCCAGAGTAGTCAAAAGGGCTGTGTGACCCTTAGGGTGCTTTCCTATGCTGAAAGTCCTCCCCCTGCACACACAAGGTTTTGTTTGGAAAAATGTCAAACCAGTAGAGAAAGTGAAAGATTAGTACCATTAATATCTGGATTCACTGATTGTTAACATTTTTTTTTAAAGATTTTATTTATTTATTTGACACACACAGAGAGAGAGAGATCACAAGTAGGCAGAGAGGCAGGCAGAGGGAGAGAGGGAAGCAGGCTCCCTGCTGAGCAGAGAACCCAATGCGGGGCTTGATCCCAGGACCCTGAGATCATGACTTGAGCTGAAGGCAGAGGCTTAAACCACTGAGCCACCTAGGCGCCCCAACATTTTTTTTAAAGATTTTATGTATTTGACAGAGTGAGCACAAGCAAGGGGAGCAGCAGGCAGAGGGAGAGGGAGAAGCAGGCTCTCCACCCATCAGGGAACTCCATGTGGAGCTCGATCCTAGAACCCTGGGATAGAGATCTGAGCTGAAGGCAGACACTTAACAGACTGAGCCACCCAGGCGCCCTGTTAACATTTTTTTTTTTAAGAATTTATTTATTTGGGATGCTTGGGTGGCTCAGTCAGTTAAGCGTCTGCCTTAGGCTTAGGTCATGATCCCGGGATCCTGGGATCAAGCCCCACATGGGGCTCCCTGCTCGGCGGGAAGTCTGCTTCTACCTTTCCCATTCCCCTTGCTTGTGTTCCCTCTCTTTCTGTCTCTGTTTCTGTCAAATAAATAAATAAAATCTTTTAAAAATAAAAAATAAAATAATAGGGCATCTGAGTGGCTCAATTGGTTAAGGGACTGCCTTCAGCTCAGGTCATGATCCTGGAGTCCTGGGATCAAGTCCCACATCGGGCTCCCTGTTCAGCAGGGAGTCTTTTCCCTCTGACCCTCCCTGCTCTTGTGCTCTCTCTCTTTCTCTCAAAAAAATAAATAAAATCTTTTAAAAAATAAATTTAAAAAATTTTAAAAAGAGCTTATTTATTTATTAGAGAGACGGAAAGCATGAGTGGGGGGAGGGGCAAAAGGAGAAGGAGAACCAGACTCCTGCTCAGTGAGGAGCCTGATGCAAACAGGACTCGATCCCAGGACCCCAAGATCATGACCTTGAGCCAAAGTCAATGTTTAACCGACTGAGCCACCCAGGTGCCCCTGACTTAACATTTTGCTACACTATGCTCTTTGTCTCTCTCTCTTTCTCCTGAGCTATTTGAATATAATTTGCCAACATCATGACACTTAAGCCCTAAATACTTCAACGTGTATTTCCTGAGGACAAGGGCATTCTCCTATATAACCACAGTAAGTACCATAATCACAGCCAATGATAACTGGATTTAGCAGGAGTTATTTAATCTTGGGCTATATTTATATTTTCCAGTTGTTCCCCAAATGTCCTTTAGAGAGCGCTGTGCATTTTTCCCAACCACAGCCTGCTGCATGGAGGCCTGAATTGAGTTTTCTCTCCCAGGAAGAGGGAAATGAAGTCATGATCCCTTAAATTGGGATAGTGAGGCACTGAGTACAAAGCACTTCAATTTCAATTAATCTTTATTTATTTATTTTAAAAAGATTTTGTTTATTTATTTGACAGAGAGATCACAAGTAGGCAGAGAGGCAGGCAGAGAGGGGGTGGGAGCAGGCTCCCTGCTGAGCAGAAAGTCCAGTGCGGGACTCGATGTGAAGCTCGATGCGGGGCTCGATCCCAGGACCCTGAGACCATGACCTGAGCTGAAGGAGGAGGCTTTAACCCACTGAGCCAACCAGGTGCCCCGCTTTTTTTTTTTTTTTAAGATTTTATTTATGTATTTGACAGAGAGAGAGCACAAGCAGGGGGAGCGGCAGGCAGAAGGAGAGGGAGAAGCAAGCTTCCCAGTTAGCAGGGAGCCAGATGCGGGATTCAATCCCAGGACCCTGGAACCGTGACCTGAGCCGAAAGCAGACACTTAACTGACTGAGCCACCCAGGTGTCCCTCAGCTAAACTTTATAACCACCGAGTGAGATAGGTATTAATATCCTCCCCATTTTACTGGTGAAGAAATCGAGGTTCAGAAGATCTTCTCAGTGGCCCAAAGAGTATGAGCCTTTATTACCTCTCCATCCTGTGCCGGGGAATAATTACAGAAAAAGAAGATCTTTTATTTACTGAAAGTCTTCTGTCCTTCACATTTCTTATCCTCTTCACCTGGTGTTAGGAGGTGTTTGGATGTGCTCTGCTGCCCCATTTTATGGATGAGGAAAGTGAGAGTGAGCCCTCTGAGGCTGGTGGTAAACAATATTTATCTCGTCAAGATAACGTAAATGACATTTATTGGTAATCTTGGAGGAAGCTCCATATGGTTGGATGTAGTTGCTGCACAGACTATAAGTGGCAATTCAGAATAAAAGCATGTCTGACTGAAAGTGAGTGGGGGGGGTGGTTTCCTCTGGTACTCTGATCTTATCCCAAGGGGACTGGAGAGAGGCTGTCAAAGTTAGAAAACAAGAAACCAGGAGCGCCTGGTCAGTAGGTAGATCAGTAGGTCAGTCAGTAGATCGAGCAACTCTTGATCTTGGGGTCGTGAGTTCAAGCCCCACATTGGGTGTAGAGATTACTTAAATAAAACTTAGGGGCTTCTGGGAGGCTCGGTCAGTTAAGCGGTTAAGCATCAGTCTCAGACTTGGGTCGTGATCCTGGGGTCCTAGGATTAAGCCCCCTTGCTCAGCAGGGGGCCTGTTTCTCCCTCTCCTATCCCTGTCTTCTTTCTCCAGTTCATGCTCTCTCTCTCTCTCACTCAAATAAATAAAATCTCAAAAAAAAATTAAAACAAATAAAACTTAAAAAAATAAACCCATAAGAGGGCCACCTGGGTGGCTCAGTCTGTAGAATGTCTGCCTTGGGCTCAGGTCATGATCCCAAAGTTCTGGGATCGAGTCCTGCACTGGGCTCCTTGCTCAGTGGGGAGCCTGTTTCTCCCTCTGCCTGCCGCTCCCCTTCCTTGTGCTCTCTCTCTCTCTCTGACAAATAAATAAATAAAACCTTAAAACAAAACCCACAAGAAACCAAATTTTGAGAATAAAGGTGCAAAATAATCAAAAAAGGAACTAAAATCGAATATTGGAAGGAACAAAAGGAGAAAGAGAGGTGGGTTTAGTGTATGTTACCCATCGTTTTCAACTATTGTTTTAGGTAGTGGTTGATATTACCTAACAGCAGCAAAGCAGGGAATCAGGTTATCAGTATATCATCTAGAGGGTAACCACCACAAAAACCGATAACAGAAAACTCTTTGGGCAGCAGGGCGGGGTCGGGAAGAGCTGGAACAGGAAGCTAGAGCTTGTTATCATCAGGTCTTTTGTCCAGTTTGACGGTGACCACTCCTAATAGTATGGAGAAAGGCAGGCTTTGGATTCAGACATCCTGGCTCCTAAATACTGAGAAGGGGGCGGGATGACAGGCTGGGCCCTGCAGAAGGTTCTCTAAAATGCTAAACCGAAACCAAGAGGGCCTTCCTGAGACCTTCACGACCACTGGACATGTTTTTCTTTTTGCTTTTTTTTAAGAGATTTTATTTATTTATTTGAGAGAGAGAGAAAGCATGAGAGGGGGGAGGATCAGAGGGAGCAGACTCCCTGCCGAGCAGAGAGCCCGATGTGGGACTCGATCCTGGGACTCCAAAATCACAACCTGAGCCGAAGGCAGACGCTTAGCCGAATGAGCCACCCAGGTGCCCCCCAGCCCTGGGTGTGCTTACCTGGAGAGAGCCCCCCAGGACACGGCATCCCCAGGAGGGTGCACCCACACCTCACATCCCACAGGAAATATTAATACTTCTGTTGTAAACACAATTCAAAGATTCTTATGATTTTGCTTTTCAAGGTATTTGGATATGGGTGACTCATTTCTTAATAATTTAAAATGGGCGACTTCCGGGTCCCCCTGAACAGACGCAGAAATTACTGTGAAGTGAGAAAAATGTCACCTATGAGTTATTTTCAAAATACAATGAATTTTTACGAAAAATACATTTAAATATCCGTGCAGTTGACATGTTTCATTTTACAGATGTTTCATTAAACCGTGATTAGTTTCAATTTGACAGTTTTATTTTTTTGTATTTTGGAACCCATGGTGTTTTCTTCCGTAGGCCTCTGGAAAGCTGCTCAGTCCCAGGCCTTCTGTCCTAGGCACAGGTGGGGTGGGCGGTGAGTGCAGATATCTGGCCCCTGAGGGATCTGTGGGTGAGTATTTGAGACCCGCACCACTCGGGGACATGCGTGGCCCGAGCCGAGCATGTAGCCGAGCTCTCAGGAAGTCACAAGGCCCGGATCCCATCCTCCTGTCGTACGCCTTCACTGCAGAGGTTCTTCGAGCGTAGGGGACAACCTTCCCTGACTGATTTCACACCCGACATCTCATTTCCTTTTCATGGCAACCCTATGAGATGGTAAGATACACGGTCCTCTTTGTGCACATGGGGAAAACAGGACTCAGTAAAGGAGGTAACTTGCCCAAGGCCACACCGCTTTAGGGAATCAGGTGAGGAACTCTGACTCCTGACCTTTGTCCTTTCCAATTGTCCCACCCTGGTATACAGCAGTGTCTTTAATGGCCCTTGGTCGTCATATCTGTTACACAAATGCAGAAATCACACTGAGGTTTCTTGTTTGTTTTAAAGATTTGAGAGAGAGAAAGAGAGAGAGCATGAGCAGGGGGAGGGGCAGAGGGAGAGGGAGAAGCAGGTTCCCTATTGAGTGGACAGTCTGAGGAGGGGCTCGATCCCAGGACCCTGAGATCATGACCTGAGCCGAAGGCAGACGCTTAACCTACCGAGCCACAGGCGCCCCACATTGAGGTGTTTTGTTTTTTTTTTTTAATTAATTTTGTTACTGCATTTATTTTGACAAGTCCTTAATATTTGTCTTTCAGTGAAAGCTACTTAAGAGTACATCATCAGTCTTATTACTCTTGCTAATTTTACCCAGTCAAAGGAACAAAGTGAAAGTGTTACATTTTGAGTTGTTTCTCATTTTCTCCTCGGAGTTGAAAATAACTATTGTGCGTGAATTTAGGGCTGCATTAAGCTGGCAATCCATTAAGACTTTCGCTTTCTAGCTGGTCTGGCCCTAATAACGTGGCCCCCGTCGGCACTCCTCCCATGATGGCCGGGTCTCTCTCTCTCGCTCACTACCCGCCTCCTTAGGGAATGTCAGCACGGAGACACATCATACCCCTGAGTCACCTCCCCACTTCCTCATGCTGGCCGCGGCTAGAAGAAAATCAGAGGCCACTCGGGAGGTTCAGAAAGTGACCGCAGGGCTGGGGTGGCTGTGGGAAGTAGGTGGGAAGGGCCATTGTGAGCTGGCCGCAGGGACCGGGACACTCTCATACCCACATCCAGGCCCAGACAAAGGCCTCTGTGTTTGGGATGGCAGGGCTGGGGCAGATGTCGGGGCGGGGGTTGGTGCGCTGATACAGTCTGGGAGAGGCTGCCCGGGGCAGAGACAAGTCTGTAAAGTCATGCCGAGCTGGACTGAGAGCTGGCAATAGCCTCCTTGGGTCCTGGCCCATCGTAGAGGCTCAGGAAATATTTGCTCATTGATTACTCCCAGGATAAGGGGCACATTTGCCCTTAAGCTGAGGGACAGCAGGCAGGAATGAATGTGAGCGCCCTTGGTCCTGAATTTCCCTGGCCGGTTTAGAGGCTGCATCCTTGGTTCCTTGGCTGCTCCCTGACATGGGGCCTCTGAGGGAACTGCGTGGGAGCAAATGCGGTCTTTGGGGTTAGCCTGACCTGCAGCCTCCCTGAGCTTCAGTTTCTTCCTCTGTGCGATGGGGACAACCATGCTTACCCCGCAGAGCTGTGAGGGTCGTCCTAGAGGGTGTTACAAACCATCTGGCATCAAGCTAATGTTAGTCATTGTCATCGCCCTAGATCTGGCTGCCCCGTGGCTCTCTGCACTTGGTCCTGGGAGGGTAAACGCAGGCCAGACAATGTGACTGAGCAAAACCAAGGAGGCCGCAAACACGCGGCTCCCCAGCTCTGCAGACTCTGCTTCTGGGTGGATTTCTCCCCCAAGGGGGTGTTTATATACCAGACAGGGGAACTGTTTCCCCGTCTGAGGGTCAGACAGACTGGGTGGGAGCGGTGCCGGCTCTGAGACGTATGCACCCCCCCCCCCACCCCGGGGCCCTACTGGGCCCCAGCCTGCAGGCCTCTGGGGGGGGGAGTGGCCTGGGGTTTTGTTTGGCAAAGCCCGCCTATTATCTGGCCCAGGCTGTGTTTCCAGGGCATTATAAATAGCCCTGGCTTCGGGAGGAGAGGTCGCAGATGTGGCTGAGGCAAGTGTGCGGGAAGGTGGGAGACTGGAAATGATGAACTCGAGCCTTTGTGGGCCAGGCTGCGGGCTGGGGCCGTCTCCATGGCGGTAGGACACCAGGGAGGGCTCAGCCTGGGTGACTTTGAGGCAGAAGGCCTGACTTAGAGGCCAGAAAGCCTGTGCTCAGTGGCCCGTGGGCTGAGGTGCCCACTCTGTTTGCTTCCATCTGCCTCTTTGTAGACAGACGCGAGCTACTGCCTGACCCAGGCGGGGGACTGAGCAAGAGCCCCAGCCGGATTCCAGGTCTGGAGAGATGAATAAAAGCAAATGGCTCCTCCCCTTCAGGGACCCCCGCCCCGCCCCCCACTGTGTGCACTGGGGGCGCCTTTCCCTCCAGCCGCCTTTCCCTCCAGCCGAGAGAGAAAGAGAGAGAGAGAGAGAACGAGAGAACCCCTTACTCTTCTTTTCTATTTCATTCTCTTCTGAATTGAGATACACTTTACAAACCATGAAATGCAGAAATCTTAGGTGTCCAGTTTGATGCTTTTTTTTTTAACTTTTTCTTTAATTTTAAAAAATCTTTATTTACTTGAAAGAGAGCAGGCGCAGGGGGGAGGAACAGCGACAGAGGGAGAGGCAGACTCCCCACTGAGATCCCAGAACCCTGAGACCACAACTTGAGCCGAAGGCAGACACTTAACCGTCTGAGCCACCCAGGCGCCCCTGATGCTCTTTTGACAGATGAATAGACCTCCATAACCCACATCCCTCCCCAGACCAGAGCATTTCCATCTTTGGTCTCTTCCCACCAGTGCACTTCCCCTCCCCGCCCCACAGTGTCACTGTGCTGATTTCTTTCTTTTTTTAAAAAAAAGATTTATTTATGTATTTATGTATTTATTTATTTGCCAGAAAGAGCTCACAAGTAGGCAGAGAGGCAGGCAGAGAGAGAGGGGGAAGCAGGCTCCCTGCTGAGGAGAGAGCCCAATATGAGGCGCGATCCCAGGACCCTGAGATCATGACCTGAGCAGAAGGCAGAGGCCCCAACCCACTGAGCCACCCAGGTGCCCCAATTGTGCTGATTTCTGTGACCATCGATGAGTGGTGCCTGTTCTTGAACTTCACGTAAATGGAATCGTAGGGTGTGATCTATTTTGTGTCTGGCATCTTTGGCTCAACATAATATTTTCTAGATTCATCTGTGTTGAATGATGTCTTTTCCGTTTAACTTCTGATCTGGGAACGCACCACAGTTTCTTTTTGGGCGAGCCCTTTCCATCGCTTCCATTGCCCGAGGAGCCCCATCTACCGAGTGTCTGCAGGGTATTGGCCAGGGTTTGGAAAGGGAAGATGAGCTGGAAGTCTTTGAGGTCAGCCATGTCGCCTGTTTCTCCAGAATACTTCCCATTTGGGTGGCTTCCTGGAAAAGGCCGCAGGACCTTTTCTTTCCCTCGTGGTCTGGAAGCCGTCCTTACCTCTTAGAGCTAGAAGTTCAGATCACTCGTCGAGAGGCCACAGTTTCCCCGTAAGACAGGTTGTTCTCTGACCTGGATGGAGCCAGGGCATCTTGAGAGGCAGGGGATGGAGGACGTGAGCCTAGAGGTGGTGGGAGGACACCCAAGACCCAGAGCAGGGAGGTGACACGATGAAGTGGCACTTCAACAGGAGCACGGTCCAAGTCCGCTTTGTTCAGTGAGAGGACCTCAGCACCTGGTGCAGACCCTGGCACACAATGGGCTTTTGAGAAGGAGCTGTGAAGTGGCCTAGTGGATTGCAGGAGGGGGAGTTGGGCCAGCAGAGCCACTGTCCCATCCCTGACGTGCAGGGCGTGAGCAAGGGCAGCCCTGCTGGGAAAAGAGCAGGACAGCGGGTGGATTTTTCACAAAGGAAAACCCAAAGGACACGAGAGAGGAGAATCAAAGACGTGTGCAGTCTTTTTGGAAGAGCTCTGGACTGAAAGCCAGAGGGCCTGAATTCGGGTCCCTTTGGCTTATCTGTCAAATAGGTCTAATGCCGGGTATCCATTTGCTAGAACGGTCATAACAAAGTTCCCACAAGCTGGGTGGCTTTAGGCAGCAGAAATGTATTGTCTCAGTTCTGGAAGCTGGAAGTCGAAAACCGAGGTGTCGGCCGGGCCTTGCTCCCCCTGAACCTGTTCGGAGTGCCCTTCCTTGCCTCCTCTGGCCTCTGGTGTCCACCGGCGAGCCTGGGCATTCCGTGGCCGAGAGATGCGTCACCCCACGTCTCTCCCTTCATGGTGATGTGGCCATCTCCTCCCTGTGGTCTTCCCACCATCTGCCCGTTGTGTATGTCTGTGTCCAAATCCCCTCTTAGAAGGCCGACCGTACTCCGAAATGACCTCATCCTAACCGACTACGTCTGTAGCAACCCTGTCTCCAAATAAGGTCACACTCTGAGACGCTGATGCTAGTACTTCAGCCGTCTTTTTTGGTGACACAGTTCAGTCCCTAACATACCACCTGCCTGATGACATTGAACAAGAAGGCAATGCGTGTGAAGTCCTTTGTCACGGGGATGCACGAGGCATGTATCAGGTTGATTTTAGCCAGGGAACCTGCTTTTCACTTCTTGTGTGCCCTCCAGCAAACCTCTTGCCCTTTCTGAGTCTCGGTTTCCTCATTACATTTGGTCTCTTAAGGTATCCACATCTAAATCCTGCAGCTCTTTGCCTCCGAGGTTCTGAGCTTTCAAGTCTGGGATCTGGGGGAGCTGTGAGGTCATTAACAGCTATGGGGAAGGCAGGAGGGGGATCCAGCCTGAATATCAGCAGAGGCTTCCACTAGGGCCTGCCTGTCATTGGGGTACCCAGCTTCCTTGCCCTGGTGGCTTGGACCCTGGAAAGTCCCAAGCATCTTCTCTCTGCACCCCCCTCGGGCCAGGCCAACCCTCACCTCAGCCAGGCCTGGGAGGCGGGCCTGCTATAAATAGCATTCTCCAATCACGTCTTCCCATGCAGGAAACACAGCAGCCCGAGGAGGCAGGAAAAAGGTGTTTCCGAAAGAGAGGCCAGGGAAGGGAGAGGTTAGGTGGGGATTCTGGAGCCAGATGTGTTCCCGGGTGCAGGAGGAAAGGTACCGCGGGGGCAGCTAATAGGGGGAGTCCAAGGGGGCTTTAGTGGCCTAGGAGCCATTAAGTCTGGGAGACTTAGGATTTCTCAACTTAGGTTCAGAGGAGGGTTGAAAGTGCCACGTTCATTCATTCACCGGTCCGTTCATTCATTCACTGAGCATTTGCCCGAGTTTGGGGCTGAGCTAGGGGCTTGGACAAGCAGCGGAAGGCTCATTTATAAAAATGGGTCTGGTAAGCAAGCCAACGATTGCACCAGAGACAGCTCAGGGCTGTGGGAGGACAGAGGAGGGAATTGTAACTGTTGGAGGGGGCAGGAAAGGCAGAAGTGAGTGCCATTGGGTTGCAAAGGCATTTAAGGCAGGGGCTGAGAAATACCCCCCTCCTCCCCTCTACTCTCCTAGCCCCGTCCTTTGTCCAGCCCCAGCCTCCAGCACAGGTCCGAGGAGCTGCCCTCACCCCCTCCCTGGAGACCCTGGGCCAGGCCCTGGGCCCGCTTTCTGGAGACTTGCTCCCCGTTGGCCAGCAGAGAGCACTGTCGTCCTCCCAGCCCCTGCACTGAAAACACGTTAGGTTCTCAAGTGCCATCTCCTTGAAGAGCCCTAGAAAATCATTAATCTTCCTCTGGAGAAACAGGCTTAATTCTGTTGAGGTCTCTGCAGTGGCAAATATCATAGGCAAAAGCTCAGACCAGCAGGCTCGTCCCCGGGGCAGGGACAACGGTGAGTCAGCCAGGGACCCGGGAGGCCCGACTATTGGTTTCCCAGCCCTCCGTGATCCTGCCAGACCGCAGGGCCCCCCTTCCTGGCTGGAGGGGCCCGAGATAAAAATAGGCTGTCATTTCTGTTAGGAAACTCTAGAGCGTTCTGCTTCCGTGTCAAGTTGAGATTGTTCGCATTCCCATGCCACCAATAGTGATGTTGAAAGACCACATTTAAATCCCAATCATTCATCCTGGGTGGATGGGATTAAGACTCCACACAGGATCCTGGCGCCTTCTGAGGAATCTGGGCAAATTTGAGCTGCTATGCTCCCCTTTTTGTGACACAGTGCTTCGTAGTTTTGGAAGAAAGACAGAAGTTGGGCTCTGCGCTTCTCTGGGGTCTCCCGGTCCTGCCCGTGGGACTGCAGTCAGACTGAGGCTTGCATGCCCAATCACGTGCGGTGATTTCAGGGACCCCCAGGAGGCCTTGATTTTATTAACTCTCCATGTGGAGATCACTCACAGAGCTGACTGTGGCCCCAGAGGTCCCGCGGGGTTAGCCCGAGGGAGAACCGAAGTCAGAAATCACCCCGCCGCCTCCAGCCCACTCAGCTATAACCTCCGCGTTGGCACCTTCCTCTGCTGGTAATCCAGTGCCTGGGCATATTTCTTGATCTTCCCAGCTGTCAGGTGGGTAAACTGAGGCCCACCTTGCCCGTGCCACTCAGACTGGAAAGACTAAATAACAAAAGCCCAGGCATAACTGGCCGGAATCCAGTCCCTTGACTGTAATAATACCGAGAAATGTCAAGCAGGGTCTTTGTTTCAAGAGACGGGGAGGGAATGAAGAGAAGCAGGGGGCCGCATCTATGTGTCAAGTCTGGGCTCTGCTGGAGTCAGATGAAAGGGCTCCTCCCGGGCCTTGGGAAGGACGCTGTCTGTGTGCTGGGCGCTGTCCGGGGTGGGTGTGGAGCTCTGTGCGAGGGGCTTGGAGGGGCAGGAAGGAGGAGGAGGCTGTCCAAAGAAGGGGGTAAGAATAAGGATTCTTGTCCTTCTGCCACGTTTTAGTTCCATGACTCGGTATAAAGTGCGTATTCCTTCAGTGCCTTCATCTGTGGAACAGGGGGGCATTTCACGGAGCTCGTGGGGCTGGTGTGCGAACCGAATGAGCTAAGCCACGTCGCACAGCTCGCACGGCGCCCAGCTTGGGAAGTGGCTGTTGTTTCACAAAGGGCAGCTCCCGGGGAAGCCTTGTGGGCCCCTGAGCCGGAGCTTCCTGTCTATAGTTGGGGCTCTCCTTGGTTCTGCCAGCTCAGGTCTGCTGGACCTGGGAGGCTGCCATGAGAAGGCGCCGGCGTGACACGCGTTCTCAGTAAATGTCGCCTTTTATCCGCTGTCTCCAGCCCCTGGGCAGCTCCCAGGGCAGTGGGAGATCTGACACTGGGACTGGCTCACCGACAGAAGCCATCAAACAGTGACTTTTCCGAGAGCCGCTGCTTGGAGCCTCAGTGTGGGGTGGGGGAGGCTGAAGGAGGGCCGCCAGGCAGAGTTGGCTTCCCAGACAAGGAGAGCTCGGAGCAGAGAGGTGAAGGAGGTGACAAGCGTGCTGTGGGCCGGATGATGGCCGAGGGGTCCTGCCTTTGGGCAGAGAGAAGCAAGTTTGCCTCTGTAGGGTTCATCACAGAAGGGAAGGCCTGTTAGGCCAGAGCTGTGCAAGGACTGCTTGCCTCTCTCCTGCGTGGGTCTCGTTTAGAAGCCCTTGAGAACCGAGTGGTGTCTGGCCACTTGTCTTTGCACATCTGCCAGTAGGTGCTTAATAGGGGCTGCATAGAGGGCTTCTGGGAAAGGGAGAAAGGGATCTGGCTCGCCCTTTGTCTGCAGGCCCTGGCATTTTCCTGTGCTACCACCAGAGGGCGCCGTTGCCCAGCAGAAGCCAGCGGGATCCCCACGCCCTCCTCTCTGTGCTGACAGCTTGCCCCTGTGCATCTTTTGGGGCTGGGGAAGCCGGTCCCCCGCCTCCCCAGCACCTCTCCCCTCTTCTGCAGACTGGAGGAAAGTCTGCGGAAGGCAGGCTCTGGTGCTGGGGGCGCCCTGCCCTTACGTGATGGTGTGGCACGGTGGGTCAGCTGGGGGGTTCAGCAGCATCAGGGAGCAAGCCGTTTGTCTCCCGGAGTGCCAGGCTTGCCTCCAGTTTCCCGGGTGGCACCAAAAAGTCTCTTATTCTTGATTTTGGTTCCACCTGCCACTGATCCCACCTCCTCACCCCCTTCTCCCTTTTAGGCTTTGTTTTTCAGGATGTAAAGCTCATTAAGCTTCCCCAAAGCTCATCCTTGGGGGAAGGATATGGAGCAGGCTAGGAGGCTCTTGGTTGGCAAGAGCAAAAGGTCAGAGATTTTCCAGCGTCTGATTCTGGGATCTTCCCCCCTTTCAGTCGGGAGGCTCTTAGCCAGGACCAGCTTTCCCCGCCATCAGCGCAGCCTTCCAGCCTTCCTGCTAGGCCAGAGCAACTTGCCCCATCGCAGATGGGCAGAGCCTCCCCCCTGCCCCCAAACCACTCAGGCTGGCGGCTCTCCTGGGCCAGGGATCCACAGGCAGGAGCCCAGTAACCCTCATCTGGGGCGGTTTGGGATGCCGAGGGGAACGACACCCCGCAGAGTAAGGCAGAGGAGGAGCTGCGGTTGGCCCTGGGCCCGGGTTCCTTACCCCCAGCAGGCCCCGAGCGGCAGGGATTTAATGAAACCCTGTCTCCCATTCCTTCAGGGCCCAAGTCACTGTTCCCATGGAAAGAAACCAAGATCTGGGCAGTCTGGATCTCTGTTGCCGCGTGGCAGCGTTTCCCCTCACCCCTCTCCGCAGAGCCCCTTTCCTGGGACAGAGGAGCCACAGAGAGCTTCGGGATCTGTGCCAGGAGCCCCGAGGCCTCCCAGGGCTCTGGCTTGGTGACGGGAAGGCCCGGCTGCCGTCCCAGGCCAGCCTGGGTGCCACGGTACAGACAGTGGGCTCGGGGAGCGTATTCAGCACTTCTCTCGCATTTGCCACGACCGCAGGCCCTTCCCGTCGTGCTCCCCAGTCATTATCCTTTCCAGAGGTCCTGAGCTGTGCCTTCATCGAGAGGCTGGCTTGGGGCTCACATGGGGGGGGGGCTTGGTGCTCTGAACCTTGTCTTGCTCAGGCCCCAAAGAGTCCTTGACCATAGGAGCCTCCGTGGTGGGCAAAGCTCATAGGTGACAGAACTTGCTGGGAGGACGGGAGTTCTGCTGTGAGTCCTCTTTGGTTTTGTTTTGTTTTGTTTTTGCTTTCAAAGATTTCAATTATTTGTTAGAGAGAGAGAGAGAGAGAGAGAGAGAGAGAGATGACAGAAGCAGGGGAGCAGCAGGGAGAGGGAGAGAGGGAAGCAGACTCCCCCCTGAGCAGGGAGCCCGATGCAGGGCTTGATCCCAGGACCCCGAGATCATGACCTGGGCCAAAGATGGGCACTTAACCAACCAAGACACTCAGGCGCCCCCTTCTTGTTTTAAAGAGACAGCGTCGCAGGTGCCTGGCTGTCTCAGTTGGTAGAGCATGTGAGTCTTGATCTTGGGGTCATAAGTTCAAGCCCTACATTGGATGGAGAGTTTACTTAAAAAAATAAATAAAATCTTTAATAACTAAATAAAGAAAGAAACCATGTTGGCAGTCCCGCCAGCTGCTGGGACAGTGGGATGTTGTCAACCACTGAGATTGTCCTCGATGTGGTCACTTTTCAGTATTGTGAGAATGGTGGTTTGCCTACGGAAGGGAGCAGCCCCCAGGCTAAAGGATGCTGGGAACAAAGGTAAGGCCTCTGCCCCCTCACAGGCCATGTTCTACAGAAGCAGGATGTGGGCACGGGCAGACCTGGCTGTGGTTCTGGGTTCTGCTGCGTTCTAGCAGGCTTTCTGCCCCCTCAGCTTGGGGTTTACTGGAGAGCAAGGGCTCTATTTCCCCCACTCATCCTTGAGCCTCTGTGAGGTGAGCAACTAGGCCTTGCCCATCAGACTGGGAGCTCCCTGAAGGCAGGGCCACGTCTCCTCCATCAGACTGGGAGCTCCCTGAAGGCAGGGCCGCGTCTCCTCCATCAGACTGGGAGCTCCCTGAAGGCAGGGCCATGTTTCCTCCATCACACTGGGAGCTGCCTCTGTTTAGGCCCTCAGGCAGTAAACACCATTAGGGAGTAAGATGCCCAAGGTCAGAGCAAAGACACCTAAGAATTAAGGGCAGTTGGGTTTGAGAATCACTGATACACCAAGGAGGGCAGGTAACGAATGCGACACACTCAGTGGGCTCCGAAGGCATTTTTCAGGCTTCAAGTGTGCCTCCTGACCTTAGTGTTGGGTCCTTGTTGGCAGAAGGTGTTTCTGAAGTGGAGACATCTGGAGGGCAGATGCCGAGTTGGCTGGGGTGGGTGGAGGCCTGGCAGGCTTTGGATTCCAGGCTCTGTGACTCACCCCTCCAGCAGAGCAGCCCGCCAGCAGCTGGGCCGCACGGGTTGGGGGGCCAGGCCTGGATGGAGAGTGCCGCCCTCCCATTGGGCACAGCTGCATCTCAGCAGGAAGAGACTGAAGGGACCCTGGCAGGGGCCGACTGCTTGGTGACATTGCCTTCAGCTTCCCGCTGAGTGGGGCTGAAAGCGTCAGCCTCTGCAGGTCATTCTGAGAATATGCACAAGTGGATTGTGGCCACCTTTCTCTCTGAGCCCAGGGGGACTCCCGGGCGGGTGATGCCCCCTCCTGGGCTGGGGTGATGCGTGGAGGTGAGCTGGCCTGGGGAGGGGGGAGGCAGGGAGGGGTGGGACAGGTCCTGTCTATGGTGTTTCATCAATAAGAGACCAGTGAGTCACCAGGAGGGAAGGTGGGCTCTGAAGTCAGACGCCTTAGTCCAGATCCTGGACCCCTCCTTGCTTGGATGGTCTCAGACCACCTGTCTGAGCCTCAGTTTCCTCTGCTGAGAAGTGGGGACGCAGACAGCACTGGGGGGCGGGGGGATGTGTGTGGCCGGATCAATAAGGTAGTGCACGGGCAAGGGCCCTATCATGGTTTTGCCAGAATACCTGGTTAGGAGTATTAGGGTGGCCCCCGAGTGAGCCGTCCTAGTCTCATGGTGAAGTCCTGAGGGAGGACGTGTGGGGGAAGT
>CM052814.1:26466795-26484463 GCA_028533885.1 Nasua narica | reverse complement strand
GTGGCCTGGGAGAACACAGGCTCATCATTGCCTGGCCCTGGGGCTCCCAGGTCTGGCAGGGTATCACGAGGCTGAAATCAAGATGTTGGTGGCGCCTCGTTCCTTCCTGAGTCTGTTCCCTTGACTTTCTCGGATTCTAGAAGCTGGTCTTAAGCCTTGGTTCGCGGCCCCTTCCTCCAGCTTCAGCGCCAATGAAAGCAGGTCAAGTCCTTCTCACACTCCTGCTGCCATGTCTCGGGCTCTCTGAAGTGGGAAAGGTCTCTGCTTTTTAAGGACTCATGGGATCGGATTGGGCCCACCTGGATAATCCAGGATAATCTCCCCATCACAGCGTCCTTAACCCTGAGTACATCTGCAGAGGCCCTTTGCCACTTCGGGTAGCATATTCGTGGGCTCTGAGTGTGAGGGCCCTGACATCTTTGGGGTCCATTGTTCCGCCTCCTCTAGGGAATAAGAAAGGTCCCTCTCATCAGGGGTTCTTGGAAGGAAGACATAGATGTTTTTTAAAAAGATAAGACCGGTAAAGTGAGTGACACACTCAGTGCTCCGTGGATATTAGGTTATTGTTTATCATCCTCCCTTTGTCAGTTTTTAATGCTCCTTGTCTGAGGGAGGAGGTCCAGGTTCTGATTTCCACTGGGCTCCATCCCTCTCCCTCCCTGTGCCTCGATTTCCTCCCCCGGCCCAGGAGAAGCGGATCCCGCTCTTGGCAGCTGTGACTCCAGGCCTGGGAGACGCACAAAGTTCCCCTTGTGTTGTGTGAGGGCGGCTGCCAGCAGCGGGCACGGGGCCCGGCCCATGGCTATCCCAGGGACATGGCATTCACCGAGATCACGAGGGAACAGAAGGGCCCCTTCTTCGGAGGGCAGAGAGGTTCCAAGCGGGTCCCCACAGGAACTGAACCCCCTCTGTGGGAAAGAATCGCTTCTGTTGTGAGGCAGCCTCACTATTTGCAAAGCGTTTTACAATCATTTTTATTAGCAGAGCCCCCGAGACCTGAGCATAATAGAAGGGCTGTCACCCACCCCCTGCCTCTCTGGGGGAAACTGAGGCCCGCACAGTCGCAGGCAGGACCCCAGGCCACGAGATGAGGTGGATTTGACCTCTCGGGGCCTCGTGGCTTCAGACCAGCATTTCGGAGGCGCCAGACATCTCCCCCAACTGCCAGTTTACTGAACTGAACCAGAAATTAATGCCCAAATGCCCCTCAGCACCTCTCAGACTTCTTTAAAAGACCCATTTGAAATGCAGCCACCCTCTTTCATGTCATGGCTCCGGCTGGTCCTTTCTTTGAGATTCCTGGCTGTGCCCCCTCCCCCCACAGCCCGGATCCCTCCCCATCATACCCACACTCCTTCCTGCCGGCTCCCATCCCGGGCCACACTCTGCCCCACCGGCCAGTGCTCCCCCGACAGACATGCCGGGTGATGGTTTCTGCAAAGGGGCCAAGGGGCAGGCCCCCTCTCCCGGCACTTCAGTTGCTCGCTCTGTTTTCTGAGGACCCCTCCACATGCCCCACAGAACACCCAGCAGCTCCCTGCACCCCCCAGTTCCCTGTGAAGGCCTGCAGGAGGCCCGGCACCTCCAGGAAGTCTCCCTGCTAAGCCCACCCCCGCCCCACCTCTGTCCCCCTCACCCCCCCTTTGGCTCCCTCGGCCCCTGAGGGGCCACGGATACTCCGCTGTCACGTGACTTGGCACCGCTCTCTCGTACTGAGGCGGTGTTCTTCCGAGGAGATGTTCTCCATCCTGTGTCTGCCCTGGTGGGAGTCACACACGGTGCTTTCTTCCCCTTTCCACCCGGACTCACAGACTTCCCTCGGCCCCCCAGCCCATGGTTCCTTTATGCCCCCGAATTTTAACTAGGGTTTTCTTTCCTGGTTAACAGAACTCATCACAGGAGAATGGAAAAGCACTAAGTAGCTGTAATCCCCCGCTTCAGAAGCAAGCTCTGTTCACATTTTCTTCTAGTCTTTTCTCTTTTTTAAAAGACTATTTGAGAGAGAGAAGAGCACAAGCAGGGAGAGCCACAGGCAGAAGGAGAAGCAGGCTCCCTGCTGAGCAAGGAGCCTGATGCAGGACTCGATCCCAGGACCCCGGGATCATGACCTGAGCCGAAGGCAGACACCTAACTGGCTGAGCCACCCAGATGTCCCTCTTTCCTTCTTTTTAAGGCAAGTTTGTCCCCCCACAGTTGGTATCATACTCTGCGTACACATGTTCCTGGCTTTGGTTTTTTGCTTAATATGATCCCCATATTTTCCCCATCGGAGCTCTATAGCCATCGTTTTTAACATTTTTTTATATGGATATCCCATAATTTGCTCAACTATCTAGGATTCCTCCTCACCTATAGTCCGCAGGCCACAGGGTGATGACTTCATTGGTGTTCTAGAATAGTGGCCTTCTCCCACCCACCCGGACCAGCTGCTCTTCACGGGACTCTGATTAGGATCTTGGCCTCCCACCCTCCCCACACCCTGCCCTTCCTGCCTCGCACCACGGGAAAGCCATCAGCGGCAGGGGGGAGCTGACAAACCGCCCTGTTCCCGGGGAACCGGCTTCTGTTGGTGCAGCGGGTTATCTCTGTTGTTTTTCTGATGGTGCTCTGCCCAGACGTGGGGCTGGGCCAGAGGGACCTTGACCTGCAGACATCAGCGGGGCTCACTGCCCGCTCAGGAGGAAATGGGCTCAGCTGGATGGGCAGGATGGGCTCTGCTGTCCCCGTTGGGCCTATTGGCAGCAGAGCTCAGGGCGGCACCGCAGGGATCCATTCGGTCTGATGTCACCAAAAGCAATGATCTACTGTGTGTGTGGACGGCACTGATGTCCCCAGGGCTGCCGGAGGCACAGCGAGGTGGATCTCTTTTCAAATCCAGCTGGGCCCGTGTCTACCCAGGATTCCTCCAAATCCACAGACACCTGGTTTCCCGGGGTCTGTACCCGAGGCTTGCACCTTCCTGATCAGTGAGCCCTCTGGACTCACATCTAGAATGTCCTTTCTCTGGGGCACCAGGTGGCTCAGTTGTTAAGCGTCTGCCTTTGGCTCAGGTCATGATCCCAGCCCCACGTTAGGCTCCTTGCTCTGTGGGAAGCCTGCCTCCCCCTCTCCAGCCCCCCTGCTTGTGTTCCCTCTCTTGCTGTCTCTGTCAAATAAATACATAAACTCTTTAAAACAAAATAAAAAACAGAATGTCCTTCTCTACATGGTATAGAGCAAAGGTTACTGACCCACATAAGGCTGAACACTGGAGACTGAGCCCCACTGAGGGTTTTGGCCAGCTGTGCCGTGTGGGCCACCCCCTTGCCTCCGTCCAGACCCTGCCATGGAAAGCAAGCTGCGTGGCCTCCTCAGAGTGCCTGGAAGTTGTGCGGCCATGGGGCTGCCCGGCCAGGTGTCAAAGGAGCCTTTGAGTGGGGACATCCCGGGCTGACAAAGACAAGGGAGACTGTGGGGGCTGGAGGGAAAAGGTAGCGGCGGGGGGGTGGGGGCAGCTGCTGAGGGCCTCCCACTGCTCCTCTAGCCCAGGGCAGGCCCCCGGGGCAGTGGTGGTCCTGGGGCAGCTCTTCTTTTCCCGAGTGAGCGGTCTCTCCCATGGGTAGGTCTGGGCTGCCAGCCCCAGACCCCGGGAACCGTGATTTCCGAAATGCTCAAAGCCCGCCCTGTTACCCAGCTTCGGCAGACCGCCCCCCCACCTCCCACGGCTGCTCCTGAAATCCCTGCGGCATGCTGTTTGTGTTCTTTCTGAGTTATGGGTGGCGACATGCCCGGTCACATCTGGGTCCGGTCTGGTTCCCATCTTCCTTCGTGGCTGCGTGCACTCACGCGACCGCAAACATGCCGACTGCATAGTGGGCTCAGGCAGACACGGGCTTGGTAATGACTGTGGCTGTCAGGCATGTAGTTTTAGCTCCTTGGCCTCAGTACCTCATCTGTAAAATGGGCGTACGCATCGTGGGCACTCCCTCGGGTTGTTGTGAGGATTCGGTAAGATGACCCAAGCAGTGCGTGCTGGCCCGGGGCCCGTCCCAAGAGCATGGTTTCGGGCAGGAGGGCTCTGTTGGAGGGGTCTCTGGGCCTCAGGCTGCTTATTGATCCCTCTCTTCCCTGGAACATCTGTCTGGTCTGAAAGTCCAGATGTGCCTCGTGCAGACACAGAAGTTTTGGGGGGGTCCCTCCAGGTCACCGGGCTCGAATGACAGGCCCGGGGGAGAACGGTCAGACTGGAAGCACGATAGGCAGGCCCAGAGCCCGGACAGCTGTGCAGGGCAAGGCCGCCCAGCTCCCCACTCCTCCCAGCGGCTTCCGGTTCGTTAGCAGGACACCGGGGAGAACCTCATTTCCTCCCTGCGCCGGACAAATCCAGGCTGTTCTCTTACTCCCCCAAGACTTCTGTTCAGAACCATTGGCAGTACGCAGAGCCGAAAGCTAGCCTGCAGGGAGCAGCCAGCCCCGGCCAGAGAGGCTCAGACCCGTCAAGGCCTGTGGCTGCTGTTGGGTGGGTGCCTGGGACAGGTTAGTCCAGTGGGACTTGGCCTGGCTACTCCTGCCACCCCAGGGCGACCGCGGTTCACGGCTGGAGGACAGAGGCCTCTGAGGCCGGGGCCTGCCCCAGGGGGGCTTTGGTTTATGAAGGTTTTTGATGTCTGACACTAACATCACCTTCGGTTCTCGAAGCTAACCACTCCAGGGATCTCAAAGCACGCACGTGTAGCCAGCACGGGGGATGCCCACAGGGTGTCAGGGGCCTCAGCGGCTGGTACGTCAGTCAGCCTTCTCTTCACTTATGAGATTACTGAAGTTCTCCTTCCGCCATCTGACATAGAACATTCTGGATTACCAAGATTATGTCTGGGTTTGAACCATTATCTAGGAAGGGGACCCGTGGGTGGCTCAGTCAGCCGAGCGTCCGACTCTTGGTTTTGACTCAGGTCATGATCTCAGGGCCGTGAGATCCAGCCCCGCACCAGGCTCTGTGCTCAGCGCCGAGTTCGCTTGGGATTCTCTCTCTCCCTCTCCCGCCACCCCTCCCCCAACTCTTGCTCACGCTCACTCGCGCACTCTCTCTCTCTCAAATAAACAAAGTCTTAAAAATTAGCTAGGAAGAAACAGGACAAGTAAATGCAGCTCCGTGGATCAGGATCTCTTCGCTCTCCAGGCCACTACGGACAAGGGGCAACACTGGCGAAGAATAGGAGAATTAGGCCATAGAATGCTTTGGCATTCACTTTCCGAGCATGACATTCCTACGGAAGCCAGGCAGAATGTCTTGTAGGAAGAAATTGTAGGAAAGACTTGTAGGAAAGAAACACTAAAGGAATCAGGGATGATGGCAGAATGTCAGCGGGTTAGCCTCGGATGCTTTAGGGGAACACGGTTCTTTGTACTAAACCTGAAACCTTTTCTCTTAATTTTAAGATCATTTTCCGGAAAAGTTAATCAAAAATAAAAAGGAGTCAAAGTTTCTAAAAATAGAAAGAGTTAAAAAACAAACAAACAAACAAACACAAAACACACACACACACAAAACAGCAGCTTTCCGTGGGTCTGACCTGAGCTTTCTTTTCCCATTTGGAACATCTGTGGTCATTTAGGTACATTTTCACTATCTTTTGCTATTTTAGGCGTGGTCTGAATTCCTCCCGCGTGGTGGTCTAAGTGATTGACCCGAGACAGCACCGAAGAATAGAGACAAATCTGTCACAGGCCTGGGTGGGTCGGGTTCTCACCACGGACCCAGAGGTCGCACAGAAGGAAGTGGGGCGCCTGGGGTGGAGAGAGCAGTTGTAAGGACGAGTGGTGCGTCCTTAACCTTGAGACACCGATTTATGGAACTGTTTTTGGGGCGGTGCTATCTGGGGAACATGCAGTGACTCAAGGAGCTGCCCATCTCTCTGTACTGCCTTCGCGGGGCAGCCTGGAGAGGGGGACACTGTCCTAGGCCCTGGGAGGGGGGCGGTGGGAAAGCAGTTCATCACCTCTGCGTTACGAAGTCCCCTCTGTGTCCCCTGTCACAGTTCTCTCTTAGCTCAGCCGGACACCTTCTAAGAGCACGCTGCATGAAAAGAACGAAGGCTCAGAGGCGGAAAGTCAGATCTCAGGGTTCTGACCTCGAGACGAGCTAGCGCACCGCTGCAGGTTTTAAATTTGCGGTCTTGCCTGCGAAATGCAGCTCCCACCTGGCCTGCCCAGCTCACCACGTTCTCATGGGAGCCAAATGAGACAATGTATGAAAAAATGTGTTCGCTGTAAAATGCGGGCTTCGTTTGATGTTTGATGATTTATGATTTATTATTTATAGGACTTGTTATTTGTTATGATAGAGACCCTAGAGTCCCCCTGGGTGGGAGCTCTTCTGGACGCTTGTGTGTCCTGATTAAGCTGACCTGAAAAACACCAAACAAAAAAAATTGGAGCAGGTCGAAGGAAACATGTTCCCTCCCTACCTGGTAGGAGCCCGTGGCCTACATGTAGGCCCGGCCCAGGGCACACCCCCAAACCCAAAGATCAAGCAACTGCCAGGGTCGGGCCCCTCCTCCCAGCCGCCAGGGGCTTGCCCATCAAGACAGCCCTGAATTCTGTCCCCCTTTAAGTCCTGGGGGGCATCTGGTCACACCCCCCAGCCTTGCCTCCGGCCTCTGCAGGTCCCCCCTATGAGGAGTACGGGTCTGTCTCTGGGAAGAGACCGCATGCCAGCTGGGGGGCTGTCCATAGAGGGGACAGGAGTAAATCAGGCCTGTGCATGCTGGAACCCCAGAGAGACTGTGGGGACATTCGCCTGGTGCCCTGGGGGCAGGACAAAGCTCTTTCCCCCTGTTTACCGCCTGCCCGGATGCTGGAGGTCTCCCCCCTCTGACCCGGAAGAGACCCCCGGCAGTCAAGCCTCCCGGCCTCTTGGGGTCTCTTCTCTGAGCAGAGGCAGGCTTGTTCCTGGAAGTGCAGGTGGAGAAGGAATGTGGGTCCTCCACGCCTGCAACCTCAGGCCCGACAGCCTGGCCTGTTTTCTCCCACGTAGCCCTGCAGCCTCGCTCTGCGGCTGACCCTGGCTGCTCGTTGCTAAGACAACAGAGCCGTCCGGCTTCCTGAGCTTTCACGGGATCCCAGGCACCCATTTCCGCCAGGGTGGAGGTGCCCCGTGCCTGCTTCTGTCCCTGCCAAGTGCCGCATCTGGCCTGCCGGGTCTGGCAGCCACTGGCTTGGAAAGAGCAGAGCACTGGGCGTGCATCACGAGCTACGTGGGCCCAGAGGCACCGGGTCGCGGGTCTCTAGACGCGCCAGTGGGACTGAACACGCCTGCAGTGTGAGGGCGGGGAGTCAGGCTGACCCTCCCCCCACCGAGCCTCGGGGTCCTTAGGAAAGTGGACATAGAGCTGGGATTGCTGTGAGAATCAAATGAGGTTCTGAGTGTGGTTGTTGATGCAGGATTCCTAGCACGGTGCCTGAACCATAGCAGGTGCCCGTAAATAAATGGCCGCTCCCTTTCCTATGTCGTCATGGCTGATGGCGCCTGCAGACCAATGTCGAGTATCTTTCGAGCACCTTCCATGTTCCTGGCACTGCCAGGCTGTAGGCAGGAGGAACGGAGACCCTGCAGCCAGGGTGCTGGCAGTGCAGCCGAGGAGCCAGGCTTCCCACCACGCTGAGATCCCAGAAGAAAGGGAGCCACAGAGTAAGCACCCTGGATCCGTCCTTGGGTTGCCAGCTACGGAAGCCCCGCAGTGTCCCTGCAGGGGCCCCGCAGTTATTCACAGTCAAGGTCTGGGGGCCTGGCCAGCCTTTCTGTTTTGCTTAGAATCACTTATATAGCTTTTATTTTTCTTTTGCAGCAAATTTCCGTTCCCTATTTTGGTTTTGTTTATGCGCTATTAAAGTGGGATTACTTAGGAATTTATCCCCAGTAAGTGATCTGCAGTGTGTACAAAGATCGAGTTGCAAGAATGTCCTCGGCAAGGCTGTTGGTCACAGTGGAAAGGTTACAAACAATCAGGGTGGAAACACCAGCCGTCTAGTGGGAAGGGGCGTCTGCGCGGTGCCCGGTACCCCGTGCCCCCGTCGGGAGTGGTCGACCGCTCAGCGAGCATCCCATTCATGTTGTCCATGGAGGAGAGTGTGGTCAGAGTTTAAGGCGAAAAGCGTGGGATCTCCGATGGGGGAGTGAGGCAGCTGGGGGAGCAGGGCTCTGCGGCCCCCTGAAGGCGGAGGCCTGCTAGGCTCCGTGGTGGCCAGACATCTCCAGGCTGCAGGACTGTGTGTCCCACGCTGGCTTCTGTGGCTCCCGAGAGCAGTTGCGTGGTCGGCCCAGTTCTAGACCCGGAGTCTGGATACCTGGGTTCTGATTCCTCTCGGCCTGCGCTGCCATCAGCGAAGGAGGGACAGCAGGCCCTGTCTGACCTGCTGCCAACCGGTCCTTAGGAGGCCACAGATGAGGCAAGACAGTGACCGGGGAGGACGCGTAGATTCGTTTTTTTCTGGAGCACTGAGATCCTCACTCCGTGAGCAGGTGCCCTGGGACATGGGATGGTGTCCAGCTTGGCTCTTCTTGACAGTCACATCTCTTTCTGGCCCAGGAGTCATCTCCTCTCGGCTGTCTGGCTCCTGCCCCTCCCTAGCCCCTCCCATCCTTTCCAAGAGTAGCCCCCGAGGAGCCTGAGTCGGGCACTGTTAGCCCGGAGCCCAGGGCCCGCGTGGTCTGAAACCACCAGCATCACTGGGGAGGCACCACTGGGGAGGAGCCCTCCCCTTTCGAGTCAACAAGTAGACTTTGCTTAGAGCCCTGGCGTCGTGTTTACTTGCGTTGGTCAAGCTCAGATTGAATTACATGGCCCTGACCCGGTCCCGGAGGAATTTACCAGGGAGGCCAGACACCCTGCCTGATTCAGAGGACATACAGATGGCAAGACATCAGTCCCAGGCAGACCACAGGGAGCTGACCCTGGAGTACTGAAGTCCCAGCACATGGTGTTACCTCCCAAGAATTTGTCGTCTTCTGATGAGAGCGTGTGTGAGAATGTATTTCTGCCTTATGCACGTATCTGAAGGGGGGGCATTTGGCCCCACGTAAACCCAGATGCAGCTCCTGCCCCGCCTCTCCTCTAGCCCAGCCTCTAACAGGGGGCTGTTGGTATGCGCCCCATCTCCCTGTGGCGAACACCTGCCTTGCTGTCCTGCAGTCGGGGCCCTCTGTAATGATAGAGGGAGCCCCAGTTTGTCTTCTGCCCCGGGCCAGCCTGCTTGTCTCTTGTGGCTGGCTCCAGTGCCGTTGCCCCGGGCACGGCCCCAAGAACGCCCTGACCAGCCCAGTAGTGGGCTTTGCCAGCCACTGGCCCCAGCAGCTTGGGTGGCTTACCTCGGTCTCCTCATTTCCCAGGAGGCAGCTAGTGTGTATGCGAGCCACTGCCTATCCTGACCCCGCCCCGGGGCCCACCCAGTCTGCAGGGAGCCCTGTCAGCCCCGCCGCCTGTATTGTGTCCAGGAGATGCCAGGAGAGGTTCTAGTAGTTCAGGGAGTGCACAGAGACAGATTCACTGGGTGGAAATTCTGATGTCCGCTCTTTCTAGCTGTGCAACCTTGGGGTACGTTATTTAACCTCTCTGAGCCTTTGTTTCTTCATCTATAGAATGAGCATGCTAATAGTTCCTACCTCCTAGGGTTCTTACAATGATTCAATGAGCCAATATAGGGGAAGTATGTAGAATAGCGTCAGGTATTTGCGTTGTGGGCTTTGTGTCCACAAAATGCACTTTCCATTCAGGGGGGTGCCGGGATCCCAAGAACCCCTAACCTAGGCAAACTGTGGAAATCTATTTATAGGCATTTATTGAGCACTCTTCAGTGTGGAGGAGCCTCTCCTGGACTAGGCCCAGGAGAGGAAAAAAAAAAAAAAGTGGGATTAACCTCAAGGGCTCACTATCTGACAAGGTAAGCCACACACAGGCCGTGATCTAAGGTGGGAAGTGTTAAGTCCCTGAAAGTGAGGGGAATTTCAAGGAGGGGGACACTATTTCCCTAGAGAAATCCAAGAAGGCTCCATGGAGGAGGTGGCGTGAGAAATGGACTTTGCAGGATAATGGGTGTGGGTTGGATGGTGGTTAGCTGGAGCAACCGTGCAGGCAGAAGGAGCAGTGTGACCCAGCAGTCTGAGTCAGAGCGGGCAACCCAGAGCGCTTGTGATGGTCACCAGTACCAGCAGTACTCGGGAGCCCCAGCCTGCTTAAGCTCATATGAAAAGACTTTAGTGGGTATGGCGGTAACTCACTGAACTGGTGGGAAGGCTGCAGAAACAGGTTTGGAAAACCTGCATGTTCCAAGGGAACCTGCCTTGAGCCCCAGCCTGAATCTTGCCACAAGAAGCCTGCTCAGATCAACTCTGCTCCCCCTACCAGAAACTAAACAGAGCCATCAACACGCCTCCACTGCCGCCACCAGCCGTGCGTTGTCCGCACAATATTACTGTCTCAGGCAGAAGGAAACCAGGCTGACGGGCTTCATGGCAGCCCCCACATTGCTCTGGCCTCTGCTCTGTGCTCGGGGCACTTCTTAGTCCCACGAAAGTTTCAAAATGACGGAAGTGTTCCCTTTTCCTCTTTTCTTTTTTAATAAAGATTTTATTTATTTATTTGACAGAGAGATCACAAGTAGGCAGAGAGGCAGGCAGAGAGAGGGGGAAGCAGGCTCCCTGCTGAGCAGAGAGCCCGATGTGGGGCTCGATCCCAGGACCCTGAGATCATGACCTGAGCCACAGGCAGAGGCTTTAACCCACTGAGCCAGCCAGGTGCCCCCCCTTTTCCCCTTTTCTGAAAGACATGATGTAAAACTGGTGTTAATTCTCCTTTAAATTATAATTCTCCAGTGAAACCATCTGGGCCTAGAGATTTCTTTTGCAGGAGTTTTTGAAATATGAATTCAATCTCCTTAATGATTATAGGTGATTAAACTTATCTACTTTATATTGGATGAGTTATGGTAGTTTGTATTTTTTGAGTAATTGGTCACTTTTGTCCACGTCATCAAATTTATTTGTGTAAAATTGTTCATAGTATTTCCTTATTATGCTTTTGATGTTTGCAGGGACTATAGTGATATTATTCTATTTCATAGATATTAGTAATTTATGTCTTCTCTTTTTCTTTATTAGTCTTGCCAAAGGTTTTTTTGGTTCTCTTGACCTTTTTTTTTTTTTTAAGATTATTTATTTATTTGAGCGACAGAAATAGCAAGAGAGAGCACAAGCAGGGAGAGCAGCAGGCAGAGGGAGAAGCAGGCTCCCCACTGAGCAGGGAGCCTGTTGTGGGGCTTGATCCTAGGACCCTGGGATCATGACCTGAGCTGAAGGCGGATGCTTAATTGACTGAGCCACCCAGGCATCCCTGTTCTCTTGATCTTTTAAAAGAATTAGCTCTTTATTAAATTGATTATCCTTATTTTTCTGTTTTCAATTTATTGATTTGTTTTTTTCTTTCTTATGATTAATTTTATTTTTAAGTAATTTCCACACCCAGTATGGAGCTCGAACATACAACTCCAAGGTCAAGGGTCACACATATCACTGACTGAGTCAGCCAGGAGCCCCTGATTTCTGTTCTTCATTATGTTCATCTTCCTGTTTGTTTGGGTTTATTTCGTTCATCTTTTCTAGGTTCTTGAGATGGGAACTTAGATTATTGATTTGTGATTTTCCTTCTTTTTTTTTTTTTTTACTTTTCTAATGCATGCATGTAGTGCTATAAATTTTCCTCTAGGCACTGCTTTAGTTGCATCCCACAAATGTTGATATATTTTCATTGTTATTCAGTTCAATGTATTTTTTCATTTCCCTTGAGTTCCTTTTTGACTGCAATTATTTAGAAGTGTGTTGTTTAGTTTTCAAGTGTTTGGAGGATTTTCTGTTATCTTTTTGTTATAAATTTCTAGTTTGATTTCATTATAGTCAGATAATGCACTCTATAATTTCAATCCTTTTAAATTTGTTGATGTTTGCTTTATGACTCAGGATGTGGTCTATCTTGATACACATTCCAAGTGCACTTGAAAATAAGGTAAATTCTGTTGTTGTTGGATGGGGTGTTCCATAAGTGTTGATTAGATTCTATTAGTTAATCATGTTGAGTTCTTCTCCATCCTTACTGATTTTCCATCAGTGCTACCAATACTGCTTGTTCTTCAATTGTAATTGTGGATTTGTTTATTTCTTTTCTCAGTTCTGTCGGGTTTTTCTTCACATATTTTGAGCTCTATTGTTTGGTGCATACACAATTTGGATTGCTGTTTTCTTGATGGTTTGATCCTTTTATAATTATATTGTGTCCCTCTCTGTCCCTGGTAATTTTCTTTGCTCCGAAGTCTATTTTATCTGATAATTGTATAGTCATTTCTGTTTTTCTTTTATTTATTTTGCACAATAATCCCTTTTTAACACTCTTACTTTCAACCTGCCTATGTTGTTACATTTGACAGTGAGTTTACTGTAGACCTCATATTGTTGCATTATATTTTTTACTCCTTCTGGCCAATCTCTGTCTTTTAATTAATATATTTAGACCATTTACAATAATGTAATTGTTGCTATGTTAAGAAGTAAGTCTACTGCATGCCTAGGAGTGCGTAGACTTACTTACTGGGAGTCATTTGGTTGGGCGACTGCCTTCAGCTCAGGTCATGATCCTGGAGTCCCAGGATCGAGTTTCGCATTGGGCTCCCTGCTCAGCGGAGAGTCTGCTTCTCTCTCTGACCCTCCCCCCTCTCATGCTCTCTCTCTCTCTCTCAAATAAATAAATAAAATATTTAAAAAAAAGAAGTAAGTCTGCTATTTAAGTTTCTGTTGTCTGCTGTTCTGAATTTTTGCCTCTATTTTCTTTTTCCTGTGTTCCTGTAGGTTGCTTGAACATTTTTTAGAATTCTGTTTTGTTTTTGTTTTTGTTTTTGTTTTTAAGATTTTACTTATTTGACAGAGAGAGGGAGAGACAGAAAAAGAGAGCACACAAGCAGGGGGACCGGCAGGCAGAGGAAACAGAAGGCTCCCCACTGAGCAGGGAACCTGATGTGGGGCTTGATCCCAGGGCCCCGGGATCATGACCTGAGCCGAAGGCATATGCTTAACCGACTGAGTCACCCAGGTGCCCTAGAATTCCGTTTTATTTACCTGTAGCGGTTTTTTAAACTGAGATATAATTGACATATTACATGAGTTTCAAGTGTACAACGTAATGATCTAATATTTATGTATATTGCAAAATGATCACAATAAGTCTTATCTGTAGATTTTCTGAGCGCATGTCTCTGTGTAGCTTTTTTTTTTAAGGCTTATTAATTTGAGAGAGAGAGAGCAAGTGTGAGCAGGAGGTGGGGGAGGGGCAGAAAGAAAGGGAGAGAGAATTCCAAGCAGACTCCCCACTGAGTGCAGAACCCCACATGGGGCCCAAGAGTTGGCCACTCAACCAACTGAGCCACTAGGTGCCCCACTTTTTTTCTTAAATATATATATTATATATATACACATAATATATATATGTATTTTTAAGATTTTATTTATTAAGGTAGAGAGAGATCGAGCGCACAGAGGGAAAGTGAGAGGGAGAAGCAGACTCCCCACCAAGCAGGGAGCCCAACACAGGGCTTGATACCAGGACCCTGAGACCGTGACCTGAGCTGAAGGCAGATGCTTAACTGACTGAGCCACCCAGGTGCCCCCTCCCACTTTTTAAAAAAAATTATTTATTTATTTATTTATTTATTTATTTATTTGAGAGAGAGAGAGAGAGAGAGAGTCACACACAAGCAGGGGAGGGCCAGAGAGGGAGAGAGAGAATCTTCAAGCAGACTCCTTGTTGAGCATGGAGTTCATCATGGGGCTCGATCTCAGGACCCTGAGATCATGACCTGAGCCGACTTCCAGAGTTGGCCATTTAGCTGACTGAGCCACCCAGGTGCCCCTCTGCATAGCTTTTTTAGTGATTGCTATAGGTATAAAATTATATATAGGTAACATTGCAGTCTCTGGTGTTGTAATATTACCAGTTTGAGTGAGGTATAGAAGCTTTACCTCCTTTTACATCCCTTTATCTTGCCCTGTTTATAATATAATCATCTAAAGTATTTTACATGCATTTAGAACCACATCAGAAAGTGTTACAATTTTTACTTTGAACATCAAATGTAATTTAGAAAACTCAAGAGAAGGAAATCTTACTGCATTTACCCATATTTTTGCTTAACAGAGTCTTTCTTCCTTCCTGATATTCCAAGATTTCTTTCTTTTCATTTCCTTTCTGTTTAGAGAACTTCCTTTAGCCATTCTTTTCAGGCAAATCTTCTGGCAGCAATTTCTTTTAGTTTCCCTCCATCTAAGAGACTTCTTGATTTTTCCTTCATTCCTGAATGATATTTTTACTGGGTGTAGGACTTTGGGTTGATAATTCTTTCCTTTTAGCACTTGAAAAACACTGTGCCACTTTCTTCTGGCCTCCATGGTTTCTGATGAGAAATCCACAGTTATTTTAATTGTTTTTCCCTTGTAGATAAGGTTTCCTGTTTTTCTGCTGCTTTCAAGATTTTTTCTTCCTTTAGTTTGCAGAAGTTTAATTGTGCTGTGGCTTGTAGATTTCTCTGGGTTTATCCTGTTTGGCATTTGCTAAGCTTTTTGGATCAGTAAATTTATGTCTCTTACTAGCTTTGGAAAGTTTTCAGCCATTATTTCTTTTCTTTTCTTTTTTTTTTTTTCAGCCATTATTTCTTAAAGTACTTTTCAGCCCCATGCTATTTCTCTTGTCTTGCCAGGACTTCACTGACAGATAAGTTAGATCTTTTATTATAGTCCCTCAGGTCCTTAAGAATATAATGTTTTTTTTTTTTTCCAGTCTATTTTATTTCTGTTGTTTATGTTGAGTAATTTCTATTGTTCTGCCTTCCACCCACTGATTTTTGTTGTTGTTCTGTCTCCTCCATTCTGCTGTTGGTCCCCGAGATCTATATTGCACTTATTGCATTTTCAGTTTTAAATTTTCCATTTGGTTCTTCTTCCTGTCTTCTGTTCTCTGCTCTTCATTACCACTGGGCCAGGGGTGGGATTCCAGCTCCCCACATGGTCCCCACTGACCTTAAAGAGGGGAGTCATGGCCTCGTTACCAGCAGGTGGGCATGTCCTGCTCCCTCCCGGGCCTTCCATGATGCAACCAGGCGGAGTTGTTAGGATGTGTCGTTTCAGCCTCAGCCTGGGGACCGGACTCTGCTCTCCACTTAGCCGTTCCTGCTGTGGGTGGAGGTGGAGCCACAGTTCTCTCTGTGATGTCGGCTGGAGTGGAGCAATTACTGTCTAAAAGTCTTCTGTCTTGCGAGGCTGCCTCTTTCCTGGTCCTTTGGCTGAGGGGAGCAGGTGTTTGTTGAGGAGGTTTTGGTCTGTGCCCATTGGTGTTTGAGTAGCTGGTTCCCTCAGTTCCAAGTCTAGGATGTGTGAGGCAGAAAGAAAACCAAAGGATTTCATCACCGTGTCGTCCCTAGAGTCCAGAGGTTCCCTAGTCAGAGTCTGTCTGTTTCTCCCTACCTTGCCAAATCTTCTCATGTTTGTTTTAGGTACAATGTGCAGAGTTTTTAGTTGTACTTCACGGGAGGAATAGGGAAGGACAGCTCCAGACCTTCCTGGAATTATTTTTTTTTTTTTTTGAGCACCTATGTATGCTGTATGCCAGCCCTTAGAGATAGAGACTAATGATGTTTATTTATTTATTTTTAAAGATTTTATTCATTTATTTGAGAGAGAGTGAGTGAGTGAGAGAGAGCAGGAGCAGGGGATGTGGGGGAGGGAGAAGCAGACACCCTGCTGAGCAGGAAGCTTGCCGTGGGGCTCGATCCCAGGACACTGGGGTCACGACCTGAGCCAAAGGCAGATGCCCAACCGACTGAGCCACCCAGGCACCCTGAAATTTATTTTTTGCTTTCAAATAGCTCCAAGCCTAGCGGGAGAGAGAGACATGCCAACAGATAGATCGAATCCTGCATTCTAAGGATTTCAGTAGGAGACTATGAGGTATGTTGGAGGCTTGACAGAGAGGGGCGTGACCACCCTTCCTGGGATTGTGTGGGGACAAGAGTGGCTCTTAGAGGAAGGCAGTATACTCAAGCTCAACTCTGAAAGAGAAACAGATGTCTGGCTGGGCACGATGGGAGGGGCATTCCAGCAGGGAGAACAGCGGGCTCAAAGGCTTAGAGGCATCACACAGCATGAAGACTCCGGGAACTCACCACAGGCTGTTTGCGGGGGCTGGGGCGTGGCATGGGAAGGGAGTGGCATGATGAAACCAGAGAAGTTGGCAGAGCGAGGGGAGGGAGTGGGGACCAGATCGCAAAGGGCATTGTGTGCTGTGCTAACCCATAGAAGGGTTTGAGGCATGAAATTATATGGTTGGATTTGCATCATCCTGGGAGGGACAACACAGGAAGTGCAGAGATCAGCAAGCAGGTTTTCATCATGTTTCAAATGAGATTGAACATAGACCGTGGTGGAGATGGGCTGAAGGGTTCCTCTGGAGAGAAAGTTAGGAGACCAGATTCACAGGCTGGAACGAATGAGGGAGAAGGGAGGAGTGTGGCTCTTTGGCTCAGTAGCCTGAGCTGAGAAGAGGATTATCAGGTTTTGAGGGGGAAAGAAAGAAAACAAGTTCAGCTTTGGATGTGTTGAATCTGGAGTGTCTGAGCAGCCCAGTGAGGATGTCAGAGGATGGACAAATGTCTCATCAGAGAAGTTCAAGCCCGAGACAGACGGAGTTGGGAACCGTTGCGTAGGATTGTTCATTAAAATCCTGGAGCTCACTGAGAGGGCTTTAAGAATTTTATTTATTTATTTATTCATACATACATACAGAGAGAGAGAGATCACAAGTAGGCAGAGAGGCAGGCAAGGCGAGAGGGGGAAACAGGCTCCCTGCTGAGCAGAGAGCCCGATGCGGGACTCGATCCCAGGACCCTGAGATCATGACCTGAGCCGAAGGCAGAGGCTTCAACCCACTGAGCCACCCAGGCGCCCCAGGGCTTTAAGAATTAAAAAAAGAAGACTAGAACACTGCTGCCATGTGGAAGGGATGGGCTGTGGAGAGGGTCCTGGGAGGACCTGGGGAGTGGGGGGGAGGAGGGCAGGGAGCGCCCAAAGGGAGGGGCAGAGCCCATCATGAGCTTGTGTCCATCGATCTTACCAAAACCCAGTCTCGTATTTTTAAGAGAGGAAGTTTCGTGCAGGGAATTGGCTACATGAGTGATGGAAGAACTGAGGGGCCCCACAGAAGAGGAAGCAGCTACCACTCCTAGGCAGAAAGACCCCAGAAGCCCATCGAGGCTGGAACCACAAAGGGCCAGTCTGGCCAGGGCTGGAGCCACCAAGGAGGCTCAGGTGCTGCTAGAGAGACCTCCTGAGGTACAGAGGGAAGGAGAGGAGACCCCAGGGCTCCCTTCCCCTCACTCTCCATGTCATGCTAGCGCTTCCTGTTGGCAGAACTCAGCTGGAGGTGCAGCTCGGGCCCAGGGACAGGCAGCCCACAGAGCCATGAGGAATGAGGTGAGGGACTGGCACGGAGGCCAAGAAGCAGGGAAGTTCAGGAAGGGAGTATTCGTGGGATTCGCTGTCTCAGGGAGCTTAGCTGGCCTCAGAAGTGTCCCGGGACTGGGAGAGAAGGAGAGCATTGGT
>CM052814.1:26449610-26466695 GCA_028533885.1 Nasua narica | reverse complement strand
TTGGTGATTTCTCAGCCTCCTCCCTGCCCGGCTGAATTCTTTGTGCGCCTCTGCCTGGCTCCTGCTGCGCCAGGCTCGCCCGCCCGCCTCGGTGTGATACCCCTGATCCCGTGCTTGGCGGAGAGGAGACAGCAGGGCAAGCCCCAGCCGGGCTCATCAGCCCCTGTGCCCCAGCTGCGCTAATGGTGCAAACCCTCCAACAAGCCGACCCTGTTTCCTTGTCTGCAATTAAGACAGAAAGCTCGTTATCTCTCCTGCTCCCATTATCGGCAGACTCTGCTAAGGGGCTTTTTCTCTGGAGCAGCACCTGCAGAGGCCAACAGAGGTTGACATTAACTCCTTCCCCGCTGTTATCAGGAGCCTCTGAGCCAGAGAAAGCAGCCTAAGGAAGCAGCGGGAGCTGGCTGGAAAGGCTCTGCGGGAGAGGGAGGCGCAGGGGCCTGGCCACGGCTCTGTTATAGACTCACCAGGTGACCTTGGGCCAACAGTTGACCTTTTCTGAGCCTGGGAAACCCTTTCCTCCCCTCCCTTCTGCCCAAGGAAGCGATGGAAATGAATAAGAAGCGGTTCGAGTGATCAGCTCCTTTGAGTAACTGTCCAGATCCCCAGTCTTGTATGATCACGGCAGGAATACTGCCAATAGTCAGTATACTGGGCCTCAAGATAAAGCATGGAAATAGCCTAACAACCAGTGGGAGAGTTTTGCCAGTTGGGACCAGGAACTGCCCAAAGGGACTTGGATTTGATGGGATTTGCCACCCCACTTTGCAGTGTGTCCTTCGGCAAGTCACTTAATCTCTCTGTGCTCTAGTTTCCTCCTCTGAAAAATGAGGGAATCCAACTGGATAGTCTCCAAGATCCTTTCCAACTAAGAAACCCCATTACTGCGACGATTCTTCTATACGACACAATCGGAGGAAGAAAACCAGCATTTACTGATCCCCTAATATGTGCCAGATCTTTCACATCTATCATTATTTCCATTTTAAGTTGGAGAAAACTAAGGTTCAGAGAGATTAAATAAGTTGTCCAAGGCCAAACATCCGATATACAGAGGACTCTGGATTCAAATCCACATTTATGGGGCTATAAACCACTGCTCTTTTCATGCCCCCCCCCCGTTTTAGGAGGGGTGCCCATTTAAATGGCTCCTTACAAGGTAGAACTGAGTATAGAGGGGAAAAAATAATCTAACTAAAGACAAAGAGTCTGAATTCTGACCCCCTTAAGTTCTCTGGAATCCTAGTGTCCTTAGGGCGGAATGAACGAGAAAGAGCTTTATTTCCTCTGGTCTCCCCATTGTGACTGAGAGATTGCCTAAGATGTGTCTGTGCAGACTCTGAAAGTAAAAAAAAAGTTTGTATATCTTTTGGCGTTGAATTCTTGTTGCCGTCTAGGTAAACTGAGACCCAGAGAAGGAACATAGCTGCTAATTGAGCAGCCATTTCAGGCAAGGATCTGTCTGTGGGTAGCAGAGCCCACTGCCGCCTGGGGAGAGCCCTCGCTAGGAGCCCATTGGTAGAATGTCCTCCAGGTCCGCAAGGAAGTGTCAGGGCTCGCCTGTGGGTCTAGCTGACGGACTGGGACAGCTCCGACGCTCCACCAAGTCTGGGTTTTCGACCTTTGGCTCAGGTCCCTAATCTATTCTGGAATCGTCCAGAGAGAGGGGTCTGGGGAGAGTCTGGAGCAGACAGGGATGGAGGGGATCCAGGAATCTCTTGGCTGGCCGGCAAGGAGCCCAGAATCGGCGCCCCATGAGGGAGGGGTGGGAGAAGAAGAGCCCCCACATTTGCAAACTGAGGAACTCAAAAGAGTGAGAAACAGGCCTAAAATCCTTCCTTTGGAAGCAACCCACTAAGTTCTCCCGCCCAGCTGCCTACCACCCAGCACCAGCCCCGTGCGCGGTGATGAGACCCATCTTCTGACCAGGGTTCCCCATTTGGACATTTGCCCCAGCAGCCTGTTTTTCTCCTCAGTCCCTTAGGCTCTGAGCAGGTACCTGCCACATTGTCCTTAGAGTCAGGTCCTGGGCTAGATGTCCCCTGTCTCCTGGTTTTGGGATTCGAATTTGGGATACCTCATCTCTTACCAAGGCTTTTTTATGGAGTACTAAAGACCCAGGGTGCCTGGCTGGCTCAGTCAGTAGAACATGCAACTCTTTTTTTTTTTTTTTTTTTAAGATTTTATTTCTTTATTTATTAGGAAAGAGACAGAGTGAGAGAGAGCATGAGAAGGGAGAAGGTCAGAGTGAGAAGCTGACTCCCCGTGGAGCTGGGAGCCCAATGTGGGACTCGATCCCGGGACTCCGGGATCATGACCTGAGCCGAAGGCAGTCGCTCAACCAACAGCGCCACCCAGGCACCCAGAACATGCAACTCTTGATCTTAGAGTCGTGAGTTCGGACCCCACACTGAGTATAGAGATTACTTAATCTCAGAGCATGTTCTGTGGCAGGATATTCTGTGACAGCACGTAAGATGGAGGGGGAGACACATAAATAGGTTCCTGCAGAAAAATCCATCTGCCTTTTGGAATCTTGACCTGCCCTATGGTCCCATTTGTGGGTCTATGATCCCATTTATATGAAATTTTCCAAATTGGCAATTCCAGACAGACAGAAAATAAATCCGTGGTCGCCAGGGGCTGGGGCTAGGGGGATGCAGGACTTGACTGCTAGTGGGGATGGGTTTCTGTGTGGGGTGGTGAAAACATTCTGGAATTAGCGGTGGTGGTTGTACAACCTTGTGAGTATACTAACAGCTAATAAATTGTGTGCTTTAATAGGATGAACTTTATTATATGTGAATTATATTTAATTTATATGCAATTTAAAAAAAGCCCAGAATTTCTCAAACCTATTTGAATACAGACCCATTTTATGTCAGAGCATGGACTAACACCCGGTGGAAATGGTTAAAAATGGGGAAGGTTGAAAATTGCCACTTTACAGATGGGGAAAAGAGAAATGGATAGACACTTAAACCTCAGTTTTGTCATCTGTAAAATGGGGATAATAATATTTAGCACCTTGTAGGGTTTTTTTTAAGATTTTATTTATTTATTCATAAGAGACAGACAGAGGCAGAGGGAGAAGAAGCAGGTTCCCCAGTGAGCAGGGAGCCCGACGCGGGACTCAATCCCAGGACTCTGGGATCATGACCTGAGCCGAAGGCAGAGGCTTAACCATCTGAGCCACCCAAGCGCCCTAGCACCTTGTAGGTTTGCCGTGATGTTAAATGAGTTAATAGAGGTAAAGCACTTAAAACAATACCTGCCCAGTAAGTGCCGACTAAAGCGTTTGTTGTCCTTATCATGTGTGTGAACACCGTGGGACGGTCACCACATGTGAGCTGTGGAGCTTGATCCTCAAAACCACCCTGTAAGGAAGCCATTATTATCTCCAGTTCATGGATCTAGAAAGTGCGACTCCGGAAGGGTTGCCTAGTGGCCCCCCCATGCTGCTAGTGATGGAAGGAAGGGGGGCGCGGGGAATGTCATGGGTCCCTCTGATTCCCAGGCCCCACCCTGCGTTGAGTTCCAGTCTAAAATCCCCCCAGTCGTAAGGCCCTGCCTGACAGTCTGTGTGCGCAGGTTTATTGAGGTAGAATTTACATGAAATGAAATTCAATGAGTGTTTACAGATGAGTACCGTCTTTTCACTACCAGCACGATCATTTTTTTTATAAAAATTTTATATATTTAATTGACAGAGAGAAAGATCACAAGTAGGCAGAGAGGCAGGCAGAGAGAGAAGGGGAAGCAGGCTCCCTGCTGAGCAGAGAGCCCGACGCAGGGCTCGATCCCACGACCCTGAGATCATGACCTAAGCCAAAGGCAGAGGTTTTAACACACTGAGCCACCCAGGCGCCCCATGATTTTCTTTTTAAAAAGATTTTATTTATTTGACAGAGCGAGAGCGCACAAGCAGGGGGAGCAGTAGAGGGAGAGGGAGAAGCAGGTCCCTCCCCAAGCAGAGAGCCCAATGCGGGGCTCCATCCCAGGACCCCTGGGATCATGATCTGAGCCGAAGGCAGATGCTTAACGACTGAGCCACCCAGGAGTCCCAGCAACATGATCATGATTTAGAACATGTTCCCCTCTTCCAAAATTGCTTGGTTGCTGGCCCGGCAGGACTGCTGTGCCCTTATTTTGGCCCAGGTGTTAACGGCCACAGAAGAGGTGCCCAGCTGAGGGGGGCTGCGAGGGGAGCTGCTGTTTGGTTGGGGGGCACGGGTCGTGCATGGCCAGAGGCAGAGCAATAGAGTCACAAGCCAGTGGGCTGGGCTGGGCCTCGCTCTTCTCCCTGAGTCAGCCAGGCCCCTTGCCCCTTTCCCAGCGCAGCACAGGCAGAGCCGGAGGCCAGGGGTGCCGGGGATGGAGTAGCACAGGTCAGGTGGAGCTAGGAGGCCCTACTGACTGCGCGGCTGGTTCTGGAACTCACCAAAGACCCTGGACAGCGCCCTCTTTCCCAACAGCTGGTTCCTCCCACCTGGCCCCCCAGGCCCTTCCTTTGCTTTCTTTGCATACTTAGCACCATCTCAACTGCTGCCTGGCTTTTCTTCATCGCCCCTCTCCTCACTGAGTAAGCACTGAGCACATCACTGGGATGTAGTTAGCTCCCTGAGGGTGGTGAGCGCTTGGGCCTGAATTTCCAGCCCTTAGAATGAGGGCCCCACTCCCTCCTCCCCATCTTCTGTAAGACAGGGGTGTCACTCTGATTTTCCTCTCACTCTGCAAGTACCATGGGGTCCCCTGGGAGAGAAAAGGCAGAGGGGGGAGGCTGCGGTAGCTGTCACCTCTTTGCAGCAGTGACAGTGGTCAGACAAGGAGATAGGTTCCCAGAGAGCCTCTTTGTCAAGAGTGGGGGAGGAGAAGGGCAGTTCGCACAACTTCTCAGAGTCAGAGCCCAGCCCAGGCCTCGGCTGCTGCGGTGGAGTGGCCCTCACGCTGCCATCAGGCCTGACTGCTCAGCCCCTGACTGGGAGGCTATGAGAGGAAGGGTATGAGAGCTAGGCTGGCACCAGGGGAAATAAGCCTGTGCAAATGTATGCAGATGTATGCAAATCTCTGCAGACTGCGTGTGGCTCAGGGCATGGTCCCACCCCCAGCCCCACCCCAGGTGTGACATTCCTGGCCTGAGAAGCCCTTCTTCCTGCTTCTTCCTCCCAAAGGCCTCACTCTCCTCTCAGTGCCCCCGCCCCACAGGAGGTCTGGGAAAGTGAGGACACTGAGTCCAGAGGGGAAGGGGGAGGGAAGGGGCCTGGCCCCATACTGAGAATGACAGCACCTGAATGGGACCAGTCAGGGCAAGCTCTTGATTGCACTTCCTACTCAACCCCAGACATCAAAAATTCCACTTTCCAGATGGGCCAACACTGCTCAAGGTCAGGGGCAACCTTGAGCAGTGGTTGGCAATGTCTCAGATGCAGGCTAAGCAAAGGGAAGTCTGTGGCTGGCCTCTCTATCTCCCCTCTCAGTCTCCCACCGTCCTCGTCCCTGCAGCAGAAACGCCCCTCGCTGGGGGGCAGGAGAAGGGCCCTGAGGTGCGGGGAGCTGCCCCTCCTGGGTGGGGGGCAGATTCTCTTAGTTTGGGCGTTCAGGTTCTAAACTCCCGCCTGTCCTCCTCTCCCCTCTGCTGGCACACACTTCCCCCCATCTGCCATCGGCAAGTCCGCGTGGAATCAGCAACAACAGCGCAGTCCTGGCTGAGTCCGAGGGAAAGACGTAACAGGCCTTTCCCCGAGAAAGCTTCTAGTCCCCTGCAAATGGTGCAGGTGGGGACGAAGGCTCAAGAGCCAGCAGAATTGCATCACTGCAGGCCTGGAGTGGGGTCTAGAGAGCTTCCGGCTCTCCCCTCGGTGTGCTAGTTCAGGAAACAGAGCTTGAGTGCGCGAGGGACCTCACGTAGTGGGCTCTGGGGCTGGGCTCACACGGGGCTGCAGCTGGACCCGGGGTCTCCCGGTTTCCACGCTGGTCCTGTAGGCCACACCTGGCTCACTTGTTCCGTTCAGTGGCAGTGAGGGGGTTAGTCAGTGAGTCAGACTCATGACTTAAAGAATGGGTGGCCCGCCCCCAGAAGGCTTCCTGGAGGAGGTGGTGTCAGGATTGGGCTCTAGAGGCTAAGACGCACAAAGCGTGGCGGGAGGTAACTGGTTGTACCCACAAGGAATGTGAAGGAAAGCTTCGTCTTGTGGCCCAGATGGCAAAGTGAGGTTCACTGTGGGAAGGGGCAGAAGGCCCCACAGCCAAGTGGGGTGAGGGGCCAGCCCTTGCCTCCCAGCTCTGAGCTCTGCCTGTCAGGAGTGTGTGTGTCCGGTGGTGCTGGGGATTCCCTCAGGGGTCGTCTCCTGTCACTCTCCGATACTGCCATTCTCATCTTGGGGCCGTAGCCTCTCCGAGTCCCATCTCCCCGCTCTTCCTGATTACAGGGGGCCTCTATAGATACTGGTTAGCCTGCGCAGGGTGCCAAGCCCTGCGTGCGATGGCCCAAGTCCCTGAGCAGTGTTTTCCTGTCTGGAAGGTGAAAATTTAGGGATCTGGGGCTGAGTAGAGACTGCAACCAAGAGCTTGGGGAAAGAGGTGGCATTCCGAGGCCTTAGGTGACTGATGCTTTACCAGCCCCAGCCCGGCTTCAGCTGCAGCCCCTGTTCATCCACAGCCCCACGAAACCTGTCAGCAGGTTGGGGCTACTTTGGTTCTCAGGCCTCGGTGCACTCTTGGCCAGAGACAACTTCCCCTCCCCGGGGGTACTAGTGCAGGCCCGTAAATGAAGACATCTGCTCTCCCTCCAAGCCCCAGGACCCTGGGCCCTCCAGATGTCCCCCTGTTTTCTTTGGCCCTGTTCAGCTTTCCTGCAATTAGTCAGGCCCTGGGGCAGTGGCTAGACACAGATGAGTCAGAGGACTGCAGAACCAAATCCAGAACCAGGGGTTTATGCAAACGTCAGTGAGCTTCCCCTGCTGATTTCTCATTTTCCCAAAGCTGTTCTTTAAGCTCTTTTGTCCTGGGCCTGCACCACTGTGTTTGCAGTTGTTCTGATGTTTCTTGACAGTATCTCTACTGGTGCCATCATAGGAGGGGGGAGCCGCTTACCCCAGACCCTGGATTCTGTGTCCTCCCCTGCTATCAGACTGAGGCTCCCAGTGGCCTCGGCGCAGGCTCCTCCCCAGTCCTCACCCCCACCCTCTTCCAGGCTGCCCCTCCTCCTGCTCCAGCTGCAGGTGCAGGGAGAACCAATGAGCCTGGGGCCATCAGAGGCTCACGGGGATGGTGATGAATTTGGAGCTTGTGTTAAGACTTTGACTTTAGGCCCTGGGGGTCAGTGTAGTAGGACCACCCTCAGAGCACGTAGGAAGAGGCCAAGTGTACCCAGCTGCTTTCAGAACACCTCCAGTGAAGAGCTAAGAGCCACGGAATCTAGCCTGTCTACTGGTAAGTGAGTAGCACTTCCCAGCCCTATCGATGACTCAAAAGGCCTGACAGTTCTTTTTTTTTTTTAAGATTTTATTTTATTTTATTTTGACAGAGAGAGAGAGATCACAAGCAGGCAGAGAGAGAGGGGGAAGCAGGTTCCCTGCTGAGCAGAGAGCCCGATGCGGGGCTCGATCCCAGGGCCCTGAGATCGTGACCTGAGCCAAAGGCAGAGGCTTTAACCCACTGAGCCACCCAGGCGCCCTGAGCCCTGACAGTTCTTAGCCCCATGCTATGGAGGCATCATCAGTGTAAGGCCTCATTGCCGCCTTACGTGTGCACTTCAGAGCCTCCCAGATTGGAAGGTTGGGGCTCTCAGAATGACCCAGAAAGGGACAGGAGGAGGAGGCTGCTGGAATGAGATGTGGGATGCTCCCGAGCTGATAGGGCCTGCTGAGGCTGCAGGAGGAAGCATTAGGTGCTGGCTTGTGGGAGAGGTCAGACCAATTTTGAGGACATCTCAGGACCAGTAGGCACCAGCAGAGCTAGGTTAGTCCAGACTGCTAGCAGAGCCCTTTGTGGAGCCCTCTTTCAGCAAGAAGAACTGCTGAGGCCTGGCCCTGCTGGGCCTTGGGGGAGCTGAGGCTCTGGGTTTATACAAAGGGGAAGGAGAGTGAAGGAAAGGCAGGTTGGGAGGTGGACATTATCCCTTGAGGGAGGATCAAAATGGGTTCTCTCTGTGACACATGGATAGTAAGTGAGGTGAGGTGAGGGGCCGTAGGGAGAGGAATCGCCCCTTTCACCAGCCAGGCTTGGCAGAGAGCACTGGGGCTGAGCCGCTGGTCGCTGGTGGGAAGGCAGCTCGGCCTCCACCCCTGTGCTGGGGAACTGGGAGCTGTCCAGCACAGGAACCTGCTGAAACCAGCAGGGGCCTGGCCTGAAGGGGGCCTCGAGGGAAAGGTGTGGCTCACTGCCCAGCTCTGCTCCTAGGATGGAGAGGCCAGCTTAGGGGGCCAGCCGTAACAAGGGGAACACTGGAGAAGAGAATCTCTGCATCTTCTCTATAGGGAAGGGCATCAGTGGAGAAAGAGAAACAACAGGATGTTCAAGAAATGAACCAGTGAGGGGCTCCTGGGTGGCTCAGTTGGTTAAGCCTCTGCCTTCGGCTTGGGTCATGAATCCACGGTCCTGCCCCTCCCCCTCCTTGTGTGTGTGTGTGTGTGTGTGCGCGCGCTCTCGCTCTCTCTCTCTCTCTCTCTCTCTCTCAAATAAATAAAATCTTAAGGAGAAAAAAAAAAAGAAATGCACCAGTATTCAGTTCTAAGCATTAGTCGAGTACAAGATACTATTCTTACACATCCTGTGCCAAGCACAGCTAGGAAGCCCCCAAAGGGAGCAATGTGAAAGCGTTTGAAGATTGCTTCATGCCTCTCCTGCTAAGTGTATCACCAACGGTTTAATGGCTCACTGGGGTGGCCACCTGGCCTACCAAGTAGCTGAGGACTGATGTGTCCACGCACACCGCCGCATCTCCAGGAGTCTGGGCAGGTCCTGAGACATTCATGAGTGGGGTCGCTAGTCCTGTGTGCTGGTAACCTAGGCCATCTCCGCTGTCTGTCTCTGTTGCAAAGCTCACTTGCGTAAGCTCGGTTTTGTCAGGCTCTCGTGTGGGCCTCGGGGCTCTGCTAGCCACAGGACGTGCAGGAGCAGCATCTGGCGCTTCACCCACACCGATGCTTAGAACAGATCACTGGGCACTTCTGCCCCCCACTGGACTACATCATCGAGTTGTCTAAATAACCCAAATCTTCAGAAGCCTCACCTAGCTCTCTCGTTCCCTCTCCTCTGGTCCTGTACACCCCCCTCTCTTCAAGTGCTTCCTTGAAGCTCCCTCCTTCCCCCAAATGCCAGGGGACACTGACTCTGCTTCTTACCTCCATTCACCAGGTGCCTCCTTTCCAGGCAGTGATGAGGGGCACGGCTGGAAGGAGGCTGGAGCAGCTGGGGTCAGCTGGAGTCAGCACAGGTGGGGATTCAGGATTGGAGGTGGGCCCTCCATCGTGGCCACTGTCTTCCAGCCAAGAGAAGGGGGAAGAAATTCCATCCTGGGGCTTTTTGGCTGATTTGAGAGCAGCCCACCTCAGTCATGGTGTGTATGTCCCCTGGCCCCCTGAACGTCTTTCCCCACTTGCTCTGGTACCTCCCATGCCAAGCCCTGTCCTTCCTGACCCAGCACCCTCCTCCTCTGTGAAGTTATTAACGAGCTGTGGTTCAGTCCCCTTCATCGTTGTCTCCTTAGCTGTTCTGCACATCATTTTTAGCAGACATGCTGTGGGCCGTTCATGTGGGCGACTTCATGTCGTCATCCCTTCGACCACGTTTATTGAGCAGCTACTTTGTAGACAGGATCATACCAGGTACGGGAGACACGGTAGTGAACAAATACAGTCCCTGCCCCACAAGAGCTTCCAGCCTAGTGGGAAGATGCCGAAGGGAGACAGGTTGTAACAAGGGAGGAGCAATGGGAACACAGATCTGGCGTGGGGGTCGGGGAGATCGTCACTGGGAAGTGACCTGTGATGGGGGAGGGTGGTCAGTGAAGGGCAAGAGGAGAGGGCGTGGTCTAGGCCTGCACCCTCCCAAGGCACCCTACATTTCTCGGGATTCACAGAAACTTACCTTGGGAACACCTTCCTCCACTTTCCTTCCCGCCTCTTCCACCTCTCTCTGAAGGTGGCTCTGCTGTCTTTCTGGGAGCTGTGTGGCTGTTTTGACTGGGGGCTTCCCGGTCAGGTCTCAGTGTGCAAACCACAAACTATCGCATAACCTCCTAACATGCCCCTGGGGCCCTCTGGTTAAAGCCTGCGGGGAGGCTTCGCAGAGACACCTTCCTGCAGGCTGTGGGGCCCTTGCTCCACTGTGCTGAGGGCAGTCAGCGAATAGGGCCAGATTTCCTCCCTCCCACTCCTCAGGAAGCTCGGCCTCCAGCACTCCACCCTGCTTCCTGTTTAGTGGGGACGATTTCCTGGCCTCTTTCCTTGCCAGCTGTGTCTCATTTCCTCCTCTCGCTCTCTTTGGACCCCCAGCTCAGTGCGATGAGTGAGGCAGGCCCCTCCCCTGTGCGGTGTGCCATCTCCCGCCTGAATCCAGTTCCCTGGGCCTCCAGGGAGCAGCGAGAGAGGCAGGGCACAGCTCTCTGCAAGGGGAGGCTGCCCAGCTATGGGGTGCCAAGGTATCCGGTTCCTCAACTTCTATTGAGCATCTTCTATGTGTCAGGCACTGTACTGGGTGCCAAGAGTCCAAACTGAGAGGCCAGCACTATGTAGACTATGGAAGCTTTGCAGGGGCGGAGGGAGTGATGTCTGAGCTGAACACAAAGAATGAATAGAAATTAGCTAAAGGAAGGCTCGAAACCACAAGGTGTGTGGATAAATGATAAATCCCTCATAGGCAGGGAAGGCTGGGGGATGAGGTCTCAAGACAGGGAAGAGTCAAGTCAGGGAGGGTCTCAGAGGCCCCCCACCCTAAGGAGCTTGATTTTATTACATGGGAAAGTCACAGTTAGACCCACCATTTGGCCAGGTCCTTCCGGCCTCGGTGAATAAATGGTGTGAGTCGACCAGCCAGGATGGGGCCAGGAGACCAAGTTGTGCCTACTGGTGAGAAATAGTAAGGGCCCGAATTAGGGCCGTGGCACTAGGACACAGGGGCCAAGAGAAGTTGGTCGGACCACAGAACTGACTGCACATCTTGGCCTGGCACTGGAGACCTGGGTTCTGGCCCGTTCTGGGTTCTGGCTCTGTGACTTGGGGCAGTCTCTTACATTCCTAGTAGAAGGTGCTGGGATGATGGCAGTGGAGCAGCAGGCGAGGCGGTCCTCGCGTTGATTGCCATTTATGATGGCTAAAGGCCGTGGGCCTGCCGCCTGCTAGGAGCCCAGCCACACAGTGATCTTCAGTTCGGTAGCAGGGGCAGATGGCGGGGAGAGGCTGCCTCTTTCTGTGCCTGATCCTGCAGCCGGCAGAGCCTACAGAGGTCTCGGGATCCCTGCCCCTTCCTCTGGTCAGGTGATTGCCATCATGGCAATCATTAGAACCAGGAGGGATCTGCCCTTCAGAAAACATTTCTGGAGCCGCCCACGGGGACAGGGGCTTCTGTTGGCCCCACTCAGCATATGAGGAGGGATAAGGTGGGATCTCTGCCCGCTGGCAGACACTCACCCTCCCGGCCTCTCCACCTGGGCTTTGCCTGGCCGGGCTGGGACCCCTGGAAGCAGAATCCCACAGAGGAGGGCCTTTTGGCCGGACGAGGTCACAGTCTTCTTGGACCCCATGTTGCAGTACTTCCTAGCTCCTTGTCATTTTCTTGTGCCCAATCCCAATCTTTCTGCCTGGATGGGGACTTCCTTGTCCAAGGCCCTGTTTTCAATGGGAACGGAGAACAAAGGCTTTATATCTGCAAAGCTCATTAGCCAGTCTCCCCTTGACCTTCACTCGGGGATAAGCCACCCCAGTGCATTAACCTCTCACTGGCTGGCCCCCACTCTGAGGAGCCCTCTCCTCCAGATGCAGTTCCGGTTCCCTGTACCCCATCATAGACCAGAGAGCACAGAGCTAATTGGCCGAAGGTCTCCTACAGCCCTGACCCATGGCTGCTTCAGGAGGGTGGGTTTTCTGGCAGCCGTGCATCCGTGGCGCCCAGCCAGCCAAATCCAGGGCGTAGGGCCCACGCTGATGCTCGTCTTGGGAGCTTCTCTCCATGAGTCTTGCGTCTCTAGGAAATCAGAGCCTTTCCCATGAGCCCCTCTTGCAAGGAGGGGAACCCATCAGGCAGGCTTGCTAGCATCTGCTCTGATTCTTATTCAGCCCCACTCATGTAATTGCTATAAAAGAGACCAGGCTAAGGGACAGAGGGAGGATGGGAAGGTGTCTGTGTCATAAACAAGGAGAGATATTTAGTGGTTTTTAAGCGCCACAGTCATCTCCAGGGAGAGCTTGAGAGGCAAAAATAACACTTTATTTGGAAACAATTCTGCTGAGAGGCAGGCTCATCTCAGCTTCACTTTCCCTGCTATTTATTATGAAGTGCTGTGTGCTCAGAAATAGGGGCTGAGTTCTGAAGTCATAGGCCAGGTTCCGGGCTCCAAACAAGGGGGCAGCTCCAGCCAAGTTCTCTGCCCTAGAGGGGAAGGATCTGGAGAAGGGCAGCTCGTCCACACCTCTGGTCACCTCATTCTTATGACTCTTAGGGACAGAGACCCCACAGTCATCCCTAAAAGCCTTTGTACCATTGAATGATTCTGTATGGGAGGGATCCAAGGCTGAAGAGCTCCAGAAGGAAAGAGATTCTTTAGGTGGAGGGTGGCCACCTAATGACCCTTATCCCTTGGCTCATTGTCCCTGAGGCTTTCTCCTCCTTTTCCTCCTGCTCCGTGCCCTGCCCAGAATTACCCAGCTTAGATCATTCCAAAGGTGAACAGTAACCCAAATGCCTCCCTCTTTTCCCCTGGAGCATGGTGGAGGGAGGCTGAATTTGCAGAAGAAAATTTAAATGTTAAAGTCAGGGGGTGGGGAGGGGGGGAAGCTAGATGCAATGGGAGAATTTGGATTGGATCCTGGAACCAAAAAAGGACATTAGTGGAAAAACTGGTGAACTCTGAATCAAGTTTAGTTAACTTAATGGTAATGTGCCCATGTTAATTTCTTAGTTTTGACAAATGTGGTGTGGTCCTGTAAAATGTTAGCACCTGGGGAAACTGGGCAAAGGAAATATGGGAACTCTACTATCTCTCTAGCTTTTCTGTAAATCTAAAATTCCTTCAGAGGCGCCTGGGTAGCTCAGTTGCTTGGGCAACTGCCTTCGGCTCAGGTCATGATCCCAGGGTCCTGGGATCGAGTCCCACGTCAGGCTCCCAGCTCCACGGGGAGTCTGCTTCTCCCTCTGACCTTCTCCCCTCTCATGCTCTCTCTCACTGTCTCTATCTCAAATAAATAAATAAAATCTTTAAAAAAAATAAATAAATAAAAATAAAATTCCTTCAGAATGAAAACTTCATTTTTAAAAAAAGTTGGAGGGGGCACAAAAAACAGATGCAGCAGAAACTTCAGGAATGGTGAGGTTTTATAGCACTTAGATGTCTGATCCTTTAATCCCAGTGGAAGAGCAAAGGGCTCTCTTGAGCTGAAGCCCTTAGGATCAAGTTTATCTTGAGTTAACCACCCTCTAGCGCTGGATAGATTCTCTACCTGAAGTCAGGTTCTAGAAGCTTCATCTCGTCCATCTTCAGAGCCAGAGCTGTCTCCTGGGATGTTTTGCCCTTTCCTGGGGCCTCTGCAAAAGCTAGTCAGTAGTGGGCACTGATCCCCCTTCCAGATCCAGGGAACAACTCGATTAGAGGGGTGTTCAGACTCTCTTAGCTGTAATGTGGAGGGCCAAGATTTAAAACAGATGCATTGGAAACTAGCTAAAGCAGTTTCCCTTGTTCCTGTTCCCTCGTGCAGCTGCAGCACGGTCTCCAGCAGCCCTTTGGAAAGGACCGAGCCCAGCTTAGCTCAAGTTAGCCTCTGCCCCCCACAGCACCTCAAGATGAGCTCATTATGTATGTTCCTCACACTCGCCCCGCGTCTGACCCACCAAAGGGGATGAGTGTTTTGCAAAAGTCCACCTTTTAAGGGTCCGAAATGAAATCTCCCCGATCTAAACAATTGGCCCATGCCACGAGTGTGTGTCAGAGGTCTGTTCTTTCCCACCCAGTGACTGTCCAGGCCATCCTCCCAAAGTCTTCCCTAAATCTCTCTTGCTGCTGCAATTACAGGCTTTTTTCTTCAGGTTCCTCCCAGTGCAAAGAATGAACTGGACACCATCAGTGCTAAAGCAGTCCTGTGTTCCTGAAGTAGTGATTAATCTTTCTCTAAATTATCTTTTTGTCCATGAAACCACCTAGAGTCCTTCAGGCTTGGGCCACAGGGGCAGGCCTTCTGAGCCCCCTAAGAAGAGTGCTCGAAGGAAGATGCGCTCTAGGCTGGGGTGCTCCAGTGCGGGTGTGGGGGCAGAACGAGGAGTCGGCTGCCCCCCTCGCTCACGTCCTCCTCGCCTCGCCCAGGCCCACGCAGCCCCCACACCCAGCCTCCCCCAGCCCGGCAGGCCTGGCTCAGGCCAAGCAGAATGGTACCTGCATCCCTCTGGTGCCTGGTGGCATTATTGGAAAAGTCAGCCTCGAAACCACAGAGGGATGTAGGCTGTTGGGGGCTAGAGCTCGGGAAGCACTGTAGACAGTGAGACAGCCGAATTAAACAGCAACTGTGTGAGTCACTGCCCTCCCGTCTGCCTCCCCAGTCCTGGCGTGAACCTAGAAGCTGGTGAGACAGTTAACTTCTCAGCCAGTTCAATTGCTCTCTGAGGACAGAACCAGAAAGACTGAGCTGAAAATTACAGCAGAAAAGGTTTAGGCTAGACACTAAGAATCATTCCATGAACTTCATGGGCCCCTAAGGATTTTTATGGCATCATGTTCCATGTTCTCGGGGGGCATCCAGTGGTTCACCAAAGCTCCGCCTGCCCCGGGGTAACGTACATCGGTCCTGCCCCCTTGAGTCCCTCTTCTTCTAGGACATGGTGACTTCCGTATTCAGGAACAGTCCTCCTGTGGACCCAGCGTGGAAATGCTCGTCATTGTAAACTAGGCCGAAATGGTGGTTGTGCACCCTTACTCGTCACTGCTGTCAGGCCTCCCTTGCTGCCTTTCCTCCTGCTGACAGGAGTCATTGCTTTGGCAAAAGTAGTTTGTTTGGAAATGAACCTGGAGGATGTGCCTTCGCATTGTCTTCCATAGTCGTCTGTGTTCTCTCTTCCCCTGTCTTCACCATAGTCACATGTGATTCGGGTGTCAGGAAGAACACCCAGGCACCATTGAACCCTTCTCTTCCTTGAAGAGAGATTGAGAGTGACCTCAGCCCAGACCTATAGATATCCATGGTAGAGAGCTGGGGTTAGCAGTCAGAGTGCCCGGCGTTTTGGACATCCACCAGCGCTCAGAACCTACCCCAGGTTCTTGACCAACCTACTTGAATATGGTCTTCCTAGTGACTCTCTGAGGGAGGGATTATTATCTTTACAGATAAGCGATTCAACTTAGAAAGGTTAATAGTTCGCCCGCGTCTCAGACCGTAGGCGTGTGGGTATGGATGGAAGCCAATGTCTTTGGACAGTGGGAAGAGAGCTCTTTCCACTCCGCCACACAGCCTGTCCATGCTGGTCCTAATCATGGTGATTCAGATGAACAATGGGTGGCTGGTCACAAAAGGCCAACAATCTTAACCATGTGATCGACCCCTTCCTGAGCCCACCTAGTACGTGCCAGTGCCTATCACATCGGCTCGTTGCCTCATGCCACAAGCCTGTGAGGTATGTGTTGCTCTTCCCATTTTGAAGATGAGAAAACTGAAGCTCAGAGAGGTCATGTTGCTTGAGAGGGTCACACTTTAAGGGACGGGTAGAGTGGAGATTCAAACCCAAGTGTTTTATCTAAAGCCTGTCATCATTCCACAGTATGGTAGAGGCTCCCGGTAGAATTTTCCCATTCTGATATTTAGAAGCTTCCTTTTGTCTTAGTTTCCACTCATCATGCTACAACGTAAAGGCAGCTACAAAAATATATGAACGTATGTTTGTTTTGTTTTGTTGTTTTTACCAAGGCCATTGGCGCAAATACACAGTGGTGACCCAGCCCCAGGGAGGTTGCGCGTTCTCTCTTCTCGTTTCTATTTTCTCCTCTTCACCCTGGTCCTGTCTTCTGCTTCTCTCCTGTGCCTTTGTGTCCCCCCAGGGTGTTTCTCTACTTTCCCACCTTCCCCTTACCATCCTTTCTGCTCCCTTAGACCTCAGCAGCCAATCCTGTACCTCCGGCATCTCGTTGCCAAGCAACAGGCTTCCTACCTGCCCCATTGTGTTAGAATCTCCATGACAACGAGTACTGCCAAAAGAGAGAGAGAGAAAAAAAAGTTAGGTGGTGGTAGGAGGAGGTGGTGAGACCCTGTATTTCAGGACATTCGTGCAGTTTTACCAGCCACAACTTGCTTGCTCTCAGGGTCCCCAGAGAGCATCACGAATAGCTTCAACCAAAACCTCATGAGATAACAAGGCATGAGAGTGACAGTCTGCATGCAGAGAGAGAGATTCTAGCTTAGGGACATTTCTGCAAGGGCCAAGGATGAGAGCCATAGGCATTTTGTGTTTGGATCGAGTGCGGCTGGGCCATGTGACCACCTTTCTGTGGGTCAGTTCAGGAAGGATGAGGGAGGATTTTTCAGTAGTTACCTGAGTGAGGTAATGGGGAGTGTTTTGCAGTAGGAGCTAGGTAGGGCTGTATCTGAACAAGGGGAGTATTTTGCAGTAGGAGTTAGGTAGGGCTGTATCTGAACAAGGCCATGCCTGAAGCAAGCAGCATCTAGGGAAGGCGAAGGCCAGGGATGGGAACTGGAGGGTGGGGGCTGTCATAAACAAGATCCTGAACCACGCCGGCTCCTGCCCAAGGACTGTGGGTGTGTGCGGACCCTGTGAGATTTTCCTGGTCGGTCCAGCTTCAGGCAGTGTGGCTGGTCTCAGCAGTCTTTGCCTCCCAACTCCACCCCGGGGGGGGGGGGGGGGGGGGGGGGGGGGGGGGGGGGGGGGGGGGGG
>CM052814.1:26380790-26442681 GCA_028533885.1 Nasua narica | reverse complement strand
GCCCCGCCCACCCTGCCGCTGCTGCCGGAGCCTCAAGGGCAGAAAGGGCGGCAGTGAGTCCTGGCTGGGAACCTGCAGCCTGGCTAGTCCTCCAGACCTGGGAGGGACCGCTGAATACAGTGCCCACCTTCCTTCCCTTCATCCAGCCTCTGGCCCCGCAGATCTGAGGGAGATGGCGCTTAAGCTCTCACCACATTCTGAGCTAGAGTAAAATATTTATAGGCCAAATATACTTCCTGGCTCTAGGGTTTGCAGAGCATTAAGAGCCAGTCGCCTCTGTCCTGAAGGAGCCTGAAGCCAGAATGATTCAAGGCTCTAAAAGGGAGGTTGGGGGTGGAAGGGAGTCAGTGGGTTGGGGGGCGGGGAGGCCTGGATTGAGGCTGTAGGCTGAGCAGCAGTGCAGGGTAGTTACGGACCCAGGCAGTTCCACTGTGCCTCTAATGGTGGCTCTCTCATTTACTAGCTGTGTGATCACAAGCAAATTCCTTAGCCTCTCTGTGCCTTGGTGTCCTTGCCTGTCACGTGGGAATGATAATGTAATACCACCAATTCATAGGGCAATTGCAAGTTAATATAGGGAAAGAACTCACAACAGTGCCTGGCACACACTTGGCAAATGCAACTGGAAAATGTTGGATTTAAAAACGGAAGAACCCAAGGGTGAGGATGAGAGAGAATCGACAGCCGGGGTGTAGACTGCAAAAGGTGGAGTGGGACACGGGGGAAGGTCATGTTGGGTAGGGCTGCACACTGTGTTTAGGGACCGGGACTGTGCCCCTTCTCCCCGGAAACCACCAGCCTCTGGACTCACCTGCCATCCGTCAGGCTATTCAAGTCTGTGTCTTAATTCGTTTCCTTCCCTTCTGAGAAGAAGAGCAGCTCTTCTCCTTAACATAATTTTGGCCATTTCATGAGCATCTACTCTGTGCCAGGCTCCATGCTGGGTATCTCATCTTTGTTCTCTCATTGAATTGTTACACAACTCTAAGACTGCTTTTTACAGAGGAGGACATTGGGCTCAGAAAAGTTAAAATAGCTTCTCTACAGCCATATAGCAAGAAGTAGCAGATCTAGGATTTGAATCCAGGTCTTCTTGACTCAAAAGCCCTCTTTCCACTACAAAATTTCCACCTGTCTAGTTTCCTGCCCCACCCACTGGTGGGCACTGGGGTGTTACAACAGCCCGCACGGGCGGTGTTTTTCGTCGATGCTCTAGGTTTCTGATTGGAGCTGGGCAGGTACTCTGATCCTGCTTTGCTTTGCTGGCAGCTCCAGAAGCACTAGGCAGTTCAGCCTCCATCCCTGGGCATCTGGGATAGAGGAGCACTTGAAAAAAAGGTTCTTTGTCCTTGTGATCACAACAACAACAATACTTGTTGAATCCTTACTATGTCCCAGGTACTGTTCTAAGCACTACATTTATTCACTAACTTAGTCTTCAAAGCAATGAAGAGGCAGATCCTGATCTCAGCCTCATCTTACAGATGTGGAAACTCAAGGGTTTGCGGAATTTGCCCATCACATCATCAGCAAATGGCAGAGCCAAGCTTTGGGACCTAGGCTCTGTGGCTCCAGTTTATCTATCCTCTTATCACTACACTCCACGGTCTCTTCGAAGAGCAGAGTACCTGTTGGAGCACTGATAGACAGGCCGTGGGCATGGGAGGTTCAGTTATCAGATGTACTACTTCCTGAACCTCAAACCACCAACCCCAACCCTGCTGCTGCCTCTTCCTTGAAGCCTTCCCGGATTCTGCCACATCATCAGACTAACACACACACATCCCCGTAGTACTTTGTTTGCCTCTCTTGACACACAGCATATGTGCCTGTGATGACTGTGAGCATTTCCCCCTACCAGGTTGTTGGCTCCTTGAGAGCAGAGACTGAGCCTCAGCCACTGTGATTGTCACAGCGTCTGGCAAAGCACTTGGCATATGGGAGGTACTCAGTCAAGGTGTGTGCTGATGAACAAAGGGATCCTGCTGTGAATCCTTTCGCAAGTGCAGGGAGCTTTAGTAATGGGAAGTACTGACTCCCTAATGTAATTTCCTAAGGACAGGGATCTCCAGAATGAGTGAACTAAGGGACATTTGAGACCCTCTTCTTGAATCTGCCCACTGAGGTTAAGTAAAATTTCAGATCAGAGCACTTAGAAGGAGGAAGAGAGAGCATGTTTAGGAGTAGTGGATCTGGTAGGCTCCCCCAATACCACGAGTGCGTGCACACACACATATGCACACACTTGTTCACAGAAGAAAGAAACAGGCTCCTTCTAACACTCCCAGCTCCTAGCCTTCTGGCCGTGAGCTTCCCCAGATACATTGTGACGGTATCACAAAAGATAAGTGGTACTGATGGCCGTGCTCTTTGGCTTGAACAGGCCCTGTCCAAGAGACACATAGATTGTCCTGCTTCTCTGGGACATTTTTTTTTAAAGATTTTATGTATTTATTTGACAGAGAGAGAGAGATCACAAGTAGGCAGAGAGGCAGGCAGAGAGAGAGGGGGAAGCAGGGTCCCCACTGAGCAGAGAGCCCGATGCGGGGCTCGATCCCAGGACCCTGAGATCATGACCTGAGTCGAAGGCAGAGGCTTTAAACCACTGAGCCACCCAAGCGCCCCTCTCTGGGATATTTCTGTCTGACAATGAGAACCAGGAAGTAGAGCCCATTACAGCTAATCCTATTAAATACTATGAAAGTGACTTTAATACTTCTTAATACCCCCAAGAGGTTGAACATTTTCTAGATACCACCTTATTCAGCCTGCTCTGGACATGAAGAAATGGGGAGCAAGGAGGCAGAAAGGATCTCTCCTTATTTCACAGGAGAAACTGAGCCCCAGAGCAAACATGGGAGTCTCCCAAATCATTCGGTCCATTAAGAATGCAGCTTGGTGGGGCGCCTGGGTGGCTCGGTGGGTTAAAGCCTCTGCCTTCAGCTCAGGTCATGATCTCAGGGTCCTGGGATCGAGCCCTCCATCAGGCTCTCTGTTCGGCGGGGAGCCTGCTTTCCCCTCTCTCTCTGCCTGCCTCTGCCTACTTATGATCTCTCTCTCTGTCAAATAAATAAATAAAATCTTTAAAAAAAAAAAAAAAGAATGCAGCTTGGATGCCATAGCCAGTAGATGCGTGTTTGGGCCCCAGGAGAGGTCATCTGGACAAAGGCGTCACCCTTGACCTTTGAAAGCACCGTTGTCCTTCTGTCTCAGCTGAGACCCCACCCCCCATGAGCACTCTCTCCATCCTTTTCCCCAGGCCTCCCATCTGCTAGACACTTTGAACTCCATAGTCTTCCTCCTCTATCCCCACCTACCCCAGGGGTGCCACTTGCTACCAGCTGAGCATATTAAGCATGTGGTCAGACTGGATTTGGCCCATTATCTCCCTCCCCACCCCCCATTCATTGCCTTCAGCCTCTTATGGGGCAATGCCCTAGGACCATCTTGGCCCCCAGTACCACCAAAGGCAAACAGGATATGAAGGATCCAGGGAAAGCTGGCTACATCTGAGGAATGTTGGAGAAAAAGAGAGGAGGAGGAGGCCTCCTCCAGAGCTGCCCATGACTGATTTTCTTTTCTGGTCTCTACCCTGTGAACCAGATTTACACCCCCTTCCTCGCTCCTCCACAATCTCTGGAAGGCCCAGAGTTGTCTGTCACAGCAAGGACAGTGTTGACATGGAGGCTGAGGAGTGCATCCTGGGGCCAGACACGCACTTGATGGCTGTGGTCGAGGGAATCCATCCTTGGGCCTCAGGGTCCCGCTCATCTGCTTTTGGATCACTTTACTGCTTTCTGGCTGTGTATGTTCTTTGGCAGCTCGCCTAACCTTCCCAGCCTTGTTTTTCTGACCTGGCAAATAGGGATAATAAAAGCTACTTTGGAAGGTTGTCGTAGAGATCAGAAGCCGTGTCTCAGTGAAAGCGAGATACTGATGCTCTCTGGGGAAGGGAGAAATGCTCGGTGTCCTCTTGAGATCTCTGTAAAGATCTTGAGCACCTGGGAGGTCCCACGCTAAAGGCAAACCAGGAAGGCTCCTTTGTGCCCCCTTTCCTGCCAGGCTCAAAGAACACTGTTTGGGGATCCCTCCTCCATCACCCCAGAGGTGGTCTGACTCGCCCAGACTCCCACCTGCGATGGTGGTCGTCCCCTCCTGTGTCTGGGTGAGGGCTGTCCTCTGGGGAGGGGGAGAGAGCAGGGCCCCAGCTGCAGTGAAGAGGGAGGGGTGGGGCTCCGTGACCTGCCACAGGAATGTCTTGAAGTCCTCTTCCCATCGAGCTTTTGAAAAAATGATGATCCAGGGAAAGCAGCCACAGAATCTACTCCATGAGCAAGTGAAGTCAAGCAGCTTCCTCGGCCTGAAGGCTCCCGTGGCTGGAAATCTGGCCAGGCCTAGGTGTAGGGCCTGGGGGCTCCTGGGCCAAGGGGAGCTGGGGATGCTTTGAGGCAATATAGATGAGTTGGGCTCTTGGGGGGATCCCCGGGCACTACAGCGTGGGTCGGGGAGCAGTTCACAGGAAAGGCGCAGGCAGCACCAAGATGCACTTCTGGGTTCTGTCACAGATGTGGCTCCCGGAGGGGGTGGGCTGGGGCGCCTACATGCCATGGTCCCACTAGGGCTTGATGGGGACTAGGCCTAAGGGGAGAGGCAGAAGTGGCCTGTGTGGTACTGTGCCAGTGGAGGGATTGGCTGTGGGAATGCTCAAGTCTCAGGGGTGTGGGCCCTAGTAGGTCAGTGGTCCTAGGACCTTCTCATGGGTGGTCAGCTGATTAGTTCAGTTGGCCAGTGCTCGGCTCAGCTCTGTGCTGGAGGCCAAGGTCAGCAGCTTGGGGACCACACGTACCTTTGATCAGGTCCCTTCTTACTTTTCTGGTCCCGTTTGATACGGTCCCTGATGCTTTTAGCTGAAAACGAGTGGAGTGGCTGGATAGGAGAAGGATGACGAAGTAAATCTACTCTTAGCTCTACTGGGGGAGAATTCTCACGACTGTCTTGAGGCCAGGCTAAAGCATGGTGTTCCTTCTTATCGTGAAGACCCCCTATTTCTCCACCCGACTGCAGTTGCTCGATTTTATCCGATTCTTATTTTGCAGACTGCTGTCGGTACTGGCTTGACACCCTCTGAGATCTCTTTGTGAAAGTCCTTCTCAGGCCCTCCTGGGGGACCGCCCTTGGCACGTTGGGGCTGGGGACCGGGCAGGGTGCCCTGCACGAGAGCCGGTGGGCAGGCAGAGGGTTACTTAGAGTGTCCTTTCAGTCTGCAGCCTGGCAGGTGGGCACGAGATAGACAGGCAGGAAGCAGGAGTCAGGCAGGCCTTGGGCGTGGTCCTGCAGGCCTCAGCGACGGGCAGGGAGGAGTGGAGGCGAGCCGGTTGGGGTACCTTATCACACATGGCTTCACCTTCTCTCTTGGAGGCGGTGGGGGCTACTTCAATGACATCAAATCACTGAAGTACAAATTAGAGGAAAGGAGGAGGGGGTCATAACATTTCTCTTCCTGGGCCAAATTATTTCATCCGTTAGCAGAGCAGTCCTCTAATCCCTGACTCTCAGTCATTTCCCCGTGTAGCTCTATACAGCCATCAGTGTTTCGAGGTCTACATTGACTTCTCACAGTTTAACCTGTAACTGGTCCTGGCCCACAGAGTCAAAGGTCAGGGAAAGGTCGACAACAGCCATAGCCAATCCCGTGCAGTTGCTGACAGCTTTCTCTGCAGTACGGAAGGGGCACCGCGGGGGTCTCAGGTGGACGGCCATACCGTGCTGGCCTTTTCTCTGCCCACAAGTCCTCTGTCTCCACCTTCACCCAGCGCCAGTTTGCCCTTAGCGAGTCAGCCTGAGCATTTTCCTCAGTAATCATTTGCCTACATTTTTCCTCCTTTCCGTGGGACGCATTTCTAGGTCCGGCCTCATCCCCACGGCAGTGTCTGAGAGCCCTGGAGCCCTGTGCCAATGCTGGGTATTAGACCTTTTCTAAAGAGTAGTAAAGTTAATAGCAAAAATGATAACATTTAATCTACGTCTCTTCAATTTTTTTATTTTTATTTTTTTAAGATTTTATTTATTTATTTGACAGAAAGAGATCACAAGTAGGCAAAGAGGCAGGCAGAGGCAGAGAAGAGAGCAGAGAGCCTGACGCGGGGCTCGATCCCAGGACCCTGAGATCATGACCTGAGCCGAAAGCAGAGGCTTAACCCACTGAGCCACCCAGGCACCCCATCTCTTCAATTTTAAGGATGCCTTTTGTTTTTGTTAAGTTTTGGCCAATTATATATATATTATTTTGTGAATTCCTTGTTCAAGTCTTTGCTCTTTGTTCTATAGAGTATTTGCTTTCTCTTATTGATTTGGTAGAATTCCCTTGTCCCCTATATATGTTGCAAGTATTTTCAGTTTATTGATGACTGGAATCTTTTAAAAAGGGCTTTTGTGTCCATACAGAGATTTTCATTTTTATGCACTGAAGTTTATCAGTGTTTTCCTTTATAATTTCTGCCTCTGACGTGGGGCTTCCAAAGGCCTTTCCCACAAGAAAATTATGGAAACATTTATGCATATGTTCTGCAAATTCTTTTATGGTTTCGTTTTCTACATTTCCTACATTTAACTCTTTCATCTATCTGGAATTGATTGATTGTGTCTTTTTAAATGGCTTCAAATTCCCTTGGAAGTGAAAGTGATTAATAGAGCAATTAATTCATTAATTAACACGGCGGGGAGGCGAAGCTGGTAGAGGAAGAGAGGTTGAGGATACAGGAGAGGGATGGGATAATTAATGGATCAAGGTCTGGGAGAGAAGGAATTGAGTGCTGGGCCAGAGGGTGGATAGGGAATGGCTACGAGGAAGACTGTGAGCCCAGTGCCCAATTCTCCAGTGCCTGAGAGGGTGGGGGCAGTGGGGAGGGACCACACTGAGGACCAGTGAATGGTATGAGCCAGATGGCAAGAGCCCAGGGTCGGGGGAGGTTTACAGTTTTGTGATTTGCGGGGATCGGGATTGGCTGCCCCACCTTTGAGTCCAGCGGGATCTGGAAGGTTACGTCCCACTGGACAGGTATCCCGGGCACTTTTGTCAGATGAAGTGGCAGGAGGAAGGAACGTACAGAGGAAAGGCTGAGGCCACAAGGGAGTTGGTTTACCATGGGCAGGGGATTCTAGACTCGGGCTACAAGGAAGGGTCTGAGAGGGAGGGGTTGCGAGAAGGAGAGCCTGTCCCCATCAGTGGAGGGGAGCAGAGGCAAGGAAAGTTAAATGAACTCCGTTGGTGCAGAGCGTCGCAGTCCACAAAGCCCTTCACATGTGTGTCTGCACTTGAGCTTCGCAGCAGCATTTCAGAGCAGAGAGGTCTGCCCAGAGTCAGGTAGGCAGGCACGGGCCGGGTCGGATGTGAAGCCAGGAGCCCCGACGCCCGGCCCGGATGCCAGTGCCTCCTCCCTGACCCCAGCGTCATCTGTATACCCTCAGGGACAGAAGCCTGGGATGGTGCCTAACGAACTTCTTTTCTCTCCTCTCTCTGCAGGACACTAGTCCTCACTGCTGCCTCGTCAATTATGAATGGGATGGCCAACGTGAACTCTGCCAGCCGCCCCCACTACGCCTCCTCCATCCCCGTACCTCGAGCTGCTTCCCAGACCAGGATTCATACCCCGGGCGCCTCTCCCCAGCTGCGGCCACGCCAGGCCGGCCTGGCCCTGAGCCCCCAGCGTGCAGCCTCCCCGAGACTGGGCAAGGCGGGAGGCCCTTCCAGAAACTCCTCTCCTAAGGCCTCCCGGGGGAGAGGCTCCCCGAAGGCTTCTGGGGCAGTGAGAGAGTCAGCTGAGGGTGGCGAAGGCCTGTCCAGCTCCCCATGGAGCAGTCCCAGGGCAACCCCCAAAGCCGCTCTCCCCAGCTGGGCTGGTTCCAGAAGACTTGGGGAGACACAAAGCACCCGGGGAAAGAAGAAGGTGGCTCAAGAAGGGATTCCAGGCCTCCAGAGTCGGGGCAGGAGCCCGTCCCGAGCGAGCTCTCGCGGAGAAACTCAAATACCGGGGGCTCCTGAAGGTCGAAAACCTCCTAACTACCCAGGAAAGGATCAAAGAGATACAAGCTACAGAAGTTCGGGGGTCCCAAGGTCTTTGGAGCCTGATGCTGGGGCAGTGTCGGGGGCTTCCTCCCCGGGGTGCAGCCCCGTGCAGAGCAAACGCCCCTCCCCCACCCCTGGGGCCATCAGCTTCTCCTCGGGCCACCAGCAGAGTCAGCCAGTCACAGCCACAGTGGCCCCCTTCCAGTACAGGTGAGCTGGGAGAGCAGCGGGGGAGGGAAGCAGGGAGGCGTGGAGCTGGGACCCAGCAGCCAGCCCCAAGAGGAGGGCGCCTTGGTCCATCAAGTACATACCCTTTTTTTTTTTTTTAAAGATTTTTATTTATTTATTAGAGAGCGAGAGACTGAGAATGAGAGGGGAGAAAGTCAGAGTGAGAAGCAGACTTCCCGCAGAGCCGGGAGTCCGATATGGGACTCGATCCCTGCACTCCCGGATCATGACCTGAGCCAAAGGCAGTTGCTCAACCAACTGAGCCACCCAGGCGCCCCATACCCTTTTTTAAATACAAATGTAACTTTACTCATATGGCCACATTAAATAAACCAAATTTTAATTACTAAGTGTCACACACTTACTAATGTTTAGAAATGCTCAAATGCAAATTAAGTACCTCCCAGGCTAGCCTGACTTCCTGGGCTTTTTCTCTGCACTGGCATGAGGAGAGACCCACTTGCATCTGGGGTTTAGAGAAGCTTGTATACCGTTCCCAGGGCATGGCCAGTGGCGGGGGCGGGCGGGGGCTGGGGGGGTTCCTCTGCGGCTGCAGAGCATCTGGAGGGTGGGGGTGGGGAACTGCTAGGAGCTTTCACTTTCCCTAGAAGCGGAGAGTATGACTTGGTCTCTGAAAGCAGGCACCCTTACACCACAGGAATAGCTATCCGGGGCCTAGGCCCAGGAAGCCAATAGTCCCGCTCTGTTCACCACGCGGTCAGGCCTCTTTTATATCACGGCGAGGAACACCACATTTTAAAAAGGGCACTGATGTCCAAAAACACATTTCAAGAAAGACAAACAGGTTGGTGAGGGATCCAAAAAAGGCGTTGGAAGAATGGTTAAAGGAGCCGAAGCAGTTTACTTTGGAAAAGGGAGGCTTAGAGAGGGTCTGAGAGCTGTTCTCCAATATTTGAGGAGCCGCCATGTCGTAAGAGGAATTAGATTTACTTGGTACGGCTCCAAAGCCCTGAGTCGGTGTCATGAAGTCAGAAGCAGCATTAGAAGTCAGTCCCAGACAGATTGGAAGCTCAGGAGGGGGAACTTTCCAGCAACCCAAGAGGTTTACTAATAACTGATAAGGCAGTGAGCTTCCCGTCATGGCAGGAATTCTAGCCAACGCCTGATCAAAGCAAGTTCTCACTGCCTCTGGGAGTACCTCTTGTGCCTGACGAACCGCCCACACAGCCGCCCTTGTTCCTTTTCCTAATGAGCTCCTCCCATCTGTCGTAGGTCCCCTGTGACCTCCGCTGAGATTCTCCGGCTCAGGAGAGAACTCAGGGAAGCAGGCCTGCAGGGCTGACCTTCCTTTGAATGGCCTTTTCCCCATCAATACAGTGTTTCCCTAGTGATTCTTTGGCTTTCTTCTCCTACCTGATTTCCTTCTACCTAATGTCCTTCATTTTGAATTCAATCTTTGGGAAAAGTGTCTAGGCATTAAATTGTTTAAGATTTTACATTATCCACCCTACACGTCCCCTGGCAGATTTAGACTCTGACATTTTCCAAAGAGGTCAGAACTTCTTCCTTTAAACATTTCAATGCAACCTAGACAGAACCACGGTTCTTTCACTCAGCAAACATTTATTGCATGTTTGCGTTTTAAAGAGAAATGGAAATGTGTTGTACCAACCTCAGGGCGATTTTCTTCACCATCCACCTCCTAGACCTTGCCTGTTTCAGGCCCTGGGTTAGGCTTGCAGGGAGGGTCATGGTTCGGGCAAGGGGGGATTAGGAGGGAGGACAGTCCTAGGTGCCGCTGGCGGGTGGGAGCCCAGTACACCCTGCAGGGCCTGGAGCGGCTGCCATGGGTCCCCCTGCCAAGGCCAGGCTGGGCTACCCTTGCAAGGTGCATAGCCAAGGAGGTGCCATCTGCTTCCTAGAAGGCACAGACATCCTGTTTTCTTGGAAATCTCCTGCACCCCTCCCCCCAGCACCTTGGCTCTCTGCAAAGCTCCAGCTGCTCACAGAAGCAGAGGTTATCTTGCTCCCCTCCCTCCCTGTCTCCAGCCCGGTCCTGCCCCACCTGCTTCTCCCGGGAGCAGATCTGCCAGCCGCCTCTTTCCCTGCCCTATCCTCCGCAGCCATCTGTGTCCACAGGCTCCAGGTGCCGTCCTTCCCAAGGAAGCCTATCTCCTGCCTCGCCTCTGACCCGCCACCACCTCCCCCTGGTCACCCCTGCTCTCCGGACCCCAGAGAGGACATCTATGCCTCTCGGTCCAGTCTCTAGGTCCCCGGCTTTCATACATCTGCTTCCCTCCGATCTTCAACCTCATTTTCCTCTGCTCTCCTGGAAGAGAGCCCCCTACAGCTTCACTACCCTGGGGCTGCCTTTTTCCACCTGCCCAGTGTTCTCTTTTTCCAGCAGCTCTCTCCTTCCCTGCTCAGGCTGGCCTTCGGTCAGACCTCAGTGAGGAGGGCGCAGTCCGTGGCGTCAGGCGGGTGGGCTGATTAGTTTTCTTCTACCTGGTTCAACCTCTAACCAACTTCCGGCAGAGGTGAAACTGTCCATTCGGGCTGGAGAGTTTGGGAGGTGGAGGCCAAGATGAGAGTGTAGAACCAACAGGCTGGAGACACGGAGGCCGCCTTCCTCGCTGCCCCTCGGCCAGTGCACGCCCACTCACCCTGGTGCGTAACGATGGCACCAGCAAGCATGACAGCAAGCCATTTGTATTTCTAATGCTATTTCTTGCTACCTGCGCTGGGTCAGGTGGTACTTCGCTCTACGTCCATGACATTTTAAGTGAAACATGGACACTGCCTAGAATCCCGTCTCCGCAGTAGAATGTCCTATTGCTTTCTCACCAGATGTTGCATCGCTTCAAGAGCCCAGGTCTATATTCTTTTCTTCCAAGAAACCAACCAACTCCAGTTTTTCTTTGTCCCCCTGAGACTCGAACATCAGGCCTGTACTGAATGGGCAGTCGCACTTGGTGAACGACCCCATCGGACCGACCAGGCCAAGATGAGGTCTCCTGCTTTGTCGGAGTACCCCCTACCCTGCTCTGTCGCAAGCCCCCAGCTCGGGAGCTCAACACCGCCTGCGTGGCTTGGGGGAGCCCTGCGGGGGCAGCAAATACTTCACACGCCCCTGGACTGCCAGACCGATCTGGGCCTTGGAGGTCACCCCTCCTATCCCGTGATGGAAGTGGGACCCAGAGGAGAAGAGATTTGCCCTGCATTACACAGCGAGTTCACAGCAGAGCTGAGCCCAGAGTCCCGGCCATCTGGGTTGAAAAAAAGGGAAAAACTGGAGAGAGGAAGACAAATCTCAGCACCGGAGACTCACAGGGTCCCCTGGCCCAGGGGGACCCCCCCGCCCCGGCCCCAGGACCAGACGTCAACTTTCCCTCCTGCCGTCAACTTTCCCTCCTGCCGGCACAGTTCTCCCCTCCCCCTCCTGCCAAGCTGCCAAAGGGTCCATTTAGATGGAGACAGCGGGCGGACGGGTGGGCGGGCCAGCTCTGAGAGCCCAGGGTAATTGCCTATAATAAAAGCTCCCACAGCCTTTGTTCCTGGGAGCGATTGTACGGTTGGGGCTGTGCTCAGAAGTCTGTGTGCGCTTGGGAGCTGGTGCCCGGAGACCTCACCCTTCCTTCCTGCGGCCACACCGGCCCAGCACGGACTTATCCTCCCGGGAGTCGCTGTGACCTCAGCTGAGCCCACCCCTCCTTCTTCCCTGACCTCCTCACTGCCTCGGCTGTGAGCAGGCCCAGGGAGGCCTGCGTGCCCCCTAAGCTCTCATAAGGAGTCAGTGACCTCTGCTTCAGAGGGAGCTCTTCCCCCTGTATATGAACTTGGCTATGCCTGGGGCACAGCCTGGGGACATGGCAGGATGCAGAACCCAAGGCCTAGAGTTACTCTGGGCTTCCTTTGTCCTGTGGGTGATTTCTGTTCCTGGGAACGGGTGCAACAGCAAAGGGTGACTGACGTCAGGTGCCCCGGTGCCCTCTCGGGTTCCCCCGTTGCCCCTACCCCTGGCCCGACTTTGCGCAGGTCCTGCTTCGTGCTGAGGGCACACATGTACGCATGCTCGCCAGGCAAGGCCCAGCCCGGGGCGGGGAGGCAGAGCGCCAGCAGGGGAGAAGAACCGAGCTGCAAGGGGCTCCCTTAGTCCCTTGGCGAAGCTTCGAGGCCAGGACAGCCTCTGCGATGAGTGACCACCCCTTCTCTGTCCCACAGGCTTCAGACAGACCAGGAACCTGGCCCCCTCCCTCAGGCTACCTGGGTCCTGGATGGCTACTCCGGCTGCCCCGGCGGGACTGAGGAGAGCTTCTCCTGCGCAGGTGAGTGTTCTGTGAGCAAAGACTTCCTCCTGGGGTGGGGGGGCCACCAGACCAGAAGTCTCCTCACCGCCCCTGTGAATGCGACCTGGCTGAACAGATCCTTCCCTTCACAATGAGACATCAGCCTGCGAGTTGCACTCTGAGTTTTTGCCATGCTTGGCTCAACCCAGGGTTGGTTCATCAGGAGAGGGAAGTGGCCAGTGTGTGCCCCGTCTATCCAGGGCTCAGGTCTGGAGTCACTGAAGCTGGGACAAAAAAAGTAACGAGCTGGCAGGCTGAGAACCAGGAGCCAGGTTCCAAGCAAAGCCTGTATGAAGGCGGAGGTGCCGGGAGCCAGTGAGGCAGCCCAGGGCCCTCTGGCTAACTGCCCGACGGCTGCTGCCTCTCCCAGGACCGCTCCCACCCCTGTCCCCTCCCCTGCGGCCCCCTGTAGTCACAGCATGTCACCTGGTGACTGAGCCTCAGGAGCCAGAAAGTGAGGCTTAGCCAGAAGAGCCCCGCGACCAGAGCGCAGTGAGCGTCTGTAGGGGCAGACGCTGCGTGTCCCCAGGCGTGTCCTCAGGCCAGGGTTTGGCCTGCGGCCGCGGCTCACCAGGTATCTCGGAGTGAGTGACCGGTGACCGGATGGGTGAATGCTCGTGTGCCATAAGTCAGGTCCTAGACTGGTCAGATTCTAAACTCTTGGTGGGGTTTAGGTGTACGTGTTGATTTTCTTGCCTAGGGGCGGGATGCCTGGGTGGCTCAGCCGGCTGGGCGTCTGCCTTCGGCTCGGGTCGTGACCCCAGGGTCCTGGCATGGAGCCCCACATCGAGCTCTCTGCTCAGCAACAGGTCTGCTCCTCCCTCTGCTTCTGTGATCCCTCTGCCTCTGTGATGGCTTTCACTCTCTCTCAAATAAATAAACAAAATCTTAAAAAACACACCTTGAGGAGGACTATAGTGCACAGGAGAAGTACTCGAGGCTCCACGCTGCAGGGCACCAGCTCTGTCTATCCATTAGTTTCCAGAGGGGGCTTGTCCCAGGAAAAGGATGAGCTTGCTTTGGACAAACCTGAGATTGTCCAGAGGTTTTGTCTTAGCTTCATTTCGGTGCTTGACTCTGCTGGGCAAAGCTGGGGCGCACAACACAGCCTGACCCTGATGTCACTGGACCCCAGGAGGATGCCATTCCTGCCTTCTTCATCCCCTCTGTGCAGGAGGTTGGGTGTTCCTCTAGACTGGGGGCCGGGCCCTTTTGAGCCTTCTGCCGCCCTGGGTCCCAGCAGCGGTCTTGGGTCCATTGTGACCCTGAGGACAGAGCAGCAACACTCCCTCCATGGCGAGCCTCATGGAGGAGGTTTATGGGGGTAGAAACCAGGCATCCAGAAAGTAAGCCATTGCCTCCCACAATAAGCACACCCGCGGAGGAACCAGGACATGGCGGGGGACAAAGGAAACCAAATGTCACTGGCACCGAAAAACCATCAGAATTAGAATGTGGTAACCAGGAAACTATGTGGAGCTCTATTTTTACATTTGCAGTTTTGTTAGTGTAATGGCTTCCTTATGTGTATGCTACATTGTTGGAGTCTAATGCTCTCCACCTAACCAGCACTCGTTCATAACCATTACCCGAGGAGTCAGAGAGAGGACTGGGGACTTTTAGTGTCTGCTGCAGCCTGGCTTTAGGAATCCCCCTGGGCTCGCCAGCTGGAAGACCATCCTTACCAGCGAGCTCTGAGCGTGTTCGACAGATCCCAGGTTGGGTTCCTCCGTGAGGCGGAGTGCTGGAGAACCTTTGGAGGTGGTGAGAAAAGGGAGAAGCCCTTGCTTCCTCCACGGCTCCTGGGGAAGAGGAACAAAGTTCACGGCACTGCCCCTGCTCGGCCACTTCCTAGTCGTCACCGTGACCCACATTGGCCAAGGATGCACCAAGCATTTTGACGGGGTGGATGGTGGGAGAGATTTGGGGTCTGCCTGTGTTTTGTAGGGGAGCCTGCACTCTGAGCCTGAAGGAAACAGAGATGAGAAGAGAGACGATGGAAGGCTCCTGTTGTATGCCCTGCTCCCCTATCTCCGAACTCCACTCAAAGCACGGCACGATTCATTCATTCATTCATTTCTTCTTTCCTTCACTCAACAAAGCATCTGGGAGTGTCTGCCTTGTGCCTAACACTGTGCTCAACACGAAGGTACAAGACGAATGAGGGGCACCCAGCTGGCTCAGCCGGGAAAGCATGTTACTCTTGGTCTTGGGGTCGTGAGTGCAAGCCTCACATTGAGCATGGAGCCCACTTTAAAAAAACCAATAAAAACTTAACAATGGCATTTATGTAAAAAACCAAAGAGATGACTAAGACTCTGACCTGTTTTCAAGGAGTTCGTAGTCTGGAGAATTCACTCCGGTGAGCCCGACCCAGAGGCGGGTGAGAATTCTACCTCCGAACCACCCACATGGGCCCGACGCAGAGGGTTGGTTGGCAGTGACCTGCGCTTGTCGGAAGCTGCCCCTCACGAGGTCCTGCAGCACGAGGAGGACCCTGGTGTTATGCCCCCCAATTTGTAGAAGGACATTCAGGTGCCCTGGAGACTAGAATGCCAGATCCCATATTGATGTCATTCACAGGCCTAGTCATTGACCATGGGATTCCTGTGTCAATTTGTAGACGACGACAAAGGCGGGTCTGCTTTCTTTTGTAGCTCAAACATCCTTCTTTCTCGTTCGTGATCCTGTCTTGCGCCCCCTGTGACCTGACATGGTGCCCGCTGATCCGTGTCCAGTGAAACGGTGAATTGAGTGGGTGAATAAGGAACCCAAGGTCAGGGCTCGTGGAGAGTCCTTGATCCTCTATAGGCCTGCGTCTTGCTGGCAGCAAGAACCACCAGACTTTCTTCTGTTCCCTTCCCAGTATGGTCCCCTCAGGCATCCAGGCATCCGGGGGGGTCGGAGGCCTTGAGGGGAGCAGGGAAGACTAAGACCTTTCTCAGCCTTGTACTACTTTCGTACTTACTCGGCCTGGGGATGGAGGCCCAATGGGGTAGGATAAGCTTAGTAGAGCAGGAAGAGAACATCCCACGATGACTTGCTGCTGTCACACAGCGGTGCTGAGATTTGGCCTTCGTATGTCCCAGCGGTGTTCTGCGCCTGGCCCGGGGGTATCCGTGTGTGCGCCCTGACGCACTCTCGGCTCGCTCGGCTGTGCCGGTGAGGGCCCCGTGCTGGTCCCGTCGGCCAACGCTCCCCTTGGTGGCCACCATCAGATCTTAATTTGGAAAGCCAAGGGAAGTGCTGACATTTCTGCGTGCCCACATGTGTGAGGCCATGTGCAGGAGGACTGGGAAAGGTCGCCCCAAGGTTGACACAGATTCCGTAATTACTTCCACTTTGTGGCATGTTGGAATGAGTGCTAAGTGGACACATAATGAAGGGATCTTCTCGCATCATAACACGTGTCGCTGGGGAACGAGCCAGAGCCTGCTCCCTGCCTTGCTTCCCACACGAGGGTCGATATATATAGAATAGGACGGGCAGCGTCGAGTTTGGCCTCCTGCTGGAGTTGTTTCGCTTTTATCCTTCTTTCTTCTCCCTTGTCGAGCTGACTCCATCTTTAAGCCAGAATTAAGTTTTTCATGTTTTGTGGATTTGAGAGCAGGGATAGAGTCCCCCTTCTGAGGAGGCTTGCCAACCCGGTGTGCCCCTCGCCGGGGCAGGAGAGGCTGGGCCGCTGCCCTCTCTGGGACAGGAGTTTGTTCTGGGTTCCTAGGCGGCTCCAGCACCATGGGGCAGGGCCCTGGTCCGGCTCTTCTGGGGGCTTCAGGCCAAATCCAAGCATCCCAGGGCTACCGATGATGGAACATCAAAGAACACGGGAAGTCAAAGCTCTCATGGACGTTCCACATCACACACATATGGCTTCATTTTCCACGGGGAGAGATGCGGCTCAGAGAGAAACGGACTTGTCCATGACTGCCTGGTTCGTTAGCAGGGGAATTGAAGCCAGGACCCCTGTCTTCTGATGTCCCCAACACTAAAATGACCAAACGGTAACCAGAAACTACCGTTTATTGAACACCTACTAGGTGCAGGGCCCAGTGCTCGATGCTTCCCATGATGTCCTTCATGAGCATCTGATGCAGCCCTTGGCAGGTGGTACTCCTATTCTGTGGGACAGATGAGGAAGCTCCAGCCCAGAGAAGCTACAGAACTGACTTGTCCAGGGACACACAGCTGGGGGCTCTGCCAGGACTTGAATCCAGGCTTGTCAAAACGTCCCGCCTTCCAGCCTTCCAGCGTTACCCCCTGCCTTCCCGCTGCTGCCAGCACTCACCGGGCCGTTGGCACCCTGTCTCCCTTAACCTCCGCCAAGTGGTGGGGAAGGAAACAGGGTCAGTGAGCCACAGTCCTGCTGACGTCTTCCTCAACGGGGACCAGCCCCGGGATGTCGCTGTCCTCTCTGTCATCCCAAACGTGTGTCATTTCATGCTGAATTCACACCGCCGTGTTCCCTGCCCTCTGGGGACTTTCGAGCTGAGCTGAGCCTGATGTCCCAGCCATCCGTGGAGAGAGGACGTGCAGACAATTGACTAGAAAACACAGACCGAGTTCAGGGCCAGATGGTATTAGCTCTTGTCAGGGCTCAGGCTGCTCTGCGCCGCTGTGGGCCAGAAGAGGCTCGGGAGTTCGGGGGTCTCTGGAGGCCCGGTTTGGATAAACAGGGTGGCCGTCTGGGACCAGGTAGACTTCTAGGAGCTGGGAGGGGAGGTAATCATAACACTGTGGTGGCTTCCTCTGAATCAGGCACCGCTAATTAGCACCTTCAATCCTTCTAACAACTGTGTGAGAGTTGGAACAACTCCCCAGCTTCGTATCATAGCTTTACCACCTGCTAGCTGTGCAGCCTTGGGTAAATGATTTAACCTCTCTGTGCCTCCATGATGATAACAGTACCTTCATGATGAGGACCAAATACACCAATGTATAAAGTGCTTCAGGAGCACTGGGACATAGTAGCTGCTTAATATGTGTTATTGTTTGTTCTCGAGGAGAATGCTGTTGCTGACACGCCTACTTTCCAGATGAGGGAATGAGGAAAGGCTATGCCACATGCCCGGGGCCGTCCAGCCAGGATTGGAACCCAGGCAGCTGGCCTTCAGTGGCCGTGCTCTTAGCCATACATGCCGAGACCTTGCCAGAGAGGAACATGTCCCAAGTCCTGGGGCGCCCCCGGGAGGGGCAGCGGGATGACCAGCAGGACAGAGCCTAGCTCTGGGAGGAGCCTCTGAAGGACGCGGCCAGAGAAGTGAGGTCATCTGAGGTACCCCCTGGAGGAGTTTGAAATAGAATCTAGAGGGATCTGGATTCTATTTCTCAGGAGGAGGAAGGGGGAGGGAGGAGGCTGAGTGACTTCTCCTCAAGACAGCATTGGGCTGGGAATGGGATTAATCTCCAAGCAGTGAGTTTGACCCAGTGGGAGCCATCTGAGTGGAATGTCAAAAGAAGTGGAGGCTGGGCATCTTAGACATCCCCCCCCCCAACACACTGCTTCCTCCTGAGATCACTCCGCTCTAGAAGGTGCGCAAGTGGTTCTACATGACCCGAATACTCAAAACAATACAGAGGGCTGACAAGGCCTCGCTTCCCGGCTTCCTGCTCCGCCCAAGAAAACCCGGGTCACTGCCCAGCTCCAGAGGAGATCCCTCCCCACCCACGAAATTTTTGTTGAGTACTTACAAGGTGCCGGGCGCTGCTCTATACACTTGGAGGCCACTCGCGGGTGGCACAGGTTGAGACCTCTGCCCTTGGGGAGCCCATGGAGCAGTCTGGAAGGGAGCAGGGTACAGCCTGCGCAGCTAGATAGGATCCACTTGGTAGCCCTGGAGAAGCCCCAAGTCTGGAATTACGTCTCCGCCCCAAAGACTAGGGCGAGCTCTGGCCTCCTGACCCCCCGTAAGAATATAAGCAGCAGCAGTCTGCGGACCACCCCACTTCACCCCAAGTCTTCAATCCCAGGAAAGACAAGTAGAAGAGGAAGGCGATGAACTTTCCTCCCTGGTTCTCCTAGAGAATTGCCCCCCGTACCCCGTACCTGTCTGACCTCGGCTCAGCTTCCTCCTGGCAGGTTTCTAGAGATTCACCTCTCCCAACTGAGAGGAACTGCTTTAGTTCTTCCTGGGAAACCCTGGCCTCTTGTTTAGTTCTGGGTGTGCCAGTGGGCCCCTAGAAGGTCCCAAGGATAAGGATACATACTGGGAGGGGGTAGTCCTGGTTACTAGGAAATCTCTCCAGATCCGACTACCCCGTCCACCTCCAGAACGTTATCCAGAGCTCTCTGGGGCTGCTAGAAATTTCAGCCACAGGAAGAGGAAGGAAACTGAACTATTTGCTAAACTTTTACCACTGTCCTTTCATGACCAATGGAAGCGTCTGTGACCAGTCTAGAGAAACCCCACTTCAGTGGTGCCCTGAAGACTTGTCTTCACAGGTCCTTGTACCATCCCTTGAGGTAAAAGCTGGCTGGGGTCTCCCAGGGAGGCCCAGACAGATGGAGAACCTGCAGGCAGCTTCATCTCAAGAAGCATGGGCTCCAAGCAAGGCTTTAGTCCCGCCCTCTGGCACCACTGAAAGGGCAGAAACCGGAACACAGCATTCCCCCCCTTCCCTAGACCCCCCCCATCCCCTTGATAAGAGGTTTAGGGCTCCCCACTGAGAGACTTCCCCCCAACAATAAGGTCGCCCTGCAGGCTTACACGGAAGGAACTCTGGGGAGAGGCAGTTGAAGACAGTGAGCGACACAGACACAATAAGCAGGAAGATTAAGTGCTGAGAATTACCCCCAGTCATAATATTCCTCGTCCTGAGCCCTTTAAGGAGGCGGAAGGAATCAAAAAAAAAAAAAAAGGAGGCGGAAGGAATCAAAGCCCCACCTTCCTGTGTGGGGCTCCCGCCACAGCCCTGTGCTTCAGAGGGAGCTGAAGATCATTAAAGGGTCGGGGGCAGAGGGAGGGTCAGCGGGTGTGGGGTCATCCAAGCCCTGGGGGGGAGGGGACAGCCCAGAGAAGTGGTTAGTCTCAGTCATCCCTTTTCTGAAGAAAATCATCCCACCTCCACGGAGGGGCTGTGTTCTATGGGGAGAATGATCGCGGTCCCATCGATAAGAACTTGCGAGCAGTAGGGGGTCTCGGCCCCATCACAAGTGGGGGGAGGGCAGCTCTCGTGTTCACACAAAGACTGGCGCAGTCCGGGGGCACGAGCTTGACCCAGTAAGCTCACTGCATCCTTCCTGCCTGAGAATCTGGGTTTCCATGGAGGCAGGAGGAAGCACAGAGGGGTAAGCTCTTTGTGATGAAATCAGGCCGGGTGAAAGGCAAAGTTCTCCTCAGGCTTTGAAACTCCCACCCATCACACCCATGACTATTCTTAACATTTGGAGAGCAATTTTTATATACTAAGTAATTGCCAGTGATTATTCTATTAAAATTCAGTGAACTATGAATCCATGACATTCCTGTGTTAAGTTTAACGTCTCTAAAAGCCTGACAAAAATTCTCAAGAAGCACAGAGGTGCGCACTGAGAGAACGGGCATAGCCACGCAACGGGAGCGTGTTTGTCTCCAGAGTAGTGAGAAGGTCCCCAGCTGGTTCTGGGTCAGACGGTAAAGGCTTTTCCCTACTCTTGCAGTTGTTTTTAACTTTTTAGCTTCAGGGACCTCTTTCAGAACCTGGTTAGCCTTACGATGTGTCTCCCCAGATAAATAGACTCTTCACAACACATAACTTGGTTTCCCGGACCTTCTCAAACCCGTTTGTGAACTCCGATGTGGAAGTTCTCGTCTTCCATAATAATATCACAGTGTTGGCCAGACAGCCTCAGGTTTGGACTTTTTGTTTTTCTGCATCAGGTTTCTGGGTTTCCTTGGCCCACGGTGAGGTCATGGGTTTAGTACAAATGGGTTGGTTCTGCTCTAAAGCAGACCGTCAAGTATTATCTTGGAGGTTCCGCTTAGCGTTGATTCGGTGACCTTAAAACTCATCAGCTCTGCGTGGACAGGTCGGATTCGATTCTAGGTCTGCCCGCATCACCTGCAGGCGGGCGGTTTGCGTGCCTCCAGCCAGCGCGGGCACAGCCGCACACACACAGGCCGCCGTCCTCTTCGTCCCCCCTCACAGGCCTGCGGTTGCCACGACAATGGATCTGGGCTGGTCCTAGTCTAAGGGCAATGGACCTGGGTGTTGCAGAGCTCACCCGGAGCCCAGTGTGCAATGAACACTGGGATATAGATGGGATATATCCCCAACGGATATAGATGGGACCGTTGCCATGGCAACATCCAAGCCAAACACATGTGGGAAACATGTCAGGCTTCTTATCCTGGTCTCTTTATTAGCCCAAGGAGCACAGGGATCTGATTTTAAATGAGCGCAATTTCAGAGTCGTCTAGATTAGGTGTTTTCTTTCAGCCTTTCCCTGCTGTAAGAACACGAGCAGAGGGAGTCAAGGTTCTCCACCCTGCGCTCCCACCTACTTTCTTACATGACCAATGAGAACACATTTCGCTACAGGAGAAGGGAGGCATCTCTTAAGGTCGCATAGCAAGTCAAGAGGAGAACTGGGACTTCCAGGACTTGAGAAGAGGGAAGTCCTGAAGGGGTCCTGTACTTGTTGGTACTGCCCAGTTCACCAGACGTGACCGGACCCCAGGACAAAGGGCACGAGGCCGAGTGATCAAGGGACTGGTGGTGCTGCAGCTCACCAAGGGAGTAATCCTCCGTCCTTGTCCCCACTCCCAGGGCCCCGTGGGCCAGTTTTAACGTGACTGCACTCCTAGACCCCCATGCAGACCTCAGGTGCAGTAGACATCTGGCTTACAGGGGGCAGGGGTGGGATGAGGCCTGGCCCAGAGGACGGGCAAGAAGCGTGGCGGGCAAGGTGGAGCCAGAGCCGTGAAGGCCTGGAGTGCTGCTCGGGGTCAGCACTGGCCTCTGTCCCAGCAGGTACCAGACTTAGAGAGTCCTGTCCTGCACCTGCAGCTGGACAGGCTGGGCTTCGGGCTCGGGTCCCGTGTCCTTGTACGATAAGAGGTGACTTGTTGCCTTCCCAGGGTCCACTCTCTGCTCTTCCCATTTCACCGGCTGGTAGGCTCATCCTGCTTCATCCTTGTCCTGTTGGCCTAGAGGCTCAGGGGACCTGCATCCAGGCTGTTGTGAGCTCCGAGGAATGTGGGTTATAGTTTGGAATGTCTCAGCATTTTTACCCTTCTAGAAGCTCTCCCTGAGACAGTTAGGCCAGAGGGTAGACTAAGGCCTATGATCCCTGGCTCCACTCCCAGCCTTTGGTTTGCTGAGCCTGATTTTCCCCCAACAGGCAGGCAAGTAGCAAATCTCTTCTGAGCCTGCACTGCTGACCTTGTGGCCCAGAAGAAAAATTCCCAGCCCCCGGGCTTGGGAGCCGTCTGGGACCAGAGGGGCTGAGCCAGGGCCTTGCAGAATCCATATTTCTACCAATGCCCTGGTAAAGCAAAGTCATGACTTCACTGGGAGGAAGCAAATGGATCAATCTGGGAAGACTTCTTGGGTGAGGCCCTTGGAGGTATGAGGAAGCTGGTGCGTCCACACTGGACCACTATGTCCATTGGCCCCTTTTCTTCTGCAGATGGCAGGAAAAGGTGGGGCTCAAATCCCACACTGCCAGGGAGCCTGGGCTCTGAGGACTTGCCCACTCTTGCCTCTGTCTCCCAGAGGTGTAGCAAAACTCCGCCCCTCCAAGTAGAGCAGAGATAGAGATGTTGGAGAGGAGAAGGTGTCAGTTGTGATATGTCCCCAGGCCATTCCCCGAAAAACTGGAGCTTCCCTTGAAGGGGCAAAGAGAGGGTCTGCTGGCCTCCCTGTGACCCAGGGAGAAGGGAGCAAAGATGTTGCTGGGACCTCATCCCGGAGCCCGGTTCCCATTCCAGCACCAGCTGCAGTGTCTCTTGCCGCGGGGTACTGAGAGGTCACTGCTGTTTACAATCCCCCACACATCTGTTCTGAGTCACGCATTCATTCATTTACTCGGTCGTCATTCACCAGCTATTTCTGAGAGCCCACTATGTGCAAAGAGCTGTGATGGGTTTTGAGAAAAAGCTCATAATCAGTAGACCAACCGAAGAGCGATCCTTGGGAAATTCCAATGAGTGAATGAAAAATGTTGGCTCTGGATGTTCAGAGATTATTGAAGTAGCTACAGTGAACCATGTAGAGGGAGTCAGGGGAGGCATCCTAGGGGAGGGCCTTTTGGCCTTAGGAAGGGCCGAGGAGAACAGAAGATTCCAATCCTTTCTCTAAAGCCAGCTCCTCCTCAAGTCTTCCCTGTCTTGATTGATGGCCAGTCCAGGCCCAAATCCTTGGGACATGCTCCATTCCTTTCAATGCCACACACCCACACCTGGTCTAGCAGCAAATTCTAATGGCTTCAAAATAGAACTCGAGTCTGATCACTTTGCACCACTACCAGAGTCACTACCCTCTTCCGAGCCACCGTCCTCTCACCTCGGTCGTTGCGACTCTTCCACCCGTGAGCCTGACGCGGCAGCCAGGGTGACCCTTTCAAGGGGGAAGCTGGCTCCTGTCACTCCTCTGCTCCCAACCCGCCAGTGACTCCCATCCTCCTCAGAGTAAAAGGCCACGTCCTTGTCATGACCTAGAAGGCCTTCCACACGCTGCCCTCCAGTTATATCTCGGACCTCATCGCCCGCCACTGTCTCCTTCTTCCTTTCCAGCCATGCAGTTCCGCCAGTGGGCCTGGCGTACTCTCCCATAGGACGTTTGCTTGGGCTGTCCCCTCTGCCTGGAAATCTTCATATAAATTGCTCCCTCTCTTCCTTCAGATTTTTTTTTTTAAGATTTTATTTATTTATTTGAGAGACAGAGAAAGTGAGAGAGAGCATGAGAGGAGAGAAGGTTAGAGGAAGAAGCAGACTTCCCATGGAGCTAGGAGCCTGATGTGGGACTCGATCCTGGAACTCAAGGATCATGACCTGAGCCGAAGGCAGTTGCTCAACCAACTGAGCCACCCAGGCACCCTCTTCCTTCAGATTTTTACTCAGAGGTCACCTTCTTACTAAAGCCTTCTTTGGCCACCATATTGAAAATTCAACCCCTACCACTGGATATTGAACATTCCGCTTCTTGCTCTGTTTACTCCTGAGAACTTTGTAGTAGCTAAGACTTCTTTTTCATTTATCGTCTGTGTCTCCCATTAGACTGGGAGTTCCACAAGGGCAAGAGTTTGTGTCTGTCCCCCAGCACTCACAGCTGGCACCTAGTGGGCACGGAACAGGAGGTGAGCAATGGGGAGCTGGTCATCTGAATGGAGCCAGGACTGTGCTGAGCACCGGCCATTTCCGCAGCATCCTGCCTGGCCTTGCGCACATATTGGGTGCTCAGGAAGTCCCAGCTGACGGGGGGAATGACATAGGGGATGATGGGGCAGAGAAAAGGGCAGGAGGAGGTGGGCAGCAATGCTGGAGGGCTTTCCACAAAGGCACAGATATTAGCATCTGCTGGGGAGGTGATGAAAGAACGTCATCACAGGGATCTGAGGTGGGCAGACTTAAAGAGGGTGCCCGTCACTCGGGTCACTCAGTTGGCCTGGCCCAGTGGGAGGAAGCAGATGGATCAGGGGCTTGCAGAGCCAGGGGACTAGGCGCCTAGCTCTTGCTCTCCAGGTCATGACCATGACCTCAGATATCCAGAAAGCTCTTCCCTCTTCCCTGCTCTGACTTGGCCGTTGACCAAGCCAAATGTGGACTCACCTGCCCACTCCCCACTCCCTCAGATGCCCTCTTCCCCCAAGGTCACCTTTCAAGGTCAACAAGCCCACCTCTCCTTTCTACCTTTTCCTGTCGTCCTCTCTCCCCCATCTAATGGGGGAGCCCTCAGAACCCCCTCAGACAACCTGGGTTGCATCTGTTTCCCAGCACATGATGTGAGAATGTAAAATCACACAGCATGCCTTTCCTTGGCTGTATGCCTATGTCTTCATTCCTCAGATTGCTTCAAGTTCTTGGTCAACACATGTGGTCAAATCACTCATCCCTCCCCATCACAGAAAGTGCCATTGCCCATGGACCTAGAGGAGTGGGATGATGAGTGGTTCTGGGGAGCGGGGAATTGGGGACTTTCATGATTCCAAGCCGGCCTCTTTCCCACCTCCTCTTTAGACACTGGGCAGGATCCAGTTGCCCTCCACCGGGCACCGACATCACCAGGACCCACTCCCTGCCCAGCCTATATGGATGGATGAGAGAGGTCCACCTAGGATCCACATAGGATCTCTCTCACCCGACCATCCCCAGCCTATCTGTTCTGTGGCTTGGGGAAAGCGGAAATGGTAGAGTGGGAGGGGCTCGGGGTGGGTTTGGGGATGGTGTGACGGGGCAGGTCCCTCTCTTTTTAGGAATCACTCGAGGAAATATTCACACATATTGGCTTTATCAGCTGATGCTGGAAGGGCTGTTGCCACGGCAGCAGAGGCTCCCGCTGCTGTAGAGCATGGTGGGAAACTCAAGGGATGTGAAAGGAATCAGAAAAGAACCAGATAGAGGGAGAGGTCGCATTAGGGAGCATCTGAAAGTTCCAGGATGCCAAGATGACTATTTAAAGAGGCCACCACAGGGCCATGGCCCAGCCCTTTGGAGAGTGACAGCGGGAAGATGAGAAGTACCGGGTGGACATGGACGGAGAGAGGACTAGCACTCAAGGGGATTAGCACTGAATTAACTCATGAGATGAGCATGGAAGGTGTTTTCCATTTCAAAAACTGACAGGTGGCCTGTCCTGCAGGAGTGAGTGGGGGGGGGGTGGCTGGGGGTGGTGGTGCCTCTTTTCTGGACCATCCTCTCTCCTCGAAGGAGGCAGAATTTCGGGAGCTGTTTATTGAAGGAAAGGAAAGGACTTGGGCTTTGGGGCATGGGCGATCCCTGGAGAGGAGGAGTGGAGGAACAAAAAGGAATAAAGATGGGGAAGAGCCCGAGCTTGCGTGCAGGGACCAGCGAGGGCTGGAAGAAAGGACTAGCAGCTTCTGGGGGCAGTGAGCATGCAGGGACAAGAAAGTGCACATGGATGCAGCGACAAGTGGAATCGTGCCTCACAGCAATTCTGAAGATTAATTTGACAGGAGCAAACCTACAAACCTACCGGAGACAAGAGGCCAAATAAACTTAGGGGAGACAGTGTCGGGTTTGCCTACAGAAGTACCCACCCGGAGGGATGGACCACAGTGGAAATGGCGGCTTTCAGCCAGATGGCAACCAGTTAATTTCTCCTTGTCTGCTCAAGAGATGACTTTATATACAGGGAAAGAACATAAAGACAATAAGCAAGTGCTGCTGTACCCTGGGAAACCAGAGAACAAGGATCCCTAGATTCTCAAATCCGCTATTTTTAGGAAAGGTGAGGTTCCCACATGATTGAATTAGGTGTGTCTGGTGCAAATTAGAGAATGACCTCTGAATAAGAAGGAGGACTTGCGAAGTGATTGTTTGCAGTTTCATTTAGGGTGGGCTGTGAGAAGGGGGAGGAAGGGCGCGGTTCCCCGTGGTTCCTCCGCACTCGACAGTGCCTTCCTTGAGCTGGGATCTTGTGTTTGGACATAAGCATGAGGACCTCATGCTTGCCCAGAGAAAAAACCCAGGACTGGCCTCACCTTTTGGGTGCTGTTTGTGACCGGGGAAAGTTCTGGCATGCTACCGCCTAAGTCCTTTTAACTAGATCTCCATTGGTTTTCATCCCCTATCTGAGATCACAAGCCTTGCTTCCACCCCTGAGTCTCCTAAGTGCGAGACGCAGACTCTGAGGCTGGTCTGCATGTGCCCTCTGGACCTTCTGGTAAATTTTTGCACCCAGCCCCTTTCCTTTGCTCCGTTGAGGCAGGAGGGCACAAGGCTGAACAACCGCTTGCTTCCTGCCCTCCTGGTCTGAACCCGTCTCTATTTATGCTGCTTAGTAATGCAGGAAGCCTTCAAGACCTCCTCCACCTGTTCGGCCGCCAGCACAGTCTCTTGCTCCCACGCCCCGGCGTGTCCAGCACCTAGTACGGCAGTGCCGGGCTCTGGGGCTACGGCAGTGAATGAGACGGCCAGGGTCCCTGCTCTTCAGGGCTCCGTCTCCCTTATGTCATTCCCGACATTAGTGTACCCACACCTGTGTCTGTCTCTCGGTGATGAGTGTGTTGGTGTAGTGACGTTGCTTTTTCACAGTCAGGATGATTGTTTTCCCAGATCTGTGTCGTCTATCTTATGTTCCCTATCAGACATCAAATTCCTCGAGGGCGGAAATCTCCATCTTTCTCTGTATCAACCAAAGCCCGGCCGAGGGCCCAAGCTTCTAACCAAACACCCCTCTGCTTGAGAACTGTGTGTTCTTGGTACTGTGGTCAGCACATCCTCTCGGTGATGATCCCTGTCCTTGCAGAAGTTGTGATCATCTCAATCCAGCCCTGGGATTGTGGAGGGCAGAGAGGCCTGGGGCCACTACCAGGACCCAAGAGTCATAGAGGGGACAGACCCAGCGTACAGCACTTGGGCCTCCAAATTTTACTAACACGGCTGCGGCATCTGCCTCCTGCAGGGTGCCGGGAGACGTAGCTGTGTGCCTGGAAAGCTCCAGTGCTGATGGAGGAGACGGATGGGCACACACATACCTCTTACACCAGGCAGGCTGTGATGATTAGCCCTGGGAAAGCGGGTGAACCTTGAGACCCAGGCACAGGGTTCTTCAGATTCTAAGGGGACAGGCAGGAAGCTAGAGAGAGGGAGGTTGGGGATGGGGTGGGCAGATAATCTGATGGTTAGCACATTCTGGCAAAGAGTTCTTGGGGTGCCTGGCTGGGTCAGTTGGAAGAGCATGCAAATCTTGATCTCAGGGTCATCATTTTGAGCCCCATGTTGGATGCAGAGATTACTAAAAAAAATAGACTTAAAAAAAAAAAGAGTTCTTAGGGCTTTATAGTCCCCAGTTTATGGCTCCATCTGGGGCTCACCTCTTCCGGAGCGAGCTTTGCTTTCAGAGGCATCCTTTCTGCTTTCTCCTGTCCCTCATTTTCTTGCCTGAGAACCATTTGCTCAGGCAACTTGGCACTGACCTGGGAGACCATGGGAGAATGGGCAGTGTCGCCCTCTACTGAGGGACAGCCGGACTGCTCCATCCCTCTTGGCCTCTACCCCTTCCACCCCCATCTTTCTTCCCTGAGTCCAAGTGGGAGGAGGGAGACAGGCTAGGAAAATGTTGTCTTTTAAAATTGCTCTGCGTCCCACTTTAGATCAGGCCTGCAGGGGACCCGTGCTAAGCCTCCAGCTGATTTCCTAGGTTGGACAAGCGCTTTACAATGCCAAAGCCCCTTTACTCATTAAGCTGGTATTATAACCACCATTGAGAGAAGAGAGCCAGCCAAAGGGGTGCAAATGACTTTGACAAGGTCAATTAGAATGGGAATCCAATCTGCTGATCCCAACGGTTGGGGTTGGTTCCCCTCCCGGGTCAGCCCTGCCACCCCATCCCATCCCCTTTGCCCTACCCCGGAGAGTATCCCCTTCCTCTGGAGGGCAGCCGAGAGCCTCCGAGACTGAAGTAAGATGGTACTGGGAGTTTCCTGGAGGGAAACCGCTTTGGTTTGGAGTGGGGGTGGGGGAACCAGCAACCAGGATAGTACGGCTTCCCCAACCCCTCTCCCAGCATCTCTCCCGGTCCCACGAGCCCACCTACCCTCCCGCATCATGAGCTGCCCTCAGCCTCTTTTACCTGCACCCCACATCTGCTCGACAGATCCTTTTCACCGCCCCCCATACTCTGGGCGCGGCAGAGGACCACCGGTCCCGCCTCCGCGTGGAAAGGGAGGAGGAAGACTGGTGGGATCCTTTATCTCCCCCCGACCCCTTACCCATCCGCCCCTGGATCTCTGCTGCAAATACCACCCCCTCTCGAGCCAGAAATAGACACACACTCGCTCTCCCCCCACCTCCCTCCCTCGCGCACACTCCTCCCCTCCTCCTGTTTGCTCCTCCGCCTTCCCCTCCCCTCCTTCCTGCGCTGGGAGCTGCAGCCCGCAGCCTCTACTCAAGCTGGCGGGCAGAGTGCCGCGAGGGAGCTGCCGGGCAGTGCTTGGCCCGCGGGACGGACAGGCGGGCAGGCAGAGGGCCGGGACCCGGGCATCGAAGCACCTCAGCGCGCCCCCCGAGCTGCTGGGCTTCCATTCTTCCTTGGATTGATTTGTAAATTTTAATTTGTATTTTCCCCGCCCCGCCCCTTTTCCTCCGACCCCGCCCCATCGCCCCACGGTTTCCTCGCTCTTTCCTTTTCCCCTCTTCCTTCCTTGCGTTTCTTTTCCCTGCGCCCTCGCTCGCTTGTCTCCCTCCTCCCTCGCTCCCTCCCCCCTTCTCTCCCCATCTTCCTCGGTTTCTTCCGTCCTTTCTCTCCCCCTCCCCTCCCCCGCCTCCTCTTCCCTGCGCTCCCGCCCCCCCTTGCCCCCGCCCCCGCCGTGCCTGCAGACGCGCGGATCGTCCATGCGCTCCTCGCGGGCAGAATGCTGGGCAGCAGCGTCAAGAGCGTGCAGCCCGAGGTGGAGCTGAGCGGCGGCGGCGGCGGGGACGAGGGCGCGGACGAGCCTCGGGGCGCCGGTAGGAAAGCGGCAGCGGCGGACGGCAGAGGCATGCTGCCTAAGCGCGCCAAGGCGCCCGGCGGCGGCGGCGGCATGGCCAAGGCCAGCGCGGCCGAGCTGAAGGTCTTCAAGTCTGGCAGCGTGGACGGCCGAGTCCCTGGCGGGCCTCCCGCCTCTAACCTGCGCAAGCAGAAGTCGCTCACCAACCTCTCGTTCCTCACCGACTCGGAGAAAAAGCTGCAGCTCTATGAGCCCGAGTGGAGCGACGATATGGCCAAGGCGCCCAAGGGCTTGGGCAAGGCGGGGTCCAAAGGCCGCGAGGCTCCGCTTATGTCCAAGACGCTGTCCAAGTCGGAGCACTCGCTCTTCCAGGCAAAGGGCAGCCCGGCGGGCGGAGCCAAGACCCCCCTGGCTCCCCTCGCACCGAGCCTGGGGAAGCCGAGCCGGATCCCGCGCGGCCCCTACGCCGAGGTCAAGCCGCTCAGCAAGGCTCCTGAGGCAGCCGTGAGCGACGATGGCAAGTCGGACGACGAGCTGCTCTCTAGCAAGGCCAAGGCGCAAAAGGGCTCCGGGCCCGTGCCCTCCGCCAAGGGCCAGGAGGAACGCGCCTTCCTCAAGGTGGACCCGGAGCTCGTGGTGACCGTGCTAGGCGACCTGGAGCAGCTGCTCTTCAGCCAGATGCTGGGTAAGTCCTGCCTCCCTGCCCCACCCCTGGCTTTTTCCTAGCCAGCTGCAAGGGAAGGTGTGGGGAGAGCGCAGCCCCCCCCCCCTTTACTCCTCCTCTTGGTAGGGCTCTCCAGATTTCGGTCAGGTTGTGAGGGGGCATTGGGCCCAGATGTGCAGGGCTGGCCTACCTCCGGATGCGCATGGCTAACGTGCTTTCTTAAAGATGTCACCGGGCTGGAGCCCAGGCTCTGCTCTGGCCTGCCGGAGGTGAGGCTGGACAATGGCATGGGGGGGGGCACATATTCAGAAATAGAGCCCATTAGCTTCCTGGAATTTTAAAGCCCAGAATCCTAATATGGCAAAGTCAGGGGCTGATGGAGACCTCAGTTGGGTTGTGATGTGTGCTTGGTGAGAGAGCATCCAGCATTGCTAGGGGAGGGTCCAGGGAGAGCCCGGATTGAGAGGACAGATGTGGGGAGAAAGCAGATGTGAGGGCTGTTTGGCCCCAGAGCAGAGCCGAGGCTCCACTTCCTCTGTGGATCCCCTGTGGGAGCGCGAGTCGGATTTCCCGGGTGTGGGGGTTCTGGCAAGGAGACACGTCTGGGACCAGGGGGCGGGCGGGCAGCCAGCTGTGCGCATCTGGATGTTCGTCCTGTACCTCGGCCCAGGCTCTGGCCCAAACCCCTAACCCCCAGGTTTTTTACAGAGTGTGGAAAGGTCTAGGCTCTGGCGCGGAGACTCCTGGTTGACTGGGAAGTCTTTGCCCTTTGGCTAATGGAAGCCCAGCCGGCGGGAAGGGAGGAACAAAGCTTGCTCGGGCGGAGGAAGCACAGAGAGCTGCTCCATTGTTCTCCAAGCCTGAAGAGTCTATGCAAAAAACCCGGAGCGGGCCCCGGAACTGCGCTCGCTTTCCCCCCCAGAGAACCCTCGCCCTGAGAGGGATGGGTCCGGGATGTGCAGGACGCGGGGCTGCCGCGCCTCGGGAGCCGGCACGGGTCGCGCCGGGGCCACGGGAGGACGGCGGCAAGGCCTGGAGCCTGAGAGGGCCTTTTAGGCTCAGCAGACTTGTTGCGGTGGCTGGGATGTGGGTCCTCCGGCGCCGAGGGACCCGAGCTGCCCGGGTACCAGGCAGGCTGCCCGCCCCGCTGGGGCTGGGAAGGGGCGTGTCCGTGCGCGTGTGAAGGGGCGGGGCCGACGCGGGCTGCGGTCCCTGGACCCGCCTGGACCCGCCGGAGGAGCTGGGGCGGGTGGGGTGGATGGAGAGTGGGGGTGTTGGGCTGGCAGCCCTGGAGAACGCAGAGCTGGAGAAGACTGGTTGGACCTGCTGCTGTCATCCCCGGACCCTCAGACCCCGGTGTGGCCAGCATCGGGAACCGCTGACCAGGGGCAAGAGCCTCTTGGAGCTTTGGATTGGGAGCCTCTCCTGGCAGGCCACATTTGGGTTTTGCAGGGGCAGTCAGGAGACCCGACAAGGGTAGAGGGAAGAGCAGCATTTTCCCTGGGAGAGCCCCTCCTGAAGGCCCCAGCCTCGGTAGGGATAAGCCGGGATTGGGGCTTCCGGGGTGCAGAAGCTGACCGGGCAGCCTCCTGCAGAAAGGGAGAGTGCCAGCCGAGGCCCTCAAGGAGCTCACAGTCTAATGGGGTGAGACAGAGGGTGAAGAAACAAAGTCATCCAGACATCAGGAGGGCCATGGAGAAAATGGAAGGGGACCCTGTGATAGAAGAGAACTGGAAAGGAGAGGTCTTTAAGCTTAAGGAGGTGATAATTGAATTGTGTCCAAGGCAAGAGGAGGCACAGGGCAGGGCTGGGCAGGCTGGCTGCGGGAGGAACATTCCCCAGGCACTTAGAAGCGGATATGGATGGGGTGTGGATGGTACTAGAGCAGAGGAATTGAGTGTCTGACTGTGTCCTGGGGAGGGGAAGGCAGTGTCAGGGACTCAGAAAAGTAGAGGGCACAGCTCCCTTTTCAAGGTCAGGGCTTCACTTGTTTGGGCTGTCCCCAGAGCGGCAGGACCCAGCACCGCCCCGGGACCTGGTCGCCTCCTTAGTTGTTCTTCAAGAGACAGTAACCTCAGAAACCCTGACAGATAGTCCTAGACCTGGCTGGGGGTGGGGGTAGAGGGCAGGATATGGGGGGGGGGCTGAGCTGGGGTCCCTTACTCCCGGTCAGCAGTTGTCATTCCCAAAGCATGCTGGTGCCGCCGCCTCTCAGGAACCTTGGAGATAAGGGGAGAATGTCCCCCTACCCCACTTCCCAGCTGGGGAAATGCAGGGTCAAAAGCACCGAGGGCTTTATTAGAGCCATCTCTGAGTTAGTGATGGAGGGCAGGTTCTGCTTGTGTCCCTAAGTCGCTGGCTCCATGTGGGAGGCCCAGTTGAGAGAGGGGAGTCAGCAGGGCAAGAGGGGCCTGACCAGGACAAGTCGCCCTGCCCCGGTGACCCCGCAGAGGGGCTCAGGGGCTAACATCTCTGCTGGGGGGAGAGGGTGGAAAGTCTGGCAGACATCCTGGACTATTTGGGGCTGTGAGGACCAAGGTGGGGGTGGGGCATGTGGGTAGGTTCTGGGGGGACAGTGCTTGGCATCACAGGGTGGTGGGAAGGGAAGGGGGTGGGAGCTGGTGCCCTCAGACGAAATCTCTCTTTTGTGTGAAGGTGAGAGTTGGGGTAGAGGGTAGACTGACCCGTCGGGGGGCCAGGGGACAGTAGAGTTGCTCAGTCTCTCCAAACCCACGAAGGTGTTCCCAGTTGTCAGGACCAGCCTTCTCTGGAGAGCAGGGTGGCCTCTGAGAAGAATGGCGGCCTTGATGCCTCAGGACAGTGGCTGAAAACACAGAATAGTTGTTCCCTGTCTGGGAGGCCGAGGGTCAAAGTTTACACACTCCTTGGTACCATCCCAGACCCAAGAAGCTGCCAAGACCCAATTTCTGGGGGAAAGGGGGTGAGGCAGCCCCAAATAAGAGCTTTTCTGGAATTAAAGAGCTGAAATTCGATCACTCCCTTCCTAGAAATCAGCTGGGACCCAGATGGTCTAGGCAGGCTCCGTGCCCCTTCCCTTGCTTTGGAAGCTGCCAAAAAACTAGGGTCCCACTGGGGAACCCTGGAAACTTAGAAGGCTGAGGGGAGCGTACCCAGGGGAAGATGGGCCAATTCCAGGAATCAGATCTCTTTGAACCCTGGCTGATGGTCCACATCAGGCAGTTTGGCTCCGAGAGGAAATGTCACCAGATCTGGGCCTGGGGCAGGGTGGGAGGCTCCAGTTCTGACTTCCCTGTGTGGAAGTTCTAGATTCTGCGCTCTGCTCTGGAACCCAGTTTCCCCGTCTGTGAATGGAAGAGACCCTCTCGTGGCTCTCCCCTACCTGTAGTGATGGGAAGGGGGCTGCAGATGAAGGTGGTCAAATCTTGAAAATGTCCCAGCCCATTTCAATACATAATACCAACCCAAACCACAGTCTTCTGCCTCCTCAGCCCTGGGCCTAAGGCTCTCGGAGGAAAATCGGTTTGTTGACTCCCCCACATTCAGTTTTCCTTTCTTCAACCCTCTAGGCAAAGGGACAGAGTGGAACAGCTAAGGCAGCCCAAGGTCAGGGTGTAAAGGAACCCAGGTGGCTGGAATTCTGGCCCTGCTTCTTCACGAAGGTGTCTGGACCGATGGAGGGGTTGCCATGACAACAGTTAGGCTCTCCGGGAAGGAAGTCCGGAAGTCATCCATTCCCAAGCCTATTGGTTGAGGCTGGTTTTAGGGCGGTGGTGAGGATGTGTTCTGGGGGGGTTGGAATAGGAGAAGAGAAGAAATTACTTCCGTTTTCTTCAACGCACTGAGGGGTCCAGGGGGGTAGAGGAGTTATGGTGAGTTCTCCCCAAACAGCTGCTGCCCAGAGAAGATGGGTGCTACGTGCAGGCTCGCCCGCATGCTCAGCTCGGAGGCTGCACGCCCAGAGCCACTCCTAAGGGTTCCCGCGGGTCCCCAGAGGCCTAGCAGGAGGACAAAGCTCGCCTCTAGCCTCCCCTGGGCCCAGCAGCTCGCTGGAGGATGCTTGCAGGCCATAGGCAGAAGGAAGGGCTCTGGCAAGGTGTGGGGGTCTGAAGATGAGCGTGCACGTGGAGAAACTGGCCTAGAACCTTCCATCCGCAAGGCCTCCTGCCTTCCTCAAGGTTCGCACCAAGGAGAACATTTCTTACGTGCTCAGAACTTTTTCTTCTCTATCCAGGCTTAGAGCTCTCCAGGGGCCCCATCCAGGTCCTGGTCCTGTCGTTTGGGCCTTGCCTTGTTCAGGTTGCTGTAGCAAAGCTGCTCTCTTCCCATGGCAGCCACGGCTCTGCTTCTGAGAGTAACGGATGGATGCACGGATGCAGGAGTTGGTCTTGGGGACGGTTCCTCTGCTCTGGGGAGAAGCAGATGGACCCGAAGTGCCTGGAACTTCTCTGCTTCCCTGAAGCCTACACCCGCCCAGGGAGATGCCCTTTCTCATCAGTGGTGGCTCCAACCCCAGGCCATAGGCCCCTTCCAGATGTGGATTGAATAGGTAACAGGACTAAGTCACTTGGAATCCTGGGGGGTTCCCCATATTTCCCTCTTATTCTACACCCCCTGCCCCACCACACACACATACAGCTGCCCCTCCTCCCATGACCTGTCCCCAAACCTGGGCTGCCAGTGCCGGATATTTTCTCCTGCTAACTTCCAGTCTCTCCTGTCTGGAACTTCCCTCCACACACACCCCCCACTCCTCACAGCCTCTGAGCCCAAGTGCTGAAGGCGCATGTTGCTCCTTGGGGCTCAAGGGAGAGCCAGTCCTGCATTGAGCAGGGGGAGCAGAGCCCCCAGGGTCCGAGCACCCTGCTGCTGATCCGTCTCTGCGGCTCGCTGCAGTGTCTCCTTGCATGGCCAGGGAGAGAAAAGCCCCCTCCTCCCCCACCCTTCCCTGGGATCCCACGGAACGGCAGAACAGAAATGTCTAGTTGAGCCACCCACACCTAAAGCTGAAATTAATCCCTCTATAGCATCAGAGGCAGGTGGGTGTTCTGTTTACACACTCCTAGTGACAGAGGGCTCACTACCTTATTTTCCTGGAAAGTGCTCATTGTTGGAGAGCCTGTTGAGCTAAGAGTCTTCTTTCTGAGAATTTCCACCCATGGGTCCAAACCTGCCATTTGGATCCTTACAACTTAAGCTAGCCTGCTTTTCAGAGGCCCCTTCTTATATTTGAGGTCAGACACCTAGCCATAGTCTTTTTTTTTTTTTAAGATTTTATTTATTTATTTGTTTGAGATAGAAAGAACGAGTGGTGGGAGAGAGAGAGAGAGAAGCAAATTCCCCAAAGAGCAGGAAGCCCGATGCCGGGCTCGATCCCAGGACCCAGAGATCATGATCCGAGCCAAAGGCAGATGCTTAACCAACTGAGCCCCCCGGCACCCCACCTAGCCATATTCAACTGCATCTTTTCTCCTTTTGTTACCTGCTTTAATTTTCCTTCCATTTGTCTTTCCTTTTGGAATAAGACTTGACAGGAAGAGGAGCCGACCCCTTCACCCTGATTGCTGGGCCTAGTGGAGTCTTGCTCCCCACCTGGACCGCGTACCCCCCCCCCCCCCGCCTGCTCCTAATGTCTGCATCTCAGCACCTGGTGGAGTGTTCTCCGGGTCCAGCCTGGCCTCCTCCCCACAGCCGCCTCTTGCTGCCTGGAAACCCTGCGCTAGCCAGCCGGCGGGGGGAAGCGGACGGCACCTGGTTCTGATTTGCGCTGGCTGACCTCCTCCCACACCCTGTTTGGATTACCCAGATGCGTTTGAAGTCCCTGGAGCCTGCAGCCTTCCCTCTCATGCACAGGAAGGGCCGGGGGGCCAGGCGCAGCTCACGGGCCCTGCGTGGGCACGCTCTGTCCATAGAAGCCCTTGGAACACTGGGCCAGCCCTAAGATCGGACACCACCTCCCACACCTTCCCTCACGTTGCCTCTGGGGACCAGGCCTCCTGAGACAAAATCGGAGCCCTGGGGTTCTGTTCCGCCTTGTTCAGTGCCCACAGGTCTCTGCTGCCCTCTGACCAGCAGAGATCAAGGTGCAGACGGGGCAGGCGCCCCGGAGCTGTTTCTGTGTCTTGGCTGGCGGCCGAGGGAGGAGTAGCCTTGTGCCAAGGGTGTGTCCAGCAGGGCCACTGACGTGGGCCAAGTGTGGGCACAGCATGTGTGGCTGTGGAAGAGGAAGGATGGGCGGGTTAGGGCTTCTCATCTTTTATCAGGGCCTATGCCTCTGGCAGGAGGAGAGGCAAATTGCAGGGGTGGGAAGCGAAGCAGTGGAGAATGGGGACCTAGCCCGAGCCCCCAGACTCCTCGCGCGTGTTGCAGTGCCGCGGTCGGGGGGGGGGGGGAGTGACTGGGAGAGCGCAGAGCCCAGCCCAGCCGCAGGTTGTAGGTTCACCCCCAAAAGGTTGGCTCCAGCAGGTCCCAGGCTCTGGCTGCCAGCGCCGTTGTTCTTCGTGTGTCCGACACAGAGTTCTCCAAGCCAGCTCCAGCCAGACCTCAGTAAGACGGCCAGGGCTCCACAGGGGCAGGGCCTGGGCCTGGGCCGTGGTCGAGTCTATTTTAGACATCTCAATGACACACTTCAGGGCCGCTGGCCGCAGCCCTCTAATTTCTGGGCTGGAGCTCTCGCTCTGGACTTGGGGTGCTCACACTTGTGCCCTGGGGAGATGGAAACCAAATGCAAGCACAGCCCAGCTCCCCGTGTTGGTCCCCAGGGAATCCAGGGTCGTCTCGCAGGTATCCAGTTGGGCTGTCGTCGTTGGGTGTGATCTGGTCTGGGCGGCGGACTAAGGTCCTAAGTCGCAGGTGTTTTGATGGAGAGCCAGCTGTAAACAGGGACGTCGGGCTGGGAAGGAGGGTGGTGAGTGTTGAAAGAGCAAGGCTTGGGTGAGTGTGCGGAGTGCGCATTCACCCTAAGAACGTAGGTGAGGTTGGGAGGCCGGGTGTGAACGCTGGGTGCGCAAGATTAGTGGGGGTCACGTGGAACCCTCACTGGCCTCCGGCAAACGTGCACAGACCAAAGGTATGTTTGTGTGCCTGTGTTGTGTGTGTGCGGGAATTGGACAGGTTTGATAGAGTCTGAAATATGACCAAGGCGAACGATTTCCCTCAAAGAGACCCCCAGGCAGAGGCCGCAGGGGTTCGGTCTCCCCGGCTTCTCTCCCAGAAAAGCACTGCGAATGTTGGTTACTCCTCAGACTCTGAGGACACAGGCTCCCTTTGCCCTTGGTGACTCGCTAAACAGGACCTTCCCTTTTGGGGAGGCTGGCAGCCACCCAGGAGGCCTTGGCTTTTCTCTGCAGGCTCCAGAAGCTGCCATGGGGCCAAGGACTCCCACCATCCCCGGCTGAGGAGCTGCCTCCTGGGAGTTCTGGGACCTGACTCTGCCAGGGAGCAAAGAGGCCCAGCGAGTACAGTGATCTAACCACAATAACGAACACGTATCCATCACTTGGTCTGTAAGAGGCATTGTTCTTGTTCCTGATGAAGTAAGTCAGTGATCCTGGTATTTACAAATGGGGAAGCCGAGGCACTGAACTATAGGGAATCTGCCCAAAGCTAGTGGAGCAAGTGATCGGCAGAGCCAGGATTTGAACTTAACCCCTATGACATTGCTGCTTCCGGGAGCCTCGAGACCCCCACCCCCAGCCCCCCTGCAGCTGAATTTGATTCCACCGAGTTCAGAATTAACCTCTCAAGCGTTCCCTGTGGGCAAAGCTCTGTGCCCCTGAGATTGAGGCCCTGGGCGCTGCCTGCTAGCTTCTGACGGGCTAGATGAGGAGGCGAGAAGGACCACGCTCATTCCCGTGCCAGGCAGTTGTGGCAGGGGCTGTGACAAAGTTCGGAAAGGCTAAGGGGAGCGAGAGTCGGTGCGTGGGGCAAGGGTGCGCATGCGGGCGGCGGGCGAGGGGGGGAAGCTCTGGAGAAGTGATGTGGTTTCAGAGGTTGGGATCCCAGCAGCAGAGATGGGAGAGATGAGAAAATAGAAGGATGGGTGAATGAGGGGCTTGAACATGGGCTCCTGTCTGCTGGAGGAGAGGTGGCACAGGAAGTGAGAGAGGGAATGAGCCTGGGCAGGCAGGAGCAGGGGCATGACGGACCCGAGGGAGGGGGGCACTGGGGCTCGACTGTAAGCTCTGGGCAACATTTGAACAGAGGGGAGCAATCAGGGTTTGCCCCAGAGGATCCAAGGGAATCCAGTGCCCATTGGTGCTTTGGAGAGGTTGCTGACTGATGAGATCAGCCAGCCCGGGGACCTCTCCCGTTCTCAGTCTGTTTGCTTGAGTAAAGATTGCCCTTGCTCCCCCTGCATAGAGAGAGGATGTCTCGTTGCCCAGAGGTGGTCCCTTTGATTAGCAGCAGCTCCGATGAGGCCCGAGGTCAGCTCTCTGCCCTGCCCCGGGATTGGTCCTGCACCCCCCAGCCCTGGGCAGTGCCCACAGCAAGGCCTGAACCAGACTCTACGTAGTAGGACCAATGCACAGCCCACCCTGAGAGTGGGCATACGTAGTGTGGGGGCCACATTCCAGCGTGGGGCTCACTTGTTCCATCCAGGATGCCTTCCGGAAGGAGTTGGAAGTTGGGGAGCTATTTAAAGGAACCAGAAACGCTTGGCACAAGGGGAGATGCTTTCCCGTCATCCCGCCTTGCTTGGATGGAGTGGGAGGACTACATTAGGACTACTGGCTTGGGAGCCCTTGGAGCAGATGGTTCTTCAGGGAGTAAAGGGAACAGCCCCCCACCCCAGGGTAGAAGGGCCCCCAGGGAGTGCGGGTGCCCTGATGAAGGATTAGGAACCTTATCCTACACTCAAATCGTCACCTTCCTCTGTTCTTCACGATGCTACCAGACTGTCCCAGTTGCCATGTGCAGGACAGCGCCGTGAGGTTCTGTTATTGGAGGAGCTAGGGTGTCTGGTCGTAGGGGACCTGGTTTTCTCCTGGAATCTGGGCATCCCCAGGAAGTGTGGCCCTAGAATTCGGGGGTGCCTGAGTGTGGATGTACATCCTGTCCTACATGGGTGGCTTGATGGTGACGCGGCATCCAGGGGTTGTCGCCATGCTCACCGCTTGGCCTGCCTGTCATCCTGCCCCTGGCTGTAGCACCTGGGGAGGGGTTAGGGCAGAGAAGGCAGCAGCGGCCACCTGCGGCAGGGAGACAGGCCAGTACTGCGTGAAGGATGGCAGCCACCATGAGGGGCGGCCTTCTTGGGCGAGGGGCAAGGCTCAGTCCCCGAGCTGCCTGACACCCTGCCCACCCGGTGGGGTTTGCTCACGCCGGGCAGGGTGGAGAGGCTGCCCCTGCTCTTGCTGCCACTCCGGAGCCCAGGAGTGCTGGGGCAAGGCCGCCCTGCCGGCCATCCTCAGCTGAGCACGTGGCTCTGGGACCAAGGGCCTGACTGCAGGGTTTGGGCCCCCTAGAAGGAAGTTCTCGGTGCCCGAGACTTTAGTCGAGGCTTTGGACTCTGCAGGTAGGTCAGAAACCTTCCTCCTGAGGAGCCGTGGCAGACCATTGACCCCTCACAGACACGAGTCGCTGGAGATTGGCCAAGTCGTGACTAGCATCTATTGAGCGCCCACTTTTGCCAGCTCCGCTGAGCGCTCTGCTTGTATGAACCCATTTCATCCTCACAATGAGTTATTAATCAAGGATCACATGCAAAATATTTCACAACTCTTGCAGGCTACAAATCTGGAGGAATCCCAGGGGCCCTCCGCCACGCCAGCTGTTAACTCTGTGGATGCCGAATGTGGGAGTCCCAGAGGAAGGGTCCACGTGGCCAGGGTGGCTGGAGGAGCACATGGGGGCCCAAGGGAGCACTTACTTTGCCTGCTGGGGTGGGAGTGTTTTGTGTTTTGTACCAGCCGCTGTTGTATGCCCCTCCTGGTGCATGTCTGTAGACTGACCACCTCGACTCTTGCACAAGACTGAAGTATGCGGAAACTCAGAGGAGCCAAGGGAGGCCACACGGCTTGTCCGAGGTCACTTGGCAAGTTCATGGTAAAGCTAAGAGTCCAGTGAGGTTTGGTTCAGATGCATCCATTTCACCATAGACTCCACTGCCTCTTGCACAGGAAGTAGCATCTTTTTGCTTCCCATGCCCTCCAGACATTCTAGAACCTTTAGGCTGAACCCGTCTTGCAGTGGTCCTGAGAGCCCAAGGCTGTGAGTGTGCGTTCTTTCCAGCCTCGGCAAACATTCCTCAGGTGCCACCTGTTTGCCAGCCCCGGCTGCCCAAGGCTCTCGCTGTCTAGTCTGGGAAGCGGACCGCAGGCGGGCAGTTTTGATATAGCGTGTGGCCAGGGCTGTGGCCAGGAGCTGCAGGGAGAGGGCTCCCCGACAGGATGGGAAGGATCAGGGCTGAGGTGGGCCATGCTACGGTTGACTAGAATGATCGGGAAGAATCAGGGCCTCAGAATGTCAGCCCAGGATGAGTCCCTCCTGCTGTGATCTTTCACTCTTTTTTTTAAAGATGGTATTTATTTATTTGAGAGAGAGAGAGAGGCAGTGCGAGTATAAGCAGGGGGAGGGGCAGAGGGAGAGGGAGAAGCAGACTGCCTGCTGAGCAGGGAGCCCGACTTGGGGGCTCGACCCCAGGGCCCTGGGATCATGAACCCAGCCGAAGGCAGATGTTTATTAACCGACCGAGCCACCCAGGTGCCCCTGGATCAGTCACTCTTAACTGTGGATCTTGAATAAGCCACTCAAGGCCTCGACCTCAGGCTCTGGCTGTAACACAGGGCTCAGACTCGCAGCCCCAGATCTGGGAGGGTGCCTGGAGGGCTGTGTGGATGGGAAAGGGCCGCTCCGTGGCTGCTCTTGGCAGATTCAGCCCTGTCTGCATCTCAGGGCACGGCTGCTCTTTCCCTCTCTTGTTCCCCCTAGCCCCTGATTTCTAGATTCGATTTTCCAGAGTGCTACCTCTTGGGGGTGGGGACTTAGTTACATGGAAGACCTAAGGATTTTATCATTTATTTGTGTTATAATATCTGTCCGATATCTATCATTTCTTCTGTGTCTATCATATCTACCTAGTAATAACGTCTATCATTTATTACATGTTTTGTATCAGGCACTGTTCTAAGCACCTTGTGTATATTAATGCATTGAGTCACCTAGAACAACCTGGGGAGTTAGGTGCTATTTTTAGTCCCATTTTCCTGATGAGGAAACAGAGGTTAAGTAACCTCCCCAGGGTCACAGAACCAGGAAGTGGGGGAGTCTGGGTGTGACCCCCCCCCAGCGGTGTAGCTCATGCTTCTGCCTTCTTAAGTATAGTCCTCCAGGGCCTCTCACCTGGCAGAGGCCACAGACACAGTGAACCCTCCCAGCAGCTGCCCAGGTCCTTTATTCCAGAGTGCTCTCCATTCTGCTGTCTCCTCTGGGAGAGCGGTGGTGCAGGGAGCTGGGAGCCAAGCACATTCCCTGGACTGTCTCGGGGCCTCGCTGCCAGGCTGGGGACAGCGGGTGGAGTCCGTGGTTGATACGCTTTCTCTGCCTTCACCTCCTTCGGTGATCATTCCTCCATCCTGTGCACCTGTCCTGACAGTCCGGAATGACCGGCACGTCCTGTGACAGGGGACGGATACGCATCAAGACTCTGGTGGCCTGGCCCGGAGCCCTGTGTATCTCTGGGACCTTGCCTGCCAGGGAGGGGTCAGGTGAACTCCGATGCCTGCCGGCTGGCTGTCCTTAGCACCCTTTGAACCTGTTCCTTGTCTGTAGAATGGGGCTTGTGACCCACTGCGTGGGGGTGACTGCGAAGATTAAACAGAAAAGAGCAGGGAGCGCCTGGCACGCCGCACATGAGTGCCTGGCTTGGCACCCCTGCCCCCTCCCCTGCAGGCCTACAGACTCCCTGGCCTTCTTCGTCCTAATCACTCTGGCTCTGCACGCTCCAGTGTCACCCAAGGCTTCCAGTGGCTTCATTCACAGATTGGCTCGTCATTGACCCCGTTTCAGTTCAGCTCTGATATTTTCGTTCAGACTCTCGGCTGTACCTGTGGAAGCCCCCTGGAGGCGGCTTAAGCTAAAGGGGGAGTTGAATATAGGACACGGACACAGAGCTGGCTTGCAGGGATCAGCCAGGTTTCCCGGGTAAAGGAAACTGGCTTTACCGAGCACCTTTCCCCCGGCTCTACGTTCTTGCTCTCTCCACTCTGCTCCGCTTCAGACATCTGATTCCGCTCCTTTTGTACCGTGGGCCAGCATTTCTCCCCCCCGCCCCCCGTGGCGGCACGTGGATGCCCACGGCGGCGTGCCTGCCCCGTCCCAAGACATCAGCCCGTCTCCCCTCCCCTGCATGGGGGCAGGCCGCTCTGACCGACCCATCCCAAGGAGAGAGGAGAAGCGCATTGGCTTTGTCCAGAGTTTCTAAGGGAATACATCAGCCTGGTGGTTGTTTGGACTTTGATAAAAGGAAAATAGAAAAACTATGAAATAAGTGGTTGACCTGGAAGCAGACGTGAAGAAGGTAGTCAAAGGTTGTTCAAGTTCATTGACCACCCCTAGTCCTTAACTTAGAGCCTGGATCCCATCTAGAGCGGGGTAACACTGACAATGTCCTCACCTCTGGGTGGGGAAGGGGACTCAGATCTGGCCCGTAGCTTTACCCTGGCTGTGTACGTCCCCTCTCCACCCCAGGTCCTTAGAAACTGTCCTGCCCTGGTCATGGGCAGGGGGTCATGACCCCACTGGTGGTCCTAGAAAGGTCCTTCCAGGGCTGAGGCATGAAATCCACCCCAGTGGCCGGTTAACAGCTGGGAGGACATCTGGGGGTGGGGGAAGAAGCCAAGACATCCCGGCTCCTTCCCTTATCTCAGGGGAGAACAGGTGGGTGGGTTTGATGCTGACCCATTACTTCGACAAGCATGAGGTTGGGGCCAGGGGGCTGGGCTGAGGGGAGGCCCCCTGGCTTTGCTTTAGGGGTGGGATGTCAAGGGATTTGCCACAGAGGCACCAGCCCTGCCTCTGAGTCAAAGGGGTGCACTCTGGCCTGGAGCTGGGCAGGGGCTGGATTTCTGCCATTTTCCCACAGGCTGCACAGAGATTGGGTTTCCTACTGAAACCGTATCCCTGAATCACAGTCACGAAGTTCCCAGCTTCTCAACTCAGGCTGTTTGCAGCAGTTCTGACTACCCTAAGCTGTCACCCTTACTCTCTTGGGGTCCTGGGAGGAAGGACACAGAATATAGGGGCCAAATGCACAGAGTATGAGTCAGTCCCGAGTTCAGGTCCTGCCTTTGTATTAACCAGCCTTGAGACCCCGGGCGGATTTAGCCTCTCTGAGGGGCAGTTGCTTCACTTGTTAAATATGTCACGTAATAGCTATCTCATAAGATTGCCACTGAGAGCCAACGAGCTAACGTCTGTAATGCGCCGAGCACGATGCCTGGCATGTGCAGACAGTAAATGACGGCTTTGTCGCAGTATTTCACTGTTGCCTACCCACCCCCACTATAGGGGGTTGCAGAGGAAGGAAATTTGGCCCCTGTCCTCTGGCAGGGGAGACAAAGGCTTCGCCCTCAGGAGCCCCTGTCCTGCTGGGGGAGGATTAGTCCTGTGCTCAAGGACCCACCAGTCGGGTCGGGGAGACATGGGCATTGCCCTTGGGGAGCTTCCCTTCTGGTGGGAGAGAGCAGCTCTTGTGCCCTGGAGCCCCCGGGTGGTTTGTCCTTGGATCCCTGTGCTTCCCTGGGCCCCTCCTCCCAAGCCTTAGCACGCCCTCAACTGCCCCCTTTGCCACTAGCCTGCCTCCAGCCTCACCTCCCCCCTTCCCCCTGCAGCCAGGCCCACATCTCCAGGGTGCCCCCTTCTCTCCTTATGGGGTCCTGGGGCCCCGCCTCTGCCGTGCTGTCTCATCGCCACGGAGATGACTGTCTGTAGGTCTCTTCTGTGTGTGCTGAGCAGGTTCTCAAGAAGCCTATCCCCCAGGATGCTCGTTTCTCTCCAAACCGCCCAAACTGCAGACACAAAAATTAGACATGTCAGTTTGCATGCCGTCTGCCTTAAATTTGCATTTGATTAAAAGACGCCAGCACCCTCCCACCCACAGTCTTTCCTTCCCGACCTTCCCCTCTCCGAAGCGCACCCCCCATTCTCCCAACCCTCTTCTTTTGCTGCGCTCAGGGCGTCCTCCGGCTGGGTCCCTCTGGGCCCCTCTGCCCCGCCTCGGCCACCGCCACAGAGCCACGTGGTGCTCTGCACTTCTTGCCCGTTTCCCGGGGCCAGCTCTGCAGAGTTTGCCCAGGTACAGCCTGCCCTCGTTGTGCCTGCAACACCGCAGGTCCTGGAGCTCATTGTCGAGTTCAGCTGCCAGCTTAGCTGAAATCGGATGCCTGTGGCTGGGGGCCCATCGTGGGGGGTGGGGAGGGTCATGCGCGCCCTCCATCCCCTCTCCCACCCATTACCAGCACCGCTGTGTGCCGGAAACCACCAGGTGCAGAATAGTCTTGGGAAGAATCCTTCTCCTCCCCTCTAGTCTCTGTCTCTGGAAGGACAACGGGATGAGGGCACGAGCCCTCTGTCTGCCCTCCCTCCCTCCTGAGGGCAGCCAGGTCACTGTCACTCCTTCCGTGACTGAGAGACCAGGGGGGCTCCGGGATGGTGCTCAGAACTCCTGGCTTCTTTTCTGCGGTCACACTGTGGGAGAATCTTCTTTAAAAGACCAGAATGGCCTGTGCCTCCTTTCCATTCCCAGCTTAAGAGCAAAGCTGCTGAGGTTTGGAGTTTCTACCATCAACATTGCAAACGTACTCATCTCTCAATTATCTGTGCCAGTGTGAAAGCTTGGCACATCTGCCATCTGCCTTGAGCTACTCTCCTTGAGATTTGGGGGATAACAGTTTGACTTTTCTGGTTTCTTTGGATCGCTTTGGACTAAAATCGGGGTCCATTTCAGTTCCTCAAACTCACGTGAGAGAGCAGGGAGCTCTAAGAGGACAGGTGAAGGGCGAAGGCCGCGCCTCACAGGTAAGTCCCTTGAGAACGGGGATCTGATGCCAGAGGGAAAAGTTTGCAGAGCTGAGGGAAGGGGGCTCCCACCTCTTTCTAGACAGACCACCTTCCAGATCCCTCCATTCCTAGCTACCCGGGCTCCTTTGATCTGCCCGTGGTGAAGGCTGGGGTGGCAAGCATCTCTTCATCTCTTGCCTCCTCCTCGATTCTAGGCTCCTGTGTGTTCAGGGAATGCAAACTGCCACCACCATCAGCCTGAGCCAGACGTAATTGGAAGGGACTCTGTCCCCACACCCACTCTTGTCTTGCCTCCCTCCCTAGCAAAAAAAAAAAAAAATTCACTATTATCTTTATCAGCTCTGAGTGTAGGAAACATAAGTCTGGAAGAAAAGACAGATGGGGTGGGGGATGGTGTGTGAGGGCGGTGGAGAAACTGTCCTTTATATCCACGGAGGAGAGATCAAGAGAAAAATGGTAGTAGCAAGAAGGACTGAGGTTAGACTCTAAGAGCTTGCTTGTATGATAGAGAGACCCAGGCACGAAGGGTGGAGGAAGCCAGTGACATCTCTGTCCATGCCCATCCCGGGGGGCTCCGAAATCCTTGGCCCGGTCCTCACTTGGAGGCTATGGCCCACCCTGTTGCCTGGAGAAGGAAGAGGCAGCAGAGCAGGGGTGATGGAAGTTCCGCGTTCCTCCCGCTCGGGCTGGCCTCCTCGCACTCCCAGCTCCCTCCTGGCCAGAGATTTTGAGGGCCTGCAGATTTGAGGATTCCGGGGTTTCTGGGAAGCCAGGCAGTAGTACATGGCTCCATCTGGCCTTCCTTGCACAGCCAGCAGGCAGCCGCCCTCTGGCATGTTGCTTGTCAGGATTTCTCTGAATGGAATCCAAAAGCAAGAGCCAAGAATAGAGGTGAGGGCACCCAGCTCCCTCTCCACGAAGCCAGGCTCGCAGGCAAGGTCAAGAGACACCGCTCCCTCGGCAAGAGTGGCCGTCCAGCTGGTGGGCTGTGGCGGGGCTGGGGGAGACCGCCGAGGACATCCCCTGGCCCCTGACTCCACAGCAAGCCCCGGCATCACAGCTGGAGAGGAAGCGCAAACCTTTCGTTTTGCATTGAGGGAAACTGAGGCCTTGGGTCCAGCCTAGGGCCACCCAGAGCCCTTCTGCCTCCTGGCTGAGCACTTTTCCCTGCTGTCCCTTTCCTCAGACTTTAAGTTAGGACATCCTGATGGGGGTCCCCGAGGAGATCCTTGAAGGAGTGGGGTGAGAGGTCTCTGCCGGCGGGTGCTCCCCGCAGAGAGGACGGCAGGGCGGGGCCCCAGGCAAGGCGTAGAGCAGCAGAACCTGGAGGGACCTCAGGGATCAGCCCTCGATCGTCCGGTCCCCTTTAACAGCCGAGAGCACTCAGGTGCCAAAAAGCAAAATTTACCTAAGGTCACCCAACCCGTGAGTGGCAAATCGGGGACCCAAAACCAGGTCTCCTAACTTCTGTTCCTGTCCCGTGATCCTTCTTCTCTGGGGAGGTCAGCCCAGCGAGGAAGGAAGAGCAGGAGGACGTTTCCTGGCCCAGCCACAGTCCAGTAAACGGCCGCTGTTGGCCTGACCCATGAATTTTTAAAATTGTATCTGCTGAGGTTTTAGGGTCAAGTAACAAACACACCTCTCTCTCCCTGTGGCTTTTAAACCTCATAAATATGCTTTTAAAAGTCACTCCACAGTTCTTCCCACCCATGGATACTCATATAATCTCTCAGTGAAACCTGAGGGGCTGTCGGAGCTGCCTTTCCCCGGTTGTGGGGGTCAGTTGAGGGAACCTCTTCTGGCAGATGTCCCACATGGAGGGAAATGCCATTCCTTTGAGGAGCAAGGACGGAGGCCCCCGCCAGCCATGTGAAGGGCCAGTCTGACTGACCAGAGTCCGCCTCACAGGCCAGGAAACTCTGGGCCCGATGGTCTCAGCACGAGTCACTTGAAACCAGTGGAGCCTATGTTTTCCTCTGGCTGAGGGTTCCTGGGATCTGGAAGGCCGCCTCAGTTTCCCTCTTTAGAAAAATGAGGCTGGTAACAGCAGGAGGCAAGGGAATGAGGTCACGTCGGCGGAAGTCCAAGCCACACTCTCAAAGAGCAGGCTGAGCAGGGTTTGGTATTCCAGCCCCAGAGCCAGGAGGCTCACATTCCCCCAGCCTCGCCCCCCACCCCCAAGCACCCCAACACCCCTACTCTGATGGCTTTAGCAGGCTTCGTGCTCCGATGGAAATGAGCTGTGCGTCTACTGCCTCTTCATGGGGTGATTTTTTTTTTTTTTAGGACAAAATGTGACATTCGCTCTCGGGCACTTGCAAAGCCTTCGCAGGGAGCTCAGGCCTGGCTTTCCACCTGGCGGCTCCCGAGCCCCTCCCCGCAGCCCCAGCACTGCTCGCCTGCAGGGGGTGCTACCATGTAAGTCCCCTGGGAACTGAGACTCCAAGGGGAGATGCGGTGGGGCTGGGATGGGTGAATGTGACCCCTATCCCAACTGCTTGGAAGGCCGATGAGGGGTGGCTGTGGCTTTGGAGCTGCCTCTCTGGTGGACGGTCCTGGTCCCCTTGCCTTGCCGGCCCTGCCAGCCTTTCCACACTCCCCTCCCTACGCTGCCAACCTACGGAGACCCCCAGCACACATTGGTTGTCCACTATATACCATGGAGCGTTTTACTCTTCGAGATGACAGCAGTGAACAGAAGGGACGCATCCTTCTCTTCGTGGACTTAGAGTTTTGTGGGGGGGCCGGGGGGCCGTGACTATAAGTGGATAATCACAGAAGAGAATCCTTAGTTCACACTGTAAGTGCTCTGTAGGAAAAGTAGAGGGTGTGATGACTTAGATGAGGGGGCCTGGTCAGGGAGGGCTTCCCTGAGGAAGTGAGCCTTCCACTGGGCCCCGGGCCCCGTGGTCTAAGATAGAAGCAGGCTCAGGTGTTTGAGGAGAGTGGCAAGGTCATCGAGGAGGAAGTAGTGTAGCCCGAGGCTGGGAACGTGGGCGTGCGGGAGGTGCTGGACCAACCCCGGCCTTGGGGCTCAGGGTCAGGGTTCCGCATTTTGTTCTTGGGTCTGGTGGAAAGACAGGAAGGGTTTTCGGTGGAAGGCGTGACATCAGGTTTGTGTTTTTCAAGAGTGACTCAGGTTGCTGTGGGAGAATATGATTGGAGGGGGCGAGAGTGATGGGGTCCCAACTGGAAGGCCCTGTTTGGAGCCATCCAGGTGACACGGCAGTGGCCCGAGGTAGGGACCAGGCAGTGCGGATGATGGGCACCGGAGGCTGTGAACGGGATCCTGCAGGCTCCTGGGAGGCGGCTGAAGGGGAGAGGCTGAGAGCTGACCAGGGACGTGCTGGGAGAAGGAGCAGGAGTACGTCATTTTGCCTAAATACAGAAGTTTCTTACGCGCAAAGCACATACATTAAAAACAAAGTCCTCTAGTTTTTTAGTAATGATGCCTTTCTGAAAAGATAAGCTCAGGACGCCTGGGTGGCTCAGTCGGTTAAGCGTCTGCCTTCGACTCAGGTCATGATCCCAGGGTCCTGGGATCGAGCCCCGCATCGGGCTCCCCGCTCATCAAGGAGTCTGCTTCTCCCTTGGCCTCTGCCTCGCTCTCTGTCTCACGAATAAATAAATAAAATCTTAAAAAAAAGAAAAAAGGCTCATCTCCGCGAACTTAGGACCTATGATATTAACACAGACTGAAGATGGGAAAGGGAGAGGGACAGTTAGTGCCCTGAGCGGGCAGATGTGGTTGGTGGCAGCAGCGATGACGGTGGTGACGGCGAAGCCGTTGGCAATGGTGGCACCAGTGGTGTGGCTCGAGCAGGCGCCCTCCCCGCAGCCTCAGAGGCGGGGTTAGCAAACCAGGGCGCCGTCAGGGCAGCTGTGATGCTAGTAGTTTCTGCCCCAGTGTGCCCAGTTATAAGAGCTCCGTGTGACCCCCGAAGGGCCCACTTTCTCCACTGCCTTAGGCAACACGTATCACGTATGAGCCCAGGATCCTGCCGGGTGCTGTGGAACCGCAGCGGGAGTACAGAAATGGCCTGTTCTTAGGGGTTTTGTCACCTTCCCGGGATCAAAGCAAGTGCCGAAGTTTCATCCCATCTCGTTGTGCCTGCGTCGCCCCCCTCATACCTTCCTTTTACGGACTGAGCTGAGGAGCCCCACGTAGGCTGGGGTGCATCCCCTTCAGGGCCGACACCTGCCCCCTTAGCCGCCTCCTGCCCGCCCCATCTACAGCCGCTTCCACATCGGGGATGTAGAGGTTAGCACGGGCAACCGGAGCTTTGCTGGACTCGCGGGGGCTGCACACTCTGGGGCCAACTGTCTGGTGACCTCGAGCAAATCCTTGGACCTCCAGGGCCCTCCGTTTACTCGTCACTTCTCAATAGGGGATCCTGTTTTCTCCCGACCCGTTCCAGCGCAGGGAGCTGTTGGGAGGACCGGATGAGGTCGTGGGTGTGAAAACTGGTAACAGACGGCGTTCCTGGGAGACAGACACAGAGCTGGGGGCACGTCGGGTGGGGGGCGAGCCAGGGCCTCTGTAGGCAGTGCGGGCCTCCCCCCGAGGCTCCCAGTCGTCCAGTCAGCACACCTGGCCCACAAAGGGGCCCTTGTCTGCTGGGTCCCATGGGGAGCCATGCCCCTGACCCATTGTGGATGCCCGCCTTTATCTCTGGCGAGTAAGGCAGGGCTGTCTGGACATAAAACTCTTTAAAGGAGGTTTTCCGGTCCTTCATCAGGAACAGGCTCCGCTTAGAGTAAAGAATGTGACAGATGCAAGTCCGTCTTCGCCCTTCTAAGGCCTCTGCGTCCTGCCCTTTCCCGCCCCTGCCCTGCGAGCCGTGTCCTATCTCCTCCCTCTGCCCCAGCCCTCCCGGCTCTTCCTTCCCTACTTTCTCTCCTGGTTCTCTCCGAACCAGGAACTTTCATGGAGATTCTCACTAACCGGCCACACACTAAAACCAGGTATTTTAAACTTCTTTTAAAAACTGTTTCTTTATCTTGACCCCCGATTAGAAATACATTTTCCAGGGGCGCCTGGGTGGCTCAGTCGGTTAAGCGTCTGCCTTCGGCTCAGGTCATGATCCCAGAGTCCTGGGATCGAGTTCCCCATCGGGCTTCTTGCTCGGCAGGGGGCCTGCTTCTCCCTCTCCCTCTGTCTGCTGCTCCCCCTGCTTGTGCTTGCGTGTGCTCTCTCTCTGCCAAATAAGTAAATAAAATCTTAAAAAAAAAATATGTTTTCCAGCAAATCTAGTATATACATATGGAGTCAAAAGTTTTATGAGACAATACTAACTATGCACAATATATTTGATTTTCTGTTATATCGTACATGGTCTTTTTTTTAATCTTTTTTTTTAAGATTTTATTTATTTATTTGGGGCGCCTGGGTGGCTCAGTTGGTTGAGCAACTGCCTTCGGCTCAGGTCATGATCCCGGAGTCCCGGGATCGAGTCCCATGTCGGACTCCCAGCTCTGCGGGAAGTCTGCTTCTCTCTCTGACCTTCTCCCCTCTCATTCTCAGTCTCTCTCTCTCTAATAAATAAATAAAAATCTTTAAAAAAAAAAAGATTTTATTTATTTATTTGACAGAGAGAGAGATCACAAGTAGGCAGAGAGGTAGGCGGGGGGGGGGGGAGCAGGCTCCCTGCTGAGCAGAGAGCCCGATGTGGGGCTCGATTCCGGGACCCCGTGATCATGACCTGAGCCGAAGGCTGAGGCTTCAACCCACTGAGACATCCAGGCACCTCTTTTTTTTTTTTTAATTGTCAGTCGCAATCCACTAAACTGATGCACAAAATAGTTGCAGTCTGTGATTTGAAAAGCCTTGACCTGAAAAGATCTTTCCAAGCAACAGAAGGTCCTTGGGAACTGGATGTCAGGACACTTTACCCTGACTGGGGTAGCAGAGCATTTCCTTAGTGCCAGGCACTGTTCTAGGCGCTTTATGGGTAATAGTTCAGCTAATCCTCACAGCCACTCTTTGAGGTAGATATTATTGTCAGATCATTCACATTTTATGGGCCAGGAAACTGAGGCACGGAGAGGTGAAGTTACTTGTCCAGGTTCATACTGTTAGGAAGTGACAGAACCCCAGATGCCCTGTGCTCCACCCCTGAGCTCTGCTGACAGTCGAGGTGCCACAGAAGCAGAGTGGTCCCTCAGGAGGCCAGCGGCAGTGCTCTGAGAAAGCCGGCAGGCCTTACCCCTCGGCCAGAGCTGGACTCGGGTACTTCTGGAAGACGGGCCCTGGGAATCCACAGCCCAGCAGACCCGTTTGGCCTTGGCTGCCCTGTGGTCGCGCACCGACCAGGGCAGATGCCGGAGGAGACGAAAGCCCTTCTGCAGTACCTGGTAGACCCAAGGCCGGTCAGCAAGTAAGACTTTTCTGGGTGGAAAGAAGAGCTTGACTCTAGTCTTTAAAAAACAAAACAAAACAAAACAAAAAAACCCTGCTGTTAATTTTAAACATCACACTTTTTGCAGGCTTAACAAAAAAGTGAGCTTAACCACTTGCACTGTTTCTTAGCGAACTTATTGTTTTAGGCTCCGTGAGAATGCAACAAAAGTCTTAGCAATCTATTTCTGAGCGCAGTAAGAATGTGTCCCCGCATTTGATGGATTGCTTTTCGGATTTGAGCCCATTGCTTCCGGCACGTGGGCAGGCAGGGCCCCGCAGGCGGGCCGTGGCATATAGGAGGGAAGCGAGAGTTGATTTGTGAGGGATGGTCGTGGGAGGCACACGCTTAGCAGATTTCGTTCTGCTCTCTTCTCTTGGCTTAGTAGCTGGTGAGCAGTGAAGGGGGAAGCAAGGGAGATTGAGAAGCAGTCAAGCAGCTGTTCGTTAGCCATAGACTGAATTATCAGCTCCCCAAAAGTGTGAATCGACCTCATGTTCCCCCCTCCTTTTTACAACCAGAAATATCTAGCCCATCACTATCAGCCGCTGCGGGCCCTCTGCTTCCTCACCTGAGCCCGACGCAGAAATCCGAGGCCAGGCAGCAGGCCGTGCGTCAGAGAGCCCCTAGTCCCATGGGAGGACAAGACCCGCTAACAAGGGAAGGCGGGGGCCTCAGACAGCTGGCGTGGGTGCAGCCCCCGGCACACAGTGAGGCGCATGGCAGGTGAACCCCAACCCTGCCCAGAGCCTAGATGTAGGACTGCCGATTCTAAGTTGTAGGAACACTGTGTCGACCGAGTCTGACTACTGAGAGAACGTTGAGTCGAGTGTTTGAGCCAGCTGGAGCTCAGGAGGGATTCTTCGAAGAAGGAAGAGCAGGGCCTGGACAAAGCCGCTGTGAAGGGGCAGCATCTGAAAACCCAGGCCGGGCAGCAGTACCATGGAGGGAAAACCAAGTAGGAGGAGGAGACAGAGCCTGAGCCAATGTGTCCTGGTCCCGTGGGGGGACAGGGCCCAGCACTGCTCCAGGGCCGCCCTGCCAGGCCTGTTGGGGGTCGGCCCAGGCCCCCAGGGCCTGCGTCCTCCCCTCACTGGGTTTCCCAGAGCCTTGCTTGACAGATAAGGTGGAAGGGCCTTCCTTAGCTGTGGACACAGAGCCAAGTCAAGTCTCCATGGAAACCCTCCGGCTGATGGGGACTCGGGTTGCTATGGAAACTTGTCTAAAACCGAAAAGTATTTGGGGGGAGGGCTTTGGGCAGAGGGGCAGGGTGGCGGGGACCGTCTGCAGGGGTGATTCTGTTCCATGCCCTTCTTGGGGTCCTCTCTGGGATGGGTGGGGGCTCCTCCGGGACCCGGTTTAGGGCTTCTGGGGAACAGTCATGGCTGCTATCAAGCGTGCCCACCGACGGCCTCCTCCATGGCTCTGGTGAAAGTCTAACAGGATCTTTCGGTGCCAAATCTGCTCCTTGACAGAATCACGAAAGCAGCAAAGTTGATGTCCTTCCGCTGGCTGTCCCGTCTCCCTGAGTCCCCTGCCCCAGCCCCCCCACTCTTGCCCTCTCCCTTCTGACGGGACCCTTCCTGTCACCAGGCCGGTCCAGCGAGCCTCGGCTTCCTCAGCTCCGCAAGGGGAGATAAAAGTCCCACTTAGTGGAGCATTTGGGGAACGACATGATGCCCAAACCTGGGGCCTGCTCAAAGGACCTGCTCCCCAAACATGGCTGTCAACTCACCTTAACTTGTGATAAACCGTGAGCGTGGCACTTGGTAAGGTATTTCTGCTTTACCCAGGCCAGAGGAATCGGCATGTGTAGATACCGTCTCTTTCCCTCCATCTCCTTCCCGCGGTTACCTTTGCTCAAGGTGGGCCAATGTTTAAAACAAAGCAGTAGGATTTGAGGTACTCCCCACAGTTCTGCCCAAGGTCGTTTCTCACGTTCTACAACTCCGATTATTCCCCCACGCCACCCCGAACCCTCCCTCTTGGGCTTAGAGTTCTGCCCTGGGGGGTGAGGCTTTGCCTATCTGGAACCATCTTCTGAAGATGGCAGGGAAGCGGCCTCAAGAGGCGAGCAACAAAGAGAACAATTTATGGCCTGGCCCATAGGTTGCCATTCGTGGTTAGATGAATTTATTCCCAAGTCACCACCTCAGGCCTCAGTTTCCCCTGCACCAGCAGGAGATGATAGGGCTGCTGAGAGATCTCTCTGGTGCCCTGGGTGCCTCAAAGACCCCAGGGGCCTCCTCCAGGCGAGAGCAGTGAGGAGAAAAGAGGTGCAGGAAGATCCGCTGGGAGGCCGGAAAGGCTGCCCTCTGCAGACCTTGGTGTCCCAAAGGCTGCCCCCTCCTTCCTCTGCCACTTAAGAGGAACCTTGACTCTGAGAAAGTTTGTCCCCTGAGAGCTGCCTGTACTTAAACCAGGCCCAGCTGGGTGTCCGGGCTCAGGGACTCTGCCTCTTTCTCTTTCCTTCTGTCCTTCCTTCCTTCTTCTTTTCTTTTCTTCCTTTCTTTCTTTCTTTCTTTCTTTCTTTCTTTCTTTCTTTCTTTCTTTCTTTCTTTCCTTTCTTTCTGATTTTATTTATTTGACAGAGACACAGCAAGAGAGGGAACACAAGCAGGGGGAGTGGGAGAGGGAGAAGCAGGCTTCCGACTGAGCAGGGAGCCCCATGTGGGGCTCAATCCCAGGACCCTGAGATCATGACCAGAGCCGAAGGCAGACGCTTAGACTGAGCCCCCCAGGCGCCCCCCTCTCCCCTTTCTCCTTCACAGGACTGAAGCGCAGCTGCCCCGAGCTGCTGAGGAGGCTTGCAGGCACAGGCCCAGGTCTGTCCCCAGTGCTCCTGCTGGAGGGGAGGGGGGATCAGGGAGTCCCAAGGAGGTCAAGGAGGCCACTCGCTGTGGGAAGTAGCCTGAGGAAGCTGAATTGTGAGGAATAGTTTCACCAGAGGGGTCGAGGCCAGGGTCCCCCATGGGTCTTCCACTGTTCTCCCCACCACACCCAGTGAGCCCCGCTGAAAGGTAAGCACAGTCCCTTGGGGCTCCAGCCCCAACCCCTGCTGGCCCTGGCAAACCTTTCCTATTCTCCTCCTGCCAAGCCTTTTTATACCAAAATAATTAGGTAATTAATAATCACGTCATGTACTGTGTTTCTGGCACTCCACACTTTTTAAACTTTGGAATCTGTGTGTGAGAGATATGAATGTCAGCCCACAGACTCAGGCATTCAGGAAACATCCCATTCTTACTTGTCTTTAAGTCAACTTAATTCTAATTCTGAGCTCCCACCCACTGGGGTGGTGGGACCAATCCCCACCTTTCCAGGCTTACACCTGGGCGGGGTTGGGGGGGAGGTAGCAGAGGGCAGGAAGGCTTCAGTGGGGCCTAGAAAATAGGCAAGGGCTGCCCTGCTCAGGTTCCCGCAGGCTTCCTCAGCACCCAGACCCACAGCAGCCTTCAGAGGCCCGCGGCTCTCCAGGGCTGCCGAAGTGGGACATGAGCTCTCTGCCAAGGCTGGGGGGAGCGTGTGCCCCTCACCAGCTCCCCCGTGCCGCTCCATGCTCGCCCACTCCTTGGGAGTGCATCTGACCCCTTGCTCCTGGGCCTCACTCGCCCCTTTCAGGTCGACTTCTGGAGTCCTGCCTCTCTGCTTCTTAGGTGGGCTCTTCCCATCCTCTGAAATCCCCTCCTGATCGCCCGAAGGTTCTACCGAATCCCCTGGCTGGTTCAGCTCCTACCGTACCCCATGTTCTGGGAGTTAGGAGGTTCCTGACCTGGGGGGCTTGCTGGGGAGTGGGGTCCAGAGAGAGTATCTCAGAAACGTATCCTGCCCGCATGACGCGTTCTTTTCACAGCGTCCTTACAGAGCAGGTGGGACAAGTGTTCGTGCCGCGACAGACAGACGGAGGAGCCGTGTTAGGAACTGAGGTGGTCGCGAGGCTGTGGCAACGGGGGACAGGAAGCCAGGCTCGTTGAAGTGTACTCTTGCCCCCGTTTTACAGATGAGGAAGGCGAGGCACAGAAAAGGGGAGCACTCTGCCGGGGGTGACAGAGTTGGTAACTGAACCCTGAACTCTTAACTCTTCTCCTATAACGGGTCCCCTAGTGACCTCAGCACCCTTTAAGAAGGAAGAAACTCCGTGAAAAAGAAGTAACTTTATCAGCAATTTTTCTTCCGCTTTCTGACTTCATCCAGGCTCCAACAAAAGAGGCTGCTTTCCAAAGTCCCAGGCTCCATTCATCCCTGTAAATTCATTGCTTCTTACCACCCACTCACCACCACAAGCTCAAACTCAAGGACACACCTCCTTCTCCCTCTGTCGTCCCCTCCCAACCCAACTCGAGAGCTTCAGCGCAGACAAAAAACTCTGGGAGGAGGAAGGACCCTGCCCCAGCGCCTTCCAGACTTCCATTGGAGACTTCCAGGGCGGGGTGGGGGGGAGAGGTCTGGCAGCCCCTCCCCTCCATCTGCTTCCTGCTGAGGCACCGGATGCTGGGGAGGGGGAGGCTCTCCTGGAGACAAAGGTCTGGGGGACCCAGAAGGGAGGAGGCGGTCGGGTTGTTGGGGGGGGTCTTTGGGCGCCCCCCTCCTCTGTAGCAGGGAGCCAGCCTCCTGAGCCTAGGGGCAGAAAGCGGCCAATTGAGGCAGAGGGAGGCCAGCTGGCCCTCTCGGCACCTTTCCCTTCACAAAGCCAGGCTGTGGTTTCTATCACAGCTCATCCCCCAGAGGGCCTGGAGGTGTTTGGAGAATACGGAGCCCCAGTCTTCTAATTACCGGTGTGCATCTGGGGAGGGGAGGCAGCCATGTGCAAATGAGCAGCTTCTGCTCCAGAAAGAGAAAGGAACCCCTTGTCCTGATTTCTCTACCTCAGACTCCCGAACCCGAACCCTGGCCCTGAGCACCTCCTCCCCCGGGGTGGTTATTTAACCCTCTCCTGGGGTCCGTAGACCTGGGGTCCTTCCTCACAAAGCCCATGTCCTGACCCCCACTCCAAGTCAGGGTAGTTACTGTTAGTTACTATCCCAGCAGGCACAGTGCTAAGCACCGTTACGTGTATTCACTCTTCAGACTAAGCCTACAGAGTTGGAATTATTTTTGTCTCGTTCTTGCAAAGGAGGAAGCCGAGGCAGAGAAGTTGAGTAACTTGCCCGAAGTCACCCAGCTGGTCAGTGTTAGAAAGGGCTGGAACAGGTGTGTCTGGTTCCTGACCAGAAAGACCGCTCCGTGCCCGAGGGGGTGGCCTGGCCTTGGAGTGCTGTCAGGAGGGGCGTGGGACACCGGGCACACGTTCTGTGTCGGCATACAGACTATCGTCTGTGGGATGATTTGCAATTCTGTGTGGCAGGTTGGTCTTTTCTCCCCTTTATTTATTCAGTCATTGATTTATATCAGTATGCACTCATGGAAGTGTGTTTTATACTCTGAGTTATAATCCAACACTAATTTAAAAAAAAATTTTGTTGTGCCCTTTGCCTGTGGGAGTATGGAGGTGTCACTGTGGTTTGGGATGAAGAAAGAAGAAGGTGGTGAGGGCTCTGTTTTCTAGACCACAGACTGGCCTGTCTCCTCAGCTGTGGTGTCCCTATGATGTCCCCGCTGTGGTTCTCCCCCATTCCTCTTCATCTCTCCCTCTTGTGCACCCGACCCGCCTCCTCAATCCATTCCATTCACTCCTCAAGTCTCTTTACTTCTACCTCTGAAATTCTTTTACCTTTTCTCCCCCCAGCCATTGTCTTAATTCATACCATCGTACCATTGGGAAATCCTGTCTCCCCTATTTCTAGTTCATCCGCTCACGTTGCTCTGGGGGTGCCTTCCTTTTTATTATTTTTTTAAAGATTTTATTTATTTATTCGACAGAGAGAGAGAAATCACAAGTAGGCAGAGAGAGGCAGGCAGAGAGAGGGGGAAGCAGGCTCCCCGCTGAGCAGAGAGCCCTACATGGGGCTCGATCCCAGGACCCTGAGATCATGACCTGAGCCGAAGGCAGAGGCTTAACCCACTGAGCCACCCAGGCGCCCCTGGGGGTACCTTCCTGATGCACAGCTGAGAAACCTGTCACTCCCCAGCATGGTGGCCTTCAGTGGCTTCCCACCATAGGACATTCAGATTTCTTATGCCAACATTCGAGGCCCCACAGGTGCACATTCCTACTTTCCTAGCTTCTGTAGTTCTCTTCCTGAAAATAAATTCCCTAAAAATAAAAGACCTGTGGTTGAATAAATCTAGGAAGCTCTGGATTGACAAGGTTGAACAGGTTTCTTTATTGGAGGACTCCACCACATCTTTACCCTTGGGCTTCGTGTCTCCCCAGGAATGGGTTGACAGTATACAGAAGTTGCCCTATTGTGGCACAGTATTCCGTGGGCCCGTGGCCCATGGAACCATAGGTGGAACACCACCCAGCCTTTGGACAAGGTGGGCTCCTTGTGGTTCCCAGAGTCTGCCCCCAATATTCCGGCCTCTGTATCTTGCATTAACCCATATCCTGAGGCTGAAAATACCTTTCTCCATCTTCACCTGTAAAAATCATACCCATCTTTTAAAAAATATTTTCTTGACTGTTCCTCCCAGCCCCAGCCATGAACCTCTTCTGGGGTCCTTTGAATCCCCGTGGCAATACTTCTGACAGCATGCATCGGTCGCACGTATTTATTTCTGCTCTTCTGTGTCCTTGTCTGGCGGCAGTCCCCCCATTCTGTCCCCGCTCAGACCCTGGGCACCTTGATGGCAAGGGCTGTGTCACTCATTGTTGACTTCTCTTCAGTATCTTCTACATAATAGATGCTGTGCCTCGGAATCTTTTTATTTTGTAAGAAACTCTTACATTTTAGATGACGTGACAAGTTGCAAGGACAGTGGTCATTTTCCTCCCAGCCAGTTTCCCCTTCTGCTGGCACGTGACGTTACTGCAGCACGTTTGTCAAAACTGATGAGCCGATGCCGGTGGTTGCTAACTCAGATCCATGCTCTATCTGGATTTCCTTAGTCTTTACCGAATGCTCTGTTCTGGATGAGATCTAGAATACGACAATCTATTCACTCATCAGATCTCACTGGGCTCCGCTAGACTATGTCGGTTTCTCAGGCTTTCCTTGTTTTTGATAATGTGGACGGTTTCGAAGCGTGCTGATCAGGTATTTTGTAGAATGTCCTTCAGTATGGATTTGTCTGATGTGTTTCTCGTGGTTAGATGGGCTTTATGGATTTTGGGGATGAAGACCACAGAGGTCATTCTCATCGCATCATATGAAGGGTATGTACTAGAACCCGGCTTATCATTTTTGGTGTTGACCTTGATCAGGTGACTAAAGTAATGTTTGTAAAGCTACTTTTTTTTTTTTTTTAAGATTTCATTCATTTATTTGACAGAGAGAGCACAAGCAGGGGGAGCCAGGGAGGGAGAAGCAGACTCCCCGCTAAGCAGGGAGCCTGATGCAGGCCTGGATCCTGGGACTCTGGGATCACAACCTGGGCCGAAGGCAGACACCCAACCAACTGAGCCACCCAGGTGTGGCCACCCATAAAGTTATTCTTTTCTTCCTTTTGCCGTAGTATACTCTTTAGAAGGAAGTGACTCTGGGCGATCCATATGCAAAAAGTAGGGGTGAAGGACACCTGGGTGGATCAGTCGGTTAAGCGTCTGATCTCTTGAACTCAGGGTCGTGAGTTCAAGCCTGTGTTGGCTCCGTGGGCATGGAGCCTACTTCAAAGAAAAAAAAAAAGGTAGAGGTGAATATGTACTTAAATTCTTCTGAGTGGGAGATTTGTATATTCTCCATTCTCTGTTTATTTAGATCAGCATGTGCTCAGGATGGTCTCTACTCGTGAGTTATGATCTAATACTACTTTTATACTCAGAGTTATGATCTAATTCTACGTTTTTAATTTTGTTGTTTAGATTATTTCAGTGTTGGCTATTGGGGGACCTCTTTCAGTTGATACTTGTGACCCTTTGACATATCCCGATCTTCCCCCACCCCCTTGCTTTTTGGCCCTAGAAGATGCTCAAGACTCATCTTGCACAACAGTCCGAGAAACAGCTGTTTCTCCAGGGAGCCCTTGTTCCTTTAATCAGAGGATGGTATTAGAAACCAAGATTTGGGTGCTATGTGTGCTCATTGTTCCTGGGGTGTCATTGCTTGTAGACCCTCTCAGTGGACAGAACTAGGAAATATTGACATGTGTGTACGCACATGGCTATAATTATAATTAACATGATAAAGATTAGTTAATACTGATATTTTGAACTCCAACCTAGTTCCACATGGTTCATTCTAACCTTCCTTCCTTTATATGACTTTTTAAGACCCCATTGCTTCTGAATCATGATCTCTGAAGTTGAGCCAAAGACTATACTCCAAAGGTTGAGAAAAGCATTGTAAGCACACACAAATGTTAAGTCTGAGCTTAGAAGAACCCGGGCCTGCCCCAGCACAGATGTGCAAGCATTTCCAGACTTGTATATCTCTTATCCCTGGGGCTATGAGGCAAATGAGTTCTCACCTTCCCCAGAGGTGATGCTTTATGGGAAACAGCCTGTGGTCCTCGCCGAGGTGTCCATTACCCCATGTTTGGGTAGTTTCTGTTCATTTCCTCCTGTATCTGGCTCCCCGAACACCTGATACTTCCTACCGCGAGGCCAGACTGTCTGGGATCCCTTACTGCATGTAGCAGAATCTCCAGTGACAGCCCTGCCTGTCCCCTCGGCCCAGCAGCCAGCACTTTCCTTTCCCTGCAGTGACAATCAAGATGTGCATATGTCTCCATCAGCTTGAAATGGCTGATGAATCATTTGACAAAAGAGGAACAGGTCCAGGAAATAGCCAATTAACCAAAGAAGTAGAATCCAAGCTTCCTGTGCTTTTGAAATCCACTCTGCCCCCAGACCGTCCTTCTTAACATCTGGGCTGGAATCATGATACCTGACTCCTGGGGGAGCCCTCAGCTACAGTCTTTAAGGCCACTGCGAACTAAAATACCACTGAACACTCTAGGCTTGCTTTCTGCAAAACGTCCTTGTAAAGAGTGCCTGAGACTTTTATGCAAATCAACAGGACACAATGTCCTCTACTCACTGATTTTATTCCACAGTCACTTGAGGCTCCAGCACCAGAGAAGGGGGTGTGGAAAGGTACCTCCAAGCTCCCTGCACTCCTAGAGGGGAGGGAGTCCTGTTAGTCCTAAGTGAAATCAAGGTGCTTATCCTTATCACCGCTACCCCTCCCCCATCCCTTTGTCTGCCCCTCTTCTTACTTCCCCAGAAACTCACTACTCTCAGGCCCTCACTCCTCTTGCTGCCCTCATCCCTCCCCATCAGTGTTTATCCTCTGGATCAGCCCCTCCCACAGTTCCCATCAAAACACTCATTTCTTTAATCAAGGTGTTTGGAAAGCAGTCGGATATAACTATAGGACAGGATGCTTTCAACATTTCGAGATTTGTTAATCCACAAGCCCACTTGTTAACTGTACCTGATACTTTGTCTTCAGTGGGTCCCAGGCATCTCCTAACCACGTTTCTTTATGCTGAACTGAACATCTTGTGAATTTATTGCAAGGTTGCGTTTATCTGCATCTGCCTCCCATTCCGTCCCCCCTCCCACCGCCACGCAGTTCATTTGCTTGTTTCAGTAGCTTCTTTAGGTAGCCTTTTCTCTTGCTACTGATCTTGCCACCTTTGCCTCCAGAAGAGCCCTTAAACTGCCTCCTGGGCAGCAATCTATCCTTTTCTTTTGGGAGAATAGCCCAAATCCCAGCAGCCTACCTCTCCTCTGCCAGCCTCGGACAGCACTCCCTTCCCCTCCTGTGCCCTGCGGGGAGAACTGCAGTTGGAGAAGGCTCGTTTTTTTTTGCTGCCCTTGCAAAAGCTTCCTAGCAGCTGCTTTGTCACTCAATTCAGGAGCTCCTTCCTGGTGGGAAAGGTATTTTGCGAATATGCATGGTTAGCCATTAACAGAAACCTTTTAGCTCCTTGCCAGCTTCATCCCAAGTGCCTTTTCCTTTCTCCCTTCGGAAGTCTTTTTTTTTTTTAGCTTAATTTTTTAATTTGAGTGTAGTTGACACACACCTTCAGAAATATTTACAAGCTATATTGAGGAAGGTCTCCTTTGCCAGTATATACAATATTATATAATTTACACCAGGGAATGACTAACCAATGACCCTTGTTCTAAGGCTTTTACCACTGAGTCTAAATATATTTCACTGATTGAATCCAGGCAGTCACCAGAGGAAGGTTTTATAGATTGCCTTTTTTTCCCCCAGGGGGAGTTGGGTAGAAGGTGGGACAGGATATGTCTTCTCTTAAATCATCCCACCATTCAGCCTAGTGTACTTCTGTGTATCCAGCCTCAGGTGGAGAGAGTGGAAATGAGTGTTCTGTCCCCCAGCAAATTCCCCCCATTGAGGTGGAGGATTGGTAAGAGGTTAAATCTGAAGACCCTCTGGAGACCCCTAGGTTCATAACCAGAGCGGACCAAGGTGGATAGGCTTGCCACTTACAACGATAGTGATCTTAATAACTATTATCGTGTGAGTGCTCACCACATCCTAGGCACTGTACTAGCACTTAACATGCTCTCTCTCTTTTTTAAGATTGATTTATTTATTTGAGAGAGAGAGACCGGGGGGGGGGGGGGGG
>CM052814.1:26333706-26380690 GCA_028533885.1 Nasua narica | reverse complement strand
ATAGCTAACTTCATTTTACGGGTGAATAAAAATGAGACTTTGAACATTAAAGACTCTTGGCTGAGTTTACATACTTCGTGGTGGAACCGGGATTGAAACTCAGATCTGTCTGATTGTAAAGCTACCACCCACCTACTCTGAATATTGGTTCCGAGTAGACTGGAGCGCTAAACCTAACTGATCTGGTACCTGGCTCTCTCCTGAAACCGACTTAATTTTAGACCAGAGGCTGATGGGGAGAATAAGCCTAAAAGCCAGTTTCTTGTCCCCTCCTCTCGCGGGGGTGGGGGGAGGCAGGAGACAGACGTTCTTTTCCCCCCTCTAACCACCTCCAGCCTTGGTGTCCTAAACATTCCTCATTTGGCTGTATGAACTGCCCAGCCATTTCATATCTAATTGCCACATAAGATGTAAGTGACAATGTGGGTTATTTCGTGTCAGATCAACTTGCTGTACACTTAGCCTTCATAGCTATTCCCCCAGCAATTTCAGAGTTGTTGACTCTTAATTTAAAGAGAGAGAGATTGTTGGAGAAGCCCTCCGATGCTCTGAATAGAGTGGGTTGCTCTGGAGTGCTGGTCTTGGGGCTCTTGCCCTACCGGCGGGCTGAGGGCGCCCAGGGCGGTGGCCCTGGAGGAGACCGGGCAAGTGAGGGATGGGGGGGCAGTACCCCGTTCTCCCAGGAGGGATAATTCACACAGCCTGTGGTCTCCCTACTCCTACGACGTCAAGGACTTCTGGGAAAAATGAGGTGTTTTGAGGAATATGCTGAATGAGGGTGTGAGGAAGGTTATTAGAAGTGATAACATTAGATATTGGGCGGGGGGGGGTCTTAGACATGATAATATTTCCCAGATAAAGGGTTTCCACGTGAAATATGAGCGCCGTAGAACCAGGCAGGGGTAAAACTCGGCCATCTGCGGTATTTCCATTGCGCCCACTGTTCAAAACCAGGGATCCCTTTCTGTGGGCTTTTCACTCAGGGGAAGACGCTCAGATATCACACAATTATCACTGACACCCGCCCCAATAGAAAATAATTATTCAGGGGATTCTGAGAGCCAACGTAATTAGTCCAATTAATCTCTAGCGATGAATTATTCTGTCCGATAATCGTCTTCGGAAGCAAAGGATTCATTAGCATCTCCGGCTGACAGCGGGGAGGCAAATGCTCTTTTATCTCTCTTGCCTGTCCCAGACACGGTGGAATGAAAGTGGCTCTCACTTTGATAAATCCTACGTCCATTAACACGGAGGTTGGTTAGGGGAGTAGCAGAGGCTGGGACCCGGGGTGTGAGATGAGTCACCACCTTACCCATGACCTTGAGTTGAAGGCCTCAGTTTACCCAGTGGAAATGTGGGGAGAATCAAGTCCAAATTATGTGATCAACTGGCAGATTCTCCGGATCTCTTCTTGGGCTTCCCAGAAGCAGTTAATCCCAACACACCCACTGAAAGAACGGGCCTTTCTCTGCGAAAGCATTCTCAAGGAGTTCTAAGGCAAAAGTCCTCCTCCTTTTTGTGGGAATTGACTTTACATAATTTCGTGTCTTGAACTCACTAAGTGGAGGGGGGCTGACGGTGAGGCTCCACAGTGGAGCCCAGGGAGGGGATCCTGGCCTGCTGAATGTTCCCTCCCTCCCTCCCTTCCTTCCTTCCTTCCTTTTTCCTTCCTTCCTTCCTACCATTTTTAAGATTTTGTTTATTTATTTGAGAGAGAGGGCGCACGAGCGGGGTTGGGTGCATGGCAGAGGGAGAGAGAGAAGCAGACTCCCTGCTGAGCAGAGAGCCTGACCTGAGTGAGGCTCGATCCCAGGACCCCGGGACCATGGCCTGAGCCGAAGGTAGATGCTTAACCGACTGAGCCACCCAGGTGCCCCTGAACTTATCCTTCTGATCAGAATCCTAACCTAAATTTGGAGGGAGGTACGAGTGGTCCTGGGGGAGGGTGCTGGAAGCTCAGAACAGCCGGGCTGGGGTCCTGCCCCCAGGGTCTGTGCACTGTACCTGGCCGTTCATGTCCCAGTGCCGGCGCCAGCTCAGTGCCGCTTAGCTATTCTGCTCTCAGACCCCCTCCCCAGAAAAATGTACATCGCACATGGGTACAAGGTCTTGCACGTAATTGCAAGGAGTTCCAGGACCCTCTGGAGCCCCTCTGGAGCCCCTCTGGAGACTTGCATGAACAGCTCCAAATAATACATGAATTGTGCCATCAAGGAACTTAAAACCTAGGGAATGGGGTGCAGGGAAAGGGAGTCATTAGCACTGACAGTAGCTGACAATTCTATCCCGTTAGGGGCGCCTGGACAGCTCAGACAGTTAAGGGTCGGACTCTTGGTTTCAGCTCAGGTCATGATCTCAGGTCGTGAGATGGAGCCTTGTGTGGGGCTCTACGCTCAGCAAAAGTCTGGAGTCTGCTGGAGGTTCTTTCCTGCTTTGACCCCCCAGCCTTGACCCCCACGCACATGCTCACGTGCTTTCTCTCTCTCAAATAAGTAAATCAAATCTTAAAACAAATGATACTATATACCAGAAAAGGGTTGGCATGTAGTGGGATTAACCTTGGCATTATTGACATTTTGGATCATTCTTTGTTGCTGGGGGCTGTCTCGTGTATCACCGTGTGTCGAGTCATGTCCCTAGCCTCTATGCCGGTAGTACTGCATCCCAGGTCGTGACAATGAAAAATGTCTCCAGACGTTTCCATATGCGTTCTGGTGGGCACCATCACCCCTGGTTGAGAACCTCTGTGGTACAGCCACAAGCACTGGCCCGGCTCCAGTGGTAAGTCATTCATTCTGGGTGGGGGCATCAGGGAAGGTTCCTTGAAAAAAAGATTTGGAGACCAAACCTCCCTGCCCCCTAGCTTTTTATCCCTAGAGCCTAGCCCCATGTTTGGTAAAAGATGCTCGGAGCAGGCTCGCCTAACGGTGAATGAGGAAGGGTGGAGCACGCAGAGGACGGGGAGGGCACAAGGTGTTTCAGGCTTTAAGGACGAGCATAGAGCAAAGGCACAGGGGCGGAAAGAATTGCAGGCAGCTCAACCCCTATTTCCTGGCTAAGGAACAGGACTCGGCCTTGTGCAGCTCTGCTGTAGGAAACTGTGGAATCCCCTTTTCTGGAGATCCTTAAGAAAAGAAGTGGGTAAGCCAGCTGTAAATACAGTTCTGCCTGTGAATTATAAAACCTCTGCTAATTGATCTCAGCACTCCTTCCTGGTAAACTTGGACTTGACTATGGAATATAAATGGATACAACCCTCTAAAAGTTACTACCATCCTTTGGAGTTGGAGCACCAGATGTCACCTGTTTTCTTCCCTCCCTGGCTGTGGTCCAGGGGCCTTATGTCAGGACTGGGGAATGAATGGGGTTCTGCCTGCAGCCAGCCCAGAAGGGAGCACACCCCTCCTCTTGGCTGTGAATCCTACTTGTGTGTCACTTACTCTCCAGGGCTGCGTCTCCTTTCCCTCTACTCCACCCGACTTTTTCTCAGCCCAGAGCTACTCTGCGATGGCCTCTTCTCTTCTTCCTGCCATTTGACCATTTATTCATTCATTCACAAAAATTGCATGAACCCGGGTTACGTGCCCTTGAGATGCAGCAGAGGGCGCAGGTGCTCGTCTGGGAAGGACGCAGACAAGGAGCCAGGCAGCTACATTACGGTGTGGCAAGTGCCGTGTCCTGTGTTGGGGGACGCGGGGTGCCCTGGGAGCCCAGAGGAACCTCCCCCGAGGGGGCTGGCTGAATGAGACTTGTTGGCACCCTTCTAGGAAAAGGATCTCTGTAAGCTGAGAGCTGGAGTGAGGTGACAGAGAGAGCCAGCTTTACGAGTCTGGGATGGTGAATTTTATTACAGTTTTTTCAATGTGTGTTAAAGAGTTCTGTGTCCAGTAAAATATATATGTCTGCCTGCCCAGGGAAAAATCACCGAGGCTCCCTGGTAATAGGAGTTTGTAATGGCCTAGAAAATGCAGGAAAACCTTTAGAGTGAGTTTCTGATCTCCATTAAAAGCGTTTATGGTGTCGGGGGAGCCGTTTCTCTCTGATTTGTGTCTGACGAGGGAGAACCGAGGCTGAGATGTCAGGGAGGAAGACAAAGGCCCACGTATGGAACTGGACAAGTCAGGCGTTCACCGGGCACACCGCGAGGACCGGGCTGTCTGAAAGGCCGCCTGCAAGGAGAAGCAGGCCCAGAGGCCTCGATTAGGTGCCTGCAGAAATAAGAATGCAGAGAGGCAGGCCGGAGACTCACAGAACCAGGAGGGGCTGGCAGAGATAGGCGCTGCTGGTGTTTGAAAGGCACAAGGCAAGACTCGAGACAGGAGGTTGGGGAGCTGGGGTGGGAAGGATGGTGTGGAGTTTCCTGCAGGGAGTGAGCTGGAGAGATCGATGGCCGTGGCATGGCCTTGGGTGCCAGTGCGGGAGTGGGGAGGCTATCGCGTGGGGAGGCAAGGTTGCCTCCCTGCCCGTCTGGGAACCCGAGAGGCCACGAGACAGGATAGGTGTGGCAGGTGGGTGGAACAGAGGATGCGCCGCGGTCTGACTGCCTGGCCAGGGGATGAATTTGTGTAGCAGGCTTTTATGGAGAACCTACTCCATCCCAGGCGCTGCGTTCTCCCTGGAGGCAGGTAGGCGTGTCAAGAAGTCTGGGCAGTGGTGGGATACGGAGGCTGTGCTAGAAGCCTATGGCAGGATCCAGCAGGGACCTAAGACAGGACTAGTGATTTCTACCTGAGGGGAGGGAGCCAGGCTGTAGGCAAGTGCACGTTCTCCAGGGGACACAGTTGCTCAGCCAGACATTTCCTGGGCACCAGATGTGTGCTGTCCAGTGCCGTTGGGATTGAGGTGGGGTTACCTACGGAGTGTCGGGTCTAGTGGGGGAGACAGGACCAGCATGTGCTGGGAGTTGTTGCAAAAGCAGGAGGCGTCGTGGCGGGAGTGGCTCAGACACCAGATGATCTGTTACTGGAAGAAGTGTCACTCGGATGGCCTGGGGAGGCTTCTCGGAGGAGGTAGGACTTGAAGTGGACATTGAGGCATGGGTAGACGTCACCCCCGTGGGGAAGGCCCTCTGGATGGGAGCAGCTGGAGGGATGGAGCAAGCAAAGGTGCAGTGATTGGAGGCAGCAGAGATCCGCCCGAACAAGGGGACGGAATCTGGAGGGAAAAAATGAAGACGAGACTGAGCCCTTACGGTAGAGGGCCTTGAATGCCAGACCAGGGATGTCATCTGAGGGATACTCAAGTCTCACGTTGCAGAGGCCCACAGTGGTATGGACGGCACGCTCTGGGACTCCTTGGACTGAGGGATGGGGGAAGGGCCTGTCTGAAGCCACCTGCGCCATCTCCCAGCCCCCAGCCACGGCTTGGCACTCCCGGACAAAATTCTCTTCCCAGCGTGACCCCCGGTTTGGCTTCCTGGTGGGGGAGGGAACACGCACAGACATCAGTTCAGTCATGTCTGCTTACCCCTGTCCCCAGGCACACCCACCTCGGTCCCCAGGAAGGAGGGAGCACAGCCTGGGCAAGCTGTTCCCATGGCAACCACCCTCAGCGCGGAGCACTGAGCCAGAGGAGAGCAGCAGCCCCCGAATCATCACTGGAGGCGCACCCAGTTGGGACTGGGGGCCCAGGGCAGCTGCCCCCTCTAAGGGGGAGTGGGAGCAGTGGGCAAGTAACCTTGAGGGCCAGAGGACTCCCTCTGGCTGCTGGGGGGCGCTGGAGCTGGGCACGCGCAGCTGAGTCCCCGTCTCTCTCTGACCCTTCTTCTGAGGCTAGGGTGCCCCCTCGGCGTCCTCTGTCTCATGAAAGATGGATAACCCCTGGGAGGGTTGGGGGCAGGGGTCACCAGCTGCCTGGGCCTCTTGCCTCGAGAGGGGCTGGGGATCATCTGCAGGGAAACCGCGTCTTGGATCCCCAGCCCTGGCAGCAGGCACGGCAGGAAGAGCTGGGCTTCGGCGTCCCAGGATGATCGCCTCGGTCGGCGGTATGTCCCTAGGAACAGGTACATCCTATTGACAAATATTAGAAGCTGATCAGGGGAGCCATGAATGGCTAGCCTATTTTTCTCCGGGTTCTGCTCTGTTAGGTTGCCTTCTCATTGAAAATCTGTGATGAGTGAGACCTCAGTTGCCGGAGTGACTCACGGGGATGAGCACCGGAAGTGGAATCAGAGAACATGGGTTCTCGTCCCAGCCCTGCTGCTTCCGGGCTGAGGCCAAGGGCAAATTGCTCATCAGTCTCTACAGCTGCAAAATGGGCTCTCCAAGTGCCTGCCTCACAGGGTATTACGAGGCCTAAATGACATAGGAGTGTAAAGGGTTCGGCACACAGTAGGCATTTAATAAATGTTAATTTGCCTTCTTGCCTCTGGACAGGGGCAGAGGAGGTCAATTCGGCCAGAGGGGTCTATGGATTTCCAAGAGTCAAGGGCAGCCAGGCCCTAAGTACTCATTTTTCTTGTCTACTTTCCCTAGAAGCCTGGCCAAGTCCCAGTTCTAAATTTACCCCCTGGCCAGCCATCTCCTGCTCCAGCCTCCATGCGTTCAGAGCATTTCCTTGGGGAGGAAGATGAACAGCAAAGGGTGGCTGGCTGTCCTGTGTGCCCCCAGGGCATTCTTGCAGCACCCTCCTTCCCAGGGGCGCACACACACACAGGCCCCCATTGGCCCTGTGCCCAGAGCGCAGGCGGCTCACTGCCCGGGCCTACGTCCTCCCCAGGCCTTGCCTCCAGCCCCGAGAACTTCTTGCAGGCAGGCTGGCCCTCCCCCTCCTCACCCCTTCCAGCCCTGTGTGGGGCTTCCAGTCCAAGCTGGGCCTCACTCAGCGTGCAGAGTGGGGTCGTTCCCTCTCATGCCTTCTCTGCCCTTCTCTTGGAGGGCTCCTGCAGGAAGGAGCAGGGCTCCTGCAGGAAGGAGCGCATTGGCCCGCCCGGATTGTGGGGAAGGGGCTCCCCACTGGGAGGATTTGCTGTTACTGAACTTAGATGTGGCTTTGCAGCTTGTCAAACTTGGAAATCTCCAAGGGCGATTTTTTCCCCCCGGGAATTCGGCTCCGTTCAAACAGTGACCAGTCCTTAGTCCCTTGGTGGCTGCAGAGCAGGGCCTGGGCCGCCGTGCGCTGTTTGCAGGCCCTGCTGGGCTTGGGCGAGGGCTGAGCCTGGGTGCTTGTTCCTGCCCCTCTCTGGGCTTCACTTTGGTACCGGTCCCAAGCTCTCCAGAGTGACCCCAGCCCTTGCACCCTACCCCACCGGACCTTCTGGAGAAGAATGCCCAGTACCTAAGCTCTTGCTCACTTCCTTTCTCTTTTCATACCTTTTCTCCCACTTTCACAAGTGTGGGAATGGGGTCAATTTTTTTTTTTACTCTCAGAAGGGGAAACTGAGGCCCAGAAGGGCTGAGCCGCTTGCTCTCAGGTGCCAGAACATGCTGGGTTTGGGACCCGGGGGTCTTGGCGTCCAGCCTGGTGCTCGGGCTCTGAAAGCCCTTCCCTTCCAGATAGATGTGTGAGGGACCCTTGGCTTCTCCAGTGCGAGGCCAGCTAGCGGGGCAGGCAGGGTCGGGAGGAGGTGGGGTGGGAGCCTCCAGGCCCCCACATCTGTTCCCCACGAAGGGGAGAGGGTGGGAGGGTGGGAGGACGGGTGGTGCCGGAGCCCTGCTTGTGGCCACACTGGTTCCCAGGCCCCTGCGCTGGAATTGGACCGGCCCGGAGAGGGTTCTGAGTGATTCGATGCAGCGGCCGAGCAGAGCCGATTGGCCTTGGCGAGCGGGCCGCACAACCGGCCTGCCAGATGCTCTAGGAAGGTTCTTCCGAGGCCAGAAGATCTGCAGGTTCCAGAGCTGGGACAAAGCCCAGTGGGGAGAAAGGGCTCCCTCGAGGAAGTGTCGGGCGGGAGCAGGGACTGCCAGCGAGGCCCGGCCTGGCCGGCGGCCCCGAGGCTTGGAGGCGGAGGAGCGCTGACCTGGCCTGCCGCCCATCACTCCCGTCTCCTGGCAGTCCTGCCATTCATTCATTCCGCGGGGCGAGGACAGGCCTCTTCCTGCGAGCGTGAGCAGTGCGGGGCCCGCGGGTCAGTCAGGAAGGGCCTCCTGGGGTCTGGGAAAAAGCACGGACTGTAGAGTCAGACATGGATTCACGTTCTTACTGTACCACTCACACAAGCTGTGGACCTCCAGAAGTTAACTGGCCTCTCTGAGCCAAACATCTATCAAACTGGGGTGATTATACTTACCCCTCATGGCTGTCCTCAGGGGACATGATCCAGGACCCCCAGTGATGCCATCACTCGGATAGTCGACCCTGTGTCCACTGGGTTATTTCCCGTACGTATGTACCTCTGATGAAGCTCCATATTTCTCGGTTGGGTGCGGTGAGAGATGAACAGCACTAACTTCTAGTAAAATAGAACAATTACAAGTATATACTGTAGTGAGGATTATGTGAATGAGACTCATTTCACTGGGGTGCCTGGGTGGTTCAGTGGGTTAAAGCCTTTGCCTCCGGCTCAAGTCATGATCTCAGGGTCCTGGGATCGAGCCCCGCGTGGGGCTCTCTGCTCAGCAGGGAGCCTGCTTTCCCCTGTCTCTCTCTGCCTGCTGCTCCCCCCGCTTGGGCACACTTTCCTCCTCTCCCTCACATAAATAAAATCTTAAAAAAAAAATAACATCATCTCACACCTCTTGTGATGATTCGAGATGATAAAATGCCCACGTGCTGAGGTGAAGGGCAGGGAATGACATGGGCGCGGCGACATAGTGTGAGGCTGCTCTTGACCTTCTCACGTACTCGGGAGGGTCACTGGCTTCAGGACCGTGAGTAGCATCATGGTCGGTATGTAGCAAATACTGAGTAAATATTGTCCCCTCCGCCTCCCGCCTCAGAGAACATTGCCTGGTTTTTAATAACTCTTCAGCAAACCTTATTAAGTTTCACTGTGGGCTTTCTCTGCCTTCTTAATTGGAAGTCCTTAAAGCTAGCCTTATTCCTTCTTGCTTCACTTTGCGCCCAAACCGCGGGGGCAGTGCTGTGGCCTCTGCCCGTGCCTGGTCCTTCTGGTGGGTAGTAGGACCATCCTGAAGCTGGGGAGACGTGCTGATGGCAGATGGGCTGAGCCTGAGGGTCCCCAGTGGACGGCAGCAGAGGGTCCAGGGCATCGGTGACATAGAAGGCTCTTCCAGAAATGGGTCTCCTCCAGGGAGGCAGCCGGGGGGGCGGGGGGCAGATGACCGCTCTTTGATGTGGGAGCAGATGCTCTCCGGGCGGAGCTGGGGCTGGGGAAGAGGGAGGTGTGAGCAGCCCCCTTAGGCAGAGAGACCTCCGCTGTCTGGGCAGCCCTGCATCGCCCACACACTGTCCCGAACCTTCTCTGAGCCAAGGAATTTCCGTAAAGCCCGACCTCTACCTCCTCCAGCCCCAGCCTGGCTCTGAAATCAGCAAGTGTGTGTCGTCGTCACCGGGTCATTGCCACTCCCCTGGGCCTCAGCTTCTTCTCCTGTTCAGCGACCTCTGAGGCTCATGCCTGCCCGGATGTTTGAGCAGCGTTCGCGCCAGCCGTTTTCTAGGCCGGCGGCCGGGGCTGTCTGCACGGGCGCCCACCCGGCCAGACCAGGTGCCCTGGACACCTGCTCCGTCTCCCACCACGTGCCACACCCACACCCCCTCTCCCGTCGCACCGTTTAAAACAGTGAGGGGAGCGTGGCCTGTGTCCGAGGGGTCGTGCGCAGATAGGGGTGAATGTGCCACGGCTCTGTCTTCCCAGACGTCACAGTCTAGTGGGGGAAGCGACAGGAAACCTGAACAGGAGCTCTGGGTGGGATGTGCCATTGTATTACTTCATAGGTAAGAGTACTGAGGCCCAAGGATTAAGTACCTTGCCCCGGGTCACATGCTGGTTGGGGATAAAGCTGGCTGTAGCAGGCCCTCCTGCCGTCCAACAGCCAGAGGCAGTCCTTTCTGTCTTGCTCTGTTGCCCGCCCGTCAGACTCCCTCCTTCCCTTCCTTTGGTTTCAGACCATTGGCCCCCTCCTCCAGGAGCCCCTCCCTGCTTCCCTAGGCCCACGCCCTCTCCACCATCTTCTGATCGGTCCCCAGCAAACAGCAAAGTCCCCTGGGCACTGCTGACAGCGCCTGACCCCCGCATGTGCACGCCAGCCTCCTAGCTTCGCACTCCCGGAGGACGGGCCCCCGGTGGATGGTGGAGGCCAGAGGCTTCCCAGGGTCAGTAGCTGCGTCAAAAGCCATGGCAATCTATCCACTCGACTTGTCCCCTCGCTGAAGTCCAGCTACTTCCAGAGGAGTCAGCAGAGAGGGCGGCAAGGTCTAGGTGGGAGAACTCTGGACGGTCCCCGGCCTGGAGTTTTGGTGCAGGCAGAGGGCGCAGGTCTCCCATCAAAAGAGCAGTATCTTCAGAGACAGTGCCTCTCATCACTTGGCCGTGGGTAGGTCCTGGGAAAGGAAGGGATGTCAAGGATTTGGAGGAGCTAAATGCACCTTCCCCTTTACTGCTGATTCTCTCTCTTCTGCCACTAACTCAAAACCCGTGCTCTGGCAAGTCTCTGTCTGACCCACTGTGGTCTTCAACCGCAGGGCCCCATGAACCCAAGATGGGCCCCATATGTACAGTGGAGATGCCAAACTAGAAAGTTCATCAAGGGCAAACACCTCTTAGAAACTGCCAGTGATATTAGTATACACCAAGCCCTGTGGGCTCTAGCAGTGCCATCCAATAGAACTTTCTAGGCAACGGAGATGATCTCTATCTCTAGTGCTTATGAACCAATGTGATGATGTGGCTGTCGAGTATTCGAAATGTGGCTAGGGCAAATGACGAACTGAATTTTAAATTTTATTTAATTTTAATTAATTTAAATATAGAAGATGCTCAACTTCATTAGTCATTAGGGAAATGCAAATTAAGTCTATATACACTATATACACTAAATCTATATAAGCGATATACACTTCACACCCATTTGGATGGCCGTAATAATAATAATAAAAAAGACAATAACACGTGTTGGAGAGTATGTGGAGAGATCAGAACCGTCACACATGGCTGGTGGGAATGTGCAATGGGGCAGCCGCTTTGGTTTTTTTGGGTTTTTTGGTGTTTTTTTTTAAGATTTTATTTTTAGGTAGTCTCTGCTCCCAATGTGGGGCTCAAACCCACAGCCCGAGACCCAGAATCTCAGGCTGAACCAACCAGGCGCCCCAAAGGCAGTTACTTTGGAAAACAGTCTGGCTGATCCTCAGAATGTTAAAGAGTTACCGTGTGACCCAGTGTTGCATTCCTGGGCACATATCCAAGAGAAATGAAAATGTATGTCCATATAAAGACTTATGTATGAATGTTCATAGTAGCTTTATTCGTAAAATAGGCCGAACGTGCAAATGACCCAAATGCCCATCAAATGACGAATGGATAAATAAAATATGGTATATCCAAGCAGTAGAAAGTTATTCAGCCATGAAAAGGAATGACATAGTGATGCTTAAAACAGCGTGGATGAACGTTGAAAGCATCGGGCTAAGAAGCCAATCACAAAAGGGCAGTGTTCATGATTATGTTTCTGTGAGATGTCCAGAATTGGCAAATCTGTAGCGATAGAAAGTAGAGATCTTTCTGGGGCTGGGAAGGGGGGCAGTGGTGAGTGATTGCTAACGGGCACGGAGGATCTTTGGGGGGGTGATAAAAATATTCTGGAATTAGGCGATAGTGATGGTTATGCAACTTTGCAAGTGTGCTATAAGTAAGAACCATTGAACTGTACTTTATTTTATAGTTTAAGTTTTTAAATATTTTATTCCTTTATTTGAGAGAGAAAGCGAGAGCGCACACCTGTGGGGGAAGGGCCAGAGGGAGGAGAGAATCTTAAGCAGACTCTGCACTGAGCATGGAGCCCAACATGGGGCTTGATCCCAGGACCCCGAGATCATCACCTGAGCCAAAATCAAGGTGGCTGCTCAACCCGCTGAGCCACCCAGGCGCCTCTCAATTGTTAAAAAGGTGACTGTCCTGTGAATTATATCTCTGTCTACATATCTGTGTATTTTGTGGCTAGTGGCTGCGATAATGGACAATGCAGCTCTGGAGTCCGATTATCTGGGTCCAGTTCTGGCTTCGGCATTCGCTGCTGTATTACCTTAGGCAGCTTACTTAACCTCTCTGGGCTTCAGGCTTCTCAAGGGCAAAACTGGGTTACTAACAGGACTACCGTCGGGGGCTGTCGTGGAGCTTACATGGGCTGATACTCATGAAGCTTCTAGACCAGTGCGTGGCACAGGGCGCTGTGGAGGAGTCAGCCAGTACTGACATCACCAGTTCACAGTCAGAAATCACTGTCCGCACTGGGGCCCAGCCCCCAGCCCCCAGCCCTTTCCCAGGCTTTTCCCTCAATTCCTCTCCCCTCCGAGCTTTGCCTGCAGCTGATCTCTCTGCTGCTTAAACGTAAACTGCGGCTCTAGAACCACTCCCAGCTCCCAGCAGCTGCGTCACTGGAGCCGGGTGTCCCATGTAGGGTCTGGGCAGCATCACTGCTGGAAAACATTGCAGTAAGCCTTGAGGTCCACCGGGCAGGAGAGGCAGGTGTCTCCTGCTGAGTCAAGCAGTTCATTTTCTGCAGGACACCTGCCCTCCTGAGCTGAGCCCAGCATCCAGGTCTTTAAAGGAGAGAAGGTTGAATATGTTCGTGAATCTTCTCTCTGGCCCTATAACCTAACATTGGAGGGACGTGGGGTGGGGAAGAGAAGAGGACGGGATTAGCCAACCGGCACCCCTTCCCTCCAGGGGTGCAGGCAGATGTCCCCTCCTTGGTCCCCGGCCCCCCGCATTGACTCCCCTCCATTGGTCCTTACCTAAAGCTGTATTGGGGCAAGATGGTAGGAAGTGGCTTCGAGACGTTGCTTTTCCCTGGAGCTTTAATGCTCACTCTCCATGTTCCCCTCCAAAGGCAACATTTGCTCACTGGCTGGGCAAGGCTGAGCTGGCCTGACCCGGCATCCTTGTGGAGCTGCTCACTGCAGAGAGAGGCTGCCACTCCCCGCCCCGCCCCCCCCCCCGCCCCCTCTTCCCCCTGGCGGGGGTGTGGCAGGGGTGACTCTCCTCCCACCTCATCAGGCAAGCTTCCTGCCTCAGGGACATTGCAGAGGAGTGGAGGGAGACCTCTAGAGCGCAGATCTGAACCCTCATCCACTCCCCACGGGCAGCCCGTCGTCTGCTGGGCATTGGAGCAGAAAGTCCCGTTGCAGTCTCTCTTAGACTTTGGCTCTGGATCTGAGCTTGCCACGTGGGGCTCACAGGTCCCTGGAACCCCCAAACCCTCTGCATGCCGAGGGCTAATTGGCCCACCCCAGAAGCCAGGCACTGCTCCCTCCCCCCATGAGTAGGACAGCCTCCCCAAAGTAGATGCTGCAAACTCTTGGTCTTTTCCGAGGATGATAATACAACCCGGGCACTAAGGCCTGGGGTCAGGGGACGGATGCCGGCCCCAGGAATGCAGAGCCTGGGAGGAAAGGAGGTGTGCTAAGCAGAATGCAGAGGGAAAAAGACCCTTCTGGCAGCCGCTTGCAAGCCTGAGAACGAGAGGGCTGCCTTTCTGCGGCACTGCGGCAGCCGCAAGCCCACGGCTGGCTGAGGGCCGGCAGCGCCCCCTTGTGGCCCTTTCCGCAGCAGCAACCCTGGCTGACGCTGGCGGGGGGCGGGGCTGGCATCCTCTGGGCAGCAGGATGTAGGTGGCTCCTCGTAAATGGAGCCTGGAGATGGACAAGTGGGCTTTCCCAGAAAACAGTGCGTGTGTGCCCAGGGAGTAGACCTGGTCTGAAGGCCCAGGACACAGGCCAGGGGCCTGGCATCAGGAAATCAGCCCCATTTTGTGGCGGACAGAATATTCTGGTGGTGTGCAACAAGATGTCAGAGTTGCTCAAAATGTGACCTTCCGGGGGCTCATCAGCTAAGTGTCCGACCCTTGATTTCAGCCCAGGTCATGATCTCAGGGTCCTGGGATGGAGCTCTGTGTTGGGCTCCACGCTCTGCAAGGAGTCAGCTTGAGATTCTCTCACTCCCTCTCCCTCTGCTCCTCCCCTCCTTATACACATTCTCTCTCCCCCTCCCTCTCCTCCCCTCCACCCCTCTCCCCTGCCTATGCTCCTTCTCTCAAAAAAATGAATAAATACATTTTTTTTTAAGATTATTATTTGAGGCAGGGGACAGAGGGAGAGGAAGAAGCTGACTCCCCGCTGAGCAGGGAGCCTGATATGGGGCTTGATCCCAGGACCCCAGGATCATGACCTGAGCTGAAAGCAGACACCCAACCGACTGAGCCACCCAGGCTCAGGGTGGCTCAGGGGCTTATTTATTGAGCCCCAATAAATAAAATCTTTTAAAAAAGCCTGTGACCTTCTGTATCAGCCATGTTGGGGGCTGGCAAAGATGCAGATTCCCAGCCCCAACTCTGCCTTTCGAGTCAAATCACTGGGGAAGACACCCTCACACCAGCATCTTTAACACATTCCGGGAGAAAAGATGTTTGTATGGAATTCAGCCAACTACAAAGCTATAGAACCCGATGGTCAAAGTTGGTCAGGGGCCTTGGGTATCCCTTACCCCTACTCCCTTATTATTATTGTTTTTTTAGAGAGGGGTGAGGAGAGGCAGAGGGAGAGAGAGAATCTTAAGCAGGCTTTACACCCAGAGCAGAGCTGACGTGGGGCTCGATTTCAGGACCCTGAGATCATGACCTGAGCCAAAATCAAGAGTCAGATGCTTAACTGACCAAGCCTCCCAGGAGCCCCCCAACTCCATTATTTTATAGATAGGGAAACTGAGGCCCAGAGAGGGGAAGTCATCTATCCAAGACCCCACAGCTAATTAGTGTGTGCCCTTGGGAAGAGCAAGCCTGCCCCCGCTGCTTTCCTCCCCCATCCCCTTACCTCCCCCTCCTCTTAGCCCAGTGCCCAGTAGAGACACATCGAGGAGGCTGTCTGATCCCAGCCTTCTGACTTGATCAAAATCAGAACTCTAGGTGATCTGGAGAGACACCAGCCTGGCAATCCCAGGCCAGGTGTGGACCACGCTTGCCCTCCTCTCTGGCCCCAGATTTCTCTCCTATCTCCTGGTTTGCCTTGCCTCGCCTCCCATCCATGTGGCCAATGTGTTATTTCCTGAGTCCTGGCTCTTTCTAGGTATTTTGCCCCATGCGGCACCCCGTAGGAAGACCACAAACACTGGGCTCCAGTTTGGTTCACACGCTCATTGGGAGGATTCCGGATCCTCTGGGGAAGGGATGAAACTCCCGGGAGCTCCTCGGGGGAGCAGGAGCACTCAATAACTAAAGTGTGGGATTCGTCACACCGCAGGGTTCTGTGACAACCGCCCCTGACAATATTGTGACTTACGTGGGGGGATGAGTGAAATGACAGAATCGGGAACAGAATGAAACGTCCCCCGCCTGTGTGCTCCACGGAAGGGGGGTGCCTCCCGCATGGAGGCCCACCCAGTGCTCTCTCTAGGGCCTCCGGCTCATCAGAGGCCAGGATGGAGGGAGGCGGTGGAATTGTAGGGAGACGTCTCCTGCTCTGCCTGAGCCCGGGGCAGATTGGTGGGCTGGCTCATCCGTCAGTTTCCATGCCCGCTCCAGCCACACCGCGGGACTGAGCCTTCCGAGACTCGAGATTAGGAGCCCGTCTGGTGCAAAGCTGCTGGCCGCAAGAACCTGCAGGACCCACCTAGCACAACCTCTGAGCAGGCGGTGGAGACCTGGAGGGCTGAGGACTCCCCGGAGGTGGGCCCCCATCCCCTCCTCTGGCTAGACCTTGAAGGTGTGTGTCCTTGAGTAGAGAACAGAGATAAAAGTGATGCCGAAGCCATCTGATTCATGGGAAACACAAAATGTCAGCGACAGATACTAGTTGTGATGTGGTCAACTCCCAAGCATCCTTTGTGGCCGTTTGGGGAAGGCGGCCCACTGGCTAGGGCTGGGATACTTGTGTTTGTAATGGATATTATCCTAATGGAATTTGACCCACGTGTGCTAGGAGCCCCTGCTGCCAGACCCATGAGTTTAGAGGAGACTTGGACGCCACCCTTGGGATGTAAGAGGGTCAGGAGAGATTTTTTGTTTTCTTCTTGGGAATGGTTGAGAGAGAGAGAGAGAGAGTGTGTGGGATGCTTGATTCTTCCTTCCCCGGGTCATTTGGTCTAGCCTGGATATCGGAGTGTATCCATTACCAGACCATTTCAAACAGTTATTTATGTTGTTTGTTTTTAAAGATTTATATATTACTCTTGAGAGAGAGAGAGCAGGGGAAGGGGCAGAGGAAGAGGGAGAGAGAATCTCAAGCAGACTCCCCACTTGATCTCATGACCCTGAGATCATGACCTGAGTGGAAGTCAAGACTCAGATATCTAACTGACCTAGGCACCCAGGTGCTCCACCGTAACTTACATTTTGGTCACCCCCTTTAGGGACACATCTTAGTGCCTCTCATCCCCAGCCCACAGCCCAGCAAGGAGACACAGTGCTCGGGTGCAAAGAGCCCTGGGCCAGGGGCTCACCTGCCCTGCTACCCACCACCCGGAAGACATCGGGCGTGCCTTTCCCCTCCCTGGGCCCGAGTGAGGTGCTGTTTTTCCCCATCTATGAAACGAGAGGGCAGATGATTCTTCCGAGCTCTGAAATGCCATGACTTGAAAATGCCCTTGAGTCACTTCCGTTTCTCCTGTTGCTTCTCACGGAGCCCAGCCACTCCCAGCAGAAGCCAGGGTAGAAGTCAGCCGAGAACCCAGTCCTCTGTGGCCTCTGCCCTGGGCTAAACTACTAATGTGGTTTCTGAAACATTGGTGGAAGTAATTAAGATTTCAGCAGTCAGTTATCGCAGTTTACTTAATTGTCAGCTAATAATTAAAATTGTACAGAACTTGGGTAGATTTGACTGCTGGGTGATGAATCCCCTGGAGTCCCCCCTCCTGCCGCACCTCCCTAAATCTGGTGGGATGATTACCCTGCGTTGGAGGCCCTCCACTCCTTACTACGTCAGCTTTCAGACTGCTGGCCAGGGAAGGCCCCCGAAGCCCAGCCTCTCCCGCGGCGGAGCCGGGGTCTTGGGGAGCGGAGTTGAAGATGGAACGTCGCTATGGTGCAGAGCTGTCATCAGCCCTGATGACTCGGAGATGAGGTTCCGTTTCCGCCTCATCCGCTCCCTGCCTCCAAGGACGAGGGCCTCCCCCAGCCCGATCAAGGGCCCGGAGGAGGATGGAGAGTCCCCCCGAGCTGCCCCGCCCACCTGCAAACGCAAGAACCCAGAAGCCAGTCCAGCCCTGGTGCCAGTGTGCGCCCTTGGCTCACCCAGCCCTTTGTACCTTCTGACGAACAAGAGCTACCATTTATAGAGCACCTACTGTGTGCTAAGCACCGTGCAGAGCACTTTATATGAGTGAGCACTGTCTTCCTCACCACAATCCTCCCGGGGTGGGGGAGGCATTATTCTCCCCATTTTGCAGAGGGGAAAACTGCAGCGAGCTGAGGTGCCTTGTGCAAGGTCAGACAGCGGAAAAAGAACAGTGCAGGATCTGAACTCGGATCTTTCCGACTCAAAGACCTCTGTTCTTGCTACTACACTGCCCCATCCGTTCTTGCCCCCACCTCTCCATTTCTTGGTTTGTTCCTAGTCTAGTTCAAGTTCAGAGTCTTGCCTTTCTTGGGGAAGCTTGTTTTCCTGATTTGCCACCAGTTGCACACGGCTTCCTCCTGACAAACTAGCCCTTTTCCAGATTAAATGACCCCTATGCCACTGTGTTCCTCTTTTTCCTTCCTCGCCGACAGTGGAGGCCGGGTCCACACACACGTCTTGGTGCACGTGTCTGCAGAACCGCAGACTTGCACACGTGTGATTCTTTTTTTTTTTTTTTTTAAGGTTTTTATTTATTTGAGAGAGAGCAAGCAAGAGAGGGAGAGGGCATAAGCGGGATGAGGGGCAGAGGGAGAAGCAGACTCCCCACTCAGCAGGGAGCCTCATGCGGGGCTCGATCCTGGGACCCTGAGACCATGACCTGAGCCAAAGGCAGACACTTAACTGGCTGAGCACCCCCAGCCCCCCACACGTGTGATTTGAATGGTTTCCACAAACTACCGGCCGGACAACAAGTAGGTGTGTATGTCCAGTGGCATGTGTATTTCGGGGCGCTCTATTGTAGTGGAAAGAACAGGAGCTTTGGAGTCCACAGAGGGGGAAAGTGCTTGGGGTCGCGCCCTCCGTGTGGTGAGCTTTCAGTAGCGGACGCTGTTTGCGTGTGTGTGTGTGTGTGTGTGTGTGTGTGTGTCTATGTGTCAGGTTTGTTTGACTGCCAGTCCTTTAGCCCCAAGACTCATGACGAGCAGTATGCTCTCTGTGGTCCCGCGTGAGGCAACAGTGTGCGGAAGCACCCTCCGACCTTGCCCAGTGCATGCTGGGAGGGTGACATCGTTTGCGGCAGCTACGCGTTACCATGGTGATGGCTGGGTTGGGGGGGACTCTCGGCCTCTTCTGAGCCAGAGGAGCGCACACACCCTCCCTGGTTGCTCTTTTTGCAGGGAAAGGCTTGGAACAGCAGCCCAGGGAAACCTCACGAGCTCCCCCTGTAGACCTTGCAGCTCAGAGCTGGCCTTTATCCCACCCTGCTTCACACACACACACACGCACACGCGCGCGCACACACACACGCATGCACACACATGCACGCACACACACGAATACACCCTCAGCTGGACCCTATTCTGTAGGAGTTAAGAGCGAGCATACCCAGAGCCTCAGAGTAGGGCTGTGAGGGGTGTTGGGATCAGAGCATCCGTTGGAGGGGGGACACATGTGCTCTCCTGACCACAGCGTGGGCCCTAGCCAGAGCAAAACCCCAGCTGAGCCAGCCTGGAGAATGCCTTTTTCTCATCGGCACAAAAATGCCACATAGGCATCCAGAGTGCACCCCACATGGAGGGGTGCCGGGGGCGGAGGGGAACTACCAGGCCTCCCTCTCTGCTGTGTCTGTACGCTGCTGTGTCCCCTGGGCCTCTACCCCTTGCCCAGACTAAACGCTGACATGTTTAGACACATGGGGGTGACCTCCGAGGCACCACGACTTACCCAGTAAAACAAATCATCACAAAATGGTGTGTGCCTCACAAACATGCACCCCATCTCTGGTCCTCATGGGAGATGATGAGAAAGGGGTGAAGCCTAGGTATGAGTTGGGGGTCATAGGTGGATGGTGTGAAGGGCAAGAGTGGGCAAGGGTGAGGGGTGGGGTGAATTCTTTTGCAAATGCAACTTGATTCATATTTCCTAGTTAAATATGTAAAGATTTGCCTTGGGGTCATGGATGGGAACATCAAATTGCCCCCCAACCTAGCCAGAGTTTCTGAAGTCTCTGGAGCTCCAGGGCCTTCCTCGTATGTGCATGTCAGTCCTCTCATCGTGGGGCTAACGCTGTGCCCTGAGGAAGGTGTCCGTCACCCACAAATGTGGAGCACAGCCAGACTTCTCAGGAGCCACCACCCTGAGCTGAGCCTTTGAGAAGCCGGCTGGCATGCTCAGGATGACCACCAGGGGGCAGTGCTGGTGCACAGAGGGAGTTCAGGGGGGGCAGCCTCTGCAGGACCAATCCAGGTCACCCGCAAGCAAATCAGGGTCTAACCCAAACTCCTCCTGTGTAAGCCTTTAGCCTACACAGCCAGGAGGCTTAGCACCAGACGTCATCCCATTAACCTCCAGCTCATCGGCCCCCTCATTGGACCTCAGCCTCCCATCTCTCCTATGACGAGGTTGGACCGGGTCACTTCCAAGGACTCTGGCTCTAATTTTCGGCAAGTCTATGAGACTGTGGGTTAGTCCCACCCCACCCTACCGACATGGAAATGAGGTGGGGGCTAGAGTGATCGTGGAGGGAAGAGAAATAGGGCACTGTGATCAGTGCAGTGAGTAGGAAAGTGTCTCTTTTTCTGTCACTACTAGAGCATTGAGATCGAGGCTCCCACACCCACACCCCCACGCCTCAGGGCCGGGAGCACTAGAGAATACAGAGGGACCCTCCTGGGGCTGCCCACCTCGTGGATTAAATATTTTCCTTAAAAAAAAAATGACATCTTCCTAAAGGGACATATATCCATCCTTTCTTTTCCTTTTTTTTTTTTTAGACTTTATTTATTTGAGACAGGGAGAGAGTGTGCACTGGTGTGCGCTCGAGTGGGGAGAGGGGCAGAGGGCGAGGGAGAGAATCCCAAGCCGATTCTGCACCCAACGCAGAGCCCGAGACCATGACCGGAGCCGAAATAAAGAGTCAAGTGCTCAACCAACAGAGACACACATGCACCCCTATCCATTCCTTTTTTTTTTTTTTAAGATTTTATTTATTTATTTGTCAGGGAGAGAGAGAGCACAAGCAGGCAGAGGCAGAGAGAGAAACAGGCTCCCCGCTGAGCAAGGAGCCCGATTCAGGACTCCATCCCAGGACCCTGGGATCATGACCCGAACCGAAGGCAGACGCTTAACCGACTGAGCCACCCAGGCGTCCCTCCATTCCTTTTTTTAAATGTATTTCTTGACAATTTTTTTGTGTAGCATCCATCTATTGTTGAAATGTTCGTTGAGCACCTACTGTGTGCCATCACTGTCCTTGATAGTGATGGTGTAGACGTGCCCCGTGATGTATCACCAGAAATACGGTTTCTTCCCAGGCTCGACTTGGCTCTGTGCTGTATGCTAGATGTGTGGCCTTGAGCAATTTATTTCATCTTCCTGAGTCTTAGTTTTCCCATCTGTAAAATGGGGACAAGATCACAAATCTCCCATAAACGTGGTGAGGATTCAACTAGCTCATACATGCACGGGGTTGGCACGCACACAAGTCTCTGAGTAACTCTTGGTCACCTTCCTCTTTGGGACTGCACACCCCTTAGAGTTATGCACGCCTTTCCCTCATCGCGACCAAGCCCATGAAAGAATTGCCTTGGCCCAGGAACCCACATCTTGGCACAATGTTCTTAGTTCCCCCATGGGCATTTGGGAACCAAGCCTTAAAAATATACATGTATATATTTTCTGATCCTGTCTGTATTCCATGCCAAGCCGTCAGTTAAAGCCACTGAGAGGCTCACAAGGTGACATTTGCCAGGATAAATAGGCACTGGCAGCCACAGAAGTGACGACACTTCTGTGGGACAGAGCTCAGGCCCCTGGCATGGAGGCTTGCCACGAGCATGGAAGTCGGCCACATGATACTGGCCATGGGCGAGCCCACCGGCGGCGGCAGCCTCCCTTAGGCTCCCCCAGGGAGAGGAGAGGGAAGGAGGGGGCAGGAGAGAAGAGGTACCTGGGTCTGGGTGTGGAGCTGGTTCTCAGCAAAGGTGCCGTCCGGCTTCTGGCCCACCCTCCCCAGCCCCCCGCTCAGTCAACGAGACACAGCAGCCGCCTGCCAGTTAGTCTGAGTATGTTCTTGTGGGAACAAGTGCCTCTGAAGGGATTCAGAAATGTCCCCTTTGGCAGCGTAAAGAACCTCAGACTTTGCTGAGTCTGTGGGTCGGGGAGGGACCAAGAGCGCACTTTGACCGGGGGGGACTTTAGAGGGGTTGGGATAGAGAGAAAAGGGAAGTAGCCTGAAAGTCAGGATTCCTGGGCTTTCTCCACTGCTTTGCCATCATCTCTCTATAGGCCCTTGACTCTCTGTGCACCGCCTTTCAGGGAGGCATTGGGGGATTTGATTCCGTTCAGTGACCTTGGACCACGAAGTCAAAGTTAAAGCACGGGACAGGGATAGGTCGTCTTCATTTTAGTGTCCTCAGGGCCCCCTGAGACCTGGGATAAAGCATGTGTTTGATAAGGTTTACTGGATGAATTGATAGAAGGATGGAGAAAGTTCTTAGAATTCTTCATGCTCAGAACCCCTTCCTCTTTTGGATGTCATTTTCACCGTGGGAAGGAGATGGGATAAATTCTGTTTGCTTTTTGCTGTTGTAGATTCTTCTCATCCGACCACGTTAATATTCTGCCTGGAAACCAAGGTTGAATAAAATGACCCCGATCATTTAGGGTTCTGAGGGCAGCGGCCCTACCCATACATCCTCCTCACTTGGGGTCGCACTGTTGGCCAGAGCTCCGTCCATGCTCCTGAAAATGACTTCTCATGCCCTCCACCTCCCCGCCCGCCACCTCACTTTTGGGGGCTCTATCAGCACTATCCACCCTTGACCCCGTAGAGTGGCTCCAGACATTCCCAGACAGTGTTTGGGGATCAGGGAGTGCGATATCCTGGGGCTGGCTCCCCCCAGCTTCCCAGAGCTAACTGGTAGCATTTCATCCTAACCCTGCGGTCGGTGACGTCATGCTAATAGCTTAAAAGAGCCACGGGAGGAGTGTTTACACCACAGAAATCGGCAAACGCTCCAAGTCAGGGCGTCCCCACCTCTGAAGGCCGGTTGTTAAACAATTACCAGCATATCACTGGAGATGGGGTTTGGGGCAGACATTCCGGTTGACCTCAACCATGGGAATCGTGCCGGGGACCTCTGCTCTGAGACGCAAGGCCTCCCAAAACTGAAAGCCAGAAGAAGCAGTTCCTTGGGGGTGTCTGGGTGGCGTGCACAACACAGACTGCCTTCCAGGGTCGAGACGGCAGGTGGTTCGAGGGCATTTGTCTAGGGTGACCAGCACGGCCCGGGGAGCAGTGTCCTGGGGACACAGTCAGTCCCCACTCCCTGATGCCCTCAGCTCTCGCACAAAGTTCTCCATGCACTGAGCTGCTCTTTCCTCCCTCCAGACCCAGAGTCCCAGAGAAAGAGGACGGTGCAGAATGTTCTGGATCTTCGACAGAACCTGGAAGAGACCATGTCCAGTCTGCGAGGGTCCCAGGTGACTCACAGGTAGGTCTGAGGCGCTGAGGGGACCACACCCTCCGCTGCTTTCTCTCTCCCGCGCTGGCGAGCAGGGCTTCCGAGCCCCGCGGGCCACCACTGCAGGGACAGGAGAATTGGCCATCTCGGCAAAAGAAGCTTGGCTTTACCTGGGATCTGTTTGCTCTTGGGCATGAGATTTCATTTTGAGCAAATGAATTTGAAAAGCACTAGAGTGGGGGATGGGAAGCCCCCGCCCCCCCATGACTCAGGGTGTGACCTTCCTTGTCCACTTCCCCTCCTTCGACGCCAGTCTCCTCATGTGTTACAGATGCTGTCCTTCTCCTGTCCTGAAGTTTCTGCTGTTAGAGGATTCTAGAATGGTGCCCATCCCAACACCCAGCATCTTTTCCTCTTCTGTCAGCTAGGTGTCCTCTGGCCTCTTCAGCCAGGGGCTGGCCCAGATCCATGCCATGGGGGTGTGCCCCCTCACCCCAGCCTGCAGAGACCTTGCCGCCTCCAGCGGTGTGGGCCATTCCGCCTCCCATGGCACCTCTCCCTGGAGCGGCACACTGGCCACAGCCTCTGCCGTGACTCAGAATTTCCCCCACTGGCTCCTCGGCTGCCCAGATGAGCTCATGCTGTCCGCTCCAAAGGGGATAGAGGGCCGGGCAGGGGGTAGAAGGGGAGGGAGCAGACAGCCAGGATTGGGAAATCTTGGGGGGTGTGGAGCCGGAAGGCTGAGGGCGATTAGGTGGCCTGTCCAGTTGGACTAGAGATCGGTTCCTCCCCATCTCCTGGGGTTGGAAAATGAGAGCAAAGTTGGGACAGAAGGACAAAAGGATAGGGGCTTTGCTGAGCCCAAGCGTGTGGCTCAGAGAACTCCGTCAGTCGTCTCCGGGCACCGTGGGATTGCCAGGGCCAGGAAGTGGACTAGAAATCAGGCTTCATACCTTTCACCCATCGGCTCTAGTTCTTCTTCTGCTTAAGAACAGCCCTCCTCCTCCTTCCACCACCCCGCCTCGTCCTGTCCCGTCCTCCATATTGGACACTCAGCCCTTTGCTCCCAGATGGCTGAAACATTTTCAGCGCTAAGTCAAAACCTCTATTCTGTAGGGTTAGCAGGATCAGACTACTGAAAGGGACGTTCATGGGAGACACCTGAGGGAAAGAGTGCATGGGGAGGCTCCTGGAGGCCCTGGGGCTCAGGCTGCCTTACATCTGTCCCTAACCTCCATCCCTCACAGCCCCGAGCAGGACCCAAGTGAGACAGGGACGTGGCTCAGCCTGGCTTGCCTGTTCAGGGACGCGGTGGGTGGGTGAAATCGTGAACATCGTCCTTCCCCCATCCAGGGAAGTTGTTGGAGCCGTTCTCTCCACACCGAATCACATGCCAGCTCCATGCCAAAGAAGGCAGAAAGCGCTTAGTTGCTGAGGGGGTCACACCCCAAGTGACTCACCCACGGGGAAGGGTAGAAGCAGCAGCTTCCGTGTCCTAGGGCCACTGACTGCGCACAGCCCGTGAAGCAGGGCAGCCTGACCCCTTTTGGCTTTCTGTCCGGGGTGGAGAAGAGGGAGGCCGAAAACCTTTTGCATAGAGCCAGCTGGTGGGAGGGCGAGAGCCTCAGACCTCTGGCCTCTGTCTCCCTTTGTGGAAAAGGAACCAAGAGCCCTGAGCTGGTTTCGCTGCTTACTGTGGACCCAGAGCCACTTCCTCTCTTAGTCTTTGGTGTATGTTACTCCTGGCCCACGCTTCGATAGCCAAAACGATTCCCTGGGCTTTTAGGGCTCTTTGACTTTTTAAAGCGCTTTGCATCCATCAGCCCTTGCCTCAGCCCTGGGAGGAGGCAGGATATGTTCATACTGTCTGGGTTAGAGAAGCAGCAGCCGAGGCTGGGGCGACGGGCTCCCTTGCTAGAGTCACAAGGGCCGGTGAGGGTGGGTTCTATGTCCCACAAGCTTAGAAGCCATGGCAGGCACAGTGCTGGGCACCATACCCTAGAATAAAAACAGGCTTCGTCCTTGACGAGGAGCTTCCCGTCCAGCGAGTGCTTCCAGCCAGGTTATTTTCACTCTGGAACTCAGAGGCTGGCTCTAGATTCAATTCCTTTTTCAGAAATCTTTATTTCTGTCCTGCTTCCTCTATTTCTACTGGCTCGTTTCCCCATCAAGGAGAGTGTCTGGGCCAGGGGGCTGGGGCTGGAGAGGAAACGAAAGCCTCCCTCTGCTCCAGGCCCTCTGCTCTCCCCACCCCAGAGCGAGCAAGCGAGAGAGAGACAGAGACAGAGAGAGGCAAGAACCGACGTTTTAAGTTAGAATCCTCCCCCGCCGACTTAGAGATGTCTAGAGACGTGCTGGGGTGGGGGTGGGGGGATAAAAAAGAGCAGCAGAACCGAGGAAGAGGCACTTGCAGTGCAGCGAGCTAGACAGGAGTAGCCGAGAATCGAGCCGAGGAGTCTGGTTGTCCCACACGATCCACACTGCACGCTAATTTTATTGCTGCGGTGTAGACGGACTGGGGAAATGAGCTGTCCTGGAACTCCCCAGCGTCCTGTCACCATGGCCATCATCATCCTTTCCCCTCCTGTCCTCATCTCATGGTCATAGTCAGCTTGTTTTTATTAAACCCTCACTGCGAGCGTCCCTGGACCTAGTCTGATGACGAGAACTTCCCTGCTCTTCAACTCAGCGCGTTCGTCGTGGGTCTGCTCCCCAGGGATTAGTTTTGGTACCTGGACCCAAGAACATGCCAGGCTCTGCAAAGTGCTGACACAGAGTGCTGAGCGAGGCGGCCAGAGTCATACAGGCCCACAGTCTCCTTCAGGGCCCTTCCATTGGCTCTGAGGTCCACAGTAATTAGAAACAGAAATAACACAGCGTATGACGAAGCACACACCGATCGCCAAAGGGGGGCCCGGAGGGAAGAAGCTGGATGCGCGCCAGGTCAGGAAGCCCCCCCAGAGGGTCAGAGGCAGCGGTCACGAATTGTCCTGCCCATCCAGGGCGCCCCCAGCGTGTGCACGGGACTTCTGTAGGGACCACCCACGTGCTCAGGTTCAAGGGTCTTTGGGCTCCTCCAAAGAGGAGGAGTTCTGTTGATCCAAAAAAATCAACCTTGGGGGCGCTTAGGTGACTCAGTCCATAAGGTGTCTGCCTTCAGCTGGGGTCATGATCTCGGGGTCCTGGGATCCAGTCCCGCATCTGGGGGGCCTGCTTTTCCCTCTCCGCCTGCCCCTCCCTGCTTGTGCTCACTCTCTCTCTCTCTCACTCTATCTCCAATAAATAAAATCTTAAAATAAAATAAAAAAAATCAACCCTTGTTTTCTCAGGGTTGGTAGAGACAGTTTGGGAGGATTTTCTTTTTTTCAAGGAGCATTACCAAAACGAGAATAGAAAAATCAGTGTTCCACTCATATGGTAACCCCCAAAGTGATTAGAAATGGATGTGTTCACAGAGCGAGGGTTCCCGTGCTTGTGTGATTCCCGCACAGCCGCAAAATGCCTCAGCTACCCAGCTTTCTAGGCCTACGGATCCTGTTTCAGTTACTCACCCCTGCCTGGCTTCAGTTAGGCCGGGCCACTGAGACCCTCCCCACGGAGGACTGGGGCTGGAAACACTGCTAGGCCGAGGAGGCTGATCAGTCTCTGTCTGAACCCACAGCCGGGCCAGCTCTCCAAGCAGATCCCAGCCATCCTTTCTCTCTGCAGCCATCTGCAGGGGGTCCCTGAGGGAGAAAGGCATCTCCTCCTCCAAGCTCCCAGACCCCCTCTGTGTTGGGTCATCCAGCACAAACCTGGGCCTGCTCTCCTTGCCTGGCCTAGGAGGGCCTGAGCCCGGGGCCCTGCACGTCCCGTCTTCACACTCTTGTCCATTTCCCCGTGTTCTCTCCTCTTTCCAGTTAAGGCTGCTTCTGTTCTCCAGTGAGGTTCTGCTTCTTTCTTCTGACGGCCTGGGCCTTTTTGCTATCTCACTGGGCCTAGTCTTACTGGGAACCGGCCACACATCTCAGCTTCCCAGAGCTTTGCCTATACCCTCTGTAACCCACGCCAGACTTTGCCATCTCTGGTTTGGGAATCGACTAGCTCTCAGCTCATTAGTAGAAAAAGAGGTGATAGACACATCTGAACAAATGAATGCTCAAGGCCTTTGCAGCTCGGGTGACCAGTCTACCCACTTCCCCCAAGAGAGCTCGATGGACTCTTCCCATTTATTGAGCAGCTTGTACGTACCAGGCACTGTGTGAGACATTTACATATATGATCCTTACAACTCTGTGAAGTAGCTAATATGCTGTTATCCCCATTTTACCGATGAGGAGGAAATGGAGGCTTAGCAAGGTCGATTAGTTCACCTCCAGCTCACTTACAAATAAACGGTAGAAAAGGGTTAAAAGCCAGCTCATATTCTAAAATCTATGCCCTTAGACAGTATATGGGATTGGATCCCTCGCACTTAGAATCCTTTTCTTCTGACAAGCTCAGGTAAGGTCACAGGGGTGCCTTACCCGAATGGAAGTGCGCCTGGAGGCGGCGGAGCCCACGCTGGCAGGTGCAGAGGAGGCGGGAGGGCCTGGAAGGGGGAAGATCGCTGGAGTGCAGTCCGCCAGGGCAGGGCCCAGAGCGGCCCTGCCAGAGTGAAAACCAGTGCCCTTCTGCCCTCTGCCCAGCTCCCTGGAGACGACGTGCTACGACAGTGATGACGCCAACCCTCGCAGCGTGTCCAGCCTCTCCAGCCGCTCATCCCCCCTCTCCTGGCGCTATGGCCAGTCCAGCCCGCGGCTGCAGGCTGGGGACGCGCCCTCAGTGGGCGGGAGCTGCCGCTCCGAGGGGCCGCCCGCCTGGTACATGCACGGGGAACGGGCCCACTACTCGCACACCATGCCCATGCGCAGCCCCAGCAAGCTCAGCCACATCTCCCGCCTGGAGCTGGTCGAGTCCCTGGACTCGGACGAGGTGGACCTCAAGTCCGGCTACATGAGCGACAGCGACCTCATGGGCAAGACCATGACTGAGGACGACGACATCACTACCGGGTAAGGCCCCTTGCACCGCGGGGCAAGGGGGCTAGGGAGGGCAGGGCGAAGACCGGTGGAGCGGGATTCCTTCGGAGGGGTGTGGGACTCACGACAGGAGAGTTTGGGTTGCTGTGCTGTGACAAGAGACAGCAGTGCGGGGCCTTTGGACACTGGTTGTAGCTGCCCCCAGATTGGATGTGGTATACTACGGGCTTTGGTGTGGTGGGCGGGGCCCCCATTGGAGGAGCTGATTGGTCAATGACGGGACCTCCCTCTCATTGGCCCGGAAGGCTGTCGTTTTAAGGCATGCCCCGCCCTCTTCCCCCGTCGTTTGTGCTCCAAAGGCTGGCGGGAAGGGCTCTGGGAAATGGTGTTAATCCCAGTTCTGCTAACTCCATGTGGGCCTTGGACAACCTCATCTGCTATCCCATTTGTAAAAAGAGGATGACAGTACTACATCTGTCCACCTCCGAGCCTAATTCAAAGAAAATGAAAGCACTACTGAAACAGAAAAGTGATACTGGTGGCTCCCCTTCCCTCGCCGGGGTTCCCGCCCCTCTGTCTCGTGCCCTCCCCCGTGGCACTCAGTTTCTGCTGCTCTGGTTTTTTCCTCTGCAGACCTTCTACCAGTAATGCAAATTCTTAGCCCCTATCCCAGTCTGTTAAACCCTTCCTTCCTGTGCTTTGCTCCACGGGGACCCTCATCTTCTCTTTTCTGCCCCCAGTTGGCAAGGTTGGGTTTGTGGAACAACGGGGCGACAGTCTGGGAAGTGAAGGAGCAGATAGGAAGAAAGAAGTGGGGAGCCGATGGGAGGGGTCCTGGCCCAGCTGTTCCAAGCTGTGAGACTGAAGAGCTGTAGTGGTTCTGGAACCTTCTCCAGGGCATCTTTCAGCTCACTGCTACTTCCTGTCTTCCTTCTTGGTTTGCTGGGACTTTCCAAGGGACCACACAAGTAGTGACAGCACCCCTCCCCCCTCCCCCTCTCAGGGACTACCTCTTCCCAAGAAAAACCCCAAGCTTCAATAGAATGAAAAGTAACCCCACCTAGGAAAGGGCTAAGAGCTGAGCTCCAGGCCATCGCTGTTCCCTACCCCTGGGGACAAACTTGGAGGGACTGGGCAGGGTTTGTCCAGCTCATGAGGCTCTTCTGGAACAAAACAACTGACTCATGAGTGGGATTGTTTACTGCCTCTGAAATCCCAGGGGCTGGCCTGGCCTCACACTCAGATCCACCAGCCTGGAGCTTGGACTGGAGAAAAGCCGTCCGGCTCCTCCTGTGCTCCGAGGGCTTTGCCGGGCAGGAAGGAGAGCCAAGGTGTCTGACGGGCTGCTCTGGACAGCCCTGGACTGAGGGGCTGCTTCTCTGAGGAAGCGTCCAGTCCCTCTGTGAGCTCCCAGTTGGATAGGGCGAAGGGAGGCACAACCCCTGTGAGGCAGAGAGCTCTGAAAGTAACCCATGTGTTGGAAGGGATGGAGCCCCAGCCCTCATGGACCTCCCAGACAGAGGGAGGTGAGAGCCATCCCCCACAGTGCATGCAATGGCCAAGGCAGAAAATTTCCCAAACGCTGGAAGGCACAGGACTCCTGCCTTTGGAGAGACCCCAGTCTGATGCAAGTGGCAGCACTTCCTAGCTGTGTGAGCTTGGGGAAGTTAGGAAACCTCTCCGGGCTTTAGTTTGTCTGCTAAATCCAGATAATAGAACCTATTTCAGGATAATTATAAGGATTAAATAGATAAATACATAGAGAGCGTTTGGAATAATCCCTGGCTCATTGTAAATGCTCAATAATTGTTAGCTTTTTTTTTTTCCCTGCTACTGGTCATTATCATTATTGTTAAAATGGCATTCTGAAGGAGGATGAAGGACTCCTGCCCTCTGAGGGTCTGAGGGTCTGAGACTTGCCCGCAGGGACTGTGTGCAGTCTCACCCGAATGCCATTCAGTAATCAGCAGCTGGGACAGAGGTAGGGGCAGCTGGTGAATCCTGGGAACATTGATTATGGGGGTGTGAGGGTATGGAATGCTAGGCAGAGGGGAGCCAGGAATGATGCCCTTAACCTCTTAACCCACCCTCTAGCCCCCTTCCTTTATCCCCTTCCATCCGGACAGGGTGTGTGCTCCTGAATCAGTAAAAAAAAAAGGCGGACTTCACTGAGGCTAGCATGAATGAGAACGTGCAAGTCCAGGGAAGTCTGCAGTTCGTAGGGGGAAGAAAGTGTTGGCTAGCAGTGCCCATGAAGTGGACGTGACTAAACTGAGATTGATGATTTCATGTGCGTTGTTCATGGGCCGTGTGCAATTCGCACACACATCTCAAAGCACTTGAGAGTTTTCAGGTTTCTCCGTTGTTGACTTCCCTGCCAGGACTGGGAACACACCCACCCTTCGGTGTGCCAAGGGAGTTAGAGCTGAGGGGAACCCACTTACAATCTCAGTAATTTTAACGTAAACATTCACTCCCCAATTATGTGTTTTCACCGTTAAGTGTTGCGCTTTTTCATTAGAGACCAGGCATCCTCTCGATTCCAGTAAGAGACCACGTAGTCCTGAAAGGGCCCTGCTCATCCCCCCTCGTGGCCCTCCCATCCCCACTGTGGTTTCCATGCAGGCTTGATAATTTAGAAAATGTCCTGTTTCTAAGGAAATTGCTTTCCCTATTCATGAAACGGGTAGGGCTGTTCCCTGCAGGGGTGGCTTCCCTTCAGACCCACACAGTGACACCTCCTTGACTTCCATGAGCCATTCACTGCCCTGCCTCCCAGGAGTTCCCAGTCCCAGGCCAGCAGGAGAGGTGAAGCCTCTGCTTCCCCACGGGGCGACACGATCAGACATGAGCCGTCCCAGTGAGCCATGCAAGATGACGGTGATTCGGAGGGCTCTCAGTTATCTGCTGGGGGGAGCAGCCCCCTGGGTGTTTTCCCCCAAGTCCCACATCCGCTCTCTGCCCACAAACATCAGGCCTTCCCTGGGTTGTCAGTCTGTGGGGGCTCAGGGAAGGCAAATTCTTCAAGCGGAAGCTCAGCAAACTAGACTGAGAAGGTACGTTTGCTGTCAAAAGAATCCTATTTTTAAAAATTATAGTTTTTTAAAAATTGTGGTACAGTGCATGTTTTTTTATGTATAGTTAATAAGTCAACCGTTTTTTAGACCGCAGCTCGGTGGCTCGGAGCACTTTCACATGGTTGTGTGACCGCCCGTCCATCTCCAGAACTTCTTCCATCTTCCCAAACTGAATTCTGTCTCGTGGAAGACTAACTCGTCCTTTTCCCCACCTCCCAGCCCCTGGCAACCACCATTCTACTGTCTGTCTCTGTGAACTTGACTGCTCCAGAATCGTACAGTATGAGTCCTGCCGGGACTGGTTGGTTTCACCCAGCATAATGTCCTCAAGGTTCATCTATGTGTAGCATGTTCCAGACTTTCTTTCCTTTTTAAGGCTGAATAATATTCTACTGTAGGGATGTACTGCATTTTCTTTATCCATTCAGCCATTGGGGGGCTGTTTCCACTTTTTGGCTATTGTAAATAATCCTGCTGTGAACATTAGTGAACAAATATCTGTTCAAGCCCTTGCTTTCAGTTCTTTGGGGGCATGTACCAAGAAGTAGAATTATTGGCTCACATATAGTTACATATGAATGCATACAGTTACTCTATTTTTAATTTTTTGAGGCACCTCTATACTGTTTTCCGCAAGGCCCATACCATTTTACGTTCCCACCAGCAATGCATGAGGGGTACAATTTCTCCACCTCCTTGCCAACACTTATAATTTTCTGTTTGTTGGGGTTTTTAACAATAGCCATCCTGACGAGTATGAAGTGGTATCTCATTTGTGGTTTTGATTTGTGTTTCCCCGCTGAGTAGCAATGTTGAACATCTTTTCATGTGTTTATTGGGCATTTGTAAGTCTTCTTTGAAAAAATGTCGAGTCAAGCCCATTGCCCATTTTCAATTGGGTTGTGTTGTTGTTGAGTTGTAGGAGTTCTTTATATATTCTGGTTGTTAATCTCTTATCAGACACATGATTTGCAAATATTTTCTCCCATCCTGTGGGTTGCCTTTTCATTCTGTTATTAGTGTCCTCTGAGCACAAAAGTGTTTCATTTTGACAGGCTCCTATTTATCTGTTTCTTTTGTTGCCTGTGCTTTAAATGTTGTATCTAAGAAGTCACTGCCAAGTCCAATGTCATGAACCTTTGCCCCCATGTTTTCCCATAAGAGTTTTATAGCTAATGGGGTCTTTTTAAAAATATAGTTTCCAGATCTCCTTCCAGACTCACCAAGGCAGATTCTCTGCTACTCGGGAAACCATATTTTTCTAAAGCTTCACAGTGATTTTGGACTAGTCTATCTTCCCATAAAAGACAAGAATCTTCTTTATAGCATCCCTGACAGCTGCTCTTTCAGTGTTGCCTTGCATAGACACAGTGAACTTATTCTATTTCAAATAGAACAAAATTATGAGAAAGTTTCTAAATGTTCTAAAAAGTTTCTAAATATTCACCTGAAATCTGTTTCCCTTCCGCCTGTTAATTCAAATGCTGCCATCCAAGAAAAATAGAATAAGCGTAAATCTTCATTCAAATATTTCAGCATGTTCTTAATGATTACTCAGATAGTCTCTTCTCTAAACCAAAAAAAAAAAAAAAGTCCACCGCTTATTTCATTACTTCCTTAAATGACCCAGTTTTCTGGATCCCGATTATCCTGGTCACCCTCGCCTGGAAGCTCTCAAGTTGTCAATGATCCTCTTAAAATTCCACACCTAGACCAAGCACCGCCCAATGCTCGTCCTGCCAGGGTGATCCCGGAGCATGACACTGTAGACAACTTCAAGTTGGCTGTGGAACTGTCCTAGATGACAGTTTCAGAGACATTTTTACCTCTTGAAATGAGAACAGGAATTTGTTTTTCTAAAAATAGGAAGGTCTGGAATTTAATCTAAGTAAGAAGATAAGTTCCACGGCCATCTGGCCTTCCCATGCCTGGCACCCACAGTTGGAGCAGGAGGGGAGTCGAGGATGAGCTCCCGTGCAGAGGTAAATAGAGGCCCTGGGCATGGGGAGCAGGGGTGCCCAGAGGGGAAGGGGGTCAGAAGGCCCTCCATCCCGTCCCTACTTGAACTTGGATTGCCCCCTCTGTGTATCCGTTTCTGCCCGCGTGAAGGGCAGCTTGGCTGGGCTGTGTCTGAGCTATGCAGCTGAAAGAAGCAGGACCCCAGGCCCAGTGGGCAGCCCTGCCGCCGTGTTGCACACCTCCAGTGGGCGCCATTCCCATGGTATAGAGTTGCGTCATCAACCGCCCCAGCAGACTGCTGTCCGCCGACCTGTGCCAAAGGCCACAGAGCCAGCAGGCCCCATCTCGAAAAAGCTCTGCGGGTGTGTGTCGGAGGGACAGCGGGATTCCTTGGCGACTGTCTGCCGTGCCCTGTGTCTCTCCTCAGGTGGTTTCCTGCTCCATGTGTGTGGCTGGATGTTCCAGGCTTCTTGTTCACTCCTCGCCTCCCTCCCTTCCCCAGCCTGTCCTCTTGAACTGTGCTTGGGGGCTCAGAACAGATGGGATTCGTTTCCTTCTTGGCTCTGAAGTGTCCTGACGTTGAAAAATGTCAACTAAAATAAACTGTAGGCCCCTGCCTTCTCCCAGGCTGGCTCTGTGCTCCCAGAGGCAGTGAGCCCAAGCCTTAAAGGGACACCTCCCAGCCTGGCGGAGCTGGCCTCGGCCTCGGTCTGCAGCCACCTGCCTGAGAAGGAGCCGCGTTCACTGCTTTCCAGTTCGGCGGATATCTGACTGGTAAACTCCAAATGCCCACGCCAACCACCTTCAGTGACAAGAATTCTCTTGGAGTGGGCACTGGGTCCCTGGGCACAAAGGACAAGAGAATCTTTTTTAATTTGAATGGACAGTGGGGGTGGGGGTGTCTTCTCCCCCCCCCAACTTGGGGTTCTTGAGGTATCCCACCTAGTGGGCAGCTGGCCCAAGCCTGGTTTTTGCCCATGGATTAGGGGTAGAGGGCAGTAGGGGATCATTCAGGGGGATACCCAACATTCGAGCTCAAGAAGGAAGCTCTAGTTTCTGTCCTTGAAGGGCTTTAAATCTAAAAGGGACCCAGGATGCCTCCTGGGTCAATGGCAAAAGAAGTGATGTGTAGTTGAAGTAGACAGTGGCTGTTGCCATTTGGGGGTTAACTTGTAACAATTACAGTGTTGACCCACAGATTCATACTAGATACTTCTAGTATCTTGATACTGGATACTTCTTGACTGGTACTTCTCTGTGGTGCGGAGGGAAGGAGCATCTGGAAATCTGAACTCCCATCCAAAGCTCTGCTCTAGCTTGCTGTGTGGCCCTGAGCAAGTCTCCTAGCCTCTCTGACTCTTAGTTTGTTCATTTGTAAAAAGGTAACCATTTTTGCCTTGTGAGGATCAGGTGAAAAAGAACAAGTGGGGGTGCGTTGAAACGTATTAAGAGCTATTGGTTTGAGATATAGTATTCTGATCTCAACTGAAGGCTCTGTTCATTTAGCTGATGGCCTCTGGCTTAATTAGAAGCTGTGAGAGTACCCAGGTAAGATTTCTTCGGCTTGGCAGACGTGTTCTCCGAGTTTGGGCTTTGACTTCTTTGGCAAAGGACGATCCTATCTTGCTTTTCCACACCATCTTGGTATTCTTTTAGTCCTGCGGCATGCAGTTAAACCAACGGACCTCCGAGAACAGGCTTATCCACGCAGGCATCCACGCAGGCATACCACCGCACTGGGGCCGTGTAGTCGAGTGGCTTAGAGGGAAGGCTCGCGGCTCCTGCGTCTGAGTCCTGGCTCTTCTTATTAGCCATGTGGGTTTGGGTGAGCGCTTACCCTTCCTCAGCCTGTTTCCTTAGCTGGAACACATGGGCAGTCATGGACCTACTACCCTACTGGGAGATTGACGTGAGGATTAAATTTGTTAATATGTTTCTATCTAATAAGTCTTCAACGAATGCCAGCCCTTGTCTGTCAGCCTTTTGATGGCAGCCCTTCACAAATGGCCAGGCCCAAGCCATCACGTGCACATTCGAAATGATAATACAGTATATGGAGAAGTGTTTGTTAACCTTTATGTTTCTGAGCCTCGCTCGTGGCTCACCAGGCCAGGTGGCTGTGTCCTGACTCAGGGTTGCGCGCTCACGCAGTGTTGTTCCGTGGCAAACGGCACCCCTCCGTGAGTGGGAGATCTGGGCCACACGTAGTTTACACAGCGAAGCTAAGCTGATTGCACGCGGGCCCACACAAGTGGACGTGGCCCCTTTCCCGTCAAGGCGGTCTCCCGCACCCAAACACGCGTTTATTGTCTAGGAACAGTGTCTTGTGCTGGGGTCCCCAGAAGGAGACCTGAGACAAGTGGTTTATTCGAGTGCAAGTGGTTTATTGGGGAGATGATTCTATAAAACACTGATGGGGAGTGGGGAAGTGAGCCAGGGAAGAGAAAGGAAGCTGGTGCAGGATATGTTTACGTGCAGGTCACCGCCATGGGCAACAGGCCCTTAGGGATTACGTGGAATGCTGCTCAGAGCTGTCCCATGGAGTGGGCACGGAAGTGTGGATGCTTACCTTTCGACTGCCAGTTATGATGGACTGCGAGTAACTCCAAAGGGTATTGCATCCTGGTTTTTCTAGCATGTTCCACACAGGCTGAGAGAAATCTCTCAGGGTGAGAGGACAGGAGCTCTGAGGCACAAGGGCAGCAGTGTTCTTCTTCTTTTTTTTTTTTTTTTTAAGATTTTTTTTTTAAGATTTTATTTAGAGAGACAGAGAGCACAAGCAGGGGGAGTGGCAGGCACAGGGAGAGAGAGAAGCAGGCTTTCTGCGGAGCGGGGAGCCCCATGCGGGATTCGATTCCAGGACCCGGGGATCATGACCTGAGTTGAAGGCAGCCACTTAACCAATTGAGCCCCCCTCTCCTCGGTGCCCCGGTTTTCTGTTAACATCTACGGGAATGGTGACTGCAGAGTGGGTGGGACACAAACAGCATTGATTATAAAGAGGGAAGTTGAGAGGAAAGGAAGGGAAGGAGGGTGTGGAGTCTGATTCCTGCCTCTGGATGGAAGAAGGGGATGGCTTCAGAGAGCTCCTGGCTCTTGAAACACCCCTTAATTCTTAAACCAGAACAGCGTTAGCACTGTCCGGGCTGTGTGGGGTTAACTTGGATCACAGGGTCTGCTCACACCCAACAGGGTTGATGGAAGATTGGAGTGAGCCAGGTGTCCCAGAGGGGCAGCGCAATGTGTGCTCGTTGCCCTGGCAACTGGTGCAGCCAGAGGCGTGGCCCCTCCTCTGATGTGTCCTACTAACCTACAATTGAGCTGCTGGGCTTTTCACTGAGTTTGATGACATACAATTTGTTCGACAATCAGGATGGATAAGGAATTGAGGAGGCAGTTGAGAGGGGTTTGGCTTTCCCCCCACAGCCCTGCCCCCCTGCTCGTCCACTTGTCTCTCCTCTCTAATTGTCAGCTCTGTCCTCTTTTTCCCAACAACCTTATATTCTGTGATAAGCCAGCTGGGCTTCCAGAATGCCTGGAAATTCCATGTAGTCTGATAGTACAGGAAGCGTGTAAGTCTGGAAGTAAGATAGGCCTGGGTTCGGATCCCAGCTCTGAGGCTTTGGGAAAGCTGTGAACCCACTCTAGTGGGAATACTTATATGGGAATTGGATTCCTATAAGAATGTTATGGAATATGTTGCATTAATATACTAGGTTTGCAGCCAGGGGCTCGGTGAATGTTACCTCCCTCCCTTCTCTTGGCTGGCTTCTAGCAAATTAAAGCAATGAAGGTCCTAAAGACCATCTCTAGAATGGAACTTCTCCACCGGGGTGGTGATACCCAGTTGCCCACTGGTCTGCCACATCCCCTCCTTCTAAGAAGCCTTCTCTAATCCATCCCATTGCACTATGATTGCTCTCTGATTCTGGATTGTCTTGGAACTTGTGCATATAGCTTATACTGCAGTCACTTGTGCATAGCATGTGTGGTTTACAAAACTCTAATATATCATTATTTTATCTAATCCTAACACTAAATTAGATATTCTTTCGCCCAATTTGCAAGTGAAGACATTGGAACTTGGCTTGCCGGGATCATAGTACTTAAAAGTGGCTGCACCAAGCAAAACCCAGGCCTTCTGACTCCCATGTCCTGTGCTCTTTTTGGTATACCAAGAAGCCTTTCCCCTCTGTGTGCAGCCCTTGTGCCCCTTAAGCCTGGGAGAATTTCTGGGGCAGGGATCACATGCCTTCCACTGGAGTAGGAGCTTCCCAAGGACAGAGGCCCTATTTTCTATTTTTTCTCAGCACCCAGCAGAGTATGTTCTCAGGTCCTGCTATTGACTGGCCAGTGAATCATTGTTAGAGACCCCCACATGGGATGCCCCTAAGTGACCTCTCTGTCTTCCAGGATAGGACCTTCTTTGGAGAGCCACAAAGTAGCCACAGCCAGGAGCTCAGGACCACAGGCAGAAGAGGCAGAAGGAGCAGCCCAAGCCTCCGTGAATACAAGTCCTTGTTGACTCTGGCTCAAAGGCTGAGCTGTCCCAGGATGTCCACGAGGGGCCAGCTCTGGCCTCCGGGCTATCAAATGTCTCTGGCCAGCCAGCAAAAGACCATTCACTGCAGCTAAGCAAGGCCAGCAGGCTAGGCAGTCAGACTGGCCCACTGAGCTCGCATGGGGGTGCCCCAAAGAGTCTGCAGGACTGGATTCTTCTTGCCTGTATGTTAGGGCGGCGATGGGACAGGCGCAGGCAGATGCCAGTTTTGAAAAACTGGCAGAAAGAGGCAGGCCCAGAGAGACCCAAGACACGTAGCTACAGAAGAGACAGCTCAACATTCACTGACTGTGCGAGACAGCATCATGGGGAGACAAGGTAGGAGAGGCCGATGCTGGGATATGTGCCATAGACCAACAGAGCCAGTGCGTCTGTGACGTGCACGCCAAGGAGAGGGACGAGAGACAGATGGACACTGTGCGAGACCCGTCCGAACATGTGTGTGAGGCGGCTGGGTACAAAGAGGCTGTGTGCGCACAAATGCTCGTGGCAGGGGGTGGGGACGCAAGGCTGCTGATGGGCAGGGGGGTGTTTAGCAACCAGACAGGCACGGAGGGTGTCTAGGAGGTGGAAGGACTCTTCTAGAGAGGAGCGAGTGACCGTATGCTCAGCCTGGGGGCCTGACCCGGAGCAGGGTGAGCCATTCCCACCAGCCTGCCCTTCCCGCTCCCCTTGGCCAGCTGGTATTAAAAGATGTCTGTCCTGTGCCTTGTTCCTTCTTTCCTGGGGGGGCGGTGGGGGGGCTCTGCAGCCTGGGAGACAGGGACATGTCTCCAGCCTCAATCCTGCCTCTTTTCCTGACCATCCACTCTCTTCCAGCTCCTTTCCTGGCCCGCTTCTCCTTGGTCACCTTTCACAGTGTCTCAGCCATCGTTCACTTCAGTGTCTGGCTTCCGTCTTGGCTCCTGTGGGTTTGATGACAAGGGGCCATTCAGGAGTGACCCATCTACACGTACCCGGCCATGCGGCCAGGCTTGTGGCCGGGCTGGGGTGGGAGGACTTCTAGCAGTAGGGGCTCCCAGGGCTGCTGACATTCTGCCAAGTGTTAATAGAAGAGGAGGGACAGAGCGTATCATCTGCCTGTCGCCATCCCTTCCTGAGCCAGCTGCCCCATGCTCTTGTTGGAGTGAACTTTCTGCGGAGGATCCCTGTTTTCTGGATGTAGCCGGGGCAAAAAGCCCCTTGTGTGATGCTCTAGCCAAGAGATCTCGCCCTTCCCAGCCATGAGCAGGTGCCCCTGACATCTGGGAGGCAGCGGCTACGTGGTCTCTTATGTCTACCAGTCCCCGTGGTGAGTTTTCTGTTCTCCAGAGACAGGTTGGCAACATTGATAGAACATTCTGGAGTCCAGATGACCTGGGTTTAAATTCTCATGTTTGCCACTAACCACCTGCATAACCTTGAATAAGTTACTTAGCTTCTTTGTGCTTCATCTCCTCGTCTGAAAGGTGATAATAGGTGATAATACCCACTTCATGATATTTTTTCATATATTTAATAATAAATATTAATAGAGCACCTATTATATAAGACATTTGGGGATACAGCAAGAGGACAAAAATAGATGTTGTTCTTAAACTCATATACGAAAAAGAGATGACAAATAAATATCTAGTAGATTATGTGGCGCTGTGTGCCATGAGGAAAATAAATCAGGGTAAGGGGCAGAGAGTGACAGGGAGGGGGCTGTTTGAGCTCCAGTGGTCAGGGAAGGCTCCTCTGGCAAACTATGCACAGAAGAGCATGTGCAAAGGCCCTGAGGCAAGAATGGGCACGTGCTCAAGGAATTGCAAGGAGGTCGATGTGGCTAACACAGCATAAACAAGGGAGAGAGCAGTCAGAAAATGAGACCAGGAGGTAGCCAGGGGCCAGGTAAGAAAGGGTCTTACATATCAGGGTGAGGACTTTGGCTTTTCTTCTAGCCAAACCAAGAAGGTTTCAGGGAAAGAAGTGACGAGGTCTGACATGTTGGGTAAAAGGCCTGCAAGACTACTCTGAGGAGAATGGCCACAGGGAAACCAAGGAGAACCTAGCCTGGAAAGGAAAGTACTATAATAATCTAGGCAAGAGAAAGTGAAGGCTTGGACCAGGGAGAGGGGGTGTGGTGGCTGGGGACATGGTGAGCAGGGCTTTGAGGATAAAAGGGATGACATATTTACAGTGCGTTCTCCAATCATATGAGATTTTATTCCTGTTTCTCTCCAGAGATTAGAGCTCCAGCTCAGTAATGGGGAACCTGGGGCAGGGGGCGCTGTGGTTGTTGTGAAGTCACACACACACACACACACACACACACACACACACCTGCCCAGGGAGCCGGGCTGAGGGTCCAGCGTGTCCTGTTGGAGAGACAGCTTCTGTCCTGTCCCCCGCTTCCCCCGTTATCCTCTCTGTCCTGTGTGCGCAGAGGCACACGGAGACGCTGAGGTTCGGGGTGACGGCAGGAGGACACTGAGCTAGGACTGCTGCCACAGTAGCTCACTATATAAGATCTGGTGGGGGGGCTTCCTCTCTGCTGCCTGTCCCAGCTGAGGGGCGGGGAGAAAGGCAGGTCTCCTCAGAGGTCATGTAAATATTTGTGGAGCAGTAACACAGCTGGGCGCAGGACCCACTCCTCTAGCTGGCTCATTTGTTTTTCCAGAGAATTCTCAGCTGGGATCAGTGCTAGACTTTGGGACTCTCTGCTGTGCCTCTAGTGACTCCCGTGCCCCCGATCCAAACTCTCCCCCACCTACCCTCAGCACCTTTCCGTCGGAGCCTCATGCTGGCCCTGGAGAGGGAGCACTGACCATAGAAAGAACACGGCACTGGGAGCCAGGGAGCCCAGGTGCTGTGGGAGGACGACCTTGAGGAAGTCACTTACCCTTTCTGAGCCCTGGACTTGAACCAGAGGAGCTGTACATAGTTTTTCGGCCCTGACATTCTGGATTCTCTGACCAGGGGAAGTGGATCTGTCCCAGGATAGCTGGCATATCCTCCAGGAAGGGCCTGGAAGTTGGTGAGGGAAGGTGCAGCCTTAGTAGGTGAGGAGCAGAGAGAGGCTCACCAGGAGCTCTTGAAAACTCAGGCCTCCCTGAGAAGACAAGAAATCCACTGGATAAAATTCCATTTCTGATAGAGAATGATCCCTAGCCTGGGACTAATGTCATCAGGGCTTTCCTACCTGTGGCCGCACTACCTGAGGCCACTCTCTTAATCTTTGATGTTCTAAAGCAAGTATAGTAACACCTGCCTTGCCTTAGAGCATTCGGTTGTTTGAAAATCAGAGTTGCGAAAGTGTTACCACCATGGCCGGCAATGATTTTTATAGATGGTTCTATCAAGGTGCCGACAGATGGTTTCCCCAGGAGTCACCAGGGTCCTTGGGGGATCTGGGAGCAGGTTTGAAAAGCTGGAATCAGAGGAGCGGGCAGGTCATTCTCCACAGAGAGCATAGGGATCCCGCCTCAGTGCGGCCCCAGGGCTAACTCACCAGGGTCCTCCCCCAAGTCCTTTGCCCTGTCCCTGCATTCTGGTTTAATTCTTCCTCTTTCTCATCACCTCTAGGCATGGTAAAATGCTCTTTGTTCTGCCTCTGCTGGGATGCTTCCAGCCCAGCCTGGCCAGGACGCAGAGGGGTCTCAGGGCTCAGCTTCCCCCCACAGACCCCAAGGGAGCTTCTCTGATTGGCCCAGACCTGTGGAGTGGCAGGGCCTTTTCCAGCGAAGGAAGTAAATAGCTTCATTTTTGACAGGAAATCGGGGAAGTGAGGTAGGTCAAGGGACAGAGTGGTGGATCCTTACCCTGGGACTCTAGTCTTCTCAAGGGTCTCACTTCTGGGGCTCACCAGGGAATCAGGTATGTAGTCCCCCCAACAGAGGACACTGGAACCCAGAAACCCCCAGACAGGTGATACTGGAACTTGGACCACATGGACCTTCCTGGCAAATCTTTCTCCTTTTTGTGCCTCACTCTCCTCAACCCCATTAACCTTTGAGATTATGGTCAAGGACACAACCGGAGCCTCCCACTAACTGTCTCTGGATGTTCCTGCTGGAGATGGAACGTTGGTCCGGAGAACCTTGGGCCTGAGTCAGGGTGACTCCAGAGATCCTTTGAGGTGTGGGTGGCGGGGTTGTGGGGGCGCATCACCCCTCACAGGAATCTGGGTAAAAGACCTCACGTGCAGTAATCTGGGCTCTGCCCTCTGCTTTAAATGTTTCCTGGTCTTTCCATGCCTCGGTTTCCCCCTTGTAAAGAGCCAGTCTGATGGCGTTGGCACGGGAGACAAATGAGATCATGGCTCCCAAGGGCTCTTTGAAGAGAAGCCAGAGGAGGACAGGGGAGGCCTATCTAAGATAGATGGGCCTTTTTCCTCTTTCCCTCTTTGGCTGGGTTTTCTTTCTGGAAAAGTGCCTGACTCCCCGCTCCCTATCAGCAGGTGTCTTCCCCTCCACCACATGCCTCAGCTGTTCCCCCACTCCTTCTGCCCCAGGCTACAACTGTGCAGCCTGGGACCCGGAAAGAAGAGCTCAGAGTCACCCCCTCATGCCCCCCCTCCCATTGTAGTCAAGGCAACTGAGGCCGCCAACACCCCCGCCCCCGCTCTGCCACGCCCCCATGATGGGCAGGGTCAGGGCCTCTTCAGGCCCCTGAGCTGGGTCTGCTGATGGGGGAGGTTGTGTTTTACTGTCCTTGCAGAAGCCCCCAGAAGCACTTCTCTTCAGTGATGCTGTCCAATTACCCAAAGTGCTTTGACCTGTTGGCTGAAAATAGCAGGTGCTAATTTGCATGCTATTTCTTTAAGTCTCTGGGCCCCTGCCCCTTCCCCTGTAAAAGCCCCTGGAACCGCCCCCAAGCAGAAGGGTAAGTAGAAGGTAGACACAGCAGTAAAGCCCACCTTCCTCGTCCACAGGGGAAGAGGAACGTGTAGAGGGAAACGTCAGTTCCTATGGGATTCTAGCAGTTCAAGAATCAGACCCAAAGAGGAGGGGGTTTAAAGATCCTCTAGCCCAGAATGCCCTTGGGTGGGGGTGGGAGGACAAGGACAAAACTCAGGAGCTGAGAGCTCCTCTTCTGTGCCCAGCTGCCTGCTGAGAGTTGCTTTCTTTACTGCCTGCTCCCTATCCCTAATCCCTGCTGTTGGGGGGGAGGGTTGGCGGGTGCAGTGCAGGCAGAGGGGGAGGGCCAGAGGGAGGCTGGGCAGGCTGCCTTGTGTGAAGAAGAGGGATAGGGCCACACAGGGCTCTGCAAGGCTGTGAAGGAATGTTCTGGGTCAGCTCAGTCCCCGCTCCAAAGATGCCTGCCCCTCCAAGTAAGGTCTCCCTCCCTCCAGGCTCTGCCCAGAAAGCCTGCAAAGGGGGAAACCTTATGGAAAACGCACAGCTAGATCTGGGGGAAAACATCCCCTGCTGGTGACATTCCTCTGGCTCTGACAAAGTCATTTTACTCAGGATGCTGGCTGAGGTTAAAGAGAATCCCTTATGGTGCGTGTCACCATAAGCTGTTCCCCAGATGACCCAGGCCAGCCCCAACACAGCTGCACAGGCAGACTCTCCTGAGAAAACTGATTACACTCCCCCTCCAGGTGGGGTGGTGGTGAGGATGGCCTGGCTGTGGACGTGACCAGGATAGGGGTTTGGTCTAGGGCCTGAGATGGGTGAAAACGCCGGAGAAACCCACCTGCTTTGCTCCGATTCCCCTCAAAGTTGGTCTGCTTGGGACCTGGTGCACCTGTCCTAAGTCCTACCACCCAAAGCACCCAGCATAGAGTAAAGCGAATAAAAATCGACTGCCCCCACCCCATGCCGAGGGGAGCCCTTGGGATGGGCGCTGGGATCACCACAGCTCTTTACTCCCCTTCGATCTCCAAGCATTTTTGGAAAACTTGACCACAGTACGCAACCTCAGAAACAGACCCCTCTCCAACTCAGACTGCTCAGGGATCCAGAGATAGAGTTCCCTCTGTAAGGTTTCCCACCCTCCAAGAACAGTAGTTCCCCCCTCTAGAGGTGCAGCCCCAGGCCACTGGCCCTGGGCAATCAAGAGGACCAGAGCCAGATGGGCTTTTAGGGAGGAGGGCCATCCCTAGCACTCAAAGCACTATCCAGACCGCCTTCAAGGCTGGGGAGCGGGGAGCTCAGGAGTGTGACTCTCCTCTGCCTTAACGTCTGTGGAAAGCGGCCCAGAAAGCTCAGGGTGCTGAGGTGACAGGCCTAGGAGAAGCCCCAGGGTCTCTGTGTGCAGCTGGATCACCCCCAAGCTTCCCAGCACCTGCTCGGTGGCGCACTGGCCTCTTCGGTCACTACTGGGGGGTGGGGGGAGGGCTTTTTAAGAAGATCACTGCAGTTTTCGTTGCTTCAAGAAGTGGCAGATATCATCATCTGTCCTTTTCTAAAACGTGGTCTCCCCGGTCTGCCCAGATCACATTGAGATGGGGACCCAACCTTACACAGCCCCCTCCAGGAGCAAGGAAAGTGCCCCAGGGAAGCAGTTGGGGGGGCGGGGGCTGCAACTGGATCCCATTTCTTTTTCTTCTTACTTTACAACTAAAATCCTCCCTCCTTGAGATCATTTTCTTCTTAGTCAGCTGAAAATGCCTCCTGGATGAAAGCACAGATCCTTGCAAGGTGTGAACTGTTCTTTTTTCCTGGCAGTCTTCCCCCAACATGCACACCTTTCCCCTAATCTATTTCCCTAAGCTGGAAAAAACGTTAGCCCTCCACCCTTCCACGCCCCCCCACCCCGTCTTATGGGCACTACTGAAGGGCACACCTTCCTAGTCTCCCCTCCCCACCCCAGGTCTCTGAGCCAGCCCCTGGTAATTTGTGCCCATGGTCTGACCTTCATCACCCACCACACTCCTCGTTTTAGGTGATGTACTGATCCCCTGCTCTTATTCTGACTAATTTTTGGAGCCTGGACAGGGGCAGGGAGGGGGCTAGGAAGAAGCCCTGCCAGGGTAAGGTTCAGCCCAGGCCTCCCGGACCCATGTCCACCGGTACACACCGGTTCGTTCCCTGGCTCGCCGCCCACACCCCCTTCTGCCTTTGTAGCGCCAGTAAGGGCGCCCAAGGGACCGCAGCTGGCAGCCCGGGGGTTAACTCCGGAGCAGCCCAGGTGGAGGTTGAGACCCCCAGCCCACTTCTGCACCTCCCGGGCTTCAGAGGCCACCGGAAGGCTGAGGCTGCGGTGGCTCTTTGTCTACCTGCTCTGGGCGTTAAAGAGCCCGCTCGCAGGCTGCATCTCCGGGGCTCGGGACAGAAGTCAGTGGCGGCTAAATGGGGCTCTGTCGCTTTAAGTACAGCTGGAGCCGTAAGTGCGAGCCCGGGCGGTGGGGAGAAAAGGGAGCGGAGGGCCGGCGAGCACTCGGTGTCTGGCCCTCCGCGTGGCCCGGGCTCAGACCTTTTCGGGTGTCCGCGGTGCCGGGGAGGGCGCTAGGTGCCCACCCAGCGAATGGGCTTCTGAGCCAGGGAAGATGCTTCATCTGCCCCTGCCCAGGTCGGGAAGGACGGTGAATTTCCCCCGCAGGTAAGCGCCCGGCTGCCGCAGTGCTGGGGTCGAGTTGGGAGCTCGGCAACCCCAGCCCCGGCCCCAGCCCCTTGGCTACACTACCGCAGCAGTGGGTGTGGGGTCTGCAAGAAGGAGGGTCTTGGCTGCCCTGCTTCTCTGATACAGGGAGGGAGGGAGGGAAGAGTGCCGGCGTGCCGGAGTCCTGGGGCTCCGGGCTGCCGGAGCCTTGGGCTTGTTGGCATTGGGAGTTGGAGGGTGGGTGTATGGAGGGGTCTGGAGAAAGAAGAGGGAAGGCAAGGCATGGCGCTCGGGCTCCCCAGAGACCGGGACAAAGCTGAGACAATGGCACAACTTGATTGAACTTGGATGGTTACCACTGCAGTGTATTGGGGGGGTTCCCTCCCCAAGCTGGGGGGGCGTGTTGGGGTTCTTAGGGACCTGGAGAGTGGACGGGGAGAGGCCTTCAGCGGGAGGGTCTCCCTGACCCAGAAGCTCTGGGGTATAAGGAGGTAGAGGGATGAGACCTAAGGTGGGGAGGTGGGGGTGAATTTGTGACCCCACAGCTTGTTGGAGTCCTCTGAGAAAGAGGGAATCCTGGGACGGAACTCTGGGAAGTGGTGAGCCGCAGAGGAATTTGGGAGATGCACCATGGGGGACCACGGACCGGTTCTGTGCGGTGTGGGGGCTGGTTGTTAGGGGGGCCGTGCACAGAAGCTCCCCACTAAGGGGAAGTGAGTGTGAGCACAGCCAGCCAGGGATCCTCAGAGCTGACTTGGAAACTACACTTCCAGGAGAGGATTAGGAAATTCCAGCAGCCAGAGAAAGAGAGCTGATGCTTTCTGGTTTTTCTGGGAGCTTCCCGCCCCAATACACGCACTCCCTCCCCTCAGTCTCCCTTTGACTTGGCAGCCTGAAGGAAGTTGGAGGTTAGGCCAGATGCCTGATGCTGAGACCACCCCCACCCCCAAACCTCCTCAGGGCTTTCAACCCCAAGAGCCCAGCCTTGCACCCTGGAACATGCTCCACTTCCCCATGGTTCCTTGGGGAGATCCCCAAGCACACGCGGGCCTAGCAACAGAACCAGCCAAGGCCTGGCAAGGGAGAGGCGTCTGCAGCACTGAGTGCCCTTGGAGGCCAGAGTCCTGCTGGCCCCCAGCTTCTTGTCCCCCACCACAGTGGGACAGGCTGCAGCCCCTCTGGGATGGGACTTGGGACCCTCGGACTGCCTTTGCTAAGATGACTGGTGGGATATATCTTTAAGGGGAACCAGTTTTGAACAAAGAATAGATTTATGTAGGGACCTCTGGGGATTTTTTTCTTTTTTCTGGTGAGATCCTGGGGGAGTCCCGAGTCTCTGAGCCCTGGAGAAGGTAGGAAGGGGCCGTCCCTGACCTTGTTCTCCACCGCAGTTCAGAACTACTTGAGATCCGCATGGGAGTGCCCGCGCAGGATTGTAATGGTCACTGAACCCAGATTTGCACTGATTCTGCACTTCTGTTCTTTGCCTCCCTCACCACTGGAAAACGTGAAAACCCTTTCCCTGAGCGCATCACCCCTTCCTTCCTACACAGGGCCTTTTCTAGGTTACGCTGGCATTTCTTTTGAATGGCTCTTCTCCCTGCCCCCTTGCACAGCTCCACCCCTTCCCACCCCACCCTGGGAAACCTCAGCTTTGTAGACGGTGAGCTTCCTGCCTATCCTGGGGCTATAGCTGCTGAGTGCTCACCTAGCTCCTTACCAGAAACTGGCTTCGGGGCAGGTGTGCCAGGGCGGGGAGCTGTCTGCCACGGCCCAGGGAGAGGGGCAGGTCCCCTTGCACGCACTCAGCCCGCCTGCCTGCTAGGGAGGGGCGAGGTTGGGCCGCAGTTTCCTTTCCACCTAAGCCCAAGACTTTCAAGCCGATTGGATGGCAGGCAAGGAGAGAGGGGGTTTTATAACGTGGAGGTCAGTCCTCAAATCACCAGAGTTCGAATGTAAAATTTAACTACCCAGGCTGCAATCCACAGGGGCGGTGGCGGTGGCGGGGGGGGGGGGGGGGGGGGGGGG
>CM052814.1:26314631-26333606 GCA_028533885.1 Nasua narica | reverse complement strand
TTTCCATACCCAGCTTTTGATGCGTTGACCTGTGACCAGCCATTGCTGCTCCACTCGCCTCCAGGCAGATGCCCGCCATTGCTGTATCTACCGTGGCAGGCTGTCTCCATAAGCTCTGTTCTTGCCCATCTCTCCTGGAAACCCCTCTCTTTCCTGCTCCAGAAAGAATCCTTCCGATTCCTCTAAGCAGGAAACCTGGGGTGCAGGCGTCTATCCCATTCGGCATTCCTAGATTCCCTCCTAGAAGGGGCCCTTAGCTAGAGCGTGGGGACCAGTGGGAACAAGATCTGCTCACAGCACTTGCCTCACTCAACCCACAGAGACCCCCTGGGGCGTAGGACTTCAGCTTGGCACAAACCCGGCCTCTGCGAGAGGACAAAACGCCAAGGGACAGCAGCGCCAACGAGCTGCTTCTTGTTAGAGGGTTTTATGGGGCTAGGCACGCACGACGAAGGCAAACCACACTTGCCGGCTTAACCTCTTCCTGCAAAGCCCCTGCGCTCTGCTTGAGAGGTAGGGAGGAGAGAGTTGCCAGGCGGCAAGCATTATAATAAGGAAGACTTATTAATAAGTATGCTGCATCCCGCATCTGAGCCAATGACTTTCCCCATCACAGGATGCTCTGGAACACTATCTATGTTAAATGCTTTATAAACATTCACTTCTTTAAGCCCTACAGCAACCATACGAGGTATAGTTTATTATCATCCCATTTCACAAATGAAGACACTGAGGCACAGGGAGGTTAAGTCATCCTATCTAAGATCCCAGTGGTGGGATTTGTTCTCACCCCTAGCTCTGTCTGACTCTAAAGCCAACCCCTAAGCGCTACTCTAAGGAGCTCATTCTCATTGACCCTGACCTCGGCCCAGGGAATAGCAGATGCTGAAGATGCACAGGTTGAAGGTATTCGAGGCCTCCACGAAGGTCTGCAGTCGGCCCGGAAGTCTAGTGGGAGTGAGGTGGGAAGAGCACTGGACTTGGGGAGTCTGCTGACCCTATTTGGGACTAGGGCTCCATTACAGTTAGCCTCATGAGCTTATAGAGGTTGCATAGCCTCCAGCCTCAGTCTCCTTCTCCATAAAATGGGCCTAACTCCTGAGCAGTCTATCCCCCCTGGGACGTGGTCATGACAGTGAGCTGATAGGAAGAGCAAAGTGCTTTCAACACGTGAGCTCCTACAAGTGCTATTTATTAGTTGAGGTCCCTCCCAGATTCTTCAAGTTTGCTTTTTCCCTTCATTTTTTTCCCTTCCGTTTTGCCAGGACCCTCGTGAGGATGCCAGTAGGAATAATAGACTAAATAACTTCCTGGCTTCGACTATATTTTTGATTCTGTTCTCTAATTCTTAATTACTCATCTTCAGATTTCTATTCAGTGCAAATTCTATGCTAACTATGATGCCATATTTATACGTCCTACTTTAATGTCGATTTACGTAAAAATCAGCCCCTTTGAAAAACTTAATCATTTGAAAAAACCACCTTATTTCTTTAGCCTCTACTATGTGATACTTTGAGTCAGCCATTATGCTGGGTGCTGGAGACACCAAGCTGACCCTTTATGGAGCCAACATTTGTTCGTTCATTTATTCAACAAACTGTAGCAAGCACCTGGCAGAGGCCGAGCACAGCACTGGGACCCGGGAGTACAATAGTGATCAGTAAGACAGACATCAAAGTCTCTGCCCTCAGGAAGCTTATTGTCTTTCAGTGAAAAGAGATAAATGTAAGTCAATGAGAGTATACATACGTGATTGGAGGGGGAATAATGCAAGAGAATGCACCCGAAGGAATGTGTAGGAAGCAGAAGCATGCAGGGAGGGGCGGAGTTTGAGAGGTCAGGGATGACTTCGTGGGAAGATGGCATTTCCATTGGGCCTGAGAGCAAAAATACACGTTTTCCAGTGGAATCAGAACTCCTTTGAGGAGAGAGGACGTTTTCCTCAGTTGAGAGGCCGTATGTCGTCTTCCGGTTTCATTGCCCAGACCCACCCTCACTGTGGCTTCGTCGATCACAGACACCCCTTGTCAAAGAGCCCTGAAACAGACAGCTGAAGGAAAGTGCCGCTGCTTAGCACCACCGGGAATCCCGTCCGGAAGCCTTTGATAATGCAGCAGGCTTCTTTCCTCCAGAGCCTGGTCTCGGTTTCAACTCAGGCGAAGTTCATGGCCAGAATGATGGCCTGCCCTTGCTTTCGCCACAAAAGCAGAGTCCGGTACTGCTACCCGTGGGCAGAACGTGTCAGATACGAGGGTTCATCCTCATCCTCCCTTTCTTGGGAGCTTTCAGGAATTTTCTAGAAGTACTGAATTCTTGGACATTAGACATGTTATTAGACATTAAAATCTTAGGAAGCCTCTCTCCCATGAAGACTCTGACATTGCGGGAAAGAACATCAAAGCCCCTGCCCACATGCTTGTGTAACAGCCTGGCCACTGTCCTCATTACAGTCAAGAGATGCTTGATGTCGCCCGTGGACTTACAGAGGGTATGGCACATATGAGTTTCCCTCCTAAACTGGACATCCTAGTTAATGATGGCTACAGGTGGCATCTGAGTAGTAGGTGGGTTATTCCAGAGAGGACAGCGGAGGGAAGTTGGGTACCTACCTACTTGCTGGGAGCCGAGCTGGCTGCTTTATTTTTTCCCTTGTTTATCCCAGCAGCTGGGAAGAGTTAATGGTGATATGGCCATTTTTGTGATGTGGGCACCCATTCAGGGAAGAAAAATGCCTGTCCCAAAGTCACAGCCAGTACGTGGTGGGGCAGAAATGCAAACACAGCTCTGGCTCGCCCTGCAGCCCCTTCTGCCGTGGACTGAATGTGAGTCTGGGGAGCTCAGCACTTTCCGCAACCTTGAGAATGCCTGGCCTGCCTTCTGAGATGGTCCTTTTTTTTTTTTTTTTTTTTTTTACAAACGGAGAGTTGTTAATGAGGTTCTTCAACCTCCAGGGAAGCTGCTTTCCAGCTTATAGTTTTCCTCATAATCATTTGTTATATGGGGGTATTTTTGTCCAATCGTAAGTTCCTAGGGGCCAGGGACTCTTAGTCAAGTGGCGTCTATGTGGAATGTAATGACAACACATAGCTAACAAGATTCCATCATAAGAGCTTAATAGAACAGTCCAGACTTACCTATACCATCGTTAGCCTGTGCCCTATCACAGAGCTAACGAGAGCTCTTTAGATTGGCTCAAATCCTATCTCCTGAAATAGAACAGCTACACAAAACAGAGGCCAGTCAGCCATCCACCAGTGAGCATTTATTAATAGCCTACTGTGTGCCAAGAATCATGCTCATCACTACAAAGAGAGAAAAAGACAACTTATTTCAGTCCCCGTGATGGTATGATTAGCCTATAACAGCTGGATGTTGATTCCTGACACTGAGAATAGTGGGAGCTGGAAACAGGGAGCAAGCAAGTCAAAAATATAAAGATTTATAACCAGGTCAAGGAGCACTGCATTGAGGACAGTGAGCATGGCGGGCATGAAAAGTTCAAGTGTAGACTGCGGGGAAATCTGGAGAGGGTATTCAAGAAGGAGGAGAGTTTTCAGGTATGAAAGGAGAGGGAGGTGGCACCTGGGTGGCTCAGTGGGTTAAAGCCTCTCTGCCTTCGGCTCAGGTCATGATCTCAGGGTCCTGGGATTGAGCCCCCGCATCGTGCTCTCTGCTCAGCGGGGAGCCTGCTTCCCTCTCTCTCTGCCTGCCTCTCTGCCTACTTGTAATCTCTCTCCTCTCTGTCAAATAAATATATAAAATATTTTAAAGAAAAAAAAGAAAGGAGAGGGAGAGAGGACTCTGGGCCCAAGGTGAATTCTCTTGAAGAGAATTTATGAGGCCGTGGGATCAACGGGTAATATGTTGGAAAACTGGAACAGAAGGCACGTCCTGCTCCGTCATCTTTGATGTCCCGCTAGCTCCTCATTCTTTTGGCAGTTGTCCAGTGCGTGCACACATGCTCTGAGAGAGAGAGAGAGAGAGAGAGTGTGTGTGCGCGCGTGTGCGTGCTCACATGTGTGAAAGTGGTGTTGCTCCGGCTTGGGACACTTCCCCTGGATTATTTTCGAATCTTCTATAAGACTGTCCTCGACTACCAGGTTTTGGTCCTGATGATCTGCCAATTGTGATTTTAAAAATAGATTTTAAATAGCTCTAGACAGAACTAGTATTTCTGCCAGTGAGTGGAATTGTGGCTCAAAGGCCCTCAGGGAAAATAAATCCTTGGGAATTATTCTTGGGTGTCAGGGTTTCTGGAATTTGAGCCCCCAGACACAGTGGCTGAGATAACAGCAGTGTTCGCGGCACAAATCCGAGACCTCGTCCCTTCACTCTCTCTGACATGCAGGTGGGAAGCAGCACTTCTTTGGTTAATGAGATCCCCGGAAATGGATGCCTCTTGTCTGGAGAGAGTTCCCTAGTGAAATCCTTGTTTACGTTGTGGTGGATTTCTGTGTTCTGGAAATGCGTACCATTTCTTCCAATTTTTTCCTGCTAGGTATGTATTCAGTTCCCACAATTTAAACTGTTTCTCCCCCATTTAGCTCTCATAAATTCTAGCTGAACGTCCTTTTTATTTCCAGGCCTGGATTTGCAACCCACATTTCCATACCTGTTGCTACTAAGTGGTTATTCTTGGAGCATTCTTTCAGAACCCAGAGCTTCCCACAGCAATTTTAGAGGAGTGGGTCCTCTAATATATGGGATTCATGTTTAACAACTTTGCAGATGCCTTTTAGGCTAGCATTGCGCTAATTTTGGAAAGGACTTACGAATCACCTTTTCCTGAAAAGGTGGCTCTCTGAATGAGGAAAATCCATAGAGACCACTATTCTCCATGCTTATAATACATTTTAGAATAACCTTCAAAATCTGATGAGCAGTAAGTTAACTTATTAATTTTCCTCTCTTGTCCTTGTTCGATTAACAGGGTCCTCCTCCCTCCACTCTTATAAATTAAATGTGAAGAGGGAGTATATGGAATAACACCAGTGTTCTCCTGTGGTTTATAGAAATTGCTTTCTTCTCCTAGAGATGAACCTTGTACTGGCTGTTATTGGTTAAGTGTTTATTTTTCTTCTGGAGTCCCCATATGGAAACCTCTGGCAAAGCTGGGGGCCCAGAGGATTGGCATGTATGGGGTGTTTCGGAGGGGAGGTGGATCAAGACTGCTTCATTTCAGTTCCCTCAGAGGGGAGCTTCCCCCAACCTCTATGCTGGCCTCCAACCCCTAGTGGAAAAAGGGCCACTCCAGGTCCCAGGTCCCAGAAGCTAACCATGCCTCTTGCAGGAGGGAGGAAGTCACTGCTTTACTCCTGCAAAGCCTGGTTCAGGAGTTTTCCTGCTAACTGAGAAACGAATTCTGGAAATCCGCACAGAGCTATTCATTGTGAAAGCAGCTTGGCTCCCCAGCCCTTGGGAAAAAAAATCTCTTCGCTGCGCCAGGGAGGCATCGCCACCTATAGGAGACCCCCCAAGAAGTCAGGACTCCTGGGGTTGGTTCTGGGTTTCACATAACCGTCTGCTCTGGCAAGTCTCTTAGCCACTCCTTGTCTCTCTTCTAAAGTTGAACTGAGACACTCTCTAACCCAGAATGATTCAACCGGTAAAATAATGCCATCCAAGTAAAATAATGCCAATCGTGTGATGTGAGCCCAAGGATTCAGAAATAACCTGACTTTTTTATTTTGATGCCTTCCTTATCCCGCCCCCACCTCTGGTCTTCACCTTTAACAAAGAAATCCAGAGGTGGAGCGAGGAGGAATATATTGAGAAGCAGGAAAGGTCCGAAGCCGAGGTGTGATAGTGTCTTCAGCCTGGTGAGTTTCACCCTTGTCTTCCTGCGGGGCTTCCGGGCATCGCATAGAGCAGAGCCCTCTCCTCGGACTTGCTCTCCGTGCCCTCCGCACACCCACCTCTCCTTCTGCTCCCACCAGTCGGGCTGGACGCTTACCAAAAGTTGTTTGTTCCCAAACCTGTTTACTCCCGTGGGCATTGTTTCACTCGATCGTTACATAAGCTGATGAAATAGGAGGGTAAAAAGAAAAAGTCGTTTCTATAAAAACTACATTATTGGAGACTTGGGGGAGCTTGAAAAGGCAAGCTGTCAGTAAAACTGTTGTCGAGATAAGTGCAGGACTTAAAAGATCCTAAGGGGAAATTATAAAACCACAGAAGGATTTTGCTCTCAGGTTGATCCGCATCATGAAAACCTTCATGATCCAATAATGCACTGTGGGTGTAGGGGTGCAGAGAGGAGGTGGAAAAGCAGAGGTGTGTCGGGGAAAACCCCCGCTGGTTCTAGGACTTTGAACCTCACGGGTTGACTGGCGCCTGTCTGTAATTCTCTGTAACGAGGACTTGACATGAAATGAGTGCCCTAAGGAAGGTGTGGAAGGGCCTTCTCGGGAAGCCTTTAAACATAGAAAAACCACCATCTGCCTAGATGACTTGTACGGACACGGTAATGGGGGAGGAAGGGGCTGAGATGAAACCGCTCACAGCTGGAGGGGACCTGGGCAGGGCAGGGCAAGTGGACCCTGAGCGGCTGCCTCCCTTTCAACCAGAGCAGCTTTGTTTTTACCTGTTTGATACACTGGGGATTTTGGATGAAAATGTTCATAGAGAGGGTTCCTCTTCTTCAAGGGGGACTTGCAAACTATTCAATTAAGTCATTGTTGTGTCTTTCTCCAAATGGATGTGAGACCCAACAGGGACCTCCCCAGTAGAGACTAGAGGACAGAGTTTAAGTGCCCAAGTCTTATAGTCGTTATAGTCTATATGTCGACTCCTTTGGAGCGATAATGGATGAATCTTTTATTTACTCGAAGTCAAGACTTGGCTGATGCCCAGCAGGCTGGCACCCACGAGGGGTGCCCCATTCGGGCTTCGTCCTTCCAACAGTGAGAAAGACCGGAGCGTGAGGTGGAACTGAGGGACCCCCTTTCTAAGCTGAGAAGCAGCCCTGGACCCATCCTGCCTCAGAACAAAATGGAAGAAAGGACAGGATGTTTTTGTTCCTGTCTGGTGCCTGAAGGCACCTTTCCCAGAAACAAAACCCCCGTTTGATTTTGATTAACTTTCTCTTCTTTTCATTTCAGTCTTCCTTCTTCTGACTTCTTTAAGGATTATGCCAAAGCCCCAGACGATCATAAAGCCTCAGAGCAGAGATTTCAACTCAGTTGCCCAAGAAAAGCATGTGAATCCCAAAGGCAGTTTTCTAGCCAGTTATTTCCTGTGTTCCCCAAATTGTTATTTTTTCCCCTATGATATGTATCTTTAGGTAACAAAAACTTTTCTCCCCCTCGACCCGGGGAGGTGATGTGGCAGGAGGCATTTTGAGGAAAGCAGAAGTAAAGGACATGTGAGAGAAACCCAGGGGGGAAAGTTCATGTGCTAAGTGTAGGCTCTGTGCGCAGCCAGCGCTGGAGAACGTGTTTGTGCCATAGGAAAGAGGTGACGCGCCCGGAGATCTCCCACCGACTTTGACACTGACTCGTTCCACAACCCAGGGGCGAAATTTCCAGCCTCCGTTTCCCCTTCTTGGAGAAGCGCACACTGCACAGTGAGCTCAAGACAGTTTGGAGGGGATGGAATGTATTCGGAGTGGGAAGTGCCTGGGGAAGCATTTGCTGCGGAAATGTGGCCATCCAGGCCCGCCGGGTGTTGAAAGCAATCACCAGCTATAAATAAATGGCCAGGTATTTATGTTTGTGAAGTACTCCAGACACTTTAATACCCGATTCTGTAAAAACTGGGTAGGACATATCTGCCTTACAGAAACGTTTGGTATATCTGGCATTTGCAGGTGAGGGTTTGAGAAGTTTAAATCTTTTCAGCTCCCTGTTATTTTTTCCTCCGTTTATCCTTCATCCTTCAGTGGGCAGAATGTCATGCCTGGGGCATAGAACGAGCAGCTTTTTACCTCGCCTGAACACCTGCATATAGTTTTGTTTCTCTGGAATGAGATCTTTACTTCATCCACTTACTGGTTAAAGAATTAAGATTCCTTTTTCTTTTCATTCTTTTTGTTCAGGGCTTTGTGCTAGGTGAGAGATGTGCTTACTTTCACATGCATGGAAGACTCGCCCGCAAAAATGAAGGTCTTTCACAACGCATTAGCTGGGTTTTCTCTGTGATGCTGACCTCTGACCCCCAGGCACAATGTGGTATTCAGCTGTCCTGTTCTCTGAAGTGAAAAACCTTCAGAGCTCTCAACAAAGATATTTCACCAAGAGTAAGCAGGCCATGAACCCAATGACTTAAGATAAGAAGGCGGGTTAATTTTGAGATAAAGAGGAAGGCAAGAGGGCTGTAAAAATGACAGTGCCCACTGAGGCCAGATCAGTGGTGTTCCCCCCCCCCCACGGTGGGGAGGGGGACACCTCAACCTTTCTTAAGACCTAGATTAAAGGGACAAGGAAACTTTCCATTCAATGAGGCTTTTATAATGCTAGGATTTCTTTGGACAAACCTGCCCAATGTTCCTTGGTAGAATTCATCAAAGAAGAATAGAGCATCTTAGTGGGAGAGGAAGCTATTCAGAATGCAGGGATCTAGGGGAACCTCTTAGGAGCATTGTTTTGGGAGTCCTTAACTAGTATTCTCATTCTAAGGGCCTCAAGGCTCTATGCATTCACGGGCTGGTTGGCAGGAAAGAAAACTTCACAAGTAACATGGGGGCCCGGTCTGGTCATTACCTTAGACAAGGCGCTGAGGAGGTAACTTCACCCATTGCCCCCCGCCCCCACCCCACCCCCACCCCCACTGCTCCCTGGAAACGTCAGGAAAGACTGAGACTCAGGAACAAGCCTCAGGTGTTTGATTGTAAGGTTGGTCGAGGAGCGGGAGACAGAGAGGCGAGGTAGGGAAAAGTCGTGGTGTGGTTTACACACAAAAAAATGGCGTCTAAGGACTGTGTTCGGAATACTTGTCTGCCAGTTGAGCGAGGACATCCAGATGTCCGTGGCGTGAGGAAACTGTTCTTTCCCTGCGTCTATTTCACCGTGGTAACTTGCAGATTTTTCCCCCATGAAGCTTTATTTTTGGAGACCATTGTAATTTACATGTTGGGACCTATTATTAACAGCTAGTTTTGTGCTGCTGTTGGAAATCTTTACATTAGGAAAGAATGTATGGGTTTTGGAGGGGGAAGGGAGGCTCTGATTCAAGGTTACCTTGTATGGTATCTCCGATCTGTCTGGCATCTGAGAATCGATTGGGAACCCACATCCCCCCAAGCAAAGAAAGTTCTCTTGGTCGGACTGTAACTGTTTTCCCAAGTGAAGAGCATTCACTTGTCTAAGAAGTGGCTATTTGGGGGCAGTAGGGGGGGGCAGATAATGCAAATACTTTTTTTTTTTCTAATATAAATATTTTTTTAAGTTGTCTCTTTGGGCACCGCTGTGGTGTAAGGACTGCAGTTCATCCTAGAAGACAGAATTGATGAGTCCCTGTAGGAGCTACGTAGTGTATCTCATAAATGGGAAAAGCAGAAGCAATTGTGCTATATTTACATTTCAGCCCATAATTGGGTAACTGGAGAAAACCTCTATTTTATTAAATTCTACCTTCCAGTGTTTGACCGAAAAACGTGGTGACCTCATGTCGGACAGCTGTCTGGGATTGGAGAGTGGTTAAAGTTGGTGTAAGAATATATCCCTCAAATGTTTTTATTAAAGAGATTGGGGTAACGTTTTAGTGCTTCTCCAGTGATTCCTTCAGAATGACAATGCTCAACTCAGATGCTGTGCATTGGCATCGGCCAGGATAGGATAAGTGTTTTCCACAGAGGTGACCAGGCTTTGGGTTCTCAGGGAGCTCTCTTTATGAGAAGTCAAACAATTTTACACATAAACAACTTCACAGTAAGTTCTGCTTCCTTCTTGCATTTTTAAGCTGTTCTGCGCAAACTCTGTATAGGAGGGTTTTCCAGAAATAGAAAATGTTGGCCTCTAGTGGGTAAATGTACGGGATGATTGTTGTTAACCTAAAGACGGATAAATAAGGTCTTGGTGTAACATCCCCAACCATAAGAGCCCAGTCTGAAGCTGTTACATACACTCTTTGCCAAAAGTAGGTACGTTACCAGTTCAGTGGCGATGAAAGTCCAAGGAAGGGGAAAGGGAAGGAAAGCCAGAATCTGGGAACTCCCAAAAGAATAAAATTGCTTTGAAGAAAACATTTAGTAATAGTCGTCTTCCCAATATGGCCTTCTTTCCTACCACAGACCCTGGCAGGATTCTCACCCATATCCTTAAAAACATTTTGATAAGACCCCTTGATTTGTTCCTTCAACATGGTTTTTATTGAGAATCTACTCTGTGCCGGACCCCGCCATTCAACCCCTCTCACCCATAGAGGAAGATGCTTTGCTGTCATCTATCCCAGGCTCAAAACTTCCAGGAAAATGGGTAGAATGGGAACACCAGTCAGTCAAGGGCCACTTACAATGAAAGACCACCATTTAAGGGGTTGGCAGAGAAAGAGAGAGTCTGAATAAGGGGGTACAAGAAGAGAGTGCTGTCGTTGAGGCAGACAGAGGGAAGAATTTCAAGGAGTGACTAACACTGGTAAATACCACCGAGGGGCAGGGAAAAATAAGACTAAAAAGTCTTAATTGGATTTAGCAATGTAGAGATCGTTGGTAGCCCTGACGGGAGAGATCTTAGTGAAGCAGCAGAGATGTGGTCCAAGTTCCAGTGAGTGGAGGAGTAGAAGTGAGGTAAGGCGGGGACGGTGAGTGTAGGTAGTCTAAAGGACAGGGGTAGCCTAGGAATGCAGGTTCTCCCCCTGCGGCTCCTGAGCCAGCAGCCTCCAGCATCAAACCAGAGATTACCCTCTCCTGCTGGATCTGCTTTTACTGTTTCAATCTTATTGTCCGTGCTAGAGTTTTTGTGTTACCTGTACGACAGGATACAGTTTTGTTTTGTCCTATTACATCCGCTTCTAGTGCTGATGCTGATTCTCCAACAGCAGCTGGGCATCGTGCGGTCCATCGGGACCCTGACACTCTCTAGCTAGGGAGAACATCAGATCCCACAGGTGAAGGGCTCCATTCTGCGAGACTGCCCCCCCCACCACTTCAGATGCCAGTCACTAGTCTAGGCGGTCACCTGGCCTTCTGACCTCCTGGCTATAAACTCGAGGTTCCCTCCCACATCCCTTCCTTGGCTTGGGTTAAAGTGCTAAAGTAGGTCACAGAATTCAGAAAAACATTTCCTTGCTTGAGTACCAGTTTATTATAAAAGGGTACAACTCAGGAATGGCCAGATGGAAGAGACACATAGGACAAGGTATGTGGGAAGGAGCGTGGCACTTCCCTGCTCTCTGAGTGGGCTGCCCCAGCATCTCCCCGTGTTCGTCAACCCTGGACGCTCTCCAAACACTGTTTTTATGTTTGGAGGCTGCATCGTGTAGGCCTCATGGATTAAATCATCGACCTTTGGCAATTGATTCAGCCTACAGGGACTGAGAGTTCCAACCCTCTAATCATGTGGTTAGTTTCCCTGGCCACCAGCCCCCATCCTTAGCTGGGGTCCAAAAGTCATCACATTGACATAAGTAAAGAAAGACACCTGTATCACTTTCAGCACTTAAGAAATTCCTAGGATTTGGGGAGCTCTGTGCCAGAAACAGGGACAAAAACCAAATATATATATTTCTTACTATACATCACAACATAATGAACTTGACTGTTTTTTTTTTTTTAAGATTGTATCTATTTATTTGTTGACAGAGAGAGACACAGCGAGAGAGGGAACACAGGGGAAGTGAGAGGGAGAAGCAGGCTTCCCCTCGAGCAGATAGGCCAATGCGGGGCTCAATCCCAGGACCCTGGGATCACGACCTGAGCTGAAGGCAGATGCTCAATGACTGAGCCACCCAGGCGCCCCTTGACCACTGTTTTAAATGGGGAGATAATTCATTTTATTCAACGTGTATAAATGGCTCTCAAAATAAAATTAGCAATATGACCTTTATGAATAGTATTTCATGTAGTGTCATTTTACCAAAAGATTAAAGAAAATATAGTTTCGGGTATAATGTGAACAAAATGCAATCAGGAACAGAGGAATAACATTAGGTACTTAAAGATAAAACTTTGAAGAAACTTATGCCTTTAGACATCGGTAATAAGAATTCAAAGTAAAGACAACCATAACTTAGTACCTTGCTTACATATTGCCTAGTTGCCTTTTTTTTTTTTTTTTAAAGTAGGCTCCATTCCCAGTATGTAGCCTAATGCAGGGCTTGAACTTACAACCATGAGATCAAGACCTGAGCTGAGATCAAGACTCGGTGGCTTAACCGTGCCCGGTTGACATTTTGCACATAGCATGCTTTAGTTGTTTCCAGCAATACTAGAAAGAATTGACATACACACAGAAAGGAAGAAAAAAAAAAAAACCCTCTTGCCCTAGTAAAATAAAAATTCAATCTTTTGCATAAAAACATTAAAAAAAAAAAACTTAAGATGGAGGAAGGAGATACTCATTTTTTAGCTTAGTTTTTGTCATTATTTTTTAAGGGACAGTAATTATTGGCTATCAGATGTCGTTTCTGTGGTCAAATGCAGGCTCAGCAATTATTTAATTCTTAGTTTGATTTTCTTTAGAGGCTATAACACAAGAGTCCTGGTAGTGCGCATGGTGAGATTTGGCCACTAATGGACTAGACCCGTGAGCTCCTCTGGGTGGCAGGTGACATCATTAAAGGGAGCGCACTCCTGATGCCTCAAATGGGGAAGAGTCTCCAGAAGGAAAGTTTTAGGATTTTGTTTGTTTTTTAATTGTTAAGAGTAGGCAGAATAGGTCCCCCATGAAAATGTAGCCTCAGAGGAGCTAACTATTGACTCTAAGGGTTAAGATGTTCCAAGGAACAGACTGAAAATGAAAGGGAAAATGCCCAAATAGGGGTATACGGCAGAGCCTACATAAAAGTATTTACATCTTAAGTTTTTATGTGTTTTTATAGAGTTTAACGAAATTAAAGCACTGTAATCATATTTTCGGGCATTTAAAAAGCCTAGTTCTCCAAACACCTCATACTTCCTTGTTTATTCTGAAACAAAACCATTTTATCCTCTCTTCATATTATTTCATCTCTCTCCTCAAGATGTCCACACAGGGCCCAAGAAGTATCTCAAGGGCCTCTACGTGTGATAACTAAACATTTGACCTCCCTGGCTAATGTCGTCCTGGGTGGCTGCCAAATGGGGCCGACTCTCTAAAACATTCTGATTTGTAAGCCTCAGAATCCCCACTTCCTGCTGCTTCATTTTTCAGTCAGTAGTTTGCGTTCACCTGAATGACTATGTAGAAATTCTCTGCATTTTCATCCTGAAGAAAAATTCTTACTTTAGACATAATGGGTTTCTCTTCCAACACATCCGGTATTTTTTTTTTAATATTTAATCCTTCTCCAGGGAGTTGAAAAAAGGCCTGGAACTAATGAAAATTTGTTCCTTTTTTTCTTTTCTACTTCGGCGATCAGTAGATGATTCTTGCTTGAGCCCTAAAGTTTCCTTCCGTAGTTACAATCATAGTCGTAGGTGTAGCATAAGAGGATGTTAGAGTGAGCTCTATAAAATTACCGCGGTTACACTGACCGATGCAACGCTGTTAGTTCTTAACCACCTGGATGTCCTCAGCAAAAAAGCAATTCCCATTACCTCTCTCTTCAACCACCTGCCTGTGGGCTTGACTTCCATGTCATACAGTACATTGAAGACCTGAAAAAGCAGTTCCTCCTCATGATCTCTAAAGGGGAAGAGTTTTTAGATGTTTCTTTCAGTTTCTAGATTTGATCCTCTGTCTTGGGATAGAGACTACACAACTGTGGCTCATAGCATAGACTCATCTTCAATGCTTAATCAAATGACGTTCTCCAAAGTCAGCTGACCCAAGACATCGGCCATTAACCTAGGCAACACTTCTGAATTCATTTTCATCCAGCAAAGCATGAGAGAGGTACATGTCTTCTTGACCTTGGAGATGTCCAGAGCTTGCAGGTCTGTGGTTTTGACAAGATTGGGTGACCAAGCTCTTCTGCATAAAGAAGGGGTCACTAAATGCCCTCATACTCAAGTCTAGCCTGGGCCCTACTCCATCGCCATCTACTTTCTTTTCTTTAAAGATTTTCTCTTCAGATAAGCTCTACACCCAACGTAGGGCTAAAACAAACAACCCCCAGATAAAGAGGCCCACATTCCACCAACAGAGCCAGACAGTCTCCCCCCATTGCTGTCTATTTTTTAGCACAGACCAACCTACCCAAGCAGGGCCACTCCCTAAATAAGCCTCTGGACTTTCCATCAGCATCTAAGATGAGCATCTGAAGGAAAACAGCCAGGTGGGGCACGGACCTCAGCACCAAGAAGACCCATTGGAGTCACTGGATGTTGACAGACAAGGGGAGAGGGAGCCAGTGGGCAGGACTTCCTCTGCTGGGATGAAAGCGAGGAGGAGCCATTCAGTTGTTGCTGTTGACCCATAAAAGCTAAGCTGTGAGGGGCCATAGCGTTGACAACTTCAACTCTGAAGACAGGCCCATGCCCCAAATGGAAGACAAAGCCATCTGAAGAGGAAGCATCATAATACCACTTGGCCAGCCTAGCCGTGATGTGTGACGGTGCAAGAGGAGTTCGAGGACTGACGCAGCCAATTCTGTGGCCCTGTGGAAGCCCCTGGGCTGCACCATGTGTAGGGCAGCCCCTGCGGTGCCCCTTCTCCCCCACAACCCTGGGCCACGGGGTGCCCTCATGGATCCAAAAGACTCCGTAGAGTGGCCCCATTTGGGGGCTCCATCCAGCATTTCCCCCTCTCCTCACTATGATTCCTACCTATGGGTTACAAAGACTTTCTTTGCAAAACAATGTCCAGAAGATTGAACTTCATCTTCAAGGGCCAGGTGGAGTCCTGGCTGAGTTTTTCTAGATGCTAGAATGGGGTGGCCCAAAAAGAGCGCCCTACCCACCAAGTGCTAAGTCAGTTATCATTCGCCGCTGGCTTTTCCTCCCTTTCTGCTGCTGCCTCACCCACAATCTATTTTTACCCTTTCTACTCAATGCCTTGTGGCATTGAGATTTTATTTGGTGGTGCTCATGTTAAAGAAGTTTGCTTTTGCAATTGGTAGTAGTTAGCTTGGGCAAATATGAAAGGTTTCCACCAAGGTAGATCATCCTACGTTCTTCTTTTTGCTAAAGCCCCCCCTTTAGTGAACCAGGAGCCTGTCATTCCTTCATGCAGATTCTGTTTTGGGTTGTAGGCTTTGGAGAACCAACCCATTTCTTTTTCACCATTCTCAGCCCCCAATTTTGGTAACTGCTGAGATGCGGCGTAGAAAGGTGGAGCAGACACAAATAAACGTGACCAGAGACCACCTTTCTGTGCAAAGAGCCCCTCGAGATGCATAAATGATCCTCGCCCTCCAGTGCAACACCATTTGGAAAGCTGCCAAACAATGCACTGCAGAAGTATTGACGAAGGGTTCCCTCGTGAGCTGAGAAAATGCCTAATTTAGTTCTGCTATTCTGTGATCACCCTGAACTTCAGGAATCTCTCTCATGATGGGAGTATTTATAGCATACGTAGCGGGTAAAAAGAGAGTCTTTAGGGACGTGTAGGTAGCTCAGTTGGTTAAGCGGCCGCTTTCAGCTCAGGTCAGGGTCCCAGGGTCCTGGGATCGAGTCCTGCATCGAGTTCCTTGCTCAGCGGGGACCCTGCTTCTCCCTCTGCCTGCTGTGCCTGCTGCTCCCCTTGCTTGTGCTCTCTCTCTGACAAATAAATAAAATCTTTAAAAAAATAGTTTTTAGAGTCACACAGATCCTGATATTAAACTGCCTCTGTTTCTTCACTTGCTATGGGACCTTGGGCATGTAACTGTACCTGTCTTAAGTTTTAGCCCTCCTAGAGGTCAGATGGAAATAATATCTAACTCAGGGTTAATATGAAGAGTAAATGAAAATTAAATGCCAGCAAAATGCTTGGTATACATATTTAAGTATTGGGCACACAACAGTGACTATCGTTTGCCTAATGATATGGTGATATTCACAAAGAAACATAAGATTAGAGTATGTGCGTGGATCAGCACCAATCTGGTATCTCCAGTAGACGATAATATAGAATGCATGCCCTTCCGACAAAAGCAAGTGCCATGGGATCAGTATAAAAGGCAGCCTGTTGAAGACGCCTTTTTAAGAAACACTGTTTCAGGGGCACCTGGGTGGCTCAGTCTATTAATCATCTGGCTCTCCATCTCAGCTCAGGTCTTGATCTCAGGGTGGTGAGTTCAAGCCCCACATTGGGTTCATACTGGGTGTGGAGCCTACTTAAAAACAAAAGAAGAAGGAAACACTTTAGATTTCCATAGTGCGTTCAGTAGGAGAAAAGTGGAGACAGTGCTTTGATTTGATGCAAGCTTACGGGCAGGTAACAAACAAAGGAATGAGCTAGAGAGCTGGGCCGATTCCACAGACTGGAGGCCATCCCCTGGATTTCAGTATTTCCGAAGCTGGAAGGTATGATGCAAAGACCGTGAGTGTTCTTGAGGATCATTTGGTTGTCCCCTCCGGTTCCTAAATTAGTTGTCTTCCAGCAAGCTGTGAGTCTAGTAAAACTTAGACTTCCCTCTGCCGAAGCATGGGACATTACTACACGTTTGTCCACAGCCTGGAGCTTACGGTGTTACATTCGCCTGGGCGGGTCTAGGGAACAGCTAATGTCGCGGCACACCCCATGCTGACTAAGTGAACAGCTTCTCCCGAGGCAGGCTCCGAGGCTTCCACAGGCGGCTTGGCTACCACGGAAATCTTTACCACTGAATCCACACAGACTGAGAAATGGTCACTTACGAAGCGTGCCGTAGGTTCTCCTACCCTCTCAAGGCTATTTCTTGGGAAACACTGATCCCACGGTGCCCAGGAGGCACTGGATAAGCTCCCCCTGTAACAAATTCATAAGCCTCCCTGGCAACACACTGAAGCTCCTCCGAGGCCTCAAGTTTTAATTCCTGGTGGGCAGGTAAAAAGAGAAAGTTGTTATCACCCTGCACTCCCACCCCTACGGCCGCCGTCGGAGATGATGATTATTTTCAGTTTGGAATTTAAGTGAGGATGGGACATCAAGAGGAGTTGCAAAAGTGTGGGAATGAAGAAATCTAGCCAAAGTCAGGCCGAACTTGAAAGTGATTTTTAAAAGTTTCTATAACTTGGAGTCTTTTATTTATGACTCTCCAAGCAGCCTTGGGTATTTCTCTTCCCTTAGTTTTAATGAAGGGATAGCAACTATTTTTGTGTGACCCTGCATTTGACTTGTATGAGAGTAACCTTCTTCTTCAACCAGGGTTGTTCGCTGAGTTTCTCCTGAGGGATCTCAAGAAGGTGTGACTTCCTGAGAGGAGTGGTTTTGATGGGTTGGTTTCTCAGTGTTATTTTTGACATGGAAAACAAATTAAGAGTGTTATGGTGCGTCCATGGATTTGGACGTCATCGCCTTCATGTGTGCCAACTCAGTGGCATACTGTCACATACCCTTGCATTTATCCTGAGTAGATAGATTCTTCTAGAAGCTCACCCTCTGGATCTAAAGTAGCCCATTGGTCCCTCTAAGCAGTATGGTAGCTCAACACGAGTGTACGTAAGCAGGCAGGCATGAGGAAGTCAGGGTCCAATACTTTCCTCTCTAGGTTTTAAGATTTGGAATGTGTTTTTATTTGTGTTGCCCGCTTTTCTTTTTAATGTTCCTCGTTTTTGTTTTTCTTGTATAGATTCAATGTGGACGGTATTAGGGTAATTACAGGCAGAACACTTGGGTGGCGCCTTAGCCCTCAATTTTGAGTCAGGATTTTTGACCCGGGCTCGGTGAATAGAAAAAAAGATGATCTCAGTTTCCGTGGAACTCCAAGGCAGAAGTTAGAAAGTGGATTTTTTATTTAATAGAGTAAAAGAAAAAAAAAAAAGGTGATAATGGAAGGCCAGGGAATGGAGTGCGAAGATTGAATGTGATACAAAGAAGTCAAAAGAAAAGGGGGGGAGTGATGTGTTCAGAGGGAACGCCTGGCAGTTCACTTGGTTTGTGGTGGGAAGCCTCATTCCACGAAGAGAGAACAGTTTACAGGCTGGAGGTGTTTATTGCCAGCTCAGCATTTCACACCAGCAGTCTGGCCTGAATCTTTTGGAGCTGCCAGAAACTGCTCAGGGTTGCACAGATGCGTTTAGCCTAGGAGTCTGAATTTAGGGCCCGAGTCCTATCTTTTTTCACCTCTTTTGATTCTCACCGTGAGCTAACAGGGTGATTGAGATCTGAAGTTGAGTGGCAGCTTGTTAATATCAGGGGCGGTGCTCTGTGGTCGCTATGGCAACTGAACCCTACACAGGACACAGGTACTCTATAGCACTTCTCCCCACCTGTCTGTGTAGCAGGATTTGCGTTTCTAACTGCAAAAGGCTTTTGCTTCTGTCAGCCCCTCATAAATCACTGTAAAAGCAGCAAATACGTTTGAATCCCATCTTCCTTTAAGGTGCCGCCTGATTCCAGGGGAGGATTGGCAAAAAGGTGCAGACGATACTAGTGTCTCTTCTTTTTCCTTTTATTTTCCCCTCCTGCCTCCCTGTCCCCACCTACTCCTCACCCCTTTTTATGTCCTGAGTCAAGTCCTAGCCAGTAGTATTGCTGGTAGAAAAATCTGGGTTGGACTTGTAAATTGAGCAGGTTAGATCAGAAGGGCCCTAGGAGGGAATAAAAGTGGAAGGCCTTCTTAGTCCAAAATTGCTTTTTGGTCCAGGACTTGTCAGTTGAGGAATTCTTATTTCTTTTCCTTTTCACCTTTTCGTCTTGGGCGTGGTCTAGCCCGGCGGTCGGCAGGTTTTGGCCTTTTGGGTTAGATCTGGTTCACTGCTTGTTTTCACCAGGCCCAAAAAACTGAGAATGGTTTTCGTATTTTCAAGCGATGGGGGGGGGGGGGGGGGAA
>CM052814.1:26285747-26314531 GCA_028533885.1 Nasua narica | reverse complement strand
GTGAAAATTACGTGAAATTCAAATTTCATTGTCCATCAATAAAGTTACTGTGGGACGTAGCTGCCTTTGTTCACATACTGCCCGTGGCTGTTTCCTGCTACCGGGGCAGAGATGAGCCCTTGCAACACACACCCTATGGCTTTCAGAGCCTAAGGTATTTACTATCTGGTCCTTTACAGGAATAACTTGCCAAGCCCTGCTCCAGGCATTGCACGTGAACCTTTCCAGCTTTTCAGAATATTGTCCGTTAGCTCTTAATTCCTTACTGCTTTCAAGAAAATGCAGAAATGCAGACCCCGTGGTATCATTTCCTTTCAGTTAGCCAGGGATTTGGGAATTGTGTGACTCTAAGAAAGGCCTCAGGAAGAATTTGCGTGAGAAGTGGGGAGGAGACCGGAAGTATCTTATGAAAATTTAAGTCAAATATCATTTTCATCCTTTTCCAAGAATCTGTAAGATGGGACGTCTCTGTTGGTTTGGGGAAGAAAAGGAAATGTTGGTTCCAAATAGTACCCAACTGATTATTCTTAGAGCCTCCTTCAGACTCTCTGATAAAAACGCAGAAACTCCAATTAAGATTGATTTTTACCCGGGGGCACCTGGGTGGCTCAATGGGTTAAGCATTTGCCTTTGACTCAGGTCATGATCCCAGTGTGCTGGGATCGAGCCCCATGTCGGGCCCCCTGCTCTTCGGGGAGCCTGCTTCTCCCTCTCACCTCTGTTTGTGTGTTCTCTCTCTCTCTCTCTCAAATAAATAAAATTTTTAAAAAAGATGACTTTTATCCATTGACACCTTAATTTCATGACTTTTTGGTTTTTGTCGAGCTAGGATTTTTGCCCAAGTTAAGAATCAAAATTATTTTCCCCGACGTTCAACTTTCCACTTTGCTTCATAGCTGCTGATCTACTGGTCTATCCTTGGGGAAATGGAGGCTAAGATAAACTAGTTGAACTCTGGTGATGAAGAGCAGTGGAGATAAAGGCACATACTCAGTATTCCAGAGCCTTCCCCTGAAGGGCTGCCCTTCTTCTTTGAAGGTGAATTTGATGGCACCCCTGAGAACATTCCCCTTTTCTTGAGAGAGATTCCCAGTACCTTTCACTCACTGGAGGATTTGAATTTCCTCATTTGGATACATCTGAAAAAGAGAGGAAGGTGCCTTGTGTTTTCACTCCTACCCCTGTGAAAACAGCAGAGGAGGGGAAAGGCTGAAAGGCAGGCGAAAAGGGAAATCTCTGAAACTAGAGAAAACGCAAACAAATTGTGGCCAGCCGACTCAGCATTCCTCACCCACAGTTGGTCCTAATTAAGGAGACTCCCGTTAAACAGCTCAACTTTCTGCTCCTTTTCTTTTTTCCTTTTGCTCTGGCCTTGCCGGCTGACATGGCAGAGCTTACGCTAAACCACACCTCGGAAACAGTCTCTCATGTCTTTCCCTTCTAGTCTCACTTCTGTCTCTCGCCCGCTACCCTGCAATTACCCTTTGCCGCATTAAGATCCCAATAAAATCCATGGATACCTCTAATCCAGTTGCATCCATTTTGTTCCACGGAGGGCTATGCAAGCTGCTTGCCGGGCTGAATAGCTGTGCGTCGTGCCACGAGAGGAGCACACATAGAACCTGATTGCACCCTAAAAAGGTGGGATTGCTCCAGGATTATTTGCTGCCAAGTCAGAGCAACAATTCCTTCCACTCTGCTTGATTCCTTGATTTTCTCAGTCCGTAGCTTCTCCTGAGCCCAGCTGACGGATTTGGGAATTTTATTTCAGCTGTAGTGACCTGTGGTCTTAGGATCAAAAGCTTAATGTTAGTAAGTCTCTGTACTGGAAACCAGTCTGAATGATGGACGGGGTCGGTGTCCAGTGTAGCCTACTGGTGGTGGGGCTACTGATGTATTAATAAAAAATAAGCTACTTTTCATCCCTTAATGGTTATATTAGTCTGCCCAGGCTGCTTTAACAAAATACCCAAGACTGGGAGACTTGGACAATAGAAACTTATTTTCTCCCAGTTCTGAAGGCTAAAATTACAACATTGAGATGCTGTCAGGTCTGGTTTCTCGTCAGACCTTTCTTCATGGCTTGTAGATAGCCATCATCTTATCGTCTCTCAGTGTCTCTGCGTGACCTTTCCTCTGCGTGCACACACAGGAGGAGCTCTCTGGTGTCTCTGCCTCTTTTAAGGATACCAATCCTGTCAGATGAAGTCTCTACCCTAAGGACGTCATCTGACCTTAATGACCTCCCTAAAGGCTCTATCTCCAAATGTAGTCATTGGGAGTTATGGCTTCCCTTTAAAGATTTGGGGGGGATAAGACACACACAATTCCGTCTGTAACCATAGTCTAGGCTTAAGAAACTCTCTTAACTTTATTTTATTTTTTTTAAGATTTTATTTATTTATTTGACAGAGAGAGAGATCACAAGTAGGCAGAGAGGCAGGCTAAGAGAAAGGGGGAAAGCAGGCTCCCTGCTGAGCAGAGAGCCTGATGTGGGGCTCGATCCCAGGACCCTGAAATCATGACCTCAGCCGAAGGCAGAGGCTATAACCCACTGACCCACCCAGGTGCCCTGAAACTCTTAACTTTAGAGCAAAGATTAAATGCCAGAATCAAGAAGGCAGTGTTCAAAGCATGGTATTATGAGGCAAGATGATAATTTAAAAAAAAAATTTTCTAGACCGTAGACATTTGAGAATCTGAGAGTATGATCCAAGTCCAGAAAATTATACATAGGCACAGAATTTTGGCTGTAACTGCAAGGGCATCCAGTTCTCCAGACCAGTTAAGGACTCGATGCTAGCAGGCGGGTTCTCTCTCAAAGCCTTCTTGCCCCTGGTGAGGTGGCATCTATACAGATTTGGGCAGAGGTTATGAAAGAAAAACATGGCTTGCTTTGACCAAAAGGGGGTCCTGCTTAGGACTGGGCCTGTGATCCTATTGCCACCGCTCAAAAACCTCAGGCCTTGTAGGAAAGAAGAGTGAGCTCAAGCGGATGTGCCGATGGCAGCTACAACTTGAGCGGCCGTTGAGGTGGGCTAACACTGGGGCTGAGCGGACAGAAGTTTTCTCACTTCTCTGTTACATCAGGCATCATCAGAAATAGAAGTCCTCTCTCACTGAGCACATCGGGGTGACGTTTCATGTGCTTGGTGGGATATCAGCCTTGTGTTTATTTATAGTATCCCCTTTCTAGACGCCATAGGGAGCGTTGGCAGTCACTGTAGAAATTATGAGCAGAATGACTTAAAAGAAAAGGACAACGACAATGAAAAAGAAAAAGTGGAAATCTGTGATTTCTGAATTTTAGAGAATGGCCAAGGTACAGTAGGGCATTGGGACCTAATTTCCTTGGCTTTTATATCAGCCGGCCTTGATCGCCAAGATCTTCAAACTTTATGGTATTAAGGCTCCGAAGTCGTGCTATTTCCTAATTTTTCAATGGTGCCAATAGTACCATGTAAGCTAAACTATAGGAATTCAATCTGAATTTGGGGCCCCCAGCCTATAGTCATTGACCAAATTAGCCTCGGTGTCTGAGAGTTGAACAAAATCAGAGTGTTCTATAATTCAAACCGGAGTTTCGGAAGTGTCTTTAATAAGTCGCTGAAACCATTAGTTTTCTCATGTACTGGGATCCTGATGTGAGCTTACTGCCAAAATATCAGGGAAGCCAAGTAAATTTTCTTAATTGTACATATCCTCCAATTTCGTATCAGACTCTGGTTACCTTGTTCTTTAGCATCCCGTCTTCTAGGTGATCTTTACCCTTGACTTGGCAACCACCTAGCTCAAAAAATTTACATTGGCTTCTTCTCCCCCTCCCCTCTCTTCCTCTAAATCTCTCACTCTGTGCAATTCATCCTTTCCTGCCGTTGCCGGGCCCTGTTGGCCAGATCAGGCGAGCTTGCCGTGGTCTCTGCCAAACCACAGACATGTAGCGAGCAGACACTGAACTCCCCCTTGCTCTTGGAGTGCTCTGAGGCCGCATGGGGGTGGGGAGCAGGAGAGGTTCCTGACTTTGAGAACTTTGGCGGTACTTGAGTAGAATGTTGGTTTCTCTCCATGGCCTTGATTCATTTGCAAAACTGAACATCACAGAATTGCCCAATTACATTCTGACTCTTTCATTACCTCCTTTTTTTTTTTTTTTTAATCACTTATCCTCCTTAACCTCTCAAAGGCTCTCTGAGGACTGTGGCTGATAATTCAATTCATGCATCCAACAAGTCTACCACATTTGGTCCCATCACGGGGTGGATAAGCTGAAGTTGAAGTGCACACCATAGCTTTCCCAGGTCACGGATCAACTGTAATCACTGCAGCAACTAATGAACTCCAGCTCTTCGAAGCTGACATTTCATTGACCAAAAGTTTCCTGTTTAGGACAGCGCTTTCCAAAGATGCAAGTCACATATGTAATTTAAAATTTTCTAGTAGACATTTTCAGAAGTAAAACAGGTGAAATCAATTACAACAAGTCTTACTTAACCCAATATATCTAAAATGTTATTTTAGTATATAATATAAAGTTATTAGTAAGATGCATTACAATCTTTTTTTCATACTATGTATTTGAACTCTGGGACTAAATCTTTTGAAGTCCTACTATCCATCTCAATTTGGGCTAGCCACATTTCAAGTGCTCAGGAGCCACATAAGGCCAGGAGCTACCATATTACACAGATCCAGAAGATTACCACCTTGTTAACAAAGGAGAACAAATGAGTGCATTTGCTGCAGGGACCAGAGATGGAACATCACTGACTAATCCTCTCAGTAGGAACCCTCATCTCTGTGGCTGGCTAAGTGACCTGTGGGGAAGCCTGAGCTGGCCATCAGCTGAGTAGCTCTCCTCCGTGAATGGGCCTGAAGAAAGTATAAAAGACAAATGAAGAATGGGATATCTTGGGAACTTTGGCTTGAGCAGAGTTCAGAACATGTTCTCTTGTTCAGATGTAACAGCCGAGGCTTAGATCAGGACAGATTGTCATTTCTGTCATTTAACTCCATTTCTTCCTCCTATTAAGAGTTTAGAATCCTCTATGACACTTCTGTAGCAGACAAGTGCTGAAACATAGGCCCAACGTGAACATCAACAAATGTGATGTTGAACCACATGAAAGTATTCATGTTTAACCATTTTTTACCTACAAAATGGACACTTTCATATGGCTTAACCTATTACCTTTCATCCTAAAAGGCAAGAGTATTCTCGAGGTTGTCAGCAAGGAAACCTATATTTAAACTCTAACCTGGTTGCTGGTTTAGTCCAAGGAAATTATGGAAATTTTTAAGATGAGAGCAAGCAGGTCACGATCTCCTGGGCTGTGGGACCCAGCCCCGTGTCAGGCTGTGCACTTACAGGCTCCACATTGTGGGGGAAGGGGGGTCTGCTTGAGATTCTCTTCCTCTCCCTCTGCCCCTCCCCCCACTTTCTCTCTCTCTCCCTCCCCCCTTTCTCTGTCTCCCTCTTAAATAAATAAATAAATCTTTTAAAATAAGAATAATAGAGATGAGAGCAAGTATCCAGAAGCCATAGAAGAATTCAGGTCCATAGAAGTATATACTCTTTGAAGTCAGCCTGGTCCATTTCTATCCATAAAGTTAACTTCCCCAGGAGGACAGATTCATCTGGAGTCTCTTTACATATTTAACTCTATCTTGGACTGATCCTAGACCAAACTTTCTGTACTCTTTTCTCTGTCCCCTTGAAGTTCCAAGAGCAATTTCAGTTTCAGGGGCAGATGTCATGAAACACTTGTGGCTGCAGAGCCATCCAACAATAGCATTATCTAAAGCACTTATATTCTCAAAATATTCCTTTCGTGTTGATCTGTAGCCATCCTGGCTCTTTGGGAACCTAGAGTCAGGGTCATCACATTTGCGAGCCTGCCACCCATCTTGGCTGTCCGAATGCCATCAGACCTCAAGTCTAATCTCCACTTTGTCTTACCCATTAGTCACTATTTCCTATTTAACTGCCTGACCTAGGCCACTGTCCATCAACTCCTGCAAGTGAGACAATATCAAGAGTTGTGGCTGTTGGTGACCTTTCCCCCTCTTCCCCATTTGATATTTGTGTGTCTCATAGAATATAGTCACCCTTGTTGGTACAGTGATGGGGACTGAAAAGCATCCCAAGTCTCACTCTGGCTTCTTTTTGTAAATAGTTGGGGATTTCGTTCTCAGAAATTGGGTATACTGTGTGGTCAACCAGCTTCCTGCTGTCTTAGAGCCTGTTTCTAGTTTAGATGGTAAAGTATTGTGCTTCTTTTCCTAATGGGAGAGCAAGAAGTCCTAAGTATCTCTTTGGGATGTAATCTTAGGCTTCCAATTCCACAAACTCTGCCTGCAAGTAAAAATAATCACCCCTAAATCCCATTTCTTAAAACCGGCCTATTATAGATAATTTTTCTACTTTCAGAGGAGAAAGTCAGCTTGTGTGTACAGAGCTCTTATCCATTAAGTGGTAAATAATCTGGGAAATTTGGTTACTGATTCACCAGGCATATATATTCTGGACAAATGGAGAAATGATCCAGTATTCAAGTCTGACTTTTAAGAACCGTGCTGTGCTAGAGAAGCAATGAAGATTTTTTCCTATGTAGTCACAAGGTAGTCCACCCTTCCCACTAGCTAGCCCACACCCTTGGCCCTCTGGCTGCCTGCAGGCTCCCTTGGCTATTCAAGTTCTGTGGAATGGCTGGACCTGAAATATGGGGAGCAGACTGTGTGAGAGAAGTCTGGGAGGGGTGGCCAGTCCTAGCCAAGAGCTACGTTAGTGTTGGTGCTTTTCCCAGAGGGGAGGAGTGTTCCCTGCCCTGTGCATTGCCGTGTGTCAGCACAGACACAAACAGAATAGTGTTCGATTGAGCTGGCCTCCTCACAGTCCTTCTTTTCATCCTACAGAGGAGATGGGGTGCACCAGAGTATCCCTAAGACTGTGGTATCAGTGCTAGGAAGTGGACATGAAAACAGAAGGAATCTGTTGCTATTTTTATAGCCTAGATGGAGGGTTTTGTGAATTATAGCACTCAAGAAGCTGATTTATTGAAAGGAATGGTATAGTGTCACAATACAGGCACTCCCACCCAAATAACATTAAGCTGGATAAATAACAAAAATAACTTAGAAAACAAACGATTAAATATCTAAGAATGCAAAGTATTCAAATTGAACTAAATTCCAGAAGGGAACAAGCCCTTCCTAGGAGAGGAAAAAGTGCATGACTACTGTCATTCTAGAGGCCCAGCAACAGGAGCAGTATACATACCTACCATAGGTAAGAATAAGGAGAAAGTAGCTTAGCTTCATACAAAACTTTTGAAGGCTTCATATTGTCTGGTATAAGGAAACTAAATCCCAGAGCAAATATTGTATCCACCCACCCCTCATTCTTTCCCCTGAGGACTTTGCTTAATACAACAGAAGGCAGGACAGAAATATGAGAAAGACACCTCCATCCCTACCCAGTGTACAGAGAGCATTCATTGAGTATCTAGCAGTAACACACTACAGAGAAATTTGAGAGCAAGGCAGGAGGATAGAAATAGACTCCTTCAAAGCACAATGACCCTTCACTGAGTATATAGAAGTGGCCCACCAAGAGTAAAGAGAACTCCACAGCAGCCCCAAAAGCTGGTGGCTGGGCTATAAAGCATAGAGAGAGATATCTAGAGTCTCTCTATGGTCAGATCCCGAGCGCTACTGAGATGATCTTGATCCTACCCTCAAAACATTTGAAACCAGTGGTGCACTGACTTTAACCGAAGAGACAACAAAGCCCAGAAGTAGCTCTGCTACAGATGAGACCAACTCAGTTCTCAATCCAATAGCCTGACAGGAAGGGCGCTTCCTTTTCTCAGTGTATGTATTGCTGTTCTCTGTTGACATACATCTGGTGTATGATAAGAAGTTATGACTCATGAAGAGGTAGGAAATATAACTGAGAGAAAAAATAGTCAGTAGAAGCAGACCTGCAGATGACCCAGATGTTGGAATTGACAACATTGTTAAATGCTTCCTATAAATATTCTTAAAGATCTAGTAGAAAAGGTGGATTATATTCTTGCATAGATGGAGAATTTAAGCAGATAACTGGAAGTTAAAAAAGATGTTTATAAATTCCCTCTGAAACAAGGATTTCTTGGAAACAAACTACTAATCATTCTTGGAGAATATGTAAGAAGCAATTCCAAAATCCTAACCCCTTCCCTGAGTTTATGCATTCCTACTTTCACAGAAACCAGGAGTTCAAGTCTACAAGTGTGTACAAGCCCACTATGTACAAGATACTGTATGAGAGGTACATAGTGGTACATAGGAGACTCAGTCATGCCCCTCAGGGAAATACAATCTAGTGTGCATAAAAGAGAATGAGATTTCTTCTAACAAGGAGGATCATGGAAAGCCTCATAGAAAAATTGGTTTGATCTGGGCATTGAAGAAAGGTAAGATTTCAAAATGCAGAGCTAGGGAGAAACCTATGGAAAGTAGGTAGGGGTTATGTACATTGTTGTCAAGTCCCCGTAATATTGCCAGGACTCTAGAATCTTCAGCAGGACACGGATGATTGCACAGTGATGATAAGACAGGCCTGTACTTCCAAAAAGAAGTTAGGTGAGGCAGCTCGTCACCTAATAGGAATGCTAGAGGACATAAAATTTGGAGCAGGGTGGGATTAGGGAAAAGGAGATGAGCATTGTGTTTATCTGTATCCTCACAGGGCAAAGTCGTATTTTGGGGTTTTGTTGGAAAATTAAATCACTCCTTTCTTTGAATCCTCTTACGTATGTTGTCTATACTTCATACATGGTATTCATTTCGTGTATATGTCTTCTTCCACCCTTGAATTGTGAGCTCGTTCTGATAGTCATTCATTTTAAATGCCCACACAACTGAGATCGTCATGTAAATACTAGGAGGTCAGTGAATGTTTGGCAAATTGAAATTTGATTTAACCCTAGGCAGAGTATATAGGACTTGAATTCAGATAGTCTGGCTACAACATCTGGGCTCTTAATCACTACCCTATGTTAATGGTGGCTCATGGATAATCTTGAACAGTAGGCCTTAGAATTTTGATTTTATGGTATCAGCAGCGAGGAGCTAATGAAGGTTCGGTAGGTAAGTGCTACACTTTGGGGCGATTAGGCTTCTGATTATATTCAGCATGTGTAGGAAGGAGGGAGAATTTGTAGACAGTGGGGTCGGTAAGAAGGCTTTTACAGTGGTTTTAGTGATCGGATATTAGCTCTGAACCAGAGCAGAAGCAGGAGAACGGTAGAGGAAAAAGATTTGAGAGGCAAGTGGTCACACAATCAGCAGACTTCTTAAGGAGGGAAGTAAAGAAAAAGTTCAAGCCATGCTGCGGTTATTGGTAAAGTGACAGGGAAAAAACAAACAAACTGTGATACTTTTCAAGGAAACAGGAAATGAGAAGTTTGAGATTTGGAGGGAGGATTAAAGGATATGAGGCGATCGGTAACTGAGAAAATGAATATCCTGCTGAGAAAAATATTTAATTTACTGCTATAACCTGTTCCAGTACTTTAGAAATATGTCTTGACAAGAGTCATTTTCATCATCTTGCTTATAGCTGACTTAATCTCTCATATGTTCATTCCGACTTATTTTCTCTTATCTTCCTAGGGTGGGTGAAAATGGTAAAGTGTCATTATTCTTCTAACAGCCTTCCCAGAATGAACACTTTCACACCGTGCAAAGTAAATGGTACAAACATACAAGAACACATTTCTCTTTTCCAGGAATTGTCCATTCCTGATGGTGGTGTGGATTTATGAGTAGGCTGGATTACAAACGAATATTAACTTTCTCTGCATTCTGTTTTTCTCATGAGTTTAGACCTAGCTTGTTGCTGCCCAACCCTCTTTTCTGCCCCTGAGGTCTACATGAGAAGCACATTTAAAGAGAAACAGAAAGGAGATCGCCAAACCCAGCTTAGAGCCAGCTGAGAGAGATTCTTTATGCCAAAGAACAGATGCAGTAGCCCTCCTGAGCTCTGAGTCCCGCCCTCCTCTTCGTTTATTGTTTTGGTGCCATATTTATTCATTTATTTTTTAAAGATTTCATGTATTTATCTGAGAGAGAGAGGGAGCACACAAGCAGGGGAAGGGCGGAAGGAGAGGGAGAAGCAGACTCCCCGCTGAGCAGGGAGCCCGATGCGGGGCTGTTTCCCGGGATCTAGAGATCACGACTGACCCGAGCCGAAGGCAGAGGTTCAACCAACTGAGCCTTCTAGGAGCCCCTTGGTGCCATGTTTAAGTTGCTTGTCTTTCTCCCTCTTATCTTGAATGACCAGGCGGTTACTCTGTAGTAATTCTGGCTCATTAGCTGATAGAGTCTGCAAACTCTTCTGAAGACTTTCCGTTGTTGGCCCTTAGGCAGTCATGTTTCAGGTGGGGCAGTGTCCATCCAGCCTCTTTTCTACCAGGATCTTGATGCTTCAAAACATCATCTAGATGGTTTCTTCTGGCTTTTCCTGATTTGGTGACGGAACTTCAAAGTTAATGTGTCCTCTCCTCACTCTACTCAAAGTCTACCCATCAGAACGTCTGATCCAAAAGAGCAAGTTCTTGTAAGTGTCATTTAGAGGTCTTTTGCTGCTGATAGCATTAGTTTAATATATTTCACAACTACCCCAAGAGTAAAATGATCATAAAGGGTTTGAGGTTTCTTTTTTCTTTTTTTCTTTTCTTAATACAATATTTATTTGTCTTCCCTCTGTCAAACCCAAAGCCAACCACTTTCCCCAGGCTGCCTGGGGAGGTACAGGAAGAAGAACATGCAGGACAGATAAGATACAGGGGAAAGACCTATGGGAGCTTGAGATGGCTTCTTCCCACGGCAAAGAGGCTGAGAAAGGCCATCATCAGGCAAAAGAGCTGCAGGGCCTCAAAGAGGGCCAAGTCCAGAATGTGTAGGCAAACAGCTTTTGCTTCAGAGAGGGGTTCTTGGCATAACCATGATGAGGCTCCCAATCACAGTCCCAATTCCGGCCCGAGAGCCAGCCACCCCTACCATGGCAGCCCCAGGCCCAGCCCCAATGAACTTGGCTACTGTGTAGATGTCCCTTGAAATGGCACTGGAGAGGAAGCTGCGGGTGGGAATAAGTGAGGTCAGGGGACCAGGGGCTGCCGAGCTGCTGAGTGAGGCTCTCATCTGTCAGTGTCTCTGGTGATTTTAGCACCGCTGCAGACAATGAGCCGATTAACAGCTGAGAGGTGCTCCTGACCAAGAAGGGGGTGGAGACCAACCTGGCACATGCATCCATTTTCAGGGGACGCCGGGCTGTGACAGGACAGCTGCTCCCGGTGCAGAGAAGACAGAGAGGGGCGAGGTTCTTTGTTCCTTAAGTCTTAACACCCCAAGGACAAAAAATAGGAGGAGGAAGAGATAATAGCCACAAAACTTGGGGAAGCTGGAAATCAGAATGGCACGTGTGAACCCATTGAACCGACTTAAAGCTGAATCCTAAGCCAGTAGTAGGGAAAGCTGCACAGCCACTGTGTTTGCAGCCCTGAACCCTCAAAAAGCTTGGTAATTGGTGACACCAGGTGCCCTTCGTGGGGGAAAAGATGAAACTAAAAACAGGTGGATTAGTTTAAAATTTATATAAGAAACACTTAGACTCTGTATCCTCTCTTTTGCTACTTCCCAAAAAGCAACTCAGGAGTTTGGAAGATGCATCTCCAGGAAATCTGAAACCCCCGTGAGAAAAAAACTTAAATGAATAAGTCCAATCACATCTCCCTGTACTGAAACTATAATTAAGAAGTCCCATCAATTACACAAACTTCTAAATAACCTGTCATGGGTGTTCCAGTCTTAACTATGTGCAAATAGCCAAGGATCACCCGACAAGGAAGAAGGGTCTGTCACCTGAAAGTCTCAGCAATATGGAGAAAAGCTCCTTGGAATCAGGAACTGTACAAAGAGATTGTAAATCTGCCCCTCCGAATAAATGAGTGAATGAATATTGTTGAGAGTTAGGAGATTGCATCCTTGAAGGAAAGAACAATATACTATTTTTAAAGTACCCTTAAAATTTTAAATATGAGAGCAGAAATGAAAATTTTAACGGAGGCGACTGAAGGTAAAATTGAGGCCACTGCCCCAAAAGTGGAGTTCAAAAATAAATGTATGTAATGCTAGACAATAAGAAAGACAATCTCTATCAGCCTCAAGATCTATCATCTGAATAATAGACGTTCTAGAAGAGAGAACTGAAAAATGGAGGGGAAAAAGTCATCAAAGAAATAATGCATGGAAATTTCTCGATTAAAGGGGCCCAGGAAGGTATCCAACTCAATGGATAAAAATCAGCCCACACCAAGGCATTAATGATACTTTCGAATACCAGGGAAGATGCTAAAACTTCCCAGAGAGAAAGAAACATGTTAAAGACAAGGACTCAGAATAGCAACAGTAGAGGCCCGACAATGGAGCAATGCCTTTAAATTCCGAGAGGAGATTACTTTCAGTTTAGAATTCTATGGCTAGCCAAAATTTCACATGTAAAAACAGAATAAAGACAGTCTAATAATGTGTCAGATCTTACGAAGTTTGCTTCCCGAGATTCTTTTTTCAGAAACCGTTCTTTTTCAGAAACGGAAACAAGAAAGTAAACCAACAAAGAGGAAGACTGAGGGTCTAACTTAAGAGCCTGGTAACGAGAACCAGAGAGCAGACAGCTAGAACACGGAAGTGTTGGGATATTCTCGAAGGACGCACAAGAAACTGTTAACAGTGGTTACTTTAAAAGTGAAAGTGGGAGGGCAGAAAGGGGGCATTGTTCCTTTTTCCCATTATAATTTCATGTAATGTTTGAGCCTTGACTGTAGCATCCGTTACTTTCCTAATATTTGCCTTAAAGAAGGAAAATATGCTCCCTCCCGTGGAGTACCTCCAGTGGACGAGCTTAACCACTGGGTAATGACAACAGAATTTTTCTTTTGTCCAGAATCTGCAAAGGAAATTTCCTAGGAAATCTTTAAATTCTCTAGCCAACCTTGCCCAAGAATTCTAGGCTGATACTCTCTCACCTTAGGGAAAGAGTCTTTGAGTTGGGAGGAATGTCTTTTGGGCAAGGAGGACTGAAACTCTCTCTGAGAAGATCCACTCTCCTCCTTTATTTCACTATGAGGCTTTCCATAAATGTAGGGCAAAGGAAGGGTTTCCTTTAGACTGCTGGTCTGCTGCAGAACCCCTTCTTTTTTTTTTTTTTTTAAATTTTATTTATTTATTTATTTTGCAAGAGCCCTTTCATAAGACTTTGCTCTACTCCAAGACCTTCATTACCAATAATTAATCTCAGATGGAAGGTTCAGTGCTACAGGCTTCTTCTGTCTTTGACCCAAGAGAACATGTTGTGAATAGTTTGTTTGTTTGCTTGCCAGAGATCTTATCTTGATCCAGAAGAACTGATAGAATCAGAAAGCCAGAAGTGATCTTTCCTCCTCAGTATCCTTTGTCTACAAAATACGGGCTGTGATATCTTAGCCCGAGATAAATGCGGGATTAATATATGTCATGGGTGGAGGAAAAAAGAGGTTGCTTGTTTTAATAAGGGCTGTATTGCTTAGTAATAAAATTGAAATCACTCGTCGTGTGTTCTAATCCCCGTGCTTTCTTTGCTCTTTCTCAATGTATTTGGATTAATCACTCCAGAGCAACCCAAATGCCCAAACCACCCACTTTCCTCTTCCCAGCAAATAAATTAAAGGGAGGCCAGCTGAAATCTGGGCCAAGAACTTAGACGGCGTGTGTGTCTGACTTTTGTTCCATGATCTGAAACTCAAAATAAATCAAAAAGGAAAAATTTTCCAGATAGCAGCTAATTCACAAAAAACATCTTCAGCCTCTTAATCCTTCACACACGCAAAGCCGATAAACAAACCTGTGAACGCAGATGTAAGGATTCAGAAAGTAGATTCCTACAGGCACAAACAAATGCTCTCATAGTGCAGTCTTCCTGAAGAGCATGTTCGAGTTTTGGGCTCTAAAACTTGAGTGAAATCTGAAGGACATTTAGGGTCCAGGAGGAAGTAGTAGAAACAGTGGAAGGTGTAGAACGCAGGACCTTTGAAGAAAGGTTCCGGGAGACAGATTTTGACCTCCGAAAATAATGCAGAGAAGAAACTTGCAAACAACCAATAAGGAGAGGCCAAAAGGAAGTTGGTATCAATGGCAGAAGAGACTATTTAGGTCAGATGGTAAGAATTAACTTTCTAACCGCAGAAGTTGTTAAACACCAAGACGAACAGCAGAGGGAATATCGTAGAGCCCGAGCTCCAAAGTGATGGAGGCCGCGTTAATTTCACTTAGTGTAGTGACTAGGGTTCTTTATAGGAAGACTTGCACAGACAGATGCGCAACTACAGCTCTCCCGGATGCCACGGATCTGATATTCCAAGCCATTGGTGGGAAAAGGAAACCATTCAGCACAAATTTGGTGCTTCTGCTTGGCCACAGCTCCTGAAGTGTGGTTCATTTATCAGCAGAGCAGTACGTGCTGCTTGGAAGCGAAGCCTGATCCCAGGCTCAGGGAATTGTATAAGCAGGGGAACGATGAGAAACGACGGGTCTGAGGGGTCCTAGAAAAGATAAATCTTTTTTCTGGCCCTTGTTACCCAGTATGGAAAAATTTGGAAAAGAGAGGGAAAGTTTCTGGAGCACACATCCAGAAATGAACAAACACATGGTAACTTTAAGGATGGAGACCGTCGGTCGGGAGAGAAAATTGTATAATTAGACGGGTCCAAGAATTCCCTCGTCTTTACGCTAGCCTTTCTGTAAGATGTTAACGGCTTCCTTTGCCAGATAAAGACAGAGTCTCTTCCTTTTATAAAAGAACACCGCCAAATTATACTTCATGTTACTGGCGAAGTCGGGACTAACCTTCAAGCTTTCTCCTCTCAGCCAGTCTGTATACTGGGATACAGCCGTTCTTCCATCCATATGACAATTCTAGTCCTTGCCTTGGCTTCTGTCTTAACTGCTAACCTTTATCTCCTGTCCTACAGCTGGGATGAAAGCAGCTCCATCAGCAGCGGGCTCAGCGATGCCTCGGACAACCTCAGCTCAGAAGAGTTCAATGCCAGCTCGTCCCTCAACTCCCTCCCAACGACTCCCACGGCTTCTCGCAGGAACTCTACAATAGTGGTACGTGAGTTTGCAAATACCTAGGCCACCCTCTCAGGAGGAACCGTGGGCCAGATGGGTTTGCACATACACCCACCCACTCCCTGGGATTGGTTCCTTTGTGCCTTTGGCCAGGTCCTTTCTGAGCTGGCCCAAAGAAACCTGAGGCTACCAAGCAGTCACCTAAGACATTAGCTTTGTCTTAGGAGCCCCTGTATTTAGCACCCAAGCTGACTTGAAGCGATGTGTGTAAGAGCTATTCCAACCAGAGAAGAAAAAAATAAAGGCCTGAGATACATAGGGTGTCTTTTCTGCAGCCCCCTAGAGAAGTAGGTAGAAATACCCTGGGTTGACGTAACACTCGGGAAACAGCAGGGCCACCCACCCACCAGAATCAGTCCCCTCTGCCTCCTTTTTTCCGTCCCCAGGTGAGCATCTCGCTCTGCTTTTTCTCTTCTCTTCCTCAGCTCCGCACAGACTCAGAGAAGCGCTCACTGGCCGAAAGTGGGCTGAGCTGGTTCAGTGAGTCGGAGGAGAAGACCCCCAAAAAACTGGAGTACGACAGCGGTAGCCTGAAGATGGAACCCGGGACTTCGAAGTGGCGGAGAGAGCGGCCCGAGAGCTGTGATGACTCCTCCAAGGTTGGAGAACTGAAAAAGCCTGTGAGCCTGGGACACCCCGGTTCCCTGAAGAAGGGCAAGACCCCGCCAGTGGCTGTCACGTCCCCCATCACTCACACAGCCCAGAGCGCCCTCAAAGTCGCAGGTGAGCCCCGAGGAAAGGAAGGGACAAGGGTGAAGACCTTTTCTTGGGTTGCTCCTCTTCTTAAAGGTCCTTAACACACAGGATGATAGCAGATGTTTACAGGGGCTTTAACAGGTATGATCTGGTCTTCCCAACAGTCCCGTGAGTTAGGGAACTTGGGTATTACTATCTCCACTTGACAGCTTTGGAAATAATGACTCGAAAGGATTAAGTGGCAAAGCCAAAATCATACAGCTAAGAAGAGGTAGAGCAGGGAGCGTGTTACGTTCAGAGACTAGTTTGACCTGCCTTCCAACACTCCCCAAGACCATTGGCAGGTGTATTTGTCTTCACAAGATACTTGCCTGACCTCCCAGGGAGATCCCAAGAAAACAATAAATCAGAATTGTATTGCTCCCAGAGTTGGTGCCTTGGGTAACTTTTCGCCTTTGTCCACATTTCCCTCCGGTCTCTACTTCCAGGAGGTGTGACCTTAGTCTGTCTGCACCCCTCCTTGTTTTCCTTCCTTGACCAGTTGTTCGATGCACTTCTTTCTTAATAACCTTTGTGGTTGCCTCTGCCATTTGAACGAGAATGGAATATCCTGCTGTAGAAGGAGAAAATAACAAAAAGCAAAACAAACAAACAAAACCCCGAGGCCACTCCTACCCAGTCTCCTTTCTCGGGCAAGAAATGTCATCAGCTTTCATAGTGCCTACTCACCTGTGTCCCAAAGTACACCGACAATGTTTCCTTCTCCCCTGGAGGGAAAGGAAAGGGTTTGCCGGGATATTTCCAAGGTATCGGCCAGTTTCGGCTATCCTTACTTCCTTTCCTGCCCTCCTGTAGGCAAACCTGAAGGCAAAGCTACAGACAAGGGTAAACTTGCAGTGAAGAACACGGGGCTGCAGCGCTCCTCTTCGGACGCCGGCCGGGACCGCCTGAGCGATGCTAAGAAGCCTCCCTCCGGCATTGCCCGCCCCTCCACTTCGGGATCTTTCGGCTACAAGAAGCCGCCTCCTGCCACAGGCACAGCCACTGTCATGCAGACGGGTGGTTCAGCCACTCTCAGCAAGATCCAGAAGTCCTCAGGCATCCCTGTCAAGCCCGTGAACGGACGCAAGACCAGCCTAGATGTGTCCAACAGTGCAGAGCCCGGATTCCTGGCTCCTGGTGCCCGTTCCAACATCCAGTACCGAAGCCTGCCCCGGCCAGCCAAGTCCAGTTCTATGAGCGTGACCGGCGGCCGGGGCGGACCTCGCCCTGTTAGCAGCAGCATTGACCCCAGCCTCCTCAGCACGAAGCAGGGGGGTCTTACCCCCTCCAGACTGAAGGAACCTTCCAAGGTGGCCAGCGGGCGGACCACTCCAGCCCCTGTCAATCAGACGGATCGGGAAAAGGAGAAAGCCAAAGCCAAGGCAGTGGCCTTGGACTCGGACAACATCTCCCTGAAGAGCATTGGCTCCCCAGAGAGTACTCCTAAGAACCAAGCCAGCCACCCTCCGGCCACCAAGTTGGCAGAACTGCCACCAACCCCTCTCAGGTACCCCAGCTGGGCAGCTTCTTCCTCGTCTGTCTGCTCTTTTCCATACCTGTGTACTCCTGAGACAAGCGATGCATGGCCTAGCCACTGCTGCCTCTGAGCCTTGGCACGGCTCTTCCCCACTCCAAGCCCCCACTCGCCTGTATGCCAAGTCCCTTCTCCCTCTTTCAAAACTCACTGCCTTTATTCTATTCCCTGATCAACCCTTAACCTGTCTTCAGCGCTTGTACTAGTGGTTTTACTATTGTCTACTGACACATATGGACCCATTTGTATGTAAATCGGCTTGTGTCTCCCACATGCATGTGCCATCCCCCTCACTAAGACTCGAAGGACTTAGTAGAAGTCCCAAGTAGAAGACCCCTTAGTAGGGGACCCTAAGGTCCCCTTAGTAGAAGACCCAAGTCAGATAAGCAGATTTCCTTCCAGCGTATTTCCCGACGGCATTGGGATAAGCCTCTGTGCTTGAACCGCCAGACGTGGGGAAGCTAGACTAGGAGGACTCTGAGCTCGCACCAGCCTCTTGCTTCTGGAACTCTGTGGTTCTAAATACTTTATTTAATTTTCACTTCCCTCAGGGCCACAGCTAAGAGCTTTGTCAAGCCACCCTCACTAGCCAACCTCGACAAGGTCAACTCCAACAGTCTGGATCTGCCATCGTCAAGTGATGCCCACGCTTCCAAGGTCCCAGACCTGCATCCCACAAACTCAGCAAGTGGGAGCCCTCTTCCTTCGTGCTTCACCCCCAGTCCAGCGCCCATTCTCAATATTAACTCAGCCAGCTTCTCCCAGGGCCTGGAGCTGATGAGTGGTTTCAGTGTCCCCAAAGAGACCCGCATGTACCCCAAACTCTCAGGCCTGCACAGGAGCATGGAGTCCCTCCAGATGCCCATGAGCCTGCCCAGTGCCTTCCCCAGCAGTACTCCTGGTCCCGCCGCACCTGGCCCTGCCGCTGCACCCCCAGAGGAGGAGACAGAAGAGCCGGCCTGGAGCGGAAGCCCCAGAACTGGGCAGTTGGACAGGTGGGTGCAGGGGGACACCTCAGCCTGGGTCTGTCCCCGCGCCTCGGGCTCCTTTCGCCGTCAGTTAACACGACCCCGTGTTTGATTGTCACATTGTGGCTTTGAACGTTTTTCCACGCACGTTAAGTAATTTCGTTTGCTTCACAGCAGCTCCGTGAGATAAGTAGGAGTTTTAAACGACTGTGTTTATACATTATTATCATCCCTGTGATGATGGGGGGGGGGGGGCCACTGGCACACAGACATTAAGTGACGAAGCCAAGATGTCCTAATTGATTTCACCTGTCGTCCAAAGCGTTCGCTTTTGAGGCCACACTGGTTTCCGTTAGATCACATCTTAATGGGATCTTTTAAATAGCTAGCCACATCCTGATTCCCAACCAAGAAAGACGTTTAGCGTTTCAAGTGAATGTCTCAAGTTGTAAGCCCAGAGGCGAACTGCAGCGATCTTCCTATTTCGTTTGCAGGGATAAAGGGGCTCACGGTTTGCTGTCCTGTGTTAGGTATTGTGTCGCGCAAACCTAGTCCCAAACTCTAGTTTCTGAGACGGACTCACGTGCTTCTCTCTCTCTCTCTCTCTCTCTCTCCTTTTTTTTTTCTGCACAGTAATCAGCGGGATCGGAACACTCTTCCCAAGAAAGGGCTCAGGTAACCGTTCAATGTGTTTGCCCTTCCCCGTATCTGGGGCTCCTGGTCTGTATGAAAAACCGTGACTTGACCTGTCCTGAGTCCCAGTCATGAATTCAGGGTCCTGTCTAGCCGAGTCACCTGCCCCTGGCCCCTGTGCATGTACATAGTCCTCCTAGCACCCTACCCAGGCTTGTGGCAATGCGTGAGGCGGCCTTAGAGCCCGTGCTCCTCCTCGGTGACTGAGGAGAAACGAGTCGGCACGTGGGAGTCCTCCACCAGCCTGTCCCAGCCCGTGCTGGCCCTCTCCTGATGGAACGTCCTCTCTGTAATTTTCTTCCCTCAAAGTCGGAGGGAGAAAAGGCTGCCTCGGGCGGGGGGGGGTCACTCAGGGCAAGAGCAGGACTCCCCAGTCCTCCACGGGACTGCGGCACTGAGTTCTTCAGCGAGGTGAAGAACTCCTGCCATGGGGAAGGCCACATACAGAGCCGTAAAGCTCTGTCCCCAGCTTCTGGGTGGAGGCTGTCCTGCCCCCTCTGTCGTTTCAGTCCCCACGTCAGGATAGCCCACAGAGATATCTGCTGGTCCTTCAGGACTCTCTCGATGGTGTGGGAGAAGATGCTGAGTCCGCACATGCCTCGCTCCCTCCTTCGACGGTTCTGTCCGCTCCCCCTTTCCCTCGTCTTGCATTCCAAACCTCCACACCCACCAGACCTCTGCTAGCACTTCGTAGCTGCTCGGACTGAGTCCTCCTGCTATGTCCTGCAGGTACCAGCTTCAGTCCCAGGAGGAGACCAAGGAGAGGCGACACTCCCATACCATTGGTGGGCTGCCCGAATCCGACGACCAGTCAGACCTGCCTTCCCCCCCTGCACTCTCCATGTCCTTGAGCGCAAAGGGCCAACTTACCAACATAGGTCAGTGCTTCGGGTCACGCGCCGTGGCACGGGATGGAGCAGGGCTCACCGCGCCGTGTGGGGCAAGGCAGCTGGACTTCAGGTTCTATCTCCTCTCTGACTCCCACTGTATTGGGTCGCTTCACGGCGCCTGAGTTTATCCATCCAAACTCAGATTGAAGGCGAAGTGTTCCAAGGTCCTCAACTGAAAAGTCACCCCCGGGCAAAAGGGGTAGGGTGCTTGTAGCATTGGAGAGTCTGAGCGATGGCACGGGAAAGCCATCAAGCGAGACCCGGAGATCAGACTAGTGCAGGGAGCCGGCAGTCGGTGCCAGAAAGGAACCGCCAGGCTCAGGGCAGCAACACTGAGTGGCTGGGCCAGCGGAGAGGAAGGAGGGAACAGTTGTTGATTGACGGCAGATGATGGAATCTGCCTCCAAACCCAGCAAGTGCGCTTCCCCAGTGGCGGGGCCAGGACCAGCCTCGCGCTGGAGGCAGCGCGGCTGAAGACACATCCTGGCCGCACCCTCTCTGAAAGCCTGCGGAGAAAGGCGGGCGAGGAGGGAAGCAGGAAGACCCGGCTAATTCAGAGGCAGGGAGGGGAAGAAGCTTCGGGTGGAGCCCTGGCCCCGGGGAGCAGCAGGCCATCATGGGCCCAGGGGGATCCCCTTTAGGACAGAGCCTGGGGTAGGCGTGTGGTTTGCTGTGCCTTTCTAGATCTACCTCCTCGTTGAGCTGAGTGAAGGGACGCGGTAAGGGAACACGAGGACAGGCTGTGGGACGGCTATGGGGAATCTGAGGAAGAACTAGGACTCGGGATCGTTTTGCCTAGAGAAGGGAGTGATTCGTATGGAGAGGCCATGTGCTCGCTGGAGGGCCGTTAGGTAGGGGCCGGGGCCAGCTTGTCCTCCATCTTCACTGGGGACCAAACCAGAGGAAAGGCATGGATGCTGCAGGCTGAAGGCGCTGGGCTAAACCGTGATCACCTTACGTGTTCGAAAGGGCCGAGGGAGCTGTAAAATTTCCTGCACAGGTCCTAATGGCGGGACTAGTCATCCTCCTGCCTCTCTGGAGGCAGAAGAATAGGCAAGGGGAGCTCTGGGTGTGAACCCTGAGAGGCTGTAACCGCAGCAGGGGGAGGGGCGAGGGGCGAAGGGGCTGCCGGTCTGCCCGGATTCAGCAGAGCCCAGCATCAAAGCAGATTCTAGGAGCCTCACCTGACACTCTCACCTGCTCCATCCATTTGACCTTCCAGCCAGGGGGACGCTGGGCAGGGAGGGCTGTGTTTCTTGCTGCGTCAGAACCGGCCAGTGGTCTAGAATGACACCGCTGATGGGGAGAGCCTCAGTCCCTCCTGCAGTGCGAGCCCGTCAGAGCCCGTAGCCTGGCCCCCTTCTCTAGCTGCCTCTTTGTCATCGTTCAGATCGGAGTCTTGGTCTGAATTCTTAGTCCTCCCAGGCTGCGGGCTGTATTCTACGGAACCACAACATCCCATTTCACTGGCACATTCAAGTGATGTGAAGGTTTCGGAAAAGCTGCCAGGCCCCCAGCCTGACCTTCAAAAGGGACAGTTCCCGGGCAGGCAGGGCTGAGGGAAGGTCTTTTAAGATAGGAAACGCTGTTCCCCCTTTACTCCCCACAGCAGGGTCCTTTTCCATTAGGGCTCGATCTCCCCGGGAGAGACCCCACTCCTAACCAACAGCTGCCTGCACACTCCCACCGCCCCCCCACCCCCTCCTCTCCTGCCCCCACCCCTGACCATTTGCCACCCATGCTCCTGGTGCTCCGTTCCCCAAGGGACCCAGAGAGCTGATGACCCTGCCTCTTCTCCTGCCCTCCCCCTGCCTCTCCTGTCCCCCTCCCCTCTGTCCTTCCAGTGAGTCCCACTGCGGCCACCACGCCAAGAATCACCCGCTCCAACAGCATCCCCACCCACGAGGCCGCCTTCGAGCTGTACAGCGGCTCCCAAATGGGGAGCACCCTGTCCCTGGCCGAGAGACCCAAGGGGATGATTCGGTCAGGATCCTTCCGAGACCCCACGGATGATGGTGAGACTTCATGCCAGCGCGGTTCACGCTCATTCCAGCTCTGCTGGGTCCCCTCACCCGCCACCACCGCCGCCACTGCCACCACACACACGTATATGATTCACAGAACATCGAGTCGGGGCCATTTCAGTTCTTTCTTCCCATCCCTTTGAAGGGTCTGGGGGCCCAGAAACCTTCGGGTGGCACCGTCTGGCACTGGGGCTTTGGGCTGGAGCACCTGCCATCGGGGCCGGGGGAGGGAAACGGAGCGTGGAAGGGTTACATGGAACCCCTCGGAGTGCTCCCGAAACTGCAGCTCCTCCCCTCCCCATTCCAGCAGCAGCCTCTCCTCCCCGAAGTCTCTCAGCAAATGCGAAAAGATCCAGGGACGCAAGGGTGGCTCTTAAATCCTGGGAAAGAATTAGGCATCTCATTCCTCTTGCAAGAATGTTCCAAGGGTTAGCTTCAGGGAGGGCCCTCTGGTTGTGGTGACGTGGGTGTTAACGGCAGGAGCCCGGAAGACCGGGCTTCACCAGAGAGCCGACTTCCCGCCGGTGTTTTCAGGCCGCTGCGCCTGGAGGCAACCTTGCAGGGCGCTGAGGTTCTGTCAGTTGGGCTAGTGAAGCATCAGAACGAGGCTTTTCCACTTCTGGCCGTTGGCCATCCGCATGGCCCCCAGAGCTGAGAAGAGGAGGCGCAGGCCGAATGGCAGGATTGTTGCGAACAGCTCTGATGAGAACCTCCCCTCTCCCGCAGCTTAAGTCCTTTCCTGCCTGGGAAGAGAAGATGACGCCTGTCCACGAGCATCTCCTTTCCCTCTCCCTGAACCCTTGTGCCCCGCGGAACAGGAGCAGGCTGAGCGAGGGCCCGCCACCCCCGGCTGCCCGAGAATGTAGACTGAAGGAGGAGGCTAGCTCTGCTCAGGACCTTGCCTCATCAGCAGACACCTGCCTGCTCGGGGCTGGGGTGATGCCAGTTGGGCCCCCCGGTGGTGTTCTTCCTGTTGGCTCCAGATGCCCTCCCGAATCAGAATCCAAACTCCTGCCTTCGGGCTCTGCCCAGGAACCCCTTGTCCCCAGAACCCTCCATTAACTCTGCGTTCTGCTTCTCTTTCAGTTCATGGCTCAGTGCTGTCCCTGGCCTCCAGCGCCTCCTCCACTTACTCCTCAGTAAGAGCGCTACTTCTCTTGCTCCCTCGTCCCCTCCCACGTACCGTTGCCCTGCTCCCCGGAACCTGGGTTGGCTGGGGAACTGGGTGGGGGAGGGGAGCTGCTGCTGTTCAGGAGGCCCTGTGCATCTGGGCCTAGAACTTGGAGCACTCGGTTGAGTGCATCGGTTCCTCAGTGGTCTCTCTGGCCTCACCACCGATTCCTGAGCAAACTCTGGTGCCTTTGGTTCCCCTCTGAAAAACCGACAATCCCCTTGTGATAGAGCCCAGTCTGTGCCAGGGTAAGTGGGAAGCATCCACGGCAAGGTGGGCTAGGAATGTTGAGGTTTACAGGACTCCAGCATGCTAATAGTGTACAGAATTTTACCAAGTGTTCCCTGCAGGGGACTGGGCACACTGTGTGTGGCCATTAGGCATACCTCGGTTCTCGGATTTGTTTTGCCCCTAACTCTTTATTCCTTCAAGTTAGTGGCAATAAGGATTAGTCTTCAGATCAACCGGAGGGAGTCTCATTTCCTAACCTTCTTGGCAATGACCAAGCTGGCTGGAGACGAGCTCCAGAGAAATCTTTTATTGGAACCCAAGGATAGGGTCTCAGCCCATCTTGTGAGGGGCCAGGGCCAAGACACTGAGTTTCAGCCTCTCCGTGCCTCTGAGTCACGCTTCTTCAAGTTCTCCGCCCTGCCACTGGGGCCTGGCTTCCTCACCTCCGTAGTAACTACCTCCTTCTCTCTTTCTCCCCTTCTGTGCTCCTTCTTCAGGCTGAGGAGAGGATGCAGTCCGAGGTAGGGTGCGAAGCCTTTGTCTCCGCTCGTTAACACCACCGCGCCCCATTCTGCTTCCAGGTCTCCCACCTCAGCTGCTGCCATAAGTTTGTATTTCTCTCCCCTTCACAGCAAATCCGGAAGCTTCGTAGGGAACTGGAATCATCCCAGGAAAAAGTGGCCACCCTGACGTCTCAACTTTCTGCCAATGTGAGTGCCATAAAGTAGGGGAAGACCCAGGCAGTTACTTTGGCCCCAAGTCAGATAAGTTCAGCCAGAGGAGGAGAATTCTCTCATAAGGTATCCACTGGGCTTAGATTCCAAGGGAGCGGGTCCTGTTCGCAGCTTTACGACAGAGGATTGGGGGATTGGCCTTCTCTGAGTCTCGATTTTTATAGAGAACTGTTTGCCCCACCCTAATCAATAGGTGTGGAGGAGTTCACGCCCCGTGGTCTTTGAACTCCCTAGCAAAAGGGACGAGGATTATCAGTGGTTCTGCATGGAGGTGGGAACAACCTTGCCATTGGCCACGGACACAAGTAGTCACGTGTTATAGAACCCTTAGAACGCTCTGCTGCTGCCCCAGGGTATGTTCCTGTCTTTGTTCAGGCCACATAACTGGGCAGCCACAGGGCTAGCTATTACCGTTCTGCCTGGCGAGTGTGACACGAGTTAGAAACACTCTGGTTCCAGCCCAGCTGCCTCACTCACAACTGCCTTTGCTTGGCCGTCTCCTTGGGCAGGTTGCGGAAACTACCTGAGCTTTAGCCTGGGAGCCAGAATACTTTGTTTCTGCCCTCAACCTGCCCTCAGTCCATCCCAGGAGAATGAGTTTCTTTCTCTGTGTAGGCCTTGGTGTTTCGAGCCTGGGAGATGGGGGGAAATGAGGCCGCCTCCTCTCACTAGCCTGTGGTAGCTTTTCCCCTGTGACCAAGTCGCAAACAGAGAACATAAGAGCCATTTTCCCCCAAAGCTGTAAACAACAGCTGAGCCGGATTTGCAGGAGCCTTCCAAGTGTTCACACAAAAGTAACCATGTCTGCAGTTTCCGCAGGAGTTTTCGGGTTTTTTTCTCGTCCCTTCCTCTCCGGGGAACCCCGCTGTCAGGCCCAGGGGTCTTCCTTTGGGATCAGGTAGAAGACTCCCCACCAAGATGTCACGTGTTTCTGTTCTATTTCAACAGCAGCTCCCTCACCACGCTGGTATTCTCTATTTCTCTTGTCCCAGACCCTCCACTCATAAGTTGTACGCTCACCGGTTTGTTGGAAACTCATGTCACGCACCGTCTTCCACTCTTGGGGACCCATAAAAATTATAATATAAGCAACAACCATCCCTCCCCTCCCTCGTGCCCCACCCGCCACAGCTGGTGGCCTGGATCACGTCCTGCACACCCCAGGAAATTCACATCGGGGAGAGGCGCCAGGGAGGCAGAGAACATTAGTGTGTCTGATTCATTGACACCGGATCTGTCAGCCATCATGCTGTCAAGGCGGGGTGAAGGCCAGGAAAATGAATTTAGAGGGTGATTTTTCTTCGAACAGGAAGTTCCCTTTGGCTAAGAGAGGACAAGCCAAACATCCAGACACGACGGGTTCTGAATCTTAGAGGCAGGTTCCCGCCGAGGGTCAGAACCCTGCCCTCAAGCAGGAGACGTGATGCCAGAACTCTCCGGGATCCCCCCATTGCTGACGGAGCTTTTCTCACGTTCCGTGGAACTTCCCCGCTGCCCACACGGAGGGCACATCCCAGACAGGGAGGGGCCGCAAGCCATGTCACCTCTCCCAAGTGCCAGCCTCTCTCTGGCACCGCTGCTTAGCCCTGAGGTCCTGCAGGCACCCGGGTGAGGCTGAGGGTTCGGAAGTTTCCGAGGAGGGAGAGGATGTGTAGCAGATGGGAAGAAGGCCCATCCGGAGCAGAGGGAGCCCCCAGGGAGAAGGGAAGCCAGCCGTTGTTGGGGTCCCTCTCGAGGAGATGTCCAGGGACTCCACGTAGGCTTTATACAGGCGTAGGCAGGGATGTAGAGAAGTGAACAAGAGACACCCCGAGGCCAAGAAAACAGGAGTTCCCTGTACAGCAGGTGAAAGTCAGCGGCTCAGGGCCATGACCTAGGTCTGCCGAGGAGGGCCCAGGCCTTGACAGGTTCACGGTGCGTGCACGTGGACAAGGCGGCTCACGTTGGCCCAAATGGCTTGCCAGCAGCCACTGTCAAATGCAAGTAGCCTTCAGGTATGTTTCAAGGGCAGAGGCTGAGTCTAGAGTTGGCCCAACTCCAGAAAAACTGGCCCACAAGAAGCAGTGACAGGTGTCACAGACCTATGTCCTCGAGCTCTGGATAAAAGATCTGTCCCAAATACGCCTGTCACTTCTCGCTAGGGTCACTGACTTGCTCAGATACCCTCCGGGATGGCTGTTTCTCCACCCCCTCGTGTTCCCCTTTCTAGCCCCATGCTTCGGCCCCTTCCCTTTCCTATACAGCTCGCTGCCAGGTGAGCGGCTTGGTGGGCGCTCGGAGCGGCCTCAGCTCCACCTCCCCGGCCGGCCTCCTCCTCGTGAAACACACGTGACACCTAGTGGCCAAACTTCGGAAGGCCCCTGCAGTTTTCCTGAGCCATTTCCCTCCTGCCCAGCAAAGGCGGCCGGGGCGGGAAACCAGGAACTAGGAGAAGTGGGATGGAGTTGAGAGCGGAGGGTGCTTGAGAGCAGAGATGGAAAGAAGCACCAAATGGTTTCTAGTGGGAGGTGATTTGGACCCGTGGGGGCCAGCCCGCCAGACAGTGCAGGAGTTAAATCAAGATGATGGGGATGACCCAGAGGCTCTGGGTCCTGAAGAGGAGAGGGACAGTCCCACCTCTGGTCACGATAGGGGCCAGATCCCAAGTGTCCAAGAGCCTCCAGAAGCCTGCCCTCCCTGCCCTCTTGCCACCTGTACCACTTCATCATTCACAAAGTTGGTCCCCGCCGGAAGATCTCCCCCGGCCTGAAGGGTGTTTGATTCTACCTTCGCAGCTCAGGGAAATCAATATTCAAAAATCATAAGGGTTGTTGGCATTGGTCAGTGCTAAGACAGAAAGTCACATAAAGTACTTCCCATGACAGTCTTTTCTTTTCCCCAAGCCTCAGGCAACTGAGAAACCTCCTTCCGTGTTTATTTCAGGCTAATCTAGTGGCAGCTTTCGAGCAGAGCCTGGTGAATATGACATCCCGCCTCCGACACCTAGCGGAGACAGCAGAGGAGAAGGTACGAGAAAAAAAAAAAAAAAGAAGGTACGAGAGCTGGGAGTTCTCCTCCCGCACAGACCAGAGCTAACCTCTCCGCTTCTCTCCTGAGCGCTGGTTTCTCCCTCCCCTCCCGTCACCCTGAATCCTCCCCGCTCCTTCCCAAGGAAGGAGAATTCCCTGCTTCTCTATCACGTCTGGAAGAATTCCAGTGCCTCGCCCACTGCCTGGCACAGAGTTGGTGCTCAGAATGCCAGCTAATGACACTGTGGTCATGTCTGTCTTAGGACACTGAGCTGCTGGATTTACGGGAAACCATAGACTTTCTGAAGAAAAAGAACTCTGAAGCACAAGCCGTCATTCAGGGAGCCCTTAATGCCTCAGAAGCCACACCCAAAGGTAAGCTCTCCAGCCACAGACCGAAGGAGAACGGAAGTTCTGGAGGGGTTACTGGAGATTTTTATCTATGCCTACAATGGCCGGTCCCATACCAGATTTTTAGAAGGTGAGGGCCCTTTGATGCCCTTCAGTGTCATGCTCTGGACGGGTCAGGGCTGGGGGCACGACCCCACCATCCTGGGGATGAGGGAGAGTAGTGCAGACCTGCCGTCCCCACGCGTCCTCTCTTGAACCTTGAGGGCAGAACCCAGTGTCAACCAAATGTAGACCCAACTGTCAACCCTTTTGACATTTAATGATGTCAAAAGCCATCATTAAAACAGCACATTATTCTTAAAAAACAAACAAACAAACAAACAAAACCTAAAGGTATTCTTGCCATTTGATCCAGCAGTCGCACTCCTTGGTATTTATCCAGAGGAGTTAAAATTTTATGCCTTCAGAAAAGCCTGGATGTCTCTAACAGTTCCATTCATCATCGCCAAAATTTGATGCAACCAAGAGATGTCCTTCAGTGGGTGATTGGATGAAGGAACTGTGCTATGGCCAGTTGATGAAATACGATTCAGCATTAAAAGGAAACAAGCTATCAAGCTGTGAAAAGATATCGAGCAAACTCAAATGCACAGTACTAAGTGGAAAAAGCCAATGAGAAAAGGCTACATGTTATACGATTCTAACTGTGTGACATGCTGGAAAAGACAAAGCTGTGGAGCCCCTAAAAGGATCAGTGCTGAGTGGGGCGGGGGGCTGAATAGGCAGAGCGCAAAGGATTTTTAAGGCGGCGAAAGTACTCTGTATGATACTATAATGGTAAATACCTGTTATTATATGTTTGTTCAAGCCATAGGATGACTGTAACACCAAGAGCGAACCCTAATGTCAGCTATGGGCTCTGGCTGATAAGGGTGTGTCGGTGCAGAATCATCAGTTTAACACGCGTGCCCCTCTGGGGGAGGGTGCTGATAGTGGGGGAGGCTGTGCACGTAGGGGTGACAGGGGGATATAGGAACCCTCTGTACCTTCCTTTGAGTTTTGGCTAAGAACCCAAAACTGCTCTACAAAATAAAGTCTAAAAAATTAGCACTTTACATTTTTTTTCCCCCAAATTTGTTTATTTTAATTTTTCAGTGTTACAAGATTGATTGTTCATGCACCACACCCAGTGCTCCATGCAGTACGTGCCCCTTTCGATACCCACCACCAGGCTC
>CM052814.1:26159382-26285247 GCA_028533885.1 Nasua narica | reverse complement strand
AAAAAAAAAAAAAAAATAGGTTGATGTCTCCATCAAAGTATTGAGGGCCAGCACTCATTAAGCCCTTCTCAGACCTATTCGGGCTGAGTTCATTAGTTTGTGTACTGCTGTTTATCCTACTAGACTGGAAGCTTCTTGAGAACAGAGATCATTTTACTTATTTTTTACTGGTACCATTTTTTTTTATGTTGAGACGTGACTGGTCTTCAATAAATGTCGAGGGGCATCTGGGTGGCTCAATGGGTTAGGGCCTCTGCCTTCAGCTCGGGTCATGATCCCGGGGTCCTGGGATCGAGCCCCGCATCGGGCTCCCTGCTCAACGGGAAGCCTGCTTCTCCCTCTCCCACTCCCCCTGCTTGTGTTCCCTCTCTTCCTCTCTCCCTCTGTCAAGTAAATAAATAAACTCTTTAAATAAATAAATAAATAAATAAATATCGAAAGAATGATCCAAAAAATGAATAATGTGGATGGAGGAGCTGGTGGTGCCCTTTTCCTCCACTTTCTGCAGCCACACTTGCCCCCTACATCCTACGTCTTCTTTAAATCTACGCTGTGTGTGTTCTTCCCACTCGTACTTGACCCCTAGAACTCCGGATCAAGAGACAGAACTCCTCGGACAGCATCTCGAGCCTCAACAGCATCACCAGCCACTCCAGCGTCGGCAGCAGCAAGGATGCTGATGCGAAAAAGAAGAAAAAAAAGAGCTGGGTAGGTCTAAGTTTGGGGGGCAGGAACTATGGAGAGCCACAGTGGGTCACCTCCACCTCCACACAGGGACCAGCTCCTTCCAGAATTAAGCAAGATAGGGTGCCTTGAGGCCAATACGAAGCCCCAGGCACCAGCTCAGAGCAAGGTCTGCTAAACTCTCCTGTGTCCCCATCCCGCCCCACCGGTACCGAGGCCGTCCCTCCAACCCTGTGCACACCAGCTTTCCTTGGGCTCCCCTTGCCTTTGATTAGGTCAAATATATTTGACAACAGAAGGAAATAGCCAGAAGGGAACGTCCTATCAAGCCCTTTGTCCACCCCACCCCTGTTCCCTTCTATTATGGAGAGAAGATTTTTCTGAACAAAGCCATTCATTCCAGATGCTCCTGCAGGTCGTTTCTTGGATATTTTTGGAGAAGCATTTGTGGAACTTTCCATATTACTTCAGAGGGAACCATTATTTTACCGTTGACTAGTCCAGAGAGAATACCCCCCATCCTCCCATACTGGCTGGCTTCTGACAGCCTAGAATGAACTTTTCTGAAATTCCGTAGGCAGATCTAAACCACTTTGAGCTCCTGTGTGCCTGCGGTAAGGAGAGGGTCCCGAAATGGAGACTTCTTGCTCCTCTGTCCCCCGTTCAATAGGACTGGCCCCCAAACCTTTGTATAGCCCAGATGGGTCCCAGCTGTGTGAAATGAGTGATTAAGTGTTCTTTTTTTTTCCCTTCAAAATGCTGACTTCAAATCCCTATTTTTTTCCAGGTCTATGAGGTAAGAGACCCAGTTCCTCTCTCCTTGTTTTCTCTTTCCTTTTGCCATACCTCCCCCATTTGCAGAGCAACTCCCTCCCCCTAAAGAAAGAGCGGCCACTCATAAAACTAACCATAACCACCACCCCAGAGTTCCTAACTCACTCCACTGCATGGTCCATCCATGGCTGCCCCCACACGAGGACAGAGGAGTGGTCTGGTTGGGGGCCAAATGGAACAGTTAAACAAAATCCTGATCTATTCCCTCCTGTCTTCCCCTTGTTAAATCGGCCTGTTGTAAAAGCAGTCAATTGGAGCTCCTCCTATCCAGAAAATGAGCTTTCTGATTTTTTTTGTTCCTTCAAACCCTAGAAGCCCAAAATGGAAGAGAATCACTGGATGAACATTATTTCGACCACAGTTCCCAAAGGCCAGTTCAGTTTGGGTCTCGCCGGAAGATTTAGGTCTCTAGGGAGATGAACCGGAAAAAGAAGAGGCTATGATCCAATCCAGGGCATCCTCAAACCACCCGAAAACCCGAAGCCCTCTGAGCATCCATGGAATTTCCAAAGACATTTCAGGGATTAGAGTAGAGTCTCAGACAACCAGAAAGTGAACCCAGAGTTTCCGTTACAAACCAGACATCTGAGGTCCACTAACCTAGCCCAGCATTGCACCAGGTGTTACGAAGGATGTGAAAAGTGGAGTCTGTAATCAGAAACATGCAGAAGCCCGCAGAATTGCTGGGGAGACAAAAACCAATATTGTACCTGTGAGATTGGTAACAATGCAGTGGTGCCAAAATGCCTACTTCAGCCAATGAGTGCTAGAGGACCTCGTAGTTGAAACTAATTACAGGAGGCCGGGGACAAGCCACAAGGGAGACGAAAGCTAAACTGAGATGGGAGTGCACTAGGAGAGTGCGGAGATGCTTTCTGCAGGGACAAAATCAGCATAGCTAGAGCACTAAGGGGCTGGGGGGCGTAGATAGGAAGGGCCTGTAATGCCAGGATAATTATTTAAACTTGATTTTTTAAGTTGGCATTCCCGGCGTGTGTTGGGCACAAGTCCATGGCGATGCTCCTTAAAACAGGGATGCCATCCTCAAATCTTAGAAGCCCTGCATTTCTACAGCGCGCAACCACATAGGAACATTCTGAGAGGTCTCTCAGTAAAGAGTGTCTCATTTTGCCTGATTTACTGTTTCCCGAACTCAGGGAATCCTTCGCCACATAACACCAACAAACATCTGCCAACAGCTGTGCCTTGGGAACCCTGAACGACACAGAGAACACTACTGTACTGTCTCCCACTCAGCGTCTTCGTGATCTCACAGGATGTGTGCTTCGGGCAGATTGTGGTCATAGGATCTCTTTCTGTGCGCACACACGCACGCACGCACACACACTCTTTGTCTGTCTCATATACACGCACCTTCCATGAGGCAGCAGTGCAGAAAAACAGGAAGCCTGAGTTCCAGTCCCAGGCCTGGACTGGAACTCTACAATCCCAAGTCAACTTCTCACCCTCGGTTCCTCATCTCTACAGAGAACTGAGCTTCACAGGATTCTTGAGCCTTGCCTACTCCATGATAATCTATCCCCTGCACGCATACTCTCTCTCTCCTGTCCCCATCGCAGCCAGATTGGTTCTCCCTTATGTCCTACCTAGTAGACACCCCAATGCACACCACGATCAGCTCTCCTCATTTGCCTGACGGCCTTCCTGTGTTCTAGAAGAGACACTTGGAACGAGCACGCTCAAATTTTCCTTTCTTTTCTCTCACTGTCCCATAGATCTGGTTTGCTTTTGTCCCCTCCAGCCTTCGACCCCTCCTTTACTCTCTGTCTCTTGCTGCCGTTCCATATCTGTGTCCCCGTGTGTGTGTGCATGCTCTATGGATGCATGAGAGCGGGCGGGCCAGGACCCTGGTTTGCATCTCTGGCTCACAGCCCTAACACCCGAGCTCATCAGCACCTAAGGTGAAACAACCTACGGTCGCATTATAGCCTCCCAAGTATTCTGAGGAGATGCTGGGAAATAGTCCTTATTCTGGAACATTTGAGTGGAAACAGGAGAAAGCACTTGTATCTGATTATTTTCACCATTCTGGGATGTGCTGAGCACAAGAGACACTAAAAGAAACTTGATACCACTCCCATGCGTTGATTTCTACAGAATCATATTGCCAGTTTCTGGTTAATAGGTAAATGGGTTCTGATCAGATGAGCCATGGTCGGGGTGGATCCTGAGACCCAAAGTGAGCAAGGCTCTAGACTGAGCAGTAATTGGTCTGCTGGAGAAGGTGGGATTGGATCATTGAGAGATTGGCCACCCTGTGACCTCTGGGGGCTTCTCTCTGCCCCCTCGGGGGGGGGGGGTCTCCCCGAGGGAGAGAGCAGACCCAAGAAGTCCCCATAGCCTACAACGACGGCAAGCCAGAGCAGTTGACTTTCTCTCAGCCCTAATTTCTAGGCAACTCTTCTGTCCATAGTCCATGAATCAAGCGAAGCCTTAAGAAGGAGGCTTAATGACAGCAAGCAGATACCCTGCCCGTACACCTGTCCGTCTCAGAAGTCCCAAACCAGTCCTCCCCCAGTCTCCAGAGTGGAGCTCTGACGTCTCTCTACCTGGATCTGCTTTTTTCTAGCTTCGAAGTTCCTTCAACAAAGCCTTCAGCATAAAAAAGGGACCCAAGTCTGCTTCTTCGTACTCTGACATTGAGGAGATCGCCACACCGGACTCCTCCGCCCCATCGTCCCCTAAACTACAGCACGGCTCCACAGAGACTGCTTCGCCCTCCATCAAGTCCTCTAACTCCTCCTCTGTGGGCGTAGATGTTACCGAGTAAGTGCTGGCTAGGGGCGGCAGTTAAGCCCACTCTTTGGCCCTGGACAAGCCACACACGCTATAGGTCTCTCCTGGGGCGTCTGAGACCTTCCCTCCCGCCACTGATTGTCTCTGAGACCAGTGACCAAGGGTGTCCGTGTCCCCCCGTAACCCTAGGCTGCCCCACGCAGCCTGGCTTCACTCTCACTTTCTTCCAGGGGCCCTGCTCACCCGGTGCCCCACACTAGGCTGTTCCATGGCAACGAGGAAGAGGAACCAGAGAAGAAGGAGGTATCAGAACTGCGCTCCGAACTGTGGGAGAAAGAGATGAAGCTTACGGACATCCGCTTGGAAGCCCTTAACTCTGCCCACCAGTTGGACCAACTTCGGGAGACGATGCACAATATGCAGGTGGGTATCTGGGCGGAGAGCAGAGCGGAGCGAAGACCGAGCCTTGAGATCCATCCAACTCTGCGGCCCTGCCCCGTCTGTTCTCGCCGCAGCTGGAGGTGGACCTGCTGAAAGCTGAGAACGACCGGCTGAAGGTCGCCCCAGGCCCCTCCTCGGGCTCCACTCCAGGGCAGGCCCCCGGATCTTCTGCGTTAGCCTCCCCTCGCCGCTCCCTGGGCCTTGCCCTCACCCATTCCTCCAGCCCAAGCCTCACCGACACAGGTACCGGTTGGGGAGAAGACTCTACAAGGGTGGCGAGAGGAAGCGGGTTCAGGTCCCTGGTACACCATTCCGCTCACTCTGGGGGCACCCCTCTCGGGTCACGGAGGTTAATGGTACCTAAACCAAGTGCACCCCAGCGTCTCAAGACACAGGATTGTTCTGGTCCTTTAACTCTATGGGCTTTTTGGTTTTGGGGTTTTGGTTTCCTTTGGTAGTCAATAGTTAATAGAAGGGATGATGACTGGAAGGTTTAGGAAAGTCTGTGGGTGCCCCTAAAGCCAATAGTTGTTTTCACTGCCAACAGACCTGTCACCCATGGATGGCATCAGCACCTGTGGTCCAAAGGAGGAAGTGACCCTTCGGGTGGTGGTGCGGATGCCCCCCCAGCACATCATCAAAGGGGTAAGAAACTTCAGGTTGGCCCGGCAACAGTATTACTTTCATCCAAGAACATCTGGGCTCTGAATAACCCCCAAACCAGAATATCATTGCCAAGACCTGGTAGGACCAACCCCCTTTCTTGGAGGGACCGCACTGAGGCTCACACACTTGTTTCTGCCTGGCCATGTAGGACTTGAAACAGCAGGAATTCTTCCTGGGATGTAGCAAGGTCAGTGGAAAAGTGGACTGGAAGATGTTGGATGAAGCTGTTTTCCAAGTGTTCAAGGTAAAGGGATACATGTTCTCCCAAAGGTGGTTCATCCTCTCGTGGGGTGTGGAGCCATCCAGGCACTGGGATCTTGGGAACCCCTGATGCTTCTTGGAGAAATGCTAAGTAGGAAAAACATGGGTTCTTCCCTTTCTCCATTGACTTCTGTTCCCTCTGAAATCTGTGGCTTGCATCTCTGGGATTGCGTCACCTTGGCGTTTCTCTCTACCCTTTTTTTCCCCTCCTTTTCTCTTCTATCAGGACTACATTTCTAAGATGGACCCGGCGTCCACCCTGGGACTGAGCACCGACTCCATCCATGGCTACAGCGTCAGCCACGTGAAGCGGGTGTTGGATGCGGAGCCCCCAGAGCTGCCTCCCTGCCGCCGAGGTGTCAACAACATAGCAGTCTCCCTCAAAGGTCAGTCTTTATCTCTTGGGGTGCAGCGATATGGGGTGAGGGAGGGAGAGGAACATCAGATGCATTCATTCAACAAGGACTTACTGTGAAGTTACAACGTGCAGCTCACTGTACTTAAGTAACGTGAGATGTAAAAAGATGAGGAAGACCCAGGCCTAACTTTTTGTTCCAGGGCCATTTCATTGCCAGGGAAATTTCTAGAAAGCCTGGGTTTCTCACTTCACCCACACATCTGTAACTCCAAACGCATCCCTAGAAATAAGATCCGTGTTTTCAAGACTAGGGGTTAGAGGATTCCTATGGAACTACAGGACAGGTGGCCCCGAGTCCTTCCAGTGGGCTCGTAGGTGAAGAAAGATGTGCCCTTCAGGGCCCTCGCCGTGCTCGGGGCCCCAGTCGTGTCGTGGCTCACGCTCTCTGGGGCTGGGGGTTCAGGTCTGAAGGAGAAGTGCGTCGACAGCCTGGTGTTCGAGACGCTGGTCCCCAAGCCGATGATGCAGCACTACATAAGCCTTCTACTCAAGCACCGGCGCCTCGTCCTCTCGGGCCCCAGCGGCACGGGCAAGACCTACCTGACCAACCGGCTGGCCGAGTACTTGGTGGAGCGCTCCGGCCGTGAGGTCACCGAGGGCATCGTCAGCACCTTCAACATGCATCAGCAGTCTTGCAAGGTGGCTGCCTCCTGACACCCCCGCCGGCCCTGGCTCGGGCCTCAGCTCCCCCAAGGCCTTCCCCAGGCCCCTTCCCGCCCCCTTCTGTTCCCTTTCCTCCCCTCCCCATTGCATTCCCCTTTTCCAGTCCCTCCTCTGCCCCCAGATTGTTTCCAGACTTCTCCTTTCCCTTCTTTCTCCACACTTCCCCTTGCCTCTGGTGTACGCCTTTTCCTTTTGCTGATCATTGACTGAATGACGTCCTCGTTTCCACTTCACTTTCTGCCAACCCTGAAAATCCCGTCCGTTTGTTTATTTCCTTTCCCTTACCTTTCTTTTCAGTATGACTCTGACTTTGGGCTTTCTGGGGAGAAGAACTCAGAATTACATGTGACACATTCTGCTGTACCCTGCCAAATCTGGGTGTCTCTAGAGCACACCCCAATGCTCTGCGGATGCCCTAGCAGAGGCAGGCTTACCCATTGGAGTGGTACCAGCCCAGCGAAAATCCCTTTAGGAAATAGGATATGATCCCCATCCTTCAGGGATTTAGGAGCCACTGCCTAAGACGGTTGCCTTAGGGACACCTGGGCGGTTCAGGAGGTTAAGCATCTGCGTTCGGCTCAGGTCATGATCCCAGGGTCCTAGGATCAAGCCCCTCATTGGGCTCCCTGCTCAGTGGGGAGTCTGCTTCGGCCTCTCCCCCTGGCTTATGCTCTCTCTCTCTCACTCTCTCTCAAATAAATAAATAAAATCTTTAAAAAAAAAAAAAGTTACCTTAGAGCCTTTGGGACCACCGTTTATCAGTCCGCAGTAGTCTGGTTCTATAGTTGAATGTTCAGATGCATCGAACAGGAACCAAAGGCTCCAGGGGATTCCAGAACTAGTGTACCTTCTCCACAACCCTTCTTCCCGAGGCTGATCCAGGTGCTTACGACTCCTGAGTGCTGACCCACTTCCTTCTTTTGTTTCAGGATCTGCAGCTTTATCTCTCCAACCTGGCCAACCAGATAGACCGGGAAACCGGAATTGGGGACGTCCCGCTGGTGATCCTGCTGGATGACCTGAGTGAAGCAGGCTCCATCAGCGAGCTGGTCAATGGGGCTCTCACCTGCAAGTACCACAAATGGTAAGCTGGAGTCAGGACCCAACTCACCGCAGGGAGAAGATGGGCGTCCAGTCTAACCCGTGGGCTTTCCACTGGGTGTACATAGCAGAAAGCAAGTGTTAAGTCTAAGTAAACCTTTTTCCTCCTTCTTCCCACAGTCCTTATATCATAGGTACCACCAATCAGCCTGTAAAAATGACACCTAATCATGGCTTGCACTTGAGCTTCAGGTAAGAACTGGGACCCTGGATAAACCTTCCAACCCTACCTAAGGTTCTGTAAACTAGTTATAGCCCAGGATCCAGCCAGAGGGCCGGTAGATAGCAGCAGGAGAGAGAACTAGGCTTCTGGGCTGGGAAGAGAGAGTAGGGATATTTGCCATGTCAGTTACAAGGTGGAAGAGAACCCTCCAGAAGAGGAAAGAACTACAAAACTAAGAGACCTGTAGCTTGGATGGTGTTATTTGCGTTCTCTGCTCACTCACCCCCTCGTCTGGGTCAGTGAGGTCAGACGGTTACCTGGAGAGGGTCACTGGTTTGAGAATCAGCTCTGCCTGCCCACGGCTGCTGCCCTGAGTTCTGTCAACTCTACTATTACTTGAGAAGAAACCCGGTGGGTGTTAGTGGGAGGCAGCCAGGAGGAGGGACAGACTGGCAGAGGAGGGATGCCGACAGTGTCCACGTGGCCACCCTGACCCCCCTCCCCACTCCTGGCTGCAGGATGCTGACCTTCTCCAACAACGTGGAGCCAGCCAATGGCTTCCTGGTTCGTTACCTGAGGAGGAAGCTGGTGGAGTCGGACAGCGACATCAATGCCAACAAGGAAGAGCTGCTTCGGGTGCTCGACTGGGTGCCCAAGCTGTGGTACCATCTCCACACCTTCCTTGAGAAGCACAGCACCTCAGACTTCCTCATCGGTACTGGGGTTCAGCTTCCCCTTGGGGTCAGAAGGTGGCTTCCCTTTCCTACTTTGTCACCCAGTGGGACGTTCCCATTTCTTTCTGGAGCCTTCAGCATGTGAAGGAGTGGCGAGCCTGGTGGCTTCAGACCCGGGACTGCTTAATTGCTTACCAAGCATTCCCCTGACAGTTAGCACCATGATTTGGGCAAATCTCTTCAAACATGAGAAAGCTAACCCTGCTCCCTCATTTTTCCCACAGTTAATGGGGAAAAGAAAGGAAAGTGTTGAGGAGGGAATTAGAAAACTTCCCCTCACTCCCTCACCTCACTTCCACCTTGTGGAGAAGCAATGTTGATGAGCCTGGCAGCCAGGCGGCCACGCCCACTGGTCTTGCCGGCGACCTCAGGACAACCCCACTCTCAATTTCCTTCACCCCTTTGGTTATGACCCCTCTGCCTGGTATTAAGGAGTAAAAGAGACAGATAACTGGGGAGAGCTGGGTGCTCAGCCATCTTACTGGCCTCCTCCTTTTCTGTAGGCCCTTGCTTCTTCTTGTCCTGCCCCATTGGCATTGAGGACTTCCGGACCTGGTTCATTGACCTGTGGAACAATTCTATCATTCCCTACCTACAGGAAGGAGCGAAGGACGGGATCAAGGTGAGCCCTACCCTCTGACTCTACTCATTCCCCAAGGTCAGGCTGTCCCACCTAACAAAGCAGAGATGTCTCTTCAATGTTAGACATGAGGCTACCAAGACTCATCAAGGTCTTTTGCTAAGAGGTAAAGTAAGGCCCGGTGTCCAGCCACCATTCAGCAAATGGCTCCAGGACCACAGTCTCTAGGGCCTGTCTCCAGGACCGGGCCCTCTGGTCCTGTGCCAAACTCGATCCTCTCTCTTACGAATCAGAGCTGATAGAGAAATCATCGAGCTAAGAATTAAGTAAAACCCTATTACCGCCTTAGCTAATTACTAACTACTAATAAAAATGTTACTTTGACCAAGTTACATAATCCTTTTTTTAACATCCTTATATATAAGAAAGGAGATAAAATCTGCTCTGCCTAAATCACTGGGTTGTTTTGAAGACATGAAATACGTGAAAAGATTTTTGGAAGCTAGAATAGGAACTTTATGCAAAAGGAAGATGGCATTTTACTAAAGCCTCCCCAGTTTTTTTTTCACCTGTGAATTAGGGCATAACGATCACTCGTGCCCATTCCAGCACTAGTGGACTACAGTGCAGTGGGTGGGCACTATCGGCTATGTGTTTTCCGTAGAAGTAATTAGTCATTGCCGGAGATATCCCCTGATGATGTGGTAAGTTTCTAGAGATGCTCTCTATCAGACCGGTGCCCAAAATTATTCTTTCATTTAATTTTACTTTATTATTTTTATTTATTTATTTGAGAGAGAAAGAGCACAAGCAGGGGGAGGGGCAAAGGGACAAGCAGACTCCCTGCTGAGCAGGGAGCCCAACGCAGGCCTGATCCCATCCCAATACCCTGAGATCATGACCTGAGCTGAAGTCAGACACCTGACCAACTGAGCCACCCAGGTGCCCCAAATTTTGCATTACTATTAACGGTTTTCCAGTTTCAAAGTGTTTTTACACAGATAACATCCGTTTTCCTTTTTCTTTGTTTTTTAAGGTTTTATTTATTTATTTGAGAGAGACAGCATGAGCAGGGGAGAGAGGCAGAGGCAGAGGGGGAAGCAGACTCCCCGCTGAGCAGGGATCCCAACATGAGACTCTATCCCGGGACCCTGGGATCACGACCTGAGCTGAAGGCAGACGCTTAACCATCTGAGCCACCCAGGCGCCCCTAACATCTGTTTTCAACAAAGTCAAAGTTCTTTTAAAAGACATGATTACTGGGGTGCCTAGCTGGCTCAGTCAGTAGAGCATGCAACTCTTGATCTCGGGGTCATGAGTTCAAGCCCCATGTTAGGCATGGAGCCTACTTAAAAAGAAAGAAAAAAAAAGTTTAAAAAAAAAGGATATGATTACTAACGTGGAAGAATTTCCTACTAAAATTATGGAGAAGTAAGATGAGTACATACTAAGTGTTTTTTATTGTTTTTTGTTTGTTTGTTTTTTGGGAGGGGTGTTTGTGTTTTTAGAGAGAGGGGAGTGATGGGGATGGGCAGAGGGAGAGAGAGAATCTTAAGCAGGCTTTACGCCCAGTGCAGAGCCCGACACAGGGCTCGATCTCACAACCCTGAGATCATGACCTAGCCAAAATCAAGAGTCTGACGCTGAACCGACCGAGCCACCCAGGCACCCCATGTACATGTTAAGTTTTAACACGGTCTGCCAAATTATCCTCCAGAATAGCCTTACCTGTTTACACCAACTTACTTCTTTTGTGGGGAAACTCGAAGGACCGAGTCTCAACTCATGGGGATCCGAGTCTCAAGGTTTTCCATTGGAGGAAATGCATATGGCCATCAGGAGTCACTATGAGCAAGTCACTATCTCTGGATCCCTCTGCCAGTAATCACATTTCTCCTGCTACCCAGGTTCATGGACAGAAAGCCGCTTGGGAGGACCCAGTGGAATGGGTCCGGGACACTCTTCCCTGGCCATCAGCCCAACAAGACCAATCGAAGCTGTACCACCTGCCCCCTCCCACCGTGGGCCCTCATAGCATTGCCTCACCTCCCGAAGATAGGACAGTCAAAGACAGCACCCCAAGTTCTCTGGACTCAGACCCTCTGGTGAGTAGAAGCCATTCTAACAGGAAAGTACGAGTATTATGGAACCAAACTTCTTTTTCTTAAGATTTTATTTACTGATTTGAGAGAGAGAGCAGGTGCACACGCGTGCAAGCTTGGGAAGGAGCAGAGGGAGAAGGACAAGTAAACTCCGCACTGCCCACTGAGCCCATTGTAGGGCTCGATCCCACGATCCTGAAATCATCACCGGAGCCAAAATCAGGAGTCAGATGCTCAACCGACTGAGCCAACCAGGCACCCCTGGAATTGAACTTTTCATGCATACCCTGATGGAGGCTCAAGGGTATCAGCAAGGCTAGGACTAGAATGAGGTCAGTGAGGAGCTCGACAGTCAGAATCCTAGGTTATAAAGCTCATCTGCCTGCAACCTAGCTTAAGCTAAATAATAACGCATGGTAGCAAGATGTATTCCAGTAAAGATCCAAGTCTCAGGCAGATCCCAAGTAGGACTATTAACCAAAAAAGAGAGCAGTGGGACACATGTACACTCTGCATCTACCTCTCCCTATATTCTGGTATTAGCCTGAGGACAGCCTCGGTTCAGTGGATTTCATGAACCGCTGTGAAAAGTAGTCCGAGACAAGTGACCAGCTGGGGGTAAATATTTGCAAGGCTTGTGGTCAAAAGAGGATTGGTGCCTAGAATATATAAAACTTCTCATAAAACTTCCAACTGGAAGAATGGACAAAAGATATGAATGGGCATTTGACTAGAGGAAGGCGAATAGCCAATAAAAATATAAAAAGATCCTTAACTTCCCTAACAATTGTGGAAATGCAACATCAAAACAAGGAGAAAACCGTTTCACATTGGCAGAAATAGTGGCTCAAGCACAGCCTTCATACGCGGCTGGTGGGAGTGTTCGTTTGCAAAGCCATTTTGGAAGATCACTTGGCAAGTTTGTATTAAAAGTTAACGTGCACCACTCGCGTGACCTTGCAGTTTTACGTTGCAAGTAAGAAATTCTTCTACTTCAGTCATAATACATTTTAATTTAAATTTTGACTTTGTTAAAAACAGGTGTTACCTGCGTTAAAAAAAAAAAAGCCATTAAATTGGAAGACTGTTAACAGTCATGTAAATAGAAGGGTGAAGAGCAGATTCGACAGAGAACCAGGCAGGTGTACTTAGCTGAAATGGAGGGTCACAGGCTTGAAGAAGCCTGGGAGCGGGAGGGAGGTAAAGAGTGCAGGAGGAAGGAGGTGAATACACCGAAGCGTCGAGACCTGACGCGAAGCACTAGGCTGTGCGTCGGGGCGGGAATGGGGGTGGAGGACCGGCTCATGGTAACACTGGGTCTGTTGGGTTGTGATCTGTCTGGAAGAAGCTCACACACACACATACACACACACACACACACACATCTTACGGCCACTTCGCACATCCCTCCCGGTATTAACCGGTATGTCCGGGCCTTTTGTCTTCTCCTGCGTGTGAACGCCTTGGAGGCAGAGGCTGCCCTCTTTGGGCTTCCCTCCCGCATCACGGCCCAGCACCTCATATAGACGAGACACTCCTGCCGCACATGCACATGCTTGCAGACGGGGCTGAATGAAATAACCCTTGCTGCCTTTTCATGAGCCAATGAGCCACCTGTAAACTCTCTGGGCCCTTCGTCACTTCCAGACCAAGGATCAGACCCATGATCTAGATTGCTTTATGTTTCCCTTCTGTGGGCAGGACCCTGAGTCCCAACTCTCATGAATCCGTCCTTTTGCCCCTCTTTAGATGGCCATGCTGCTGAAACTTCAAGAAGCTGCCAATTACATTGAGTCTCCAGATCGAGAAACCATCCTGGACCCCAACCTCCAGGCCACGCTTTGAGGGTCTAGCAGTCACTGTCACCCCGGACAGCAGAATGCTGGCATCAGCGACGTTCTCTCCTCCTCTCCCCTCTCCTCTTCCAGAGCACCGGCTCTCCGGCCCAAGAGAACAGGAGGGGGAGGAGGAGGTGACAGAAGAGGGCAGGCTCTTGGTGCTGCACCTTGAGAGCTTCCTAGTAAGGACTGATGGGGTGGAGTTTGGAAACTTGTGTCCCCTAGATACATTTAATGGCCTCCTCTCGTGACTCGGGGGAAAAGATGATTCTGGGTCTTTTTTCCTTGATTTCGTGTCTCAATTATAAACTCCTAGGCTTTCTGGGGAGGGGTTCAGAAGACATCAGAAAAACCTGCAGCAGTTCCTAACTGATTCTCATGAACAGCTCTGGGAGAGACAGCCCTGTGTGGGGAAATCTGAGGGAGGCGGAAGCTCCCCAGAATTTCTCGCCGACCCTTCCGAGTTCCGTCACCACTGCCAATAACTCTTCCCCAGAGATCTGGCTGGAGCCCAGAAAAAGAAGCATGTGGTTTAAAAAATGTTTAAATCAATCTGTAAAACATACTTAAAAAAAGAAAAAAGATGATGCTGGAGAGAGAGGAAGCAGTTGCCAAGGTAGAGAGCGTGCTGCCCATCCCTGGATGATGTAGGGGACCACGACAAGATGGCCACCTGTCTTGGAAGTCACCAAACCACAACAATAGCATTCCAGCCTTCAGGGAAAGACTGCTAGCTCTGTCTTATGCCCTCTAATTTAACATGCATGAGAGTCAATAAACCCTACTTTTTTTTATTTTTTATTTTTGCTTTTTGTTTTCTTTTTTTTCCCCCTCCCATGTGCCTATTTATTTTCCTTTTTCTTTCTTTTTTTTTTTTCCCTCCATTTCCTCTCCTGTCCACAAAATGCTTGGGTTGCTTTTCCTGGGGCTAGTTTGGTTTTTCCAAGTGGGTTTTCTGAGGAGAATCTGATGCCACCTAATTGGCACTAGCTAGATGCCTGCCATACCACTATCTTTGGCATCCTTGGGACTTACAGGAGACCCGAAGCACTGGCTCATATAAAAGTAGTAGAAGAACCTTGACTTCCCTTTTGAGAAAGCACGCATTCTGCCTGGGAGCTCAGCTGCCAGCCTCCGGTCTGAGTGTGTATCCCCTCATGTTGATAGAAGATCTACTCTGAGCCCCACACAGGACTGGAGGAAAACCAGGAAACGGAGAATATTCCTTGGTCTTGTGGCCTGTCGGGCCCCTCACTGCGATATTCGTGGCTGCTCTGCCACGAGTATCGTGCCACGAATATCCAAAATCCGTAGCCTGCTCGACTGAATCCAAAATCCGTAGCCTGCCTTTACTGTTTGTTCTTGACAAGTAAATATTCACTTATAGGAGACCGGACATCCATGGGAAATACTTGCAATCAGAATGTAAGTTTCAAGGAGTTTGATTTGGTGGCCAAGATCTGCCTTCTAAAGGGATCCACCTTCAACGGAAGTTGCCCCAAAGGCCCGGCAGTCTATATGCCTTCACTCAGCAAACACTGAGTACTTACTGTCTACCAGTCACCAGGTTTTAAAAAAACAAAAACAAAAAAAGGCAAGACTTGAGCTACTGTGTTCACAATCTAGTAGGAAATCTTAACCTCCATTAAGTGCACATCCCCTGCTTCTCTAGACCCTCAGGATCATCTAAGAAATGTAGCCAAAACCCAAGGTGCCATCTAGAAAGAAGCCCTTGATTAGATGTCTAATACAGGAGGGGCAGAAGATCTGGGATCCATTACGTTGGACCCTGAAGGACTATGGAACCTTGCTTATCTCAAGTGGACAAGTCCTTTTCCTGCCATTTCTGGAAGCCCCTATGGGATGAGATCCAGCCTAAACTGCCTGGTGAGGATGAAGTTTCAGGGCTCTGCAGATCAGAGACACGGGATGAGCCCAGGCCCAAGTGTGCATTCTTCAGATTCCTATGTAGCACAAGACCTTATTCCGAATCTACAGGCATACTCCCCTGGACTGTTCCGTCCGATCCAACCAAGGAGAACATGCATCTGACTCTTCATATCAGAATCTTTCCATTTAGGTCCAACAGATGGTTCAGGTTGCTCCCCAAGAAAGCTTCTGCCTTCAGCTGGTTGCTCCCAGGGCCCTCTATGCTGGAGACTGTTACTGCTTTTGCTGCTAAGTCCATGAGCTGTGAAGATCCCCAACCAACTCAGCTGTAAAATATGCAATTCTGTGGTGGGAAGAGGCTGTTTGTTCAAGGATGGTGCTGATATCACTGCCTTAAGGTCTCTGCTGTGCAGAATGAGGAGGCCTCAGAGCTGGGTGTTCTAACTTGGAAGGAAGGGAAGACCGGGATGGGCCTTCTTTGGACCGAGGCCTCTTCTGAACCCTGTCCTTAGCTCCAGTCCCATGGCAAGGCTCAGACTTTAAATGCCATCTTGATCAGGTGGTTGAGCCCTTAACTTTCTACTTTCTGGTGCTGCCCAGCCAGTGCCTTCTATCATGGATGTTACCGGCTGCTTGAGAAAAAGGAACGGGGAGAACCTCTTCCTCCATTCCAACTGCCTCAGACCTCCAAAGGGATTCTTGGCTCCTTAGTAGCCATGGATACTACCATGAGTTCTACTTGGATCCTCAGAAGGTTGATTCTGGAGGCCTCTCATGTTCCGAATTTTACTCTCTCTTACTGGGACCCACCACCCTCTACTCTGAGTTGACTGCTGCATTTAGCCCAGGTCTCTAGTTGCTTTCCTCCAAAAAGTGCGTTCCCATCTAATGAGGTGGCACTGCGGCCTCAGCTTTCCCTCTGGAGCCTGGGACCCTGTTTACAGTTGCACACTTGGGCCCCGCATTGTGGGGATCTGTCGTCTCACCAAGGAATCGTGCTTATGTGGCAACTGCAGAGGGTTGAGCCTCCTCATGGTGCTATAACCCCTTGGGGTGCTCATCCAGACTTCTCTGAAGCAGAAAACCTGAGCTCCCCCTTACTGCCCTAGAATTAATGGCAAGAGTGAATCCACAGCATTCTCTCCTACCTACGCACCTGCTTCTTAGTTGAGACTACTGGGATCCCTCTGAAAATGAAAACTGGGTCCCATAGCTAACTTCTCAGCCTCCGGGCACCTTCAGAAGAACCCAGCCTATGTAGGACTGGGATGTGTGCTCTCCCCTTCCTCTCCAGACCCTCAATTCCATTCCTCACCAAAGTGGGCTAGCAGATGACATGGGTCAATACCCAACATCAGCTTCTGGGGAGAGCCACGACTCCGGGAGAGGTTCCTCCACAGACTCCCTCTCATTTCTGGATGAAGACGACCAACACATTTTGTCCAGTGTATGTGTTTCTCAATCCCTGCCTAGGCATTAAAAATAAAATACTAGGTAATTGGAGGCTAATACGGGACTTGATGTCTGTGTGTGTCTCTCCTTCTCTCTCTCACTCTCTCTCTCATTCTCTCTCTCTCTCAAGAGCACTTTGCTGTTGCTGTTCCCCTACTTCTGAGGCTGCAGAATATTTTTTAAAAATCCATGCTTTGTGGCAGCTGTACGGTGCTTATCTCTTGTCTTTGTGTGAATCCTTTTACCAACATCTTTTTCGTATAGTCTGACCATTGGGAAGCTAGAGGCTAACAGGGAAGAAAGATTAGCTGTCCATGGACAGACCCTACAAAGAAGTCCTTATTGACTGGCATGCTACATTTTGGTCGTGAATTACCAGCCTTCGAACTAATCTATTCATACTCCTTAAGTATTTCAAAAGAAATGGTGATTTTTTTTTTTTTTCATTTCATTTCTGGCTTTTTGGTTTTCCTGGTTTGCAAGACTCCCAATGGACCTAATCTTACCACGTCTCCACTCCTAGCTCGCTGACACAAGGGTCACACTATTCAGAGGGACATTCCCTTCCAGTCTCGGAGGTAACTAGTTCCTGTGGGATTCCGAAAGAGTAGGAAGACAACAACCTGATCTTTCTCACAAACACGTCTCATCATTGCCTGTGAGGACACCCATATACAGAAACCCTGCTTAGAAGGTGAAGTTTGCCAGACTGAGTGGGACTTGGTCCTAAAAACCAACATTAGGAAACCTACAGGAGACTCTTAAGGAGTCTTGATTGCAGGGTGTTTAGGAAAGGAAGCTGTTCTTGTCCTAATCACAGGTCTAACACAGGGTTCAAGTGTTAAAGTAACCCAGATCACCAAAGGTAACTCCTCATCATGCTTTTTTTCTTTTTCTTGGACCTTAGCTAAGCTGATACTAATAAGCAGACTATAAGTCAGCCCAACTGATGGGATGAAATGTGTTTTTCTGGAAGGTTTACTAATGGATATACTAATTTAATGCTGGTACACTCTTTTGATGACGAGAAACTACTAGCAAGTTCTGGCTACTAGTGGTTCATGCCTCCACTAAAGAGGCCATAAGTAATAAAATGGTCTTAGGGACACTGTGTTCCCAAAGGCCAATGCCTGAAGATACTGCCCTTTATACTTGAATCAGCTTTATATATTCATGAGTCCTCAACCAACCTGATCAGGGATACATTGGGCCACCAACTGGGCTCTCCCGATTGCTGAGGATCCATGTGTGTGGATGTGTGCTCGGCCTAGTCCTGGAAGAAAACGCTGTCAGCCAGAGTCTGGGAAACAGAAGTAAACTGGAAGATGAGGACTCTGGTAGAAATTTGGAGGCTGCACAGAGACCGTTAGAGTTGAAAATTAAACTTACGTATCCTGGATCCTCCCAGTTTGGTGTTTTGGCTATTTTTCTGAATGATTATGGCATGAAGAATTTTCTGTTGACAAGAGTGGTCAGGGAAGTAAGTGGACTTTGGTCCCTTGATTCAACTCTTTCATTTCTTAGAATACTGGTTTTCAATCTATGTTTCCAGCCAGCAGCAACAGCAACATCTGGGAACTTGTTAAAAATGAAATTCTCAGGCCCCCATCTCAGACCTACTAAATCAGAAACTAGAGAAATGGCCCAGCCATTTGTGTTTTAACAAACCCTCTTGGTAATTCTGATGCACGCTACTGTGTGAGAGTCATTTTTTTTAAAAGGGAAAGGCAAGTAGCAGAGTCCCCACACTGAGGGGCTTTAGGACAAAAACTAAGAAGGTCCTAGGTTACAGTTCAGGCTTTTACGTTAATTTCAAAGTTACCTTTCCCGTGCTTCCTTACTTTTCTGTTTTTCCTTTTATTCAACACAAAGAAAAGGTACGTGTGCCTTTGGGCAGACGTGATGGAGAATCCTGGCATCTCTTTGAGTTGAACACAATTTTTGGAGACACATCTCCTGCCTCTGAAATTTTTCCCTGGGAAACGCAAGGGCTGTAGCAGAAGAAAGCAGTTGGAGGTCTCTTCCAGACTGCTCTTCTGCCGGATTGCGTCTACTCCGAGCATTTTCCCGATTATATAATAGGATGAGAAAAGTCAGAAAACCTCATTTGTATTTCCATGGCAACTTGTGCTCTTAGCAACATCCCCCCTCCTTTAGTTGAGTTCTAAAGGACACTGCCGCATCTGAGAAACCTGGCCAGAACCTCCTTCCCCAAGGCTGCTGGGGGGCTCCAGTACGCCCAGGAAGGCCCCTTCTCTGTGCTCTGCTCTGCTTGGCTCACAGGAGGGCCTAAAGCACAAGGAAGATCCAGAACAGGGGCAACTAAATCTCTGGGCTCATCCTTTCCTTTCCCCATGCCAGGCCTAGGGTACAGAATGACTCAGCCACAGTGATAGAATAAAATCCTTCAACAACAACAACCAAATCTGGGAGGAGCTTCTTACCTTTCCAGACTCACAGATTCTAGCTGATGGGGCCATGAGGTAGATGAGGCTGTTGACAACTGCTTTTGTTTCGAGTTTGTCAAGTTTTCCCTGCGAGGTAGCTTATGGGTAGAGGACAAAGTAATGTGCTAGTACTAGGCTTCTTGAAATCTAGGACCAAGCATCTGGGGAGGAACTAAAGGCTGGAAAAAGGCAAGTGTAAAATAAATTGCACTAAAATCGCCCCTTCAGTCCCCCCAAAGGCCGATGATGAACCTTTGGTCATCTCCTGTGGGCTCTTCCTGCTTCCCTGCCACTCCTCAGAGACTGAAGATGTTGGATAATAACCCAAGAGCTCCCATATCCCTGCAGATGTCTGGGCTACTGCTGTGCAGAGCCTCCCACTTAATGGCTTTTGTTACTGTTGTTTTTTTTAACAGAACATTCTTTTTTTAAAATGAATTCCAACCCCTGCTAGATTCCTTTCCTTCCCTTCCCCACCCACCCCCATCCTGTTTTAGGCACCACTGTTTATGTGATGGACTCTGTTTCTCAAATGCATGGCAATCCTCAGGTGGAAAGTGGGCAGGAATTTTTGCACCAGGTTGTTTTTTTTTTTTTTTTAATTTATTGGACATAGAGCCCCAAACCAGGATATGTGTGTGTCTGTGTGTTTATGTTTTTTTCTCATTTGACCCTCCTCTCTTTCAGTCTACCCCCTTTTATATCTAATGTAGAGAAAGCAAATTTGAATCTGGAAAGCAAACCGTTGTATATAGTTGCGGTAACAATCATGAAGAGAGCTGAGCTGTCCCCTCAGTAATTTGTTTTAAGTTAACAAATAGGTTGAAAATTAAATCCATGCCAGGCCAGCTGAAGAGGCCTTCCTCCATCACTGCCAGAGGCCCCTCTCATCTGGGCCCTCTGTTCCATCAGGCATGTCTCCTCCCAGCAAGATTCATCTGTTTGATGCCATTTGCGTTTCAATAAAGTTATCTCCTGTATTGTCCACTGGTTCTCTCTAGTTCCCTCTCTGTCTGGTTTCTGTCTCCATTTATCTTGTGGCCCATTCCTTGATCTGCAAGGTGAGACTGCTTGTGGTCATCTGCCTAACCAAGAGGTAAACCTCAACTGCCTGGAAATGTCTGATCCTCAAATCCTAAGCAGGAGCTCTGGAACCCCTTGGTTGGGGAAAGCGGAGAGTGGGGGGTTCCCTATTTACACGCTGTGAACATAGCATCATTCACCAGCCCAAAATTCGGGATTCTTGAGTCCTCCGTCCACTGCCACAATGTTTGAAAAGCTACCACCCTCTGGACTTTCCTGTTCTCTTCCAGGGGTAAAAGTGAATTAACCCAGGAAAAAAGAAGCTGTTCCAATGGAACAAAGAAAGAAGGAAAAGAAGTCCTGCTATTCCCTACTGTGGAATTTCAAGGTCCAAGAAGCAATCTTTTTCCTATGAAATTGTGGTAACACAGCCCACCTGTCCTCTAACATGGGAAATGACAAATGTGTTTAGAGCTGTCCTCAAATCAAGGAATCAGTCTTTAGGAGGAATACTCAGATGAAGTGACGACCCCACATCACTATCAATTTAGCAGTCATAGTCTTAGAACGAGGCTAGGAATTGCCATCTGGTTTCCTCTGCCACTTGGGAATGAGAGTGAGAGTTCCTAGAAACCATTTTAAGGTGCTTAACCTCAACAACTTGCTAAAAATTACCTGTTCCTCTCGCTCCAGAGCCTCCCACTCCAACAACATGCCATTCTATACCTCTGCCACTACGTCCTTGCCAACCCGCCCTGCATTTTTTAAAATTCGAAATGTATTTATTTACATTCTGCCCTGCATTTTTAACCTCTCTGGGTAATCCTCTCCACTTGCTCCAGTATTTAGCATTATCTCTATTTTTCAGCCATTTCCCACAACCAGCCCTAAGATATCTATATTAAACTAATCTCGCTCCCTCGCTCCTTAAATGTCTAGCCACAATTTCTCTGGGGAAAAGAAATTTATACCTTCTTAGTGAATAGGATTCATTTTCAAATAGTCATTCAAGTACTTACTCCGCAGGAAATACCCCTCCCCACGCAGGTCCCCCTCTCCTGGCCAGACACTCCACAATATTGAAGTTGGGCTCAACTATGCTGGAAAACCAAGGAACTGGGTCTTTTGCAGATGACCACTCCCCACTGCCCAGTCCACTTTGTTTCTTTTCCCCTACCTTTGAATTCTGGAGGCTGAGATCAAGAGGCTCGTTTGAGCCAACGCTTTTTTTTCAGTGTTTGGGGTGGGGTTAAGACTGGCTTAAAAAATCGCTATTTCTGACCTAGACCTCTCTCCTGAAAGCCCTCTACACTTATTCCTATTTCACCCCCTCTCTCCTAACAAAGTCTCTTATACCTGAAAGATCCATGAATTTAAAGTCTTAAATCATGGCGTTTGTTCCAAGTGAGTTTGCTAACTTGCTGTTCCACTTTGGAAAAGCCCCCAAACCTCAGTTTTCACATAAATGCGAAGAGATTCTTGCGGGGAAAGGTGTGCTTTTCGTCCATTCGACAGGAGGCGCTGTCTCTGGAGGCTTAACCCATTCCCCGCCCCTTTCCCGCTCCCGCCTGGCTCCGGTGCGCAGGCGCGGCTTCGCGGATTGGCCGCGCGCGGGAGCCGTCATTTAGTGGCGGGTCCCGGCCGCGGGCCTGGCGGGCTGAAGGGAAGAAAGATGGCGGCAGCGGCAGCGGGTGGTGCGGCCTCCGGGCTGCCGGGTCCGGTGGCACAAGGATTGAAGGAGGCGTTAGTAGATACGCTCACCGGGATCCTCTCCCCAGTGCAGGAGGTGCGAGCGGCTGCCGAGGAACAGATTAAGGTGCTCGAGGTGACAGAGGGTGAGTAAGGCGGGACCGTCACGATGGGTCGGACCTGGGCCGGCCGGACTATCCGCTGGCCACAGCTCCGGACCGGCCGGGGACAAGGGGGGGCCCGAGCCAATGGAGATCTGGGCGTCGAGGCCCAGGAAGCAGGAGTGGGGTAGGAAGCCAGAGGACGATGTCCGCCTTGGCTGTGAAAGTCCGGGAGAGGGGAGGCGCGCCTGGAGGAGAGGGTCGGGGAAGGTGGAGCCTCGAAGGGGAGGGGGAGGGTGGAGACTAGAAAAGCTAGATGGAGCCTGGGATCTGCAGAGGACGGAGATGGAGCTAGACCTGCTGCTGTTGGAGGAAGTCGCGCGCCTCTGGGAAACATTTTTTGAGTTTAGACCAGGGTCTTTTGCTGTCCACTTCGCTCGCTCGGTTGTACTGGGATAAGAGTAAGGGGAGTTATTAGTAGTGGTGAGAGGCCAGAGTCTTGACAACGCGGCCATCAAAGCTTAGTACATATCAAACAAGTTTTTGCCTCTGAGTTATAAGCCTAGCTGGTCGTTTTACCTCTTAATGTTTTTCCAGAAATCAAATTCAGTGCATGTGCAGATGATTCACCTTCCTGATCGTGCTCCCCGTTAATTTTCAGAATAATTTGCACTTATCAAATACCCCTGTGTGTCTTTCCATTTGAAGGAACTGATCCTTTGTCTTTGACTCTTTGTCCCCGTACTCCTATTATATGCTTTAAAGTGATGGAGAAAAAAAAAATAAACCATTGGTTTGAGGTTGTCAATTTCCTGCTGAGTGGGCCTTTCACCAGGCCCAGTGTAGCCACTTTACAAGAACAATTTGATCCTAAAACAGGAGGAAGGAAAATCCTCTTGGTCTTTATGTAAGAAGTATATGTGGTCTGTCAGAGCTTCACTGGAAGAACTGCAAATCTTTAGAATTTCCCCCAGCTCAGCCACCTCTTAGAGACCTCTTCTGAGATATGGGAAATTGTCCATGGTCTAACCAATCACACTCAAAACCTTAAGTTTGCTCACCTACCGGACTTAGGATTTTTACTGAAAAAGAACTTCAGACAAATCTCCCTTTAATTTTATGTTCTCTGATAATATGAGATCCCTGTTGAAAATGAATTTCTTTCTGTTGAAAATACATTGAGATTTGGGATATAATAGATTAAGGACCATTTTGGAAGCCTAATTGTAATTGTCATTGTTGTAAAATGTCAGACCCTACAACAGGAGCAACCACTGGTTAGGAGAAAGCTATTTGAGAACCATGCATAGATTAATTGCAGTTATTATAGTCTCCTAGATAAAAATTTTTTATTTACATTGTCTCTGCCTCACTTGTATGTGAAGGAGGAAGAGTGACAAAGCAGAGGAATCTCATCACATTCAAGTTACTACTTGAATAAAGTTGAGAGTCTGATGCCTTCCCTGAATGATACCCAATGTTCCTGGTGCCCAGGTGCATGTCTGGCACCTTCCTACAAAAGGTGAACCTTGGTGCATGTTTTAACTGTCCAACAACAGCTCCACTTGGGCTCTGATCCCTTCTCTAGCCAATGCCTAGGTCTCATCTAGGCATGGTCTATTATTGTATAAACTTCTTGAGATTTTTTAAAATTCTGGTCTCATTTTCTTCATCTTTTGGGGTCTTGAAGTCTAAAATTAAGCAGAAGTGCACAATTTTGCCTTTGATTTAGGCCACTGACAGGAATAGACTGAAACACACACAACTTACTGGTAATGTGCAGTCAGGCATTATGCTGTGCTACATGAAGAGGCTATAAAACAGTGACCTGATAGCAATGGTCTAGTACTAAGGCGTATGATTCACAGGGTTAGGTTGTGACGTACAGAGTTGGACCAGGTCTCCAGAATTGATTGCAGTGCTTTGGACCCTTTGGAGGCTATTTGCATTTTTAAATAATCCAATTCTTTATGTTTATTTAAAAACAATAAAAATTGACCCCTTTTCAGTAACCTCTTTTTAGATGGAGGGTGATGATTTCCATTTCCCAGATATAGTACTTTGTTTCTCTCCTTTTCTTATGACCTTTACCAAGTTATTTTTTGCCATTGGATCCAGGGCACCTCCTGTCTTATATTCTGTCTGAATCTCAAATGGTTCCTTAACATAGTCACTAATTTCTTTCCCACTAGCCATTGCCTTCCTTTACATGAAAATATAGCACCTGGCTTCCCAGCCAGGATTTAGCCAACCATCTATCCTGATGAAACTGTTAGGACACTGCTCTTCCTATTATATTAGAACACCCTGCAGGCCAAGGTAGGAACCATTCTTGTAAATGAATGAACAAATCATTTTCCATTCCTTTGGAGTTGCTTCACATTTTAGTTTTATCCTAGTGGAAGAACCTTGCTTTTTCTCGTCCTCGGAAACACACTTCCTTAAAACTTGAAGTTAATAAGAAATCTGAGAGTTGGTGTTTATTATTTGTGTTCTGGTAATCTTTTGATCTTTTTGGTTCCTGGGGCCCAATGTCAGGTGACAACCAAATCTGGTTGTTTCTAGTCCCTTTGTCCCCTCAAATTACCACACTGTCTTTGTGAGCCATTTATTATTGTCTCACATGGAAGACTGGTCCCAGTTGATCTTTAAGATTAACCAGTCTGCTCCCTTTGACAAAGAGGTGTACCACCATCCTTGGTTGCCAGGTCCTAGTCCTGGAGCTTAAGTGGAAGAATTTCTAATTTTGAGGGAAGGAACACAGATCATTTGTTAACCCTCTGTTAAATGGACAGACAAGAGAGGTTAACATCTTCTGACCAGATTCTTGGAAAGATGAGATTTTTTTTTTTTTAAGATTTTATTTATTTATTTGTCAGAGAGAGAGAGAGAGAGAGAGAGAGAGCACAAACAGGCAGAGTGGCAGGCAGAGGCAGAGGAAGAAGCAGGCTCCCCGCTGAGCAAGGAGCCCGATGTGGGACTCGATCCCAGGACCGTGGGATCATGAACCAAGCCAAAGGCAGCAGCTCAACCAACTGAGCCACCCAGGCATCCCCGGAAAGAGGAGATTTTAAAAAGCATTTTATCCTATAAAATTGAATTTACTGGAGTCCAAAGTACATTCTGGTCATTAGTCGGCCAACTGATATTTTCTTTTTTTTTCTTTTTTCAACTGATATTTTCCAAGAAATAATTAGTTACCATGTTTTCCAGAATGGTAGCCTACTCTCTTAAGTCTAAGCCAAGGAAGTGTATGTATGTGAGAGGTCCATCTCTGATGCTGGCTTGATTTCGTAAGAATCAAGATAATGTCAGCCTGGTGTCCTGGAATGATTTTCTTGAGTTCCTGTGCTTTCCATTTTCCCCAGTCACTTGGAATCTGAGGGAAACCCAACAAACCTTTCTGAATAGAAACCCTATTTAAAAATGGTTCATTAGGGCGCCTGGGTGGCTCAGTTGGTTAGGCAACTGCCTTCGGCTCGGGTCATGATCCGGGAGTCCTGGGATCGGGTCCCACATCAGGCTCCCAGCTCCACGGGGAGCCTGCTTCTCCCTCTGACCTTCTCCCCTCTCATGCTCTCTCTCACTGTCTCTATCTCAAATAAATAAATAAATAAAATCTTTAAAAATGGTTCATTAGAGAAGAAGGTGGTGCTACAAACCACCTTCAGACACACTCCCATCCGGATTTGAGAAGCATATTACTTGAAAGTTTGGAAGTGCCTCTACTATTACAGTATTCCAGCAAATAAATGATACCCTTTCTTTTTTCCTTAGGAAGATTGAGATTTTGAGTTCGATCAGCAGAGTTTGCAGGAAATGAGTTCTGCCTCAACGGAGTGAAAATAAAACTCTTTTGATCTGTTAAAACATTCTTCTAATTCTTGTTTTATTTAATAGGCAGGGTCATATCAAGCATTTTGTAAACATAGTAATTAAAAAAGATCAATAAGATTGTGAACTGCTGGAGATCTCTTACATCAAAGTCTAAAATTATCTACTGAGCTTTTCTTTTTTGTCTGACTTATGAGATCTTGACTTTTGAGAATATCAGCTCTTTATTTTTGGTGTATTTATGCTTTACTCTTCTTTATCTTAGAGTGGAGGTTTTCCTTCTGTCTCTACTTTCCTCTAAGAACAGCATCGCCCAAGTGGTAGAATGAGTTGCTTTTATTCATAAGCTCTATTTCTCCAAGCCAGCATAGCAGACTTTCTTATGTAACCAAATTTAGACCCTAGGTCATTTTCTTCTCTTAGTTATTTCTTTCCATCTATTGGGAGTGAAGACATTTTCCCCCACCATTTGTCTTTGATTTAGTCTTCTGTCTTGCTCTCAGCAGACACATCACATAAAATACTTTTTTCCATCACCATTATATTGAACTGGGGAAGGGGGGGATTTACCTCTCCCTCACTTTTCCTGGCATTCAGTTGCTGCCCAGATATCTATGTTGATTCTCCCATCTTAGATGCCTAGAGAGATGTTCCTGCTAGCTGGAAGTTTGCTTTCTGGTTCTCATGGGCACTTTTCTGGCTCTCTTACAGTATAGCGTAAGCACTGTCACCTGCGAAGGGAGCCCCTCAAGGATCCAGACGCACTCCTGGGCATGTGGCGGGCACTGAGCCGAGCGGAAGGCGGCCACGCTCGGAAAAAGGCCAGTGGTGGAGTTTTCTTTTTCCTTTCAGCTGTGGTTTTGTGGTGCTTACCATGAGAAAAGGGGGGCTTCTCCAGAGCTTTACTGAGAACTACCTCCTTTCCCAACCAAACCCTATTCACAGTTCTTCCTAGTAGTAGTTTCCCTATCAAAGCACTACCAAGTCTCATGTCTCTTTAGTAGACCCTTAAGACCAATAGCACATTTCTTGTCCTTTATTCTCCACGCTCTCCTTTGGATCTTCCCTTCTAAGCCAAGTTTTAGACAGATAATGTTTTTGCCTAGTGGGGTAAAAGGGGAACAAGGATAATGAGAGAGCAGAGCAAAAGTCTAAAACCAGAGAATGAGTTAAGGGAGGAGGCAGAAGCTTTCTTAGAAAGGATGTCAGAGGATACCATTTTGGGCTGGATAAAAGTACTCAAGAATCTACAGTCAGGGTGAAAACCCAGATTGACAGAATGGGTCTATCTTACTTCACCTTGGGAAAAGGAACTAGAGAAATTAAATCTAACAGAAATGGCGTTAGAAAGCTAACTTCATACAACCCATTTGAATGTTCGGCTTAATTGATTATAGATTGAATCTTAGTTTAATCCGAATTGTCCTTTCCAAGCAAGATAAAATAAAACAGCTATATATGTCTGTGTCTCTTGTACTTTTCTGCCTTAATCATTCCAAAGCATTCCAAAGCTGTTCTTTCTAATGCTTTCTAAAGAAATTATGTTAAAGATACCAATCAGCAACACTGGTAATCCCCCAGTACACAAAAATACAAGTAAAAGTACCTTTTCTTTACAGATATACTTAGTTGTATTTCTTCAAAAAAATGTATGGTCTCTGTTAAGTAAGTATCTGTAAATAGAATTTTTACTACTTAGCAGAAATCAGCACTGGATAGGAACAGCATTGTTGATGGTTTAAAACAAGTCAGAGAGGGATGCCTGGGTGGCTCAGTTGGTTAAGCAGCTGCCTTCAGCTCAGGTCATGATCCCAGCATCCTGGGATCGAGTCCCACATCGGGCTCCTTGCTCGGCGGGGAGCCTGCTCCTCTCTCTGCCTCTGCCCGCCTCTCTGCCTGCTTGTGTTCTCTCTCTGTTAAAATAAATAAAATAAAATCTTTAAAAAAAAAAAAAACCAAGTCAGAGATCTTGAGGATTTTTTTCTGGCTTTTCCTTCTGTGTGTTAGTTTTTTTTTTTTTTTTTTTTTTTTTTTTAAATTTTTTTATTAACATATAATGTATTATTTACCCCAGGGTACAAGTCTGTGAATCATCAGGCTTACACATTTCACAGCATTCTTCTGTGTGTTAGTTTTAAAGCACAGAGTTCACCCATCACCACACCACCACTATCATTCCTTGTAAACAATTCTTCATATAGCTTCTAAATAAACTAAAGTTTTATGGTATGGAACTCTTCTGTGGTACCTGATACCCCTGTATTTCTAATGGGTATGTAGTCTAGGCAGAATAAATTGGATTAAATAAATAATAATTGGATTTTTCCCTCATATCCCCTTATAGCCTAATGCAAGTGAATTCTTGGTCTTTGAAATTTTGGGATTTCCAAAACCAGAGTTGATCATTTGGCCACTGGTTTTGAAACTCTGGGAGCCTGCAGAAAAGAAAATCTATTGTTTATCTGGTCTGTTTTTAAAATTTGTCTTCAGTTAATGGTGATTATATTATTTTTAGATTTTCTTTCCCATTAATGCTTTTGAGCAGAGCGTCCTATTACTTGAACTTTCAAGCCTCTTCTTTCCTATGTGGAGGAAATAAACTTTCAGAGAAATCTACCTTATAATGCTTATTGTAGGTACAGATCCCCTAGTTGACTCAGGTTTCTTGGTCCCACATGGATCCTAATCTTCTGATAGCCTCTTACTCTCACCATCCCTTGTAATCTCAGCGGTATATGAAGCAAAGTGATTAGTGGAAATTGGGTTGTGATCTTTGATGATCTCAATACTAGACAAGATTAGTTTAAAGCTTGTGTTACAGTGGAGAGCTCCCAGCTGTTGTGATCATTACCGCTGGTATGAAAAAAATGGACTACTACGTTCTCTGGCACTGGTATGAAAAAAAATGTATTCACACTAAGCTTTTCTTTAAAGAGAGTAGACTTGATGTTCTCAGGTTGATGAGAAAGGACCCTCGAATGTGGCAGGACCTGTCTGTAGAGTTTGCGTCTTCATGCTGTAACGATTCTTCTAATTGATGCCAGTGTTGACTGATGGAAAGTGGGTGGTTCCTTTTCCCCTCTGTGAGCCTTAGTGTTACCCTAAACTGTAATAGTATCTGTGCTTTCATTGAAAAGGTGATTATTCAGATTTGTTTAAGCTTTATAGCCATGCCTCAAGTTTCAAACCTTCTCAGAAACTGATTTTTATATCTCAGTATCTTTTTCACATCATATGATTAAAAATTTTGTTCATTTTGATCCCATTTTAGTTTGTCCCTGTAATAATCCATAAATTGTGCTCTTGCCAGGAACATTACAACCCATATCACAGTGGTCCACGCAAAATTTTAAATAAGTACTTTAAAACAAAATACCATATGACCCATATAATCTATGAATATGTGTGGATCATCCTGAAAGATGTGACATAATTGTCACAAAATTGATTGACTGTATCCACGGAAGCTAAACTTGGGTGGACAGTGACTTCTAAACAGACTTGGGGCTATAAAGTTAATATCTATCATCATGAAATATCTGAGGTCAAAGGAAGTCGAGGTCGGTACCTTTACAAGTGCTCTTTCTCCTTTAATTGAATTTCACACATGCATTTTAGAGAGCTTTTTTCCATTAAACTTGAACATTTTATGGTATCCAGGAGGTCTTCCAGAATTATATCTTATTCCTAAGTGCTTTAGACCATTCTGAAACCTAACTCCCATATCTTTGGGTTGTAGACACCTACTGTTTTTTCTGTTAATTTGTAACAGACTTAACCAGAGTCTGGGCTAGCCAAACTAATCCTAAGAATTAGAATGGATTTCAGTATTTTTAGAGGTAATTGTATAGGTTTGAAATGTTTGCTTGTGATTTAGTCACTTAACTAAATGCTTTAGAAAGAGTGTGACTTCTTTTGTGGGTGCTCTTGCAAAAATTCTTCTTTCCTGAGTGAAAAGATAGGTACCATAAGATCATATCAAAAACTGCAGCTTAGGGGCGCTTGGGTGGCTAAGTCAGTTAAGTGTCCAACTCTTGATTTTGTCTCATTTCATGATCTCATGGGTTATGAAATCAAGCCTCATGTGGGACTTCCTGCTCAGCAGGGAGTCTGCTGGGATTTTTCTCTCTCCCTCTCCCTTTGCCCCTCCCCGCTCCTGCTCTCTTTCTTTCTCTCTAAATAAATAATAAAATAAAAAATTTAAAAATCGGGTGCCTGGGTGGCTTAGTTGTGAGACGTCTGCCTTAGGCTCAGGTCGTGATCCCTGGACCCTGGGATCAAGCCCCACATTGGGCTCCCTGCTCCACAGGAAGCCTGCTTTCCCTCTCCCCTGCTTGTGTTCCTGCTCTAGCTGTCTCTTTCTCTCTGTCAAATAAATAAATAAAATCTTTAACAAAAAAAAAATTTTTTAAACTGCAGCTTAAAATAAGGATATAATAGAATTGAGTTAAGAGTCTAAGGATTCGGGGCCCCTGGGTGGGGCAGTTGGTTGAGCGACTGCCTTCAGCTCAGGTCATGATCCCGGAGTCCCGGGATCGAGTCCCACATCGGGCTCCCAGCTCCGTGGGGAGTCCGCTTCTCACTCTGACCTTCTCCCTTCTCATGCTCTCTCTCACTCTCTCTCTTCCCTAATAAATAAATAAATAAAATCTTAAAAAAAAAAAAAAAAAGAAAAAAATGAAGAGTCTAAGGATTCAGTAAAGTGGAGGGCATAAAATCCAAAAATCGGTAGCCTTCATATAAACAAACAATAAAAGGCTAGAGGACATAATGGTGGTTTTTTTAAAGTCCATTTACAATAGCAACAAAGAAGATTAATTATTTAGGGTTAAAATTAACAGGAAATGTGCAAGAACCTATTGGGGGAAACTATTTAAACATTCCTGAAAGACTTAAAAAGTAGACTTGAGGGCATCTAGGTGGCTCAGTTGGTTAAGCCACTGCCTTGGGCTCAGGCCATGATCCTGGAGTTCTGGGATTGAGTCCCGCATTGGGCTCCCTGCTCAGCGGGTAGCATCCTTCTCCCTCTTCTCCCTGCTCCTGCTCTCTCTATCTCTCTCTCTCCAATAAATAAATAAAATCTTTAACAAAATAATATTTTTTAAAAAATTGACTTGAACATAACTACTTTTGGGGTATGGATTTTAGGATGATGGAAATGTTTTGGAATTTGGTAGAGGTCGTGGTTGCACTACATTGTAAATGATACTAAATGCCACAGATTTTTCATTTTAAAGTGGCTAATTTTATATGAATTTTACCTCAATTGAAAAATTATCTTTCAGAGATATGTATTAAAGTATTTATAGAAAAATGGGGAAAAAAGTAGACTTGAACAAATGGAAAGACATATGCTATCCTTGGATAGAACAGCTCAGCATTATAGAGGAATATGCAAGTTGATTCTAAATTTCGCAGAAAAACAAACATGAAAGAAGAGCTCCAAAAACATGAAAAGGAAAAGTTTGAGGAGGGACTAGTTCTACCAGACATTAAAACATCATGTAAAGCCTCTATAATTAAAACAAACAGCATGGCACTTGTGGGTGAATATGCAAATAGAACTGCGGAATAGAATAGAAATACTCAAGTACCTACAGAAATTTAGTATGGATAAAGGTGGCATCTCAAATCATTGGGGTAAAGACGGACTTTTTTTTTTATTAACATATAATGTATTATTTGCTTCAGGGGTACATGTCTGTGAATCATCAGTCTTACACAATTCACAGCACTCACCATAGCACACACCCTCCCCAGTGTCCATAACCCAGCCACCATATCCCACACCACCCCCCAGCAACCCTCCATTTGTTTCCTGAGACTAAGAGTCTCTTAGGTTTGTCTCCCTCCCCAGTCCCATCTTGTTTCATTTTTTCCCTCCCTACCCCCCACGACCCCCCACCCTGTCTCTCAAATTCTTCATAACAGAGAGATCATGTGATAATTGTCTTTCTCTGATTGACTTATTTCGCTTAGCATAATGCCCTCTAGTTCCATCCACGTCGTTGCAAATGGCAAGATTTCAGGGGTGGGTTTTTTTTTTTTTTGGTGGCTGCATAGTATTCCATTGTATATCTATACCACATTTTCTATATCCAATAAGGTGGACTTTTTAATGAAGGATACTGGGGGGCGCCTGGTGTGTCTGCCTTTGGCTCAGGTCATGATCCCAGGATCCTGGGATTGAGCCCTGCATCAGGCTCCCTGTTCAGCAGGAAGCCTGCTTCTCCCTCCCCCACTCCCCCAGCTTCTGTTCCCTCTCTCACTGTGTCTCTCTCTGTCAAATGAATAAAATCTTAAAAAATAATAATAAATTTAAAAAATAAATAAATAAAGGGTACAGGGACAATGGGGTAGCTATTTGGAATTAGATCACTATTTCATACCATACAAAAAAGTAAACTCCAAATGGATTAGGAATCTAAATATTTAAAAAATGAAGACGTATAAGTTCTAGAAGAAGATATGGATGAATTTTTCTTTAACCTTGGCATAAGGAAAGGCTTTCTGACTGTGACACAAAATTCAGAGGCAATAAGAGATTGATAAATTTGACTACATAAAATATTATTTTCATTTGCATGGCAAACCCCCATTTAGAAAGACAGCTGAAAAACTGGGAGAAATGTTTCACAACATATACACAGACAAAAGGATAACACTCTTGACATATAAAGAACTCATAAAATAGGAGGCGCTGAGAAAAAAATTGAGGACTGTGTTTCCCTGTCTCTGTCTGGGAAAGAAGAATGGGGTGGGGACGTGGTCTAGGAGGATGGAGTTAGGATGGAGCAACCTAGACGACCTGTGGCTAGCTGGAAGGGCTTGGCCTGAAAATCAAGGTGTTAAGAGATGGCAGATGGGGTTGGCAAGGAGCTGCCATTCAGCTATATAGTACCTGGAGTAGGCAGCACCTGTCTGTAGACAGATCCTGGATGCTGTTCAGCGTTGTTCACTGGATTCCTGGAATGGGGGAGGTGGCGAGCTGAGAGGTCTCAGGAGGCAGGAACCACTTCTTTTTTTTTTTTTTTTAAGATTTTATTTATTTATTTGACAGAAAGAGAGAGATCACAAGTGGGCAGAGAGGCAGGCAGAGAGAGAAGGGGAAGCAGGCTCCCCGCTGAGCAGAGAGCCCTATGTGGGGCTCGATCCCAGGACCCTGAGATCATGACCTGAGCCGAAGGTAGAGGCTCTAACCCGCTGAGCCAGCCAGGCGCCTCTGGGAACCACTTCTTGATCAGAGTGGAGATGGTGGTTGGGGACAGCTCCCTGAGCCCCTGACCTTTCCTGCCCTGGAACCTCCTGCCCACCTAGGCAGGCTTCTGGCCACCTGTAAGCTGGAGCAGGTGCTAGAGCAGTCCCACCAGCTCCCAACGTCCCCTGCCAGCATGTCACAACACTACCGCTTCCTGAAGCCACCAAGTGAGCCTGAATGTGAAGCGCTTCTATTTGGAGCATGGGAACAGGAAGCCACTGAAGCAAAAATTGACCTAGAGGCAGCCGTGGAAGAAGCAGAGGTGGTATGGTACCTGGGGCCTAAACTGGGCCTATCTCCCAGGGCAGAGTCTCCAACACCTAGAACACCTGTGGTCAGTGCTAGAGCAGATGGCAAGGCTCTAGCGGCTCTACTTGCAGCTGCGGACCCAGAGGCCCCCAGGGGATTGTGAAGCGGAGAGGGAAAAGGAGACAGCCCTGCCCCTTCATCTCCACCTTCTCGTGCCCCAGGCAATGAGATGCACAGGCTGCTCAGCCACACACGGGAGACAGCTTCCTACCAGCAAAGGTAGGAGTGCCTAGTATCAACTCTCCCAGGCTGTTAGAGGACCCCGCAGAGCTGGCTAACATCTTTCCATCCTTCCAGGGACATAAGTAGGATCTCTCCTACTGGAACAAGGTCAGGGTCCTGCTCAACTGGATCCACTTGAGGAGCTTGAGATACCTTGGGTCCCCTGCCCTTCCTGATGGTCCTACCCCAAGGATCGAGTCAAGGGGTGTCCCTAAAAGACCTCTGTGCCAGCCCCTCTGGAAGACCTTTATGCCATCATTTGTGGTTAAGAAGCAACAAGCAAAAACCTTTCTGTATGCTGAGACTGGTACAGGGACGTCAGGGGTGTTCGGTGAAGTCTTCTTCCTTGCCCTTTTGCCCTATTGCTGCTTCAGGGCACTGCCAGGAAAAGCTTCTGATGCTCACCCTTCTCCCTGGGGAGAGGGCTGGATCTTTCTCCTCTGGGCAGACTGGCAGAGGAGCCCTCGTTCCCTGAGAGGCCCCAAGGTATGAGGCCCCAGAAATCCCTGGGCCCAGACAATGTTAACCAACTTATTTATCTGGAGTCTGTGGAGTGTGTTTGGTACATGATCTCTTGGGGCCTAGCATATCACAGATGTGTGTTTAAGCAAAATGATACATGTATCTCTGTGAGTCTGCCTCTGTTGTGAACTGGCTGGATCCAACCATCTTTCTGAATTGTGCACTCAGAGGGTTGGTCTTCTAGAGGAGGTAACTGGAAAGAAAGCAAATTAAAAAATCTTTTTTAAAAAATGAGACCCAGATTTATCAATGGTAGAGAAAAAGTTGCATCAGGGAAAGAAGAAAAGTAGAATGAACTGTGAGGCATTGGATTGGCATCTGAGATGTCAGTGTATGGACGGATGGATGGATGGATGGATGGATGGTTAGGCATACATTCACATACATACATATATTTCTTTGTGTGTTCTCTGAGAGGGCTTCGGCGCAGTGATACCTCAGTAACAATGAGCACATCTAGTATCCAGATCCAGTTTTGAAATAGCATTCTCCAATAAAATAAGCACCAGGGATCCTTGGAGAAAAAGTTGATTCCAGGGCTTAGACAGAGAAAATACAAGAATAGCCTGGAATATCTTGTGATATCAGAAAAAAAGACAGTGCTGTTAAAAGGATGGAAGTGTATAGAAGTATATAGGAGCTAAATGAAAGGAGTGCCAATGGCCAAAGTAGACCAACTTGGGAATAAATTATAAAAAATAATGATAGTACTGGATTAAAACTATAGAATAAAATAACACGAGTCCACACTGGCATAAAGAAGTAATTGGATAAAGAAAGAAGAGACAGTTCTTCATTGGAAGAGAATTGCAATAAATAAGAGTAAAGAGAATCAAATATAAAAACACCATTAATGGGCGCCTGGGTGGCTCAGTTGTTAAGCAACTGCCTTCGGCTCAGGTCATGATCCTGGAGTCCCTGGATCGAGTCCCGCATCGGGCTTCCTCCTCAGTGGGGAGGAGTCTGCTTCTCCATCTGACCTCTTCCTCTCTCTCTCATTCTCTCTCTCTCTCAAATACATAAATAAAATTAAAAAAAAAAAACACAAAAAACGCCATTAATAATCATTGCAGACAGGATCTACAGGTGAATACTAGAATCAGTGTCAAAGTTTAAAAAGAAACAGGATACTAGCATAATTTCAAAGTATCTCTCCCAAGATTTTTATCAATCACAAAGGTAAAAATAGTACGTGTACAGTGAAGAAACCCAGTCGGCCCCACGTTACCAAGTAATCATGGTTAACATTTCCAGTAACTTTTCAACATTATGTATTCCCTGATAGGACGTACTGAGGACACGGTGTCACTTCTCTGATATTTTTGCCAAAAATGAGTAACCTCAATGTAGTCGTGAGGAAACTAGGGTCAAATGCACATGGAGACACATTCTACAAAGTGACCGATCATCACTCACCAGAAGTGTTCTGGTCATAAAAGACGAGGAGAGAATGAGAGAATGTCATGTATTGGAGGAAACTAAAGACATGACAACCAAGTACATTGTGGGATCTTGGATTGGATCCTGAAACAGAAAAGGGACAGTAAGAGCAAAAAACTGGTGAAATTCTAATCAAGTCTGTAGTTTACAGTATTATAGCCATATTATTTTCTTGGTTTTGGTCATTGAACCACAGTTGTGTAAGTTGTTAATATCAGAAGAATGTGGGTAAAGAATATCCATTAACTCTATATACTATGTACTTTTTGTCACTTTTTCTTTAAATGTAGGAATTATTTCAAAATAAAACATTTTTTAAAAATATAGACATAAAAAAAAATACAGACGTGGATGATGAGATGCCTAAGTAGCTCAGTCCATTGAGCTTCCAACTCTTGTGCTCGCTCTCTGACAAATAAATAAAACTTAAAAAATTTTAAATTAAAAAAGAAGAAAATAACTTTATTACAGAGGTAGGAAAGCCAAACAATGTACTCATTATGAGCAATAAAAGTAATCACAGCACAGGAACTGATTTTTTACAATGTTCTCATGGTGGGCGATAAAAATAATAGCACCATATATGATTTTATTTATTTGCTTAACCAGCTGAGCCACCCAGGTGTCCCCGTTACAGAATTTTTATTTTTCTTATGGAAAGAACTTTTAAGATCTATTCTCTTAGCAACTTTCAAATAGACAATACAGTATTATTAACTATAGCTGACATGTTGTACATTACTTCCCCATGCCTTACTTATTGTATAACCGAAAGTTTGTTCCTTTTGATTCTATCCATTTCGGCGCTCTACTCTCCACCCCCTCCCTCCCCCACCCCCCATGGTCTCTGGCAACCACAGACACACACACACACACACACACACACACACACCCATTTTCTTTATCCATTCATTAGTCAGTGGACATTTGGTTTATTTCCATATTTTGGCTATTGAAATAGTGCTGCAGTGGACTTGGGGGTGCATATATCTTTTCAAGTCAGTGTTCTTGTTTCTTTGGATAAATACCCAGAAGTGAAAATGCTGGATCATGTGGTAGTTTTATTTTTAATTTTGGGACCAACCTTCATACTGTCTTCCATAGTGGCTGTACCAGTTTACCTTCCCGCCAATAGTGCACCAAGGGTTTCTTTTTCTTTTCTTTTTTTTTTTTTTTTTTTAAGATTCTATTTATTTAATTTATTAAATTAATTAAATTAATTAATTATTTTTTTTTTAAAGTGAAACTCGGTAAACCCATTAAACAATGACTCCGATTTTCCCCTTCCCCACTCCCTTCCAACCTCTGTTAGAGTTTCTGTGTTTATGACTTTGGCTACTCTAAGTACCTCTTTCTTATCAATAGACTCATACAGTATTTGTCCTTTTGTGACTAATGTATTTTGTTTAGCATAATGTTCTCAAGGTTCACCTATTTTAGCAGTTGTAGCATATTGTAAAATGTCCTTCCTTTTGAAGGCTGAATGATACTCCGTTGTATACGTAATACCACATTTTATCTGCTCATCTGTGGATGGACACTTGGGTTGCTTCCATTTGCTCTTGTGAATAATGCTTCTGCTTGCTCGCTGTCTCTGTCAAATCCATGAATAAAATCTTTTTTAAAAAATTATCTTGGCTCTTTGCTGTCCCTTGAGATTCCATATGAATTTTGGGATAAGTTTCTGTTGCTGCAAAGAAGCATTGAGATTTTTATATGGATTCCACTGAAGGATCTAAATTTTAATGTGGGAGTAAGCGTTGTTTATAAGTCTCAATATGCATTTCAAGTTTACTGCTCACATTGCTTACTGGAAGCTGTTAGCTTCTAACAGTTATATTTTTAGGACTAAACCTGTTAAAGCCAGATTTTCTTAGACTTAATCATCTCTTATCTGGTAGTGTATATCAGAGCAGCTCTTGAAATCTCACCTTTTAATTTTTCTGTGGGGTTAGATAGTACTGGTTTTCAGTTAGCTACTACATTCATTGGTCTAAGAGGAAGGTGTTGCCATCTTGAAAGAGAAGATGGCTGGAAGATGCTATGCAGTGATTGGAGAAAACGAGAGCGCTGGAACTATTGACTGTGACTGGCCATGTCCTGCAGGCCAACCTGTTTCTCTTACTTACAAGAACCAATCTTAGCAGCTATCAGCATTAGCTGCTTTTAAAAGCAATAAATCAATCTCCTTTCTGAAATTTTTCTTGTTGGCACCAGGGTTAAAGCTCAGTATATTCCTGTGGCTTTCCTGGGTGCTTTTACTCACAATAAAATGTTCTCTTTCAGAATTTGGTGTTCACCTGGCAGAGCTGACCGTTGATCCCCAGGGAGCACTGGCAATCCGTCAGGTAAGTCCAGACTGATTGGTCCAATTTATAAGTAATTTTTTACTTGGTAATGAAACTATCTTACTGGAAAAAGAAAGAACACCAGTTTACAAATAACCTAGGATTTTGTACTAGATCTAGATATACTTCAAATGAATGTATTAGCCATGTATATGTATATGATTTTTATATATGAAAACAGTCTTTTTCTTGCTGTACTACTTGGCTTATTCTCTTCACAGCTGGCATCAGTCATTTTGAAGCAATATGTGGAGACTCACTGGTGTGCTCAATCAGAGAAGTTTAGGCCTCCTGAAACTACAGAAAGGGTAAGGAGAATTATTTGATTAGTCTTCTTATACAGATTTGAGGGGATACCTTAAGAGATTGTCATCATTGTTTGACAACATGGGGCAATCAAAAGACTAGGCAGAAAAGATCGATTGGTAGCTGACATTATGGGCGACATGCTGTAAGTAAGAGAGCGCCAGTATCAGGCTGACCTGTGTTCACATTCCAGCTCTGCCTTCTACTAGCTATGAAAATACCAGAAAAATATTTTAACTTCTAAGCTTCAATTTCCTAAACGTCTAAAATTAGAATTAAAATTTAAAATAATGTTTTTACTTAGTACAGCACCGTGCAACCATTCTGGGCCCCCAAGAAATTTTGAGGTATAAGGCCTAGGGTAACACTGTTCATTGGAACTTTGTGCAGCTATGGAAATATTCTATATCTGTGCTGTCTGGTGTAGTGGCTATGGGCTACATATGGATGGTGAGCACTTAAAATATGGCTGATGAAACTGATTTTCTTTTATTTTAATTAATTTAAATTTAAAGGACCACAGGTACCTGCTGTAATGGACAGATAAGTTTAGGGATCACAGATGAACTCTCTGAATGAATGATTTGTCAAATTTGTGTATTGGAGTTTTTGACAGATATGCAGTATCTTATGCACATTGTTTTTCCAACACAGAAATTGGCTAGAACTCTGCCAGTCACTTACAACCTGGTCTAATGGCTGGTGGGCTTTTCTCCTCTGCAGGCAAAAATTGTTATCCGGGAGCTATTGCCCAACGGGTTGAGAGAATCAATAAGTAAGGTGCGCTCCAGTGTGGCCTATGCAGTGTCAGCCATTGCCCACTGGGACTGGCCTGAAGCCTGGCCCCAACTCTTCAACCTGCTCATGGAGATGTTGGTGAGCGGAGATTTAAATGCAGTCCATGGAGCCATGCGAGTGCTGACAGGTATCAGAAGTTTTTCCCTGATTCCAAGAACACTTAGATTCCAAGAACACTTATGAGAGGCTATGTGATGTAATGGCTCTGACCGATAGGAATTGAAATTTATAGCTCTTTCTGATGCTCCTCCTCCCTAGTTTTTATCTCCACATCTATCCTCCTGCTCCATTGACTCATTGACTCTTTCCAGGGAATTAAGTTGGTATAGTATTTCTACTACTATGAAACCTTAACCACTTAAGGATAGAGTAATCACGTCGTAGTTAAGGACTCAGATTTCAATTCATATTCTGATTCTGCCTTAACCCAAGTTACTTAGTCTCTTGAGCTTGAGTTTCCTTCTATGTAAAATAAAGATAATGATAGTGTTTACCTGAAAGGATCTTTTGGTAAGTTTAAATAAGCTAAATCTACATAAATTGTTTAGCATAATAACTGACATGAGGTAAACACTCTTTAAATTTTAGCCATTATGGTAATTATCATTATTATATTAATTTTCTACTTAGTTCAACCAAGGCAAATTTAAGAACAGTCAAATAGGGGTGCCTGGGTGGCTCAGTGGGTTAAGCCTCTGCCTTCAGCTCAGGTCATGATCTCAGGGTCCTGGGATTGAGCCCCGCGTTGGGTTCTGTGCTCAGCAGGGAGCCTGCTTCCCCTTCTCTCTCTGGCTGCCTCTCTGCCTACTTGTGATCTCTCTCTCTCTCTCAAATAAATAAAATCTTAAAAAAAAGTATTAAAAGAACAAATAAAGTTTTTGTAGGAATAAAAGAATAAAAACGGTGTTAACTATGTAATTCTTACCTTCATTTGGTTGGCTTAGAGAATGTAGCATTTGGTATCTTCTCTTTCTATTCTAAGAAGGTGATAAAAATATTTGCAGAAAAATACTTTTAGTCCAGTGAGATTTGATGGATATCTCATCCAAGCTTTAATCTAATCCCTCCCAGAACAGAGAACCCAGAACCTGAATTTCCCAGTCTTGCAAGTTCTGCCCTGCTTCCCAGTCCGCAGATGAAGTCACTACTGTTTTGCCTTCAAGGAATCCTTACCTGGATATTAGCCACCTTCTATTGATCTTTTAGAAGTTGTATTTCCCCTCAGTTCATACAGACTTGTGAAATGTCTGCCTGTATCTTATTCTTTCTCTGTGCCCTGCTACCTTACCTGAAATGTATCCTATCTAGTTACAAATGCCTTTTCTTTTTTTTTTTTTTCTTTTTTTTTCTTTGACTCTCAGTTTATTGAACTTGGCATCGGGTCCCAGTTTTACTTGTCCATGTTCTATTGATGGTAGATAACATCAGTTCTCTGTCCAGAAGCAAATTCCCCATCTCCTTTTGTTTCCATCCTCTTCTTCCCATGTCCTGGCAGCCTTTTTGAACTACCTGCTTTATTCCTATTGATGGTCTTTGATAGGTGCTTGGGGTATAGAGCAGACTTACAAAAAGAATAAACATTCCTTGTTCAGATTTTCACTTCCCTGCTTATTCCTTCCCTTGCTTCTCTTGTGTGATTCATTATTCAGGTGATTTCATATACCCCCCTCTGTGGAATCAGCCATCTAGGATTCTTTATTTACAACTTGATGGCACCAGAAGATCAGTTAACAGATATGTTTTCTACCAAGGAAAAGAAGCATGTTCCCCTCCAGTCTTCCAACACAAAGTTTGGCTTTTTTTAAAAACCTGAAGGAGAAAGGCGGTTGTACATTTATCATACTTGGAATACTGTAGAATCCTCATTGTGCTTGACTAAGGAAGTCACTGTTGAGCGAGATCACTTTTCTGTCAGGCACAAGAAAAGAACTGTGGGGGAAATGGATACTGGTTTATATTGGAGCCAGCAGATACAGGAGGGATAGCCACCAGCCTCCGTGCCCAGGTGGCTGCTTCACATCTTTTCCGATGAGGCTAGACAGTGCTCTCACAACAGCAACTCGGCCGTGCGTGGAGATGGCAGGACACGGTGTATGGATGGGAGCCCAGTCGGAGAATGGGACTCATTGTCTTTGGGGTTTTTGTTTTTTTTTTTAAGATACTATGTACTTTTTTAAGCCTTTTAGTAAGCTTTCCGTTAAGCTTATCTATTTGTAAAAGAGAACTAACTAACACTAATGGTGTGAAGGAAGTGCAAACATAGCTAAGGATTGAAATATTTGACTACAGGTATAGCTTTTTTTAGTCTCAAAAAGTTTGGAGATCGAGATATTTCTAGTGCCCCATGCCTTTCCTGACTTGCTCAGTGACCTCAGAAAACTTATTTTGGACTTGAGCTTATAAAGTGTTAAGAAATTGGGACTACTAGGAATGATTACAGGAGAGCAAGAAATGTGAGTAAGCACTTTATTAGTAGAATTAAGCTAAACTACATTTTTTTATATAAAACTTGTTTTCATTAATATGCTATTCATCACATTTGTTTGGACTAATTTCTTTGGGTTTCTGAATGAAATAAGAACACTTATGTTATTCAGAGTTCAGAATCCGGAACCCAAGCTAGTAAAGAAGACTCAGTCTTGAATATATGATCTTCATTTGACTTCTGGTGATTGATACTGCCCAAAATTTGTGGGGTATATTAACCTTAAAAGTGCCAACATGCATTTCTTGTTGTAGATCCTTCTGAAAAATGTCCCAGGTGATTAGCTCCATTTCTGTAGTGTTTATGTGGAATTGCCAGGAAAAGCAGCAGATGAAGTGAACAGACACTGGAACTCAAGGACTTGTATTCCACAGATTAGTAACACGAACCCCAGGGTCCTTCATGCTGTCTTAGTGCCTAGTGCAGAAAGTGAAGAGAAAGACACAACCCCTATTTCCCTCACCTTCTTCAAGTCTCTATCATTAATAAGTTGCTTTTTGCCATTCATATGGTAATCCCTTCTGTTCCAATGAGCAGCAGCCTCTGGCTTCTGGGTCAATTAATGTCATTCACTGGGAAGGGTAACATAAACAGTGGAGTCGGAGCCTAGTAAGCCTGCATATATTTTATTTTGTGCATCAAAACAACTCAAGGGAGAGTATTGAAAATGGAACCAAAGGTAAGGCACCTCGGAGTGCACCTGGATGTTGACAATTAGGGCATGAATTAGATTAATACAGGATTTCCCTAAGGTGACTTTACAAGGACTTTGACACAACTCTTACGGATTTTCTTTCAATGGGTTTTTTCTTTCTTTCAATATTTATATGAAGTTTTTTTTTTTCTCGCTCTTAGGTATTTTCCTTTATCTTTGTGTTGTTCTCGTCCCCCTTATAACAAATAATAGTTTTTTGTACCTTTTCCCTCCCTAGGATAAGACTACCAGGCCAGTGTCTTTACCTGTATGCTCTCTGCCTGGGAACTGCCACTCAGAATAATTCAAAAATTTTCCCACTTACATCTTCATAAAGCACTATTTTTTTTATAGTACTCCTTTTTCCTTCGTAGAATTCACTCGAGAAGTAACAGACACACAGATGCCACTTGTCGCTCCAGTCATTCTTCCGGAGATGTATAAGATCTTCACTATGGCCGAGGTATGAAGTCTCAGCTCCAGGATCACAGTGAATAAGAGCTGCTCGGGTTCTGGTCCGCTTCCATAGCTCATGTGGGAAACCGTTGTGTTTGCTGTCTACCCCGCACCTGAAGACCAGAACTGGCAGAGGTCTGAATCTGGCTCAGCCTTAGATCTTTCACTTACAGCTGCGAGGGCCAGCCTTTGATGAGAGAATGAAATAGCATCTGCATTGTTTCCTCACATAACCTACCTCCTGGCATCCTGCAGCCCTTGAGTACCTAGTGCTTTTTGTTACCTCTAGCCTCTCGTCGAGGCAGCCCACCTAAGCTTGTTCACCTTAGTTAAGTGTTGGCAAGCAGCCCATCACTGCGTGTCCCATAATAGGCTTGTAATATATATACAGTATAAACTCTGAGTACCTAATGGGTAATATTTTAACCTTCCTACTACTCTCTGCCACCAGCCAAGGGTCTGTCTTTGGAAAGAAATACATTGACTGTGTTGAGATTTCAGGTAGCACCCATTCTAACATTTTTAATCAAATCCGTCCACAGAAGCCCACATATAAGGCTAATGCCACTGAGTTCTAACGTTCTGCTGGCTTATATTTTCTGAGTTATAGAAGAAGTCTGTCCTGTATATGAGTAGATGATGTTTCCCTTCTCTAGGGAACCCAGTCCCATGTCAGCATTGAGAAGTCATAGTTTTTCTTCTAATCACAGATACACAGACAGACATACCTATCTCATGGCTACACTGTAACTTTTCACAGGTGTATGGTATTCGAACCCGTTCCCGAGCTGTGGAGATTTTTACCACTTGTGCCCATATGATCTGTAACATGGAGGAACTGGAAAAGGTAAGGAAGCCTTTGGGTCAGTAATAGACTTCATGCTTAAAAATCTCTGTGCCTTCCATCAGAGACATAGTAGTGACTTACTTCATTTCAGTAAAACCAGAATACACCCTGATTTAATCAGAGTTGTGGATGCCCTTAGCATTTTGATTACATTTTTCGTTTGTATATAGTCTAGTTTCCTTTTGTGTGAGCCTTATTTCTTCAACCACCTTATCCTGCCTCTTTTCATATGAGCCATTGTGCAGAACTTCACTATTCTCTTATGGCCCTCTCACATAAGGCGAAGCTAGCTGAAAAACGCCAACCCCTATCATTCAAAAGCAGTTTTGAAAAGTTGGTCTTACATATAATAGCTTTTTTTTTTTTTTTACAAGATTTTATTTATTTATTTATTTATTTATTTATTTATTTATTTATTTGACAGAGAGACAGATCGCAAGTAGGCAGAGGGGCAGGCGGGGGGGGGGGAGCAGGCTCCCCGCTGAGCAGAGAGCCCGATGCAGGGCTCAATCCCAGGACCCCAAGATCATGACCCGTGCCGAAGGCAGAGGCTTCAACCCACTGAGCCACCCAGGCGCCCCCATATAATAGCTTTTAAGGAGGCCATAGTGAGGAACTGCAGATGTTAGAGAAGGAAACCTGAAATCTGGGGTAACACCTCCAGTGACTTCATGGCTGCACTCTTCTAATTAGAACCCAAGCCGGAAGAAATCTTTAGATGCCACAACTCTGTGTTTTGGTGTTTGATATGTGTATTAAAGCCATTGATTAGGGCGCCTGGGTGGCTCAGTGGGTTGAGCCTCTGCCTTCGGCTCAGGTCATGATCTCAGGTCGTGGGATAGAGCGCTGCATCCCTGCCGAACAGAGAGCCTGCTCCCCCCCCCCACCCGCCTGTCTCTCTGCCTACTTGTGATCTCTCTCTCTCTGTCAAATAAATAAATAAAATCTCTTGATAAATAAATAAAGCCATTGATTGGTGGTATGTCCAATATTGACTTTGGTTTCCGTTGTCAGGGTGCAGCCAAAGTTCTGATCTTTCCTGTGGTACAGCAGTTCACAGAGGCCTTTGTTCAGGCCCTCCAGATACCAGATGGCCCCACATCTGACAGTGGGTTTAAGATGGAAGTCCTAAAGGTAAACATTTACTACCATTGAGATACCTGGTGTTGTAGAAGGTGGTCTGAAATCCTTGGTTTTTCTCCTATATCACGTATAACTCTTAGATCTTTTTCTTTGTAATTTCTCAGGCAGTGACAGCCCTGGTGAAAAACTTCCCAAAGCACATGGTGTCCTCCATGCAGCAGATTCTGCCTATTGTTTGGAACACCCTAACTGAGAGTGCAGCTTTATATCCTTTTCAGAAAGCTTAAGGGACCTGCTACCACCCGTAGTCGGGAATCTAGCATTAGGTCTTGCATTCATGTGGTTCCATTTTTTTTTTAAATGAGTTTTTTAAAGTATCTCCTCTTAGGGTTGGAATGTTATACATTCCCTTATAGAATATATGTAAAGCAGACTCCAAATTCTGTTTCTTTACTCTTCATCATACTTATGTGAGGACAGAAGTAAATTACACAGAGGAAGTTGAAGATCCTGTGGATTCTGATGGTATGTAGTTTATCTGATCTTGACAGATATACCATGTAGGGTGGAAAGGGATCTAGGAAAGGGAAAAGACAAAGAAAAACAGTAACATAGAGGCTTCACTCTCTTAAGTGAGTTTTCTAGTTGAGTTTCCTTTTAGTGTATTAGATGTGGGAAAATGGGACATTGAAAATCTTTAATCTGTTCCTCAAAGGCATTTGCATAAATCTCATAAAATAGAATTTCTGAGTTTGAAGAGCCACCTCAAAGGCCATCTCATCCAGCCTACTTCTTTCTGGCAGATGATGATATTTTGATTTTTGTCTTAATATTTTTTAGATATTTCAAATAAAAAATAGACATGCTGGAAAATGTATTCAGTGTTTCTGATTCTTTTTAAAAAGAATCTTTTTAAAGATTCAAAGATCTTTTTTAAAAACTTAAAAAACCAAAGAATATTTAATATTCTCAAAGTTCCATTCTTTGACTCCTTAGCTCCCCCTCTTCTGTTCTCTTGGGAATAATAGGAAGTACTTTAAATATTCATTAATTTACAAAGATAATGTAGTTCATTTCCAGCAGACGTGCTTTTCTTTTGCTTTCTTGTCATTAAAATCTTCTCTTGTGTATTTCCTGTAGGTGAAGTCCTGGGCTTTGAAAATCTCGTTTTTAGCATTTTTGAGTTTGTCCATGCTCTCCTAGAAAATAGCAAATTCAAAAGCACTGTTAAGAAAGCCTTGCCTGAGTTGATTTACTATATAATCCTGTACATGCAGATCACTGAAGAGCAGGTAAATGATATTTGGGAGAAAATTACCAGCTTGTTTTGGGAAAGTGCATCTTGAATGTGAAATCTAGGTCAAGTGAACAATTTTTATTTCTAAAAATAGACACTAGAAGAGTAACTTCATGTGAAGTTCTAGGAAAGCTTTGATACCATTTTACTGCCAAAATTTCTGGGTGTTGTGGTTTTATTAACTCCAGTAATAGGTAACTGGACTCTGAGAATACTTTTATCTCCATAGTACCACTAACCAAAGACCCTGGTCTCTAGAAGAACTTACTCCTTTTCTGTAAATACTAACACATAGACAGAGATCATTAGTTTACTTGATGGGTCATTAGACCAGAAAAGAGCATTTAAAAAATAATGTTTCTTCTCTTATATAAACAGTACAAGAATCAACATAATTTTCACATTGAATAGTCCATGAGACCTAATATATTCAGAAAGTTGATCTGTCAGAAATAACAGCTGATGAAAGGTAGCAAAGAACTAGTAATCAGACACATTCTAAAATAGTGTCTACTAGAGAGGAATAACTTTTGCTACTTACCTTGATACAAGATTTGCTACTCTACATGAAAAAGAACAGACTTTGAGGCTAGAATTCCATTCAAGATAAAAATAAAAGGTTGAAATCTTCCTGTGTGTGTGGATGAAAAAAGGGAACATATGAGCCAGATCAGCAGCCTCACAAAGACCTAACTTCATCATCCTTTCAGATCAAAGTATGGACAGCCAACCCCCAGCAGTTTGTAGAAGATGAGGATGATGACACTTTCTCCTATACAGTTAGGATTGCAGCTCAAGACCTATTGCTGGTAAGTGGATTCCCTTGATACTTCAACCAGAAAACCCTAATCAATCACTTGAGTGTTCCCTCTTCTTCCTAGGCATCCAACCCAAGTTGATCAGTGTTACTTAGTGACTGTATCTCACCCTTCTTTGAGGATAACAAGAGAGCATCTCAAATGAAGTTTGAGACTCAGGAATTCCAGAGTCATTGCTACTGGTTTTGGTTTACAAGGAAAATAGTAGATGTAAAAATTGTACAAAGGATAAAATGTTCTAATGAGTAAGGGTAGTTGAATCAGGAACACTCAGTTTAATCCACTCTTAAGCCAGAATTTGTAGCACAAACCAGATGTTGGCAAACTTTAAAAAAAAAAAAATAGACTGCTGAGAGAAGAACATCCAAACATCTGCTGTTTTCTTTGGCTCTGACTAGAGCATAGAATTGTCTCTTGGAGGAAGTTCTGTGAAGAAGCTGCCTCTTGCTGTCTGTTGGGTAGAAGGTTTGTTCTCATTACTAGTGAACATTTCTCATTATCCTTCAGTATCTCTAAGGTACCTGGGAAAGATGACATTAAGTTTCCATTTGTAGATTAGCCTTTTCTTTCTTTCTTTTTTTTTTTTTTTCTTTTTTTATTTGATAGAGGGAGATCACAAGCAGGCAGAAAGGCAGACAGAGAGAGAAGGGGAAGCAGGTTTCCCGCTGAGCAGAGAGCCTGATTCAGGGCTCGATCCCAGGATCCTGAGATCATGACCTGAGCCGGAGGCAGGGGCTTCAACCCATTCAGCCACCCAGCCACCCAGGCACCCATTATCATCTGAAGCTGAGTCTATTATAGCTCACTTATACTCTACTCAGTCTAGCCAAAGGGACCTTTACATCTTGTTAGCTTTCCAATGCCTAGACACTGCGAAAATATAAATATTACTCTAATTGCATTAAAGATCCTGAACTAAGAGGGGTTGTATTTTTAATACACCTGATTGGAGTTTAGAATGTATATGTGAAAGAGTTTGAACAACTGAGTTTGCAATTAAGTTTTCAGTTTGCAGTTAAAATGTGTTTACTTCAGGACGCCTGAGCAGCTCAGTTGGTTAAGTGTCTGCCTTCGGCTCAGGTCATGATCCCAGGGTGTTGGGATCGAGTCCCACGTCCACTTCTTGCTCAGCCAGGAGCCTGTTTCTCCCTCTCCCTGTCACTCCCCCCTGCTTTTGCACGTGTGCTCTCCCTCTCTCTCTCTCTCTCTCTCTCTCTCTGGCAAATAAATAAATAAAATATTTTTTTTAAAAAAGTAATGTGGGTTTAAGTTGCACAATCAGGTTTATCAGCCCCTCCCCTCTCTCCCTAGGCTGTGGCTACTGATTTCCAGAATGAGAGCGCAGCAGCCCTGGCTGCGGCAGCCACTCGGCATTTACAAGAAGCTGAGCAAACCAAAAACAGCGGTACCGAACACTGGTAAGAGTGAGCAGTAGATACTTAACTTGGGAACGTATTCTGGGCATCAGATCTGAGACAGTCACATCCTTCCTTTGAATCATGTGTTTTAAAGCAGTTCCTCCCAACCTTAAAATAATTGGTTACGATGCTTTTATTTTACCCCTTAATTTAATAAACCTTGGAGGGGAGGACTTTTACTTTGTTTTTAATTAGAGAAATCTGTTTATATAAATGTCACTATTTTCAGCTCTAGATTTAGATTGAAAAGGACAGAAAATGGCCTTTTTGGGTCAGATTGTGCTGGAATGCCCTTTCATGTTCCTCTTTCCCTCAGGTGTTTACCATTTTGGCAGTGCAGTTTGTTTCACCAGACTGTGGTATCGCTTTCTCAGGTGGAAGATACACGAGGCATGTATGCTTGCCCTTGGCTCCGTGAAGTCCATCATTACTGACAGTGTGAAGAATGGCAGGATCCATTTTGACATGCATGGGTTCCTGACCAATGTCATCCTTGCAGACCTCAACCTTTCAGGTATGTTTCAGCACAATGCCAGGATTCTGGAAGATATTTAAACCTGTCATCAACTCAATTATATTGTTCACTTAGATAGGTAAACCAGGTATTCATGTGTCCTTTGGGTAAAAATTCTTTCCACACTAGAGCTTGAACTCATCTAAAACAGCCTAGAGACCTTGACTCAGCTTTACCAACTAAGAAATATTGCAGCATTCATAATTTTTCCACTCTGTTCACGTTTCCTTCTAAATCACTGCTCACATTTATGGCCGGTTTTGGCATTTGAATAGGGTGCAAATTTGGTTACTGTACCTTGAGAACTTTGGCCTGAGTTCTGTCATTACTAAGTCCAAAATACCTTCAGGCGGTTTGTGTCAGGCTCATTCTTCCTGTTTGTTTCCTGTCATTTTTCTCAAACTTTATTCTTGGCTATTATTCAAATAATTAAAATGTTCCATTCTCAAGTCCCTGTTAGCTACTTGTCTTAAAAAAAAAAGTTGGCTCTACTGTATTAGACTTGGATTTCTCCAGCAATGCAGAATAGTAGCTAAGAATTATCATCTCTCTATTTGATATCTTTGGCTATGTTGCTTCTGCCCATGCTGTGCCTTATTCTCATCCTTAGAACCACCCACTCTCCACCCTCATTACAAAAGTCCATCTTTGCTTTCTCCAAATACATAAATCATGGGACATTTGGCATTATTTGTTCCATTCCCAATCCATTCATATACCTCTCACTCATAGACTAGCCCTGTGAATAGCCAAAGCCATTTGAAAACATTCTACTCTTGACTTTAAATAGGTAAACTGTTATAGGATATCTCACGATGTCACTTCCATTTTCTGACTCACAAAAGTAAAATGGTTGAACATCCAGAGCTCAGGCCCATTGGGAATATCCTTTTTCACTCTGCACTTATCTTATGCTGATGAATGTTTTCTTTCTCATACTAGACTATAAGGTCTCTGAAGGTAGAAAACATGTCTAATACATGCTTGTATCCCACAGTGACTTGCATGTAATAGGCATTTCATAATTATGTGTTCAATGAAAGTGTCGAAATTTCTTAAGCCCATCAATATATTTTTTGTAGAATTTGCCCTAGTAAAGAACCTTCAAAAATTCATGGAGACTCGGGGCGCCTGGGTGGCTCAGTGGGTTAAAGCCTCTGCCTTTGGCTCAGGTCATGATCTCAGGGTCCTGGGATCGAGCCCCGCATCGGGCTCTCTGCTCAGCAGGGAGCCTGCTTCCCCCTCTCTCTCTGCCTGCCTCTCTGCCTACTTGTGATCTCTCTGTCAAAAAAATAAATAAAATCTTTTTTAAAAAAATTCATGGAGACTTGAGAATATTTGTTATTTTGAGACTGGGGCAAAGTTTAATATATAGCATTTATTATCCTGCCAATAGCTAAAAGCTTTTCTGCATCAGCCATTCTCAGACTTTCTGGTGTCAGGACCCCTTTACACTTTTAAAAGAATGATAACTATAATTTATAATGTTTCAGTAGTGGTCCGAGAGTAGGAAAAACCTGGCAATGGAGACATTTAGAGGACTAACTAGTAGTGCTGGTAAAGGATAATGAGAGGTAGGGATGGGAATGAGGGCGGTAGGTCTTTTTAACCTAAGAATTTTCAAGATCTGCTTTGCAACAAATAGTGAAGAGCAAAACTGGGAAAATGAATTCTGTACCATAGGTCGTACATTTGCTTTTATCTGATAAGATCATCCTTTTTTCCTTAATTAAGTTGTGTATATTATGTAGTATCCAGTCACTGTGACAAGTTGAGGATGGAGGTGGAAAAGGAGGAAGGGCAAGTAACAGAAACTTTTATTGTTCAACACCTAATTGCTCTCTCTTCCTCCCAGTGTCTCCTTTTCTCTTGGGCCGGGCACTTTGGGCTGCCAGTCGGTTCACTGTTGCTATGTCCCCTGAATTGATCCAGCAGTTTCTACAGGCAACAGTTAGTGGTCTTCATGAGACACAACCCCCATCAGTTCGAATTTCTGCCGTGAGAGCCATCTGGGGGTGAGTACACCACTTTAGGGTGATAAGAGAAAATTATTCAGAGTAGAAGTCCCAAACAGCATTTGGCCAGTGGATTATGTTGCTTGGAAATTTCTGATGAAGATCTCCTACCAAATGGAAAATGAATGGGGAAAAAAAAGATATCAAGAACATGGCTTCTATGCATGGGTTTGGATTTATGGCAGGCTCGTTCCCCCTGGGCCTCTCATAGTGTCCCATGCCAAAGAAAATTGTGGCCCTGAACCATTGCCTGGCCTCTGTGTCATAGGCTGCAGGCACTGAAGTGGGTCACACAGTGAAAAGAGAAAACAAACAAAAAAAAGAACATGGCTTCTTTGAGTCCCAGTAGATCTTGTTCCCTTTTGTTCCTCATTCCTTAAAAATTCATTCCAGCTCTGTAAACATCTAGACTCCCTTTCTTAGAAAGGTGAAGAATTGAGAGATAAATAACTTGCATAGGATTGTACAGTGAAGAATTATAGAAGCAGTGGCGCCTGGGTGACTCTTAAGCATCTGGCTTTGGCTCAGGTCATGGTCCCAGGGTCCTGGGATCGAGCCCCGCGTCAGGCTACCTGCTCAGAGGGAAACCCGCTTCTCCCTCTCCCACTCCCCCTGCTTGTGTTCCCCCTCTTCCTGTCCCTCTCTGTCAAATAAATAAATAAAATCTTTAAAAAAAAAAAAAGAATTATAGAAGCAGGATTAGAGCCCCAGGTCATTTTGTTGCTTGATCTCTCTGTTTTAGAGACTAAATTTGGGATAATGAGACCTAGACACACTTCTTATTTTTTCCCCAGTTTTACCTCCCTTTTTCACAGCTAATATACTAGTGGCTCAACTAGTCATTTATTTATATTCCTACCAAGACCAGAGGGGGTATTGTTGTTCTAAGAAATATTTTAAAGTCCAAACTTAAGAGTCTCAATGGAATCCTAAAAACTACCTAAAGTTGGGGTGCCTGGGTGGCTCAGTGGGTTAAAGCTTTGCCTTTGGCTCGGGTCGTGATCTCAGGGTCCTGGGATCGAGCCCCGCGTAAGGGCTCTCTGCTCAGCAGGGAGCCTGCTTCCCCCCACCCTGCCTGCCTCTCTGCCTACCTGTGATCTCTCTCTGTCAAATAAATAAATAAAATCTTTAATAAAAAATAAAAATTAAAAAAAAAAATCTACCTAAAATCCTAAAAATACAAAATTCATCTTCTACCTACTGGTGCTCTCTTCTTACCTTTTGAAGCAGAGATTGAGATGTTCTGCATTATTATATATGTCTTTAGAAAGCATTGAGGGGAAATAACATATGCAAGATGGCTGAATAAGATGCCCCTCACTTGTATCCGTCCCTCAACAACAATAACTTGGCATCTATTGATGGACAACAGTGCCTTTGTGTGACCTGTGAGATCCAGAGAGGAGACTGAAACCCCAGTGCCGTCCAAGAACAACGAGAGCCATTTTGAGAAGTCAGGCCCACACCCAGTGGCTGATATATCAACCCTAGTTCTGGCTGTAGCCCCAAACATAGCTCCATGCTCTTAAGGGCTTGGCTACAGCCCCATTTGGCTTGGATTCTATCATCAGCACCACACATCAAGTACCTGGGAGGATCTTACCCAGCTATGTGTTGGGAGTATAGGAATATAGACCTCAATCCCAGCTGTAGACCCTGAAGTAGTCCATGAACTGGCTCCACCCAATCTCAGCTGTGATCCAGGAACCTCTGGAGAACACAGATTTAGATAATCACCCAAGGATGAGAGAGTCTTTGTGGAAGTCCAGGAGTCCAGCAGAGAGATTCCAGCAAAGCACTGGAACCAAAGCAATCCAAGACTAGACACTTTTAAAGACTGCGAAAAATAACCATTACTTCCAAATGTAAAGACTGCAACACAAGAGAGACTTCAAGGAACATGAAAAATCAAAGAAACGTGACACCACAAAAGGAGCACAACAATTTTCAGAAACTGACCCCAAACATGGAGATCTGTGATGTACCTGATAAAGAATCCAAAATAGCTATTTTAAGGAGCTCAGTGAGCTACAAGAAAACACAAAAAGCAACTCAGTGAAATCAGAAAAACAATACATAAACAAAATGAGAAGTTTAACAAAGAAATAGATATCATGAAAAAGAACCAAGCGGAAATTCCAGAGATGAAGAATACAATGAATGAGGGGCGCCTGGGTGGCTCAGTTGGTTAAGCGACTGCCTTCAGCTCAGGTCATGATCCCGGGGTCCCGGGATCGAGTCCTACGTCGGGCTCCCAGCTCCATGGGGAGTCTGCTTCTCACTCTGACCTTCTCCCTTCTCATGCTCTCTCTCACTGTCTTTCTCTGATAAATAAATAAATAAAATCTTAAAAAAAAAAAAAGAATACAATGAATGAAATTAAAAAAGGAACGGAGACCATTGAAAGCAGAACTCAAGAGGAAGAAAAAAATCTGTGAAATAGAAGACAGGACCTTTGAAATTATCCACTAGAGGAGGGCAAAGAATAAGGAATGAAAAAGAATGAAGAAAACCTATGTGAACTTTAGGATACCATTAGGAGAAACCATCTGTGAATTACTGGAATTCCGGAAGGAGAAGAGAGGTAGAAGGGGGCAGAAAGCTTAAAGAAATAATGTCTGAGAATGTCCTAAATTCAAAGAGAGATTGTACATCCAAGTTCATGAAGCTAATATTTCACCTCAAAATTTCAATTCAAAGTGGTCTTCTCCAACATACATTATAATAAAACTATCAATTAGATTTTTAAAAATGTCTAAAATCAGACGACTTTTAAAGCAGCAAGAGAAAAAAAAACCTTTCATTTAATGGAATCCCTCTAAGACTATCAGCTGACTTTACAGCAGAAACCTTGCAGGCCAGGAGAGAGTGGGGTGATATATTTAAAGTGCTGAAAGAAAAAACTCAACCAGGAATACGTGACAAAGATGTCCTTCAGGAATGAAGGCAAGATAAAGTCTCTTAAATAAAGCTGAGGGAATTCTTCACCACTAAACCTACCTTACAAGAAGAGCTGAAAGGAATTCTTTAAGCTGAAATGAAATTACTAATATGAGATATACAACACACTGGTAAGGATAAGTATATCATCAAATTCAGAATACTCTAATACTGTAATGTGGCAGTGTGTTAACCATTTAAGTCTAAAGGTTAAGGGACTAAAGTATTGAAAATAACTAGCTAAATAATTTGTTAATGAGTATATAATATAAAAAGTTAAATTGTGACATCAAAAACATAAAAGAGGAAATAAAGAGTAGAGCTTTTGTATACAAAGTTATCAGTGTGAAATAAACTATTACATCTGTAAATGTTTTATGTAAACCTCACAGTAACCACAAAGCAAAAAGCTATAATAGACAACAGAATCAAAGCATTCCACTATGGGAAATCACAAATTCGCAAAGAAAGAGAGCAAGAAAGGAAAAAGGAACAAGGGGAACAAGGGAACTACAGAAGAGCCAGAAAACAGTAAGATGGCATTAATAAGTCCTTACTGATCAAAAATTACTTTTTTTTTTTTAAAGTAGGCTCCATGTCCATTGTGGAGCCAGCCCAGTACACTGCTTAAACTCATGACCCTGAGATCAAGACCTCAGCCGAGGTAAGAGTCGGACGCTTATCTGACTGAACCACCCAGGTGCCTCTCAAAAATTACTTTAAATGGATTTAAATCTCTAATCAGGGACACCTAGGTGGCTCAGTTGGTTAAGCATCTGCTTTCAGCTCGGGTCATGATCCCAGGGTCCTGGGATCGAGCCTGGCTTTGGCATCAGGCTCCCTGCTCAGCAGGGAATCTGCTTCTCTCTCTTGCTCTGCCTCTCCCACCCTCCCCGCTTGTGTTCTCTCTCAAATAAATAAATAAAATCTTTATTAAAAAAATAAATCTCTAATCAAAAGTCAAGAGTAGCCAAATGGATTTTTTTAAAAAGATCCAGCTTATATGCTGCCTTTGAGAGACTCACTTCAGGATACATATGATCAAAGTGAGGTGATAGAAAAGCTATTCCATGCAAGTAGAAACCAAAACAGAACAAGGGTAGCTATATTTTTATCAGATAAAATAGACTTTAGCTCAAAAGCTGTACAAGAGACAGAAAAAAGGTCAATTGTTTAATGATAAAGGCATCAATTCATCAAAAAGATATAACATTTGTAAATATATATACATTTGACATTGGAACACCTAAATATATTAAGCATCTGAAGGGAGAAATAGACAATAATACAGTAATACTAAGGGACTTTAATAACCCACTTTCAATAATGGATAGGTCATCCAAACAGAATTCGATAAGGATATACTGGACTTGAATTATACTTTTGACTAAGTGGACGTAATAGAGAACATCCTATCCAACAGCAGTAGAATACACGTTCTTCTCAAGCATGCACAGAACATCCTCCAGGAAAGGTCATATGTTAGGTCACAAAACAAGTCCTAGCAAACTTAAGATTGAAATCATAGCAACTACCTTTTCCAACCACAGTGAAATAACACAGAAATTAATTACAGGAGGAAAACTAGAAAGTACACAAATATGTGAAAATTAACAAACTCCTAAGTAATCAATGGAAAAAGAAAAATAGAAAAATATCTTGAAACAGAAATGGAAACACAACATACCAAAACTTAAGGGATGCAGCAAAACCAGTTTTAGGAGAGAAGTTTATATGTAGAAATAAGTCTCGAAGAAGAAGAAGAAAAAAGACCTCAGCTTACATCTCAGGAACTAGAAAAAGAAGAACAAATTAAGCCCAAAGTTTATAATAGGGAGATTGAGCAAAAATAGAGACCAGAAAAACCATAGAAAAAACCAACTAACCTAAGAACTTTGTGTTTTGAAAACACAAAACTGATAAACTCTAGTTAAGCTAAAAAGAAATGAGAGAAGACTCAAATATAAAATCAGGAATGAGGGGGGCACCAGCGTGGCTCAGTTAGTTAAGCCTCTGACCCTTGGTTTCAGCTCAGGTCATGATCTCAGGGTCGTGAGACCTGAGAGTGGGCTCTTTGCTCAGTAGGGGAGTCTGCTTGAGGATTCTCTGTCCCCCTCCCTCTGCCCCTCAAGGCCCTGCTTGCATGTATGTGCGCACCCTCTCTCTCTAAGATAAATCAATAAATCTTTTTTAAAAACCAGAAATGAAAGAGGAGACATTATAACATATCACAGAAATGCAGAGGATCATAAGAGACTACTATGAACAATTAAATGCCAACAAATTGGATAACCTAGAAGAAATGGAGAAATTCTTAGAAACTGTATATAGCTTATCAAGACTGAATCATGAAGAAATAGATCATTTGGACAGATGTTAATAAGTAAGGATATTGGATCAGTAATCAAAAATTTCCCATAAAAGAAAAGTCCAGGACCAGATGATTTCACTGGTGAATTCTACCAAACATTTAAAGAAGAATTAATACAAGTCTTGCTCAGACTTTCCCCAAAAAAAACTAAAGGAGTACTTCCAAAATCATCTTTTGAAGCCAGCATTACCCTGATACCAAAACCAGACAAAGACAATACAAGAAAAGAAAACTACAGGCCAATATCCCTGATGAATATAGATGCAGAAATCCTCAACAAAATATGAGGAAACCAAATTCAACCATTAAAAGGAGCACAGCTATGATCAAGTGGAATTTATCCCTAAAATACGATGGTTCAACATAAGTAAACCAATATATATGATATACCACCTAATAGAATGAAAGATAAAAATGATGGGATTATATCAATAGATTCAGTAAAAACATTGGACAAAATTCAGTATCCATTCATGATAAAAACAGTGAGTATAGTAGGAACACACCTTAACACAGTAGAGACCAATTATGATAAACCCACAGCTAACATACTGAAAAATGAAACTCTGCAAGTTTTTTCTTTAAGACCAAGAATAAGACAAGGATGTCCACTCTCACCATTCCTATTCAACATAGTAATGGAAGTTTTAGCTAAAACAGTTAGGAAAGAAAAGGCATCCAGACTGGAAAGGAAGACATAAAACTCTCTATTTGCAGCTGACATGGTATTATATATAGAAAACGCTAAAAACTCCACCAAAACACTGTTAAAACTAATTCAGTAAATTTACAGGATACAAAATACACAAAAATCAGTTGCATTTCTAATAATGAACTTTGAGAAAATTTTAAAACAATACTATTTATAATTGCATCAAAAACAATAAAATACCAAGAATGAATTTAACCAAGTAGATGAAAGCTCTGTACACTGAAGAGGTACCTGGGTGGCTCAGTCAGTTAAGCGTCTGACTTTAGCTTGGGTCATGATCTCAGGGTCCTGCAGCTCAGCAAGGAGTGTGCTTATCCCCCTCCCTTTGCCCCTCCCCCCACTCCTGTGCGCACACTCTCTAAAATAAATAAAATATTTTATTAAAAAATAGATCTGGAAAAAAAAAAATAGATCTGGGGGCGCCTGGGTGGCTCAGTGGGTTAAAGCCTCTGCCTTCGGCTCAGGTCATGATCTCAGGGTCCTGGGATCGAGCCCCGCATCGGGCTCTCTGCTCAGTGGGGACTCTGCTTCCCCCCTCTCTCTGTCTGCCTCTCTGCCTACTTGTGATCTCTCTCCCTCTGTCAAATAAATAAAATCTTTAAAAAAAATAGATCTGTACACTGAAAACTATAAGATATTGAGGAAAGAAATTGAAGAAAACACAAAGATGGAAAGTTAATTCCATGCTCATTCATTAGAAGAATTAAAGTTACTAAAATCTTCACGCTTTTGAAAACAATCTACAGATTCAGTGCAATTCCTATTAAAACTCCCAGTGGCAGACAATCTTAAAATGTGTATGGAATCAGAAAAGACCTTGAATGGTCAAAGCAATCTTGAGGAAAAAGGACAAAACTGGAGGCTACCTACTCTCTGATTTCAACTACATTACAAAACTAGAGTAGTAATCAAAACAGTATGGAATTGGCATAAAATAGATGGGTGGAACAGAATGCAGAGCCTGGGAATAAACCCATACATATATGGTCAATTAACTTACAGCAAAGGAGCCGAAAGTATATAATGGGGAAAGAATAGTCTGTGCAGGGAGTGGTGTTGGGAAAACTGGTCAGCCATATGCAAAAGAGTGAAACTAAACCCTTAATCTTATACACCAAAGTCAACTCAGAATGGATTAAAAATTTGAACATGAGACCTAAAACCATGAAACTCCTAGAAGAAAACATAGAAGTTAAGACTCTTGCTATTGGTTTTAGCAGTGGTTTTTCGAGTTTGACACCAAAAACAAAGGCAACAAAAGCAAAAATAAATAAGTGGGACTACGTCAAGCTGAAAAGCTTTTGCACAGCAAAGGAAGACAACCGACAAAATGAAAGACAACCTACAAAATGGGAGAAAATATTTGTCAATCATATATCTAATAAGGCATTAATATTCGAAATATATTTAAAAAATAGCAAATAAAACAATCCAGTTAAAAAATGGCACAGGAACTGAATATACACTTTGCCAAAGAGGACTTATAAGTGGCCAACAGGTAAATGAAAAGGTGCTCAACATCTCTAATTTTCAGGGAAGTGCAGATCAAAATCACAATGAGGTGACACCTCACACATGTTAGAATGGCTGTCATCCAAAACAAGTGTATTTTGTTATCCAAAATAACGAGCGTTGATGAGGATGTGGAGAAAAGGGAGCCCTTGTGCACTGTTTGTGGGAATGTGTGTGTGTTGATTGGGAAAGCGGTATATGAAAAACAGTATGGAGTTTCCTCAAAAATTTTAAACAGAACTACCGTTTCATTTTAACAGTCCCACTTTTGGGTAAATAAGGACATGAAAACAGGATCTAAAAGAGACCACACTCCCGTGTTCATTGCTAGTTATTTATAGTAGCCAACATAGGGAACAGCCTAAGTGTGTGTTAGCAGATGAAAGGATAAAGATGTGGTATACATATGCAATGGAATATTATTTAGCTGTGAGAAAGGAAGATCTCCTGCCATTTGCAGCAACAGGAATGGATCTTGAAGGCATCATGCTAAGTGAAAAAAGCCAGACAGAGAAAGGCAATTGTTGCATGGTATCATTTATATCTAGAACCTAAAAATAAAAATCATTCTCATTTAAAAAGAAAGCAGTGAGGGGCACCTGGGTGGCTCAGTTGGTTACGCAACTGCCTTCGGCTCAGATCATGATCCTGGAGTTCCGGGATCGAGTCCCACATTGGGCTCCCAGCTCTGCGGGCAGTCCGCTTCTCCCTCTGACCTTCTCTCCTCTCATGCTCTCTCTCACTTTCTCTCTCTCTTTCTCTCTCAAATAAATAAATAAAATCTTTAAAAAAATAATAATAATAAAAAGAAAGCAGTGGAGGAAAAAAAGCAGTGGGGTTACCTACGTGGCTCAGTCAGTTGAGCGTCAGACTCTTGATTTCAGTTTGGGTCATGATCTCAGGGTCTTGGGGGATCGAGCCCCATTACGGGCTTTGGGCTTAGCACAGAGTCTGCATGTCCCTCTCCCTGTGCTTCTCCCGCCACTCGTGCTCATTCTGTCTCTCTCTCTCTGTCTGTCTGAAATAACTAAAATCTTAAAAAAACAAAAAGGGGGGGGGCACCTGGGTGGCTCAGTTGGTTGGGTGACTGCCTTCGGCTCGGGTCATGATCCCGGAGTCCCATGATCGAGTCCCACATCGGGCTCCCAGCTCAACGGGGAGTCTGCTTCTTCCTCTGACCTTCTCCCCTTTCATGTTCTCTCTCGCTCTCCCTCTCTCAAATAAATAAATATTTAAAAAAAAAAAAGAGGCGGCTGGGTGGCTCAGTGGGTTAAGGCCTCTGCCTTTGGCTCAAGTCATGATCTCAGGGTCCTGGGATCGAGCCCCGCATCGGGCTCACTGCTCAGCGGGGAGCCTGCTTCCTCCTCTCTGCCTGCCTGCCTCTCTACTTGTGATCTCTCTCTGTCAAATAAATAAATTTTTTTTAAAAAGGCAGAAATTGGTTGGTAGAGGGTGGGGCTAGAGGGAGAGGTTGATAAAAGGGTATACACTCTCTATGAGATGAACAAAATCAGAGGGTCTAATACAAAACTGATTATAGTTGATAACACTATTGTATAATTGAAATTTGCTAAGGGAATAGAACCTAAATTTTCTCACACACAAAAAAAATATATGTGTTGGATGTGTTAACAAATGAGTTGAGGAGGAACTTTCACTCACAGCATAGGTGTATATCAAATCACCGCAATGTATACTTTAAATATCTTACAATGGTATATGTAATTATACCTCAATAAAGCCAAAAAAAATTAAGTTAAAATTTTTAAGTTGATTTGTTTGTAAAGTTATATTTTATAATCAGAAAAAAATGTGAAGAAAACTTAAAAAAAATAATGTTTAGTCTCTGACGACATGGGCAGTGATGTACTTGAAAGGTGAAGCAGACCTCTGAAGAGGTGACGAAAGCTTTGCACACCAGAGAAATGGACGCTCATATGTGTTTATAAAATTGTATATAATGTATCAAAGGCTGGATCCCTTGACCACATCTGTGGATCCCAGGTTAGAAACTGTCTATGAAGGGATCTTAGCTATTCTTTTCTTCACAGTCAGAATTTTCCAGTTGATCATTTCCCTATTCAGTTTCCCAGCCAGTTATAATCTGGCTTATGTCCTTATCACAGTGCTGAAACTGTTCTTTCTGATGTCACTAGCAGACTTTTATGGCCATCACACCACCTTTGCTTTTCTTTTGCCCTGGTTTTAATGTATTCTTCCATGTCATAATTATGTATCATTGCAAACTGCCCAAAATCATTTCTGAAACAAGATATTGCTCAACAAATACTCCTACTTGTGTCACATTTCCCAAATCGTAGTTATGCCAACCTTTCTCCAGCGCTTTAAATTAATTTATCTGCTACTTATCAATACCAGGGCAGATATATCTTTAAGTATCTAAAAATAAACACATCTGCTACTGAGCTTACTGTTGACCACTTCCAAACCTGCCCTACCTGTATTCTCTGTTTTAGTAGAAGAAATCGGTACCTTCTTTTTTTTTTTTTTTTTAAGATTTTATTTATTTATTTGACCCAGAGAGAGAGAGAGAGATCACAAGTAGGCAGAGGCAGGCAGAGAGAGAGGGGGAAGCAGGCTCCCCGCTGAGCAGAGAGCCCGATGCGGGGCTCGATCCCGGGACCCTAAGATCATGACCTGAGCTGAAGGCAGAGGCTTTAACCCACTGAGCCACCCAGGCGCCCCTATAAGGCATTTTATTAACATCTTAATAATTTGAATATAATGATCTAACAGAGTGGGAGAGGGATGAAAGTTTAAAACAGCAAAAAAACCAAAGCAGAAATAAATTAGCATAGAGATGGTTGCTGATGTTTACAAAATATGCCTCAGAAAGATGTAAAAATTAACTCGACAAGTAGCTTGGTGAAGCTACACATACAAATGCTGTAATTTGTGATACTGACTAGAAAAAACAAATTAAAGGATCCACTTGTGAGTAATGCTTGCTTCTCTCTCTCTGTCTCTCTAGTTATTGCGACCAACTGAAAGTCTCAGAGAGTACCCACGTGCTTCAGCCTTTCCTCCCCAGTATCCTGGATGGCTTAATTCACCTAGCAGCCCAGTTCAGCTCAGAGGTCCTCAACCTGGTGATGGAGACCCTGTGCATCGTTTGTACAGTAGACCCTGAGTTCACAGCGAGCACGGAAGGCAAAATCTGCCCCTTCACCATCGCCATTTTCCTGAAGTACAGTAACGGTATGCCACCGGGACTGTGTGTGGAGGAGGGACACCAAAGGAAAGGTGGTGGCTGGTGAATTTAGGTGAAACTTTTCACTGGGTCTGATGGTCTTAAGCATCATAAGCAAAGAATGGCTCTCACTCAGCAAGGAGGAGAACCGTACTGGAGCTACAGGAACACCAAAAAGTCGAGTAGCCATTCCTGTCACTCTCACCTGCAGTCAGCACTGGGGAAAAAGATGAGTAAAGGGTTAGCAGGCAAGAGGTATAATTCAGAACTTTAACAATTAAGTGGGAAATTGAGCAACTACATCAAAATCTTCCTAAAAGAAGAGGCCTACAGCTATAATGTAGAAAGTGAGATGCTGAAGAAAAGCACATGCGAAGTGTTAGGAACAATGGAGTTCGTCACATGGCTTTTGTAGTAGCAAAAATTTAGAAGTAATAAAAAAGATTAATTATATTTATTATATCTGTAAAGTGGAATACCGTGCAGCCTCTAAAAATCAAACTTGAATAGTTCAAGCCATGGGATAGTGCTCACATTATAAGAAGAGAATAGAGGGTTTTCCAAACTGCATAGAATATCATCCCAAGTTTTGGGTTTGTTTTAGACAAGAATTAATTTATAGATATGTATATAGAAAAAATACCAGAAGAAAATACATCAAAATGTTAAGGTAGGTCTCTCTAGGTGGTAGAATTCCAGGTGTTTTCTTTCCTTGAATACTTTCCTACATTTTAAATTTATCAGTAGTGAGTGTGCATTATTAACAACACTTTACTTGTGTACTCCTTCATTACCAGAAAAAAATATTGAGGATGTTTGTTTTTATAGAGGGAGCACCAATATTGAAATACAGGATATATAGAGGTAGGAGTTACATAATAATATATCATACTAAACATTTTATTTGATTGACTTTTTCACTTAAAATATGTCCTGAAAGGACACCTGGGTGGCTCAGTCAGTTAAGCATCTGCCTTCAGCTCAGGTCATGATCCCAGGGTTCTGGGATCGAATACTGCATTGGGATCCTTGCTCAGCAGAGAGCTTGCTTCTGCTTCTCCTCTGCCTTTTGCTCCCTCTGCTTCTCCTCTTTCTCTGACAAATAAATAAACAAAATCTTAAAAAAAAAAAAAAAAAAGTGTCCTGAAGAGGTTTCCACATTGCACTCTTAGCTATCTCTCATTCTTTTCAGCCATCACAGACTATCCCATACAATGGCTGTAGCATAACTTGCCCGTTCTGTTAATGCACATCCAGATTGTTCGCAATTTTTTCCGAAGCAGTGCTGCAGTGATTTTTTTTTTGACATGTGTCTTAGTACACTGCACACTTTCTATTTTTTCCTGCTAAATACAGGAGGAAATGTTTCTTAAATAGGTGAAGTAGGTCAAGCCAAAGCTCTGTTTTTTCACAAGGCTCTGCCTTGTGAGGGTTTTGCCTTTTGCTTTGGAAATGCTTTGGGAGTTCTTTTTTCTATCATGACTAACCCCTGGGAGATGTATATGATTCCTCTTCAACGCGGGAGAACCTGGCAATGAGTTTTGGCAACCTTTGAAAGGTTCATGGTCTTCTTAACAAAGCATCAGTGGGAATTTTTTTTTTCCCCTTAAGCGTTTAGTTTCATAATCCAGGTTTCACAAGAATAAAAGTCATTAAAGATTTGCCCCAGAAAAAGAGCCGGGTTTCGTTTTAGGAGTAGCTAGTACTGGCCAGTCTCTGTCTTAATGAAATCATGTATCCCCTGGCTCTTGGAGATCTAGCGTCTCTCCTGTTTCAGGTTATTCATACAGCCTCACTAGGCCCCAGGTATATGATGTGTAAGCAAAGCAGAAGTTGATAACTTAGGTGAGGGCCAAACAACAGGTATCATTAAGCCAGAAGCACATGCTGACCATTGGGTGAGGGGGAGTCTGTGTTGCCTTGTCCACTTCAGATCCTGTCGTCGCCTCGCTGGCCCAGGATATCTTCAAGGAGCTGTCCCAGATTGAAGCCTGTCAGGGCCCTATGCAGATGAGGCTCATTCCCACTCTAGTGAGCATAATGCAGGCCCCAGCAGACAAGATCCCTGCAGGGCTGTGTGCGGTAAGTGGTTACAGGGCACCGGTGTGGGTGGAGGTTTAAGGAAAAGAGCGGGCACACGCTCTGCCCCTGTCACCTGTACATCCCACCTAGCTGACGGGAAACCAGCGGCATTAGAGATTCATCGGGTGATTTTCCTGGGCTACTTTGCCCACAGGGCAGCGGGTGATTCTTGAGGCTTTAAGAACCTGGCTCTTGTTGTTCCCGAGTTGCCCTTGGTGAATTGAACAGTGCTGTTATTACACAGTGCCACTGAGCGTGTCACCAGACCGTCCAGTCCGCCGCCATACACCGCCCACCCCCATATCTAAGCTAGCAGTGAGCTATAAGGAGGAGGCTGAGAGCACTCTATTAGCTAATTATTCCTTTCCTTCAGAAACTTTAGTTAATGAAAGTTAATGAGCTTTCTTTGGGTTGCTATGTTGTGTCCATGCAATAAGGATCTTGGTTGTTAGGGACCCCCGACCCCCACCCTAGGGGCAGTTCTGATTCTTTTTTCCCCCTCTTCTCTCCTTCAGACGGCCATTGATATCCTGACCACGGTAGTACGGAATACAAAGCCTCCCCTTTCCCAGCTACTCATCTGCCAAGCTTTCCCTGCTGTGGCACAGTGCACCCTTCACACAGATGACAACGCCACCATGCAGGTATCTGAGCTGTGGTGACTAGAAAAGGGAAGATAGCTTCCCCAGATTTACAGTAGCCTTGGAAAGCTGACACAGTCTCATGCTTTAGAGATAGAGGTTTCTTCAGAGACCCAGGAAGGGTCTAGACTGCCAAAGCCAAGCATTCTCTGTTTTGGAATATGTTGTAATCTTAAAGAGTATGGATGCCAGACATCCTGCCCATCTGTATCTGGGTATGGCTACTGTGGATGAGATTACAGACCTTTAGACCTGAAGCTATAAGAAAGTCTTTTCTGACTTAATAAAGTCAGCAAAGTGATAGGCCTTTGGAAATCTGTAGGCACACAGTGGTTCATATGTTTGTCTTTATTCCCGTAAAGACCTGTAATGTCCATAATCACTGCGTACATCTTAAACATCTACCAGAGGTAGATCTTTATGGCTAAAACTTAGTTTACTTGGCCATTACCCCTTGTGATCGGAAATAAGAATTTCTGAGGCAGCTGATTAGGGAAAGCAAGGATTGTACAATGCATGGCTATATCTGTAACAGTAAATTCCTGACTCCAGTAGTATGTGCCCACCACAAACTCTGTGGGCTTATCACTTTTATGAGGCATAGGCCTCTAAGAAAAAAACACGTGCCCATATAGACTGAGGGCCTCCTGACATCTGTTCCCCCGTTGCTAATCTCATTTGCCACCTTTGTCTCCCCAGAATGGTGGAGAGTGCTTGCGGGCTTACGTGTCAGTGACACTGGAGCAGGTGGCTCAGTGGCACGACGAGCAGGGCCACAACGGGCTGTGGTATGTGATGCAAGTGGTGAGCCAGCTCCTGGACCCCCGTACCTCTGAGTTCACTGCGGCCTTTGTGGGTCGCCTCGTCTCCACCCTCATCTCCAAGGCAGGGCGGGAGCTGGGGGAGAATCTGGACCAGATTCTTCGTGCGATCCTCAGTAAGATGCAGCAGGCAGAAACGCTCAGTGTCATGCAGGTAAGAGGACAGTGGGGAGCAGGGCTTTCCCAACCTCCAGGTGGTAGAGATGGAAATCCATACACAGGTCCTGAGGTATCTTACTGTGTCTTACTGTCCTTGCAGATCAGTTAAGTAAAACCTGTCTCTTCTGGCCCAAGAAATAATGACAAGGAACTCTGCATGTTCTCTATTTCTTGACTGGCCAGCCCCATTCCCTCTCATCTCCAACTCTCTGAAATTGGTTTCCCTGAAGCAGACGTCCTTCTTGTTACCTCCTAGTCTCTGATCATGGTGTTCGCTCATCTGGTGCACACTCAGCTGGAACCCCTCTTGGAGTTCCTGTGCAGCCTCCCAGGACCTACTGGCAAACCTGCCCTGGAGTTTGTAATGGCTGAGTGGACGAGCCGACAGCATCTGTTCTATGGACAGTATGAGGGCAAAGTCAGGTAGGGTCCATCTTTCTTCTGTGGGCGTTCGGCCCTCTCCTTGCATTTCTTCTCTCCCTGACTTGCTTCACTGGTTTTTGTTCAGCATGTCAAACTGCCCCTTGTACCCTTCTCCCTCTATTCCTTTAGTGTTAATTGGTGTCTTTGAATAGCTGCCTTCTTGAAATTTCCAAAACACAGTCAACACAAGTACACCATATTTTTTTTCCCCTCTCTGCTGGCTAGAGATCCTCCTCTGGCACAGACTTCACCTAGCCAAGTACTGCTAGTGGCTTATTCTCGTTTATAAACCCAAGCCTTCTAAGCCTGGCTTGCTAACTTCCTATCCTGGACTTGCCTCCGACTGGTTCTCATCACCCCATTGCACTTGGCAGTGTGGCCAGCTGTTGTGATCTTTGCCTACCCTAGCTTGTTCAAGAAGTTCAGAAGTTCTTACGAGTCCATCCTCACGAACACTAAGTCCCATTTTCAGCTAAGTTCTCTCATCTCTCCTAATTAGTTGTGAACAGAATTTTCACCAACCCAGAGAAGAGTCTTAGGCCATAATTGCTTATCTCCTTGGAGTGAACTCTAGAGGGGTTGCTGATTGACCCTTTTTGGCTCTTCCTTGCTAGCTCTGTGGCACTGTGTAAACTGCTCCAGCATGGCATCAATGCGGATGACAAACGGCTGCAGGATATCCGCGTGAAGGGAGAGGAGATCTACAGCATGGATGAGGGCATCCGCACCCGCTCTAAGTCAGCCAAAAGTGGGTGATGCTGCTGCCCCTCCAGTCTCCTCCCTAGGGGCGAAGTGGGGTAGAAGGCAGGGATGTACTGTGATCTAGATTTTTAAAATATAATTGTTAGTGATGGCTTTGATAAAAAGAAACAGAAAGCTATAGGTAAACAAAGGATCAGAACATATGGTTCCTTCTTGTTGCTGAAAATTGGCAAAAACAATCTCAGGGACCCCAACTTCCAACTTCATTCGGGGGCTCTGATACCCATTTCAGCATGTGTCTATTACCAGATTGCTTTTGGCCTATGATCTCAGTGATTTGTAGGCAGCGAGTGCAAAGCTGCCCTCTCCAGCTGTAGGTTTATAATCACCTCTGCTGTTTCTCAAACTGCAAGTCATGGGGACTGGAGTATTGCACTCTATACAGTTACTTGGTGTCCAAGCTTTATTACCAGCAAACACCTATCTCCTTTAATCCCTGAACTTTCTTACCTGTCCTAACCTCTGAACTCGTAGAACACCAAGCAGAATGAAGTTATTTAACTTTAAATCTTTCTGCGGCAAGTGGATATGGTCTGGGACGGCGGAAAGCCTGAGGGATGGTGAACAGTGCCGCAGGAAGATGGGGAGCACTGCCATAAGTGAGCCCACTGACAGTCTGTCTAGAAGCCTTGCCTTGCCTTTCCAGACCCTGAGCGCTGGACAAACATTCCTCTGCTGGTCAAGATCCTGAAGCTGATCATCAACGAGCTCTCCAACGTCATGGAGGCCAATGCCGCACGCCAGGCCACTCCTGCAGAGTGGGGTCAAGGTGCACCGGGCTCTTACTCCCCGCAGACTTTTAGCCTGCAGATCAAGTTACAAATGTTCAAATTATCAGTTTGCCTTATTGAATCCTAGCGTTTTTTTTAATGTTTATTGCATGCCTGTCATGTGGCTACACACATGAAGAGCTGCTCTCGAGGCCTACCTTGTGGACTCTCTGCAGGCTGGGGTGGGTGGCAGCCAGGAGGCAAGCTGCTTATCCCTTTCTGTTTGGTTTTTCTCAGGAGTTTCTCAACCTTTTTTCTACCCACCAGAACACCCTCGGTTCTTCCATTTAAACATTTTGGGAGGGCTTGGCCACAGGCCACATTGCAGAAACCCTTGGGACCCTTCTGTTCTGGCCTGTTTGCATTTGGGAAGGGAAAATGTGGGAGCATGTTCAGCTGCTTTTCGTCTCCAAGTAGATGACTCCAATGACATGTGGGAGGACCAGGAGGAGGACGAAGAGGAGGAAGAGGATGGTTTAGCTGGCCAGCTCTTATCTGACATTCTTGCTACAAGTAAATATGGTAAGCAGTTTGAGAAGAGGACACCCATGCTAAATACCTTTTCTGTGCACTGGCACCAAGAATGGGGTGCCAAAGAAAGGGGAGAGGTGGGCCCACAAGGGATGTTCTTTAGGCTTCTTTAGCCCTTCTACCCCAACCATGTGGTGATGCCTTCCTGCTTGGGGTGCAAGCAGCGGCCTCTGCCCTGACCCTGCTCTGTGTTGGCTGTGTCTAACAGAGGAGGATTACTACGAGGATGACGAGGAAGATGACCCTGATGCCCTAAAGGATCCTCTCTATCAGATTGACCTGCAGGTGAGAATGTCCAGAGAAAATAGATGACTTGCAAGTGACAATGTCCCAAGCCCCCGAAACAGGAATATGGCTTCAAACCCATTCATAGTCTATTCTGGGAGCTTCAGGGCAGAGAGTTCCTATCTTGCTGAGTAGTCAAGGGCTCTGGGTATGCTGGGCCTTTGTGCCTTAGCATTATACCTGCCAGTATGGCAGTCCAATTTCTTGCAACCTGGCTATCTTGTGAAGGTCCTTGGGCAAAATATGAGATCTGTTGAGAAAATTTTATTTCCTTACAGAGTTTAGTCTCTGGGTTGAACTTGCACTACATCCAAGGATGTAGCCACTCCTCAGGGTGTTGGCGTTTGTCTAAAAGCCAGTGCTTCCTGTACCACTTGGGGTTCTTGCCCTGCTCCAGATGGGGAGCTTGGGAACCCTCAGTAATGCCACTCTTTTTCTTCCCTCCAGGCATATCTCACGGACTTCCTCTGCCAGTTCGCCCAGCAGCCCTGCTACATAATGTTCTCAGGCCACCTTAATGACAACGAGAGGCGAGTTCTGCAGACCATTGGCATCTAAAAAAACGGAGACTTTCCACATCTGCTCCTGGCCCAGCCACAAACCATTTTGCAGCCCTTAACTGGCCTTGAGATGTACTTTCTTTTCAACCTAGAGTGGCCTCTTGACTCTTGGCCCTTGGCCTTTGCAGAGTGACACTGACAATTCAGACCAGGCTCACCAGTGCTGTCACTTAGGAATACTGGAAAAAAGGACATTTCTCAAAGACCCCTCCTGAAGAGACTCCATCTCTAGAAACCTTTTTCTCCCCAACTGTGCCCTCACCTTTGTTCCTAGAGTCCTCTGCTGGCCACTCCAGAAACATACTGCCCAGAAGGATTATGTGTTCATGGATCATTTTGCCCCACCTCAGGAGCACAGGAAGTCACGACCATTTATATTCTAAAACAGACCTGTTTACTTTCATAGGACATCTGATGTGTTCAGATAGGAATACCCTTGAGTGATGATTCTGCTTTCCGCCCTCCACCACAGATGCTCTGGGTTCTCCATAGGAACGAGAGGGAGCAGCTACATTCTGAGCCCTCTTCAGTGACCTCTCCTTGTCTCCCTCCTACAACACTAAGGCTCCCCTGTCAGAGGAAGTCATCTTGTTTTTGCCTCATTGCATGACACAGCCCTTCCCCCCGAGCTCTCCCTGTGTATACATGCACACACACACAGTAGGCCAGGCAGATGGCACGTTGGTTTTCCTTTTTTAGAAAAAAAAAAAAAATGGGAAAAACATTTTTTTAAAAGTCCTCCTAACCCAACCATATTTAATATTCCTCTCCTATACGTCACCACACAGTCTGATATTCAAAGGTTACCCCCTCTCCCTCAGGAATCCCCTAAAGTGGTTAAGTTGTAGCCCTCAAATTTGCAATGTGTATTTTTCTAGGAGAGTAAAGTAATCTTTACAAATGAATTTAGTCCACATGGTATAAGGTGTCCCAGGATATCTGCCTTCTGTTCCTTTTAGAAGGAAAATAAAAACGAGGGGGAAAGGATTGCAAAGAGCCACGTAGACACCCTAGTGTGTTTTAGCTGACAGAGCTCAAAATGATTCTTAGAGAACTAGTATCATCCAATCAAATATTTTTAAGGGCGGTCCCTTAATTGGGAATTTCAGTCTGTCGTGGGTTCCAAAAGCGAACGAGGATAATAAATCAAGGGAGGAAGGCAAAGCCCAGCATTTCCTTTTTTGATAGTGCCCATACTTGGTGCCCAAGTTTTAGCAGCTACAAAAGATTTCTTTAGATTGATGGTCTTGCAGACAAGAAATAGAATATAAAGTGAATCAAAGTCTCTGTTCTTGAGAAAAGGGCCCCAGTTGTGGGGCATTTACTATACAGGACTGTAATGGAAGCCTGAGGACTCTGTAGCCAATAGTGATTTCACACCACTAGGTGTCTCTGGTGTCTAATTCCCACATCTGACTGAGTTGGGGAAAGTGTTAAGGTTACCGTCTTTGAAAAGCCCGAGGGTGTGTGCACTGCATGGTCTGCTGCTGGCCAGGTCCTGAAACTAGTAACTGCCCCTGCTGTTTCTTTCCCTTGAGTTGGGAGAGTTGCTCATATTGGGGAGATGATAGAAGGTCTGACCAATTGGTGCTCAGGAAAACCAGTCAGCCTTAGAAACTCACTCCATAATGATCTCAAGGCAATGCCAGTTGGTTTCAGTACTGAAGGTCAGATCAACCCCTGATTGTGGCACAAAAGAGTAGTCTCATGCTATTGGCGTGAATTGCTGAGTTTGGGAAGGCTTGGGACTCCCACACAGAATGATATGGGCCCCTTCTGGGCCCACTAGTTAGAAAAAAGAGTTCTGTATCTAGTGCCAAAAATGGTCTCTTGGCAGAGGTCCTCTCTTGCTGATTTTTGGGGGAGGAATGGAAAACTTGAGTCCTAAAGGAAAGGGTCTTCGTATCATCTGGGGGGCCACCCCTGCCCAACAGACATACTGTTGTGGATGAGGGCAGAGGGTCTCGGACTGGTGTGTAGGCACTTCCTGTGCTCCCATAGCATTTTCACATCATCCCACCTAACCTTTACACAGTGGCTAATACTCCCATTCTATCGATGAGGAAGAGTTCAGAGACTACATCCAGCATCAGCAGGGAGAAAAAAGATATGCTTGAGTCCAGTAGTACTGACAGGAACTCTAGCTCCTACTGTCTCTTTTGGCCAAAGAACTACCTCGGGTCTGAAAAGATCAGGGCTAACTGGTTAGAAGGAGTTGAAGTTCAAGATAAGATAAACAAGGGAATGAGAGAGCACTGGGCTGCTTTAAAATAACTCCAGGTCTCCTGAGCCTGGTAACAGCTAGGACACCAAGGGTTTTCCCAGCAGTGTGATGGGCTCTTAGTGGAAAGAACTGAAGGGAAAATGGAAGAAACAATCAAGAGGGAGGAGGTGGAAGTCGGAGAACGGAAGGAAGCTGGTAATGATAAGTCCCTGCCCCATCTGTGACATTGATCAGGGACTACAGACAGATGATGCAAGCTGATAAATAAGAATGTTGTAATCACTGGGGTTTAATAGATGTTCATTATGAATTCAGAGCAAGCCATGCCAAACTAGACTCGTAGTCTGATTTTGTTAACAGATAAAATCTGGACATGGTAAAATCAAAGCATTAGGGAAATCGAGGAGTTGGTTACTGGCCACCAACTCTCAGACTACAAACTGGCTTATTGTGGAATGGTTTATGCTGTGCCCCAGGGCTCTGTCCTTGTCCCCTCCTTTGATATTAATGACAGATGAGGGAGCTTTTCAATGCCTTATTCATTCCAAAAGAGGATTTGAAGGCCCATTACAAAAGAAACTACTAGATAGGAGAGCTGCTGATCTTTTTTTTTTTTTTAGATGGGGTAGGGGTTAGAGGGAGAGAATCCCAAGCAGGTTGGGGGTGGGGGGGCTTCATCTCTCAACCTTGGGATCAGGACCTGAGCAGAAATCAAGAGTCGAATGTTTAACCGACTGAGCCACGCAGGCTCCCCAGCTGATCAGATTTTTAGATAACAGGAACCCCTGAGGGGCGCCTGGGTGGCTCAGTGAGTTAAAGCCTCTGCCTTCTGCTCGGGTCATGGTCCCAGGGTCTTGGGATCGAGCCCCACATGGGGCTCTCTGCTTGGCCGGGAGCCTGCTTCCCCCTCTCTCTCTGCCTGCCTCTCTGCCTACTTGTGATCTCTCTGTGTCAAATAAAATCTAAAAAAAAACAGGAACCCCTGAGAAGGATGACAACTTAGGATTCCAACAAATAGCTCTATAAGCTTTAAAAATAGGCAGAATTTAAAGGTAAGGTTGTTTTCAAAACCCTTGATGAGTATGAAGAGAGTTAAGGATTACGGAGCACTGTGCTCTTAACAATTCTGTCCGCCAGTAATGTGTTTATGATGTCAGGAACCGTTAGCGTGTCCTCACTAAACTCCAGTGTCATCCCAGCAGACGGTAGCCGACACATTGTGTAAGATCGTTTCAGGCCTCTGTCTGTCAGCAATCCTAGAGTGCTCTCTTCCATTATGGTGCTCAAGCAGGAGGCTCTCTGACAGACGGCGAGCCCATCTGCAAAAGAGGAAAACCAAGAACTGGAGGACCAAATCTGTGTCGAGGGGAAGAAGCTTGAAGGAGCTGAGAAGACAGGGAAAACAGGACACCACTTTGGAAAATAAAAGCGTTGTCCAGTGGAAGACATACTATACTTCTCCCCCCAGCCAGGCAGACGTATGACCAATAAGTAGATGCCAATTTCTGGCCACTATATGTTCATTCAGCAAATACTAAACTTTTTTTCCATGCAAGGCCAGTGCTAGATGCTGGAGAGGCTTGGCCCCTTCCCTCAAGAAGCTAGTCTGGTAGGGGGTCAGAAATAATGCAGCAGATGTGGGCAGTATTATGAGCGAAGTACTGGGCTCAATCCCTACTACCCGAGAGAGGAGTGGTTAATGATAACAGGGAGAAGGCAGGCAGGGTTGCACGGAGAAGGTGACCCTCAGACTGAGCACTTGCAAGGTGGCTAACAACTGCTCAGGTTTCAGAAGCACTAAATGCCAATGACTGTTCTCAAGGGTCCTTGGATTATCTCGTGTAGACCATCTAATAACTACAAAGTGCATATTTTTTTGTTTACCCCATCTACAGACTGATGGAACTGAGGCACAGGGTTATTAAAGATCACCCGCCAAAAGTCCCATAGCAAGGTGTGTGATTCTCATCCAAGTAGGTTTTGCACCTCTGGACAGTTTTCTGTTGGCTCCCCTCTGCGTTTGCCAGGCAGACGGGGGTGGGGTAGGACACACCAGAGAAAAGAATCTTTAAGAAAAGACCCTCACAGGATATGGTTGCATTTTCACAGCTTATACACTGTATTTATAGTTCACAGGGCTCTTGGCCAGAAATCAGCTGGGGGGTGAGTGGGGGCCAGACGGGGAGGAATCCTACAGGCCTTGCCCTCTTCCGGGAATGGGTGACCATTCACGAATTTTAGGCAAGGATGTGGCATGATCCGGTTTGCATTTTGGAAAGTATTCTGATGTCTGTCTAAACATGACTAGAAGGGGAGACCGGAGGCAGGAGTGCAGGGGAGAGACCCGAGTATCAGGAGGAGATGGAATGGAAGAGGTCAGACAGTGAAAGGTTGACAACGGAGAGTCCATGGGCCCTGATGGCGGGTGGAGAAAGGTCTTCCAAAAGTGACAGCTGACAGGGGCAGGGTTCAAGTAGCAAAGCAGCCAGCCTAAAGTGATTGTGAATAACATTCTAACATTTGTGAAGTATTTATCTTTCTCTTCTGGACTGGTACAGGTTCAACAGCTAGCTAAGAAGGACCCTCACACTCTTTTTGTTTGTTTGGGGGATGTTTTGGGGTTTGGTTAAGTTTTGCTTTTTGAGTAGGCAAGAAATGTGTGACATTACTGTTGTTTTCCTAAAATTGCGAACTATACTGGGTCTTTTAGACCTGTATGGTACACATGGCTTAATGGCAACGTGCTGCAGGAAGGGAAAAGGAGGAACGCCAGCCTGACTGGAAGGCCTCGGAAGTCCCTCAAGACTCGAGTTGCTGTAAGTTGGCATGATTGCCTAGCCGGAAGGTGAGGAGGAAGCTGCGGTAAGTGACATCCCCTCTGATCCTTGGTTTCCGTGTTTGTGAAATGGAGAACTAATACCTACCTCCGAGTTGTAGTTAGAATTAAAGATGACTTCATTGAAGCACTTCAGATGGGAGAGAGTGCTTCTCTCTGTGTCTCCCCCGTCCTCCTGTAGCTGGGAGCTATGTTTGGCTCCGTCTCCCTGACTCACTGGATTAGAATGACTCAGTTCAGTTTCACAGATGCTGCTGCTATATTAGGGTCTCACTGAGCCTTCGGGAGGCCAGCTCCGTGAGGAAGAACTGCAGCACCGCCCTCCTGCCTGCGAACAGGACAGAAACAGGTGGTGGCTGCAGCTCCTACCTTCCACCTGCTCAGCAGCTTTTCTGTGATGAGCTGGATGATAAATTATAAGTGATCGATGTATTGGCTTGCTTTCACTAGGTTTTTTTCCTCTCTACTTATTCCAAGAAGATAGCCAAATTCTTTGCATTGCCTCCTTGCCTTCTTTGCTATTGCAGAGTGGAAAGCAGAGCTGCTTAAGGATAGCCACGCTGGGCGCCTGGGTGGCTCAGTTGGTTAAGCAACTGCCTTCGGCTCAGGTCATGATCCCGGAGTCCCAGGATCGAGTCCCATATCAGACTCCCGGCTCTGCGGGAAGTCTGCTTCTCCCTCTGACCTTCCCCCCTCTCATTCTCAATCTCTCTCTCTAATAAATAAATAAAATCTTTAAAAAAAAAAAGGATAGCCATGCTTCTGGAACCTCTGTAAAAGCTTGAGTGCACAGAGATAAGGCTCAGGGTCACAGAAGAAGAAGTGGGGAGAAAGAAAGGGGAGGGGTCCCAGAAGACAAGAAGGAGCAGAAGTCCATGGGGCCTGAGTGGCGGGGACCCTGCCTAGATCCTGGCAGAGCACCTGGGGACAGGAGGACTCCTAAGGACGGGACTGCACGAGTCCCTGGGGAGGCAGGCTGCTGGGCGCCAGGGAATGCTATCTGTGCCTGCAGCCTCCAGGCCAGGACTGATGTACTCGCCCACCCACAGATATGGCAGAGGACCAGGCCTGCCGGGCCCGCCCTCAGTACGTTGCATTGTGTGAGATCTCAGGAAATTTTCGTGATCCCAGAAGGGGGACTGATAATTCCTTCCCAGGCATCAGGGTGGAGACTTGGTCTGATCTAACTGGATGGAAAGAAAAGCAAGGTGGCCTCTGTCTTACACCTGGCTTTGTGATTGCGGATCCACACTTGATCTCCTGTCCCTCACTGGCTTGGCTCCCCTGCCTCATCCCTGACTCACAGAAATATGTGTGGAGGCAAGAGGGTTGGGTTCCTGCCCGAGCTCTACCAGTGACCTGTTATGTGACCCTGAGTAAATTCTTTTTCCATTGAACAGGGAGAGAGAACGGGCCGGAGGGCCTCCGCCAGCCGACTTGAGGATTCTAGTAGGTCTATTACAAATGAGGAAGCCAGCCCAGAGGGATTAGGTGTCTTGTCCAAGTTTTCCGAGCCAGAAAGAGACAAAGCAGTACTCATGCTTTGGTTAGGCGTTCAGAGCGTGAATTCTGGAGCCAGACTGCTCGGGTCCGAGTCCTGGCTCTGCCATCTACCAGTTGGGTGGCTTTGGGCAAGCTACTTGAATTATCTCTACCTCCATTGCCTCATCCACAGAACAGGTGTAATCTTATATCCTCATCAGGGACTCATTTTGAGGATTAAAGTCAACACAATACTAAGCACCGTGGAGGGCTGCCTCGTAGTAAGTAGTAATGGCAGCCATTGGTCTAATTCCAAGCTCAAAGCAACTCTCATTACCCAAACCTGTCCTTGCAGAGCCTGTCACACCAGCAAAGGCCCTGTGCCTCTGTCGGTCTGACAGTCCCCCCTGTGCCGCTGATTAACAGGGCTAGGCTGAAAACAGAGACCCGGGGTGGAAAGGACCAGCTGAGGCCCATGTCCCCAAACCCTTCCCTGGAGAGGGAGTGGGGATAAAGGAGAGAGCTGTAAACAGAACCGTCTTCCTTCCTTACCCTCAGATCCCAAAATAACACTTGTCTGCCCCCACCCTGCCCAGCTGGCAGAGGTGCAGTCTGAGTAAGGTGCCATTTAAAGATAACTTGGCCCTCCCCGGCTACCCTACTGGTTGGGCTGGGCGCCTGAGGCTAGGCCCTGGCTGCCTGGACTGCTACTGCTCCCCCAGCCCCCCAGGGCAGGCCGTTCACAGATGCCACCCAAACCTGCCCAGCTGAACCCTCCTTTCCTGAGGCCTAGGCTGCAGAAGTTCAGCCAGGCTGCCCTGGGCCTCTGCAAAGAAGCAGGAGCCCGGCATTCTGGGGGCAGATAACCCTCCAAAGGCATTGCTAAAAGAGTGTTCCTTCCTACCAGTAGCTGGGCCCACAGTGAGGCTGATCCCCACTGTCCTTCACTGCCGCCCGCCCCCCCAGATCCCTCCCACCAAGAGGACAAACGGGAGAGTCACAATCTTTCATGTGCACTGAGAAAGAATAAAGCTAGGCACCAGGGAAGACCTTATGTTGCAACAGAGATGTTTGTTTACTTGGGGACAGTGGGAGCCAGGAGATCTGGCCCCTTCAGTGCCCAGCTAAGCCATGAGACTTGGCCAAGTTTCTGGGGCTCTCCTGGGCTGCAAGGAAGAATCAGTGTGTCTTTGACACCCTAGAGTGGGTGTAATGAGATTAAATCAATGAGGAAAAGACTCAGGGTCCTTAGGAAGAAAGGAATGCATAATTATCTGGCTGCAGGAGATGACTGTGCCAGAGGACGGCTGGGAGCAGGAGGACTGCAGAAAGCATGGGACTGACCTGGAGACAAGTAGGGGAGAGGAACGAGCTCCCCTTCTCTCACAATGGGCCAGAATCCCCCTAAGCCAGACAGCTGGGTGTTGCAGGAGCCTCTGAAATGGAGGCTCCAGGGCCCTGGTCCTGGGAAGGCCCTGGGAGAGCCCAGGCCTACTCAGTTGGCTCTGATTTAAAGAGGAGCAAGAAGGGGGTGGGGAGGAGCCGTGGGCTGGTCATTCAGCCCAGCAGTGAGATGACTCAGCAGCACGCTCGCTAGCTCACTCGGGTACCACAGCCCCGGGCAAAGCCCAAACTGGGTCACGGGCATGGTCCTAGGCCCTCCTCTCCGCCTGGCTTCCACTGCCCTTCCCCACTCTAAATATCCCGCTCTCTTCCCACACAGACTCCTGCTGGGGATAAGGGCTAGGTATCAAAGTTTCCCGAAGTACACGCTCTGCACGCAAAGCATAGTGCGGAGCATTTTAGACATGTTCCAGGAGAGGCAGGCCGTGGACTGCAAGGGCCTGGACTTAGAAGTCACAGAAGCTCACTTCCAAATCCCAGCTGGGAAAGCCAGGAACATTCACTTCCAAGCCCTGTATGATGGGACAAATGCATTTGCAGTGTTAGCTGCTGGCATTACTATGATCATATTCCAGGCTCCCTGGGGAGAGTCTGCTACTGGCAAAGTTCATATTTTGTCTCATCTGACCAGAGATTAATTACTGTTTGCCTCTCCTTTTCCAGGAAAGTGCCTCTGCCCCTCACTGGGGCCCAGGAGACTGGCTTGGTGAGGGGAAGGGGCTCCTGTGTGCCCCAAGTGGATGAGGTACAGTGAAGCCCCTTCATGCCTAAAGATTTGGACAACCCCCTTCTCAGCCCCCCAGTCCCTCCCCAGTGCTCCCAGCCAGCCTCTTCCCACTCCTGCCGGTTCCATGGCCTCTGTCAGGACTCAGGTCCATTATTGGGACAGAGCCTCAGCCCATCGCCAGGCTCTCCCAACCCTGCCAGTTCTCCCCCGAGCCCGCCCCAGCCCTTCCCCACCCTCTGTCCCAGTCTCAACACTCCTATCCCGTGGACTGAAAAGTTTCCCGAAAATTTTACAGTTAGAAAATCACTGATGGTGTTGTGAGAACTCAGTGTCGTGGCCAACTGGAAGCCTCAACCAGGGCAAGATTTGTGGAGAACCAGTTGGAGAATAAAGGGAAAAAGGAGAAAAGCAGGAAAGTAACTAAAAAGCCCGAGTTTCAGGAAGCAAGGGGCTTGGCTTTGTTTGGTCTTGTTTTGTTTTGTTTTACTAGGAGAGACTTGAAATTTCGGTTTTGCTCTGGGGGAAGAAGCTGATAAGAAAGGAGAAACTAAGGACACTGAAGAGAAGAGATAATGCAGAGAGATCAGATGGGCTCTAGAGCACACGTGGGAGGATCAGCCTTGGACAGCAAGAGAAACAACCATCCCCGAGTATATCATTCATCCTACAGTAATTACCAACGGCAAGGGCCGGGTGACAGCGGTGGACACAACGGCCACATGGCCCACACTCATGGAGCTTGCACACTAGGAAAGACGACATGGATGGCAAAGGCCACACTGTCTAGGGGGTGGTGAAGTGAGAGACATCTCTCTTCATCCCTCTGATGCTGCGTTTGTGACCGGGTTCTGCCTGGGTCCTCATAATCACCTGCCCCCCATCAGACTACCAGCAACTTCCTGGGGCAGAAACTAATCCTCTCCTTACTCCGACTCTTAGTTCCTCTCTTACTCCAGCTCTCAGGTGGGATGTGCTAGCACACACAGGGGCCTGAGACAGGGCAGCTCCTCTTCTGGCTGCCCTTCCTAACTTATTTAGATTCGGCTGGACCTTCCCTGCCCTAGACTCACTGTGCGCACCCTCTACTGTCAGGGAGGGGGACCCACCTGGATTTAGAAGACTTGGGTCAGGGGCGCCTGGGTGGCTCAGTTGGTTGAGCAACTGCCTTCGGCTTAGAAGACTTGGGTCCTGCTGCTGTCGCCTCTGTCAATTGCGGGCTATATTATCTCTGGCAAGTCCTACAACTCCTTTGAGTCCTAGTTTCTCCATCTGTAAGATAGGATCGATGAGAACACCTGTCCACTTCGCTGAGCTCACCAAGTTGAGTTGGGGAGACCCTCCAATGAGGTACATGTCAGAGTGATTTGTAAAGGACTACAACTGTGGCTACGGCTCGCTTGAGGCAGGCTTCTCGAGGCAGGCTTCCGATCTGGTCGCTGGAGTGACAGGCAGTTCCTGGTTAGGGTAGCCCAGGTAGCAGGGGCTCCACCCCCCCCCCCCCAGCAGCACTCAGCAAAAACACTGTCTCACTGTAATTAACTCTTCCCCTCCCTATGCTCCCCTAGCCTATGCAGTATTTCCGCAGGGTTGCTTTGTGAAAAAAGGAATTTTTGAAGGGTGTCTAGCTGGATGGGCTCCAGGTGGCCCCAGCCTGTCATCACGACTGATGAGGCCATAGGCTGGCGCATGCCAGCGCTGTCCACTCAGAGGGGGAAGGGGCCATCTCAGGGAGCCAGGACAGCTGGCAGAATCCAGGCCTGTGGGCACCGCTGGAGACAAAGCGGCTCTGAGCTGCCTCTCAATGGGTGCCTGTGTTCTGGGAGTGGGGGCTGGGTGCTCTCAGGCTCTTTTCCCTCTTCTCCCGCCCCCTGCAGGACGTCCTGGGCTGGACCCTGGGGCAGAGGAGGTTCGGCCCTCCCACAGGGGAAGGTCCGGCCCTGCCCTTCTAGGGTTGGCCCATGTGCCTGGGCACTCGGGGATGGCACCAGGATTGGGGCTTCTGGGGTCCGGGATGCTGATTGGGCCCGGGCCGGGGGGCGGGCCCAGGGCACGGCCAGGCCTCCCTGGCCGCAGAGTCCAGCGGCCCGCTGTGGCCTCGGTGGCTCGGGCGGGAGGAGCCACCGTGGAGCCGGGGGCGGGGTGGCGGGGTAGTACCGGGCTGGGTGAGGGGCGCCCAGCTCCAGAGCCGGGCTGGGTGGGCGTCGCCGGTGGGTGGCCCCCTGGGCCGGGCGCGGAGCGCGGGGGGCAGGGTTACCGCGGCCCGGGCCTTAGTCCCGCCCTCGCAGGAGGCGGGAGAGGAAACCGAGCCTGGCGGCGGGCTGGGCCCCGCAGCAGCTCCCGCCGGCCGGCTTCGTCCTGCGCTCCCTGCTCCCGGCGGCCGAGCCCGGCCGCGCCCAAGCCCCGCCATGCGGCCCCCGGGGCTCTGCGGGGCGGCGCCGCTCGCCGCGGCCGCCCTCCTGGTGCTGGGGGCTCCCCTGGGTAAGGGGGTGGGCGGCGAGGCGGCGGGGTGGGCGCGGGGCTCCTCTGGGTGATGCTGTCCGCAGGGAGCGGGAGGAGACCCAGCCGGGAGGCTGGGCCATGGGAAGCTGACCTGGGGCGCGGAGCCAGCCCCGGAGGGAGGCCTCTGGGGCTCAGGAGCGGAGCCCCTCGGGGTGGCGACGAGGGGCAGTTCCCGCGACCCGGGAGACGGCGGGCTGGGAGCCTCGGGGAACGGGGCAAAGGGGGGACGGAAAGCTGGCCTGCTGGCTATGGGTCCCCCCACCCCAACCTGCCCGCAGCGCTGGCCGGCGAGGACTGCCTGTGGTACCTGGACCGGAATGGCTCCTGGCATCCAGGCTTTAACTGCGAGTTCTTCACCTTCTGCTGCGGGACCTGCTACCAGCGGTACTGCTGCAGAGACCTGACCTTGCTCATCACCGAGAGGCAGCAGAAGCACTGCCTGGCCTTCAGGTGGGCCCCAGCCCCCACCCGTGCCCCCTCCAGCCTCCCAGGAGGCCTCCCTGTCTCCCTGACTCCCTCTCTCCCTCCTGCCCCTCTGCATGTCCACCTCCACAGCCTTAGCCCAGACCTAGGACTCAGCTTGGTGACAAAGTGGGTGTTGGTGCTGGGGCCCGGAAGGTCCGGGAAAGGCATACTAACCGACTTGTGCTTGGTGGAGTGTGGGTACCGGGTGCAGCTTTGGGGGAGAAGCTCTGGCAAGAAGGCAGGAGACTTGGGTTTGATTCCCAGGTCCTTCTCCTTAGCCGTGTTGTTCTGGGGAAGACTCGTCCTCTCGTGGGTCATTGTTTCCTCCTCATAAAATGAGGGGTTTGCCAAAATTAGTGGTTTCAAACTTTTTGAAGGGGACTGCTAATATATGAAAGGTGTAAGGAGACTGCGTGATTGGGGGGTTGACAGAAAAGGGCTCTAGATTATTTCTAAGGTGCCTTTCAGTGCCAACATGTTCAAAGTCTAACCAATTCAGTTGTAGATGTAGGAGCGATGAAGTGGGGAGCACACTACAAATTCCGGCATGCCTCACACTAGGCAGCCAGGCAGCATGGTCTTCTGGGAAGTGGAGGTCCCCTAAGATCTCCTCCACTGGGACTGGGCAGAGCCCCTCAAGGAACCCCAGGTCTCAGCTTGCTGTGGCCCCCTGCTGGCCAGGAGTTGGAGCACAGTTTTATGGTCACCGTTATGAGGAGCCCCTCCTATGAGTGTTGGAAGGTGAGGGGGCCTATTCTTTGTCTAAAGTCCCAAGACCATAGCAGGCATCGCCTCGGCTGTGATCCTCTTTGTGGCTGTGGTGGCCACCACCATCTGCTGCTTCCTCTGTTCCTGCTGCTACCTGTACCGCCGGCGCCAGCATCTGCAGAGCCCGTTTGAAGGTATGTAGGGTACCCGGCAAGATGAATCCGATCGGCTGAGCCGAACCCCGTGGTGGGCACCAGAGAGTTCAAGGACGTGTGAACTGTGTTGGAGCGAGTGCTTCTGTGTACATACACCTGCCAGCCTGTAACCCCAGAAAGAGGAACGTGCCAGGGCTACATGTGAACCAGCGGGCTGTGTATACGCAGACACGCGTGCTTGGGGATATTCAGACGTGGATGCCAGGCCCTCTGCCAACAGTGGTGTGTGTGCAGTGGGTACATGAATGCACATGACTCGTGGAAAGGAGCCGGGTGGGGTCCGGAGCGGCGAGCGTTAATTGCATGAACTCTAGTGTTCAGTGGAATGTATGCCCGAGCGTTGGTACGTGACCGCACATACGCCCAACCCTGACGGGCGTGGGAGCGATGACGCTGCAGGGGGATCAGCGTGGGAGGAAAAGGCTGAGGGCGGACCCCCCAAGCGGCAGCTCTGCTAGATTACAAGGTACCAGACCCTGGAGCTGCCCTGTCCTTGCCTAAGTGGGCCATTCCCCGGGCTATGTTTTCTGGCTCGTGAGGCCTCTGGAACCTGCTGAGGGGAGCAAACCTCCTAAACACAGACTGACTCGCGGGGACCACGTGCACAGCTCCCCGCTCAACTCTGCCAGGCACTGTCTGGGAGGCAGAGGCAGCAGGTGGCCAGCCCGGAGCCCGCCAGAGCAGACGGCAGGGGCCCAGGGGGGCTTACCTTGGTTTCCGGGGCAGGAGGAGGAAGCTTCACTGCGGACATGGAGCTCTGAATGCTGATCCTTGTCCCCCGCCTAGGCCAGGAGATTCCAATGACAGGCATCCCAGTGCAGCCAGTGTACCCATACCCCCAGGACCCCAAAGCTGGCCCCGCGCCCCCACAGCCTGGCTACATGTACCCTCCTAGTGGTCCTGCTCCCCAGTATCCACTCTACCCGGCTGGGCCCCCTATCTACAACCCTGCAGGTAAGTGAGCGATCGGAGCCTCTTGCCCCACCTGCCCCCTACCTCTGTGCCGGGGCTGCCCCTCCTCCTTTCTCGCCCTGAGTTTCCAGACTTCTGCCGCAGCTGGAAACATCTAGGCTACCTCTTCCCCATGGATCCGTCACGCCTCTGAAATTGGGGGTCACTTCCCATCCTCCTATGCCACCCGTGACCCTCATCCTGTCTCCTTGGCTTTCAGCTCCTCCCCCCTATATGCCACCACAGCCCTCCTACCCAGGAGCCTGAGGAACCAGCTGTGTCTCTGCTGCCCCTTCAGTGATGCCCCTCCCCTGTATCTGCATCTGGCTCTGGGGGCGGGCGAGGGTCCTCTGCTCCCCAGGCCCCAGACCAAGCCAAGCCCTGGGTCCTGCTGGCGATAGAGCCCCAGGGAAGCAGACCAGGAGCTGAGCTGGAACTTGGCTGTGAATGAGGGGTGGGTGGGGAGGGCTTGGGATCAGTGGACTATTTTTACCTGGGACAAGAGAGGGATGAAAGCCTGGGTCAAGGCCCCTGCTTTCTCAGAGTCCCTCAACTTCCAAGATCCCGGCCAGGAACGCTGGGGCCATCCCCAGTGGGCGCCATCCCCAGTGGGCAGAAGCCCTGCTCCCGGCTGCCCCACTGGCCGCAGGGCTCCAACTGCTGGATTAAAGCTGTAAAGCTCTAACTCATGTCGGTTGCCTCATTGGGCCCACCCACCCGTTCCAGGAGCTCTGCCTGCAGCTGGGCCCTGAGCGCTGCCAGTGTCACATCCTCCAGGCCGGGAAGGCAGGCGCCAGGGCTGGAGCCCAGCGCCCCCACTCACCTGCTGCTGCAAGCAGAGCCGCCCCCCGGCTGAGGGCTCCTTGAGCTGGTTCCCAAAGCCAGTGAGGTGGATTTTGCCACAGCTGGGAGGAGGGGGCTCATTTGCATTACAGAGGCTCCCCACTAGGGGTCAGGCCCCTGCGACTTAGAAGGCACTGCACGTTTATACAAAGGCACCCTCCCCTTCCCTGGGGACACTTAGTGTGGGTCCCGACACTGGCTGACGTTGGGTGTGCCTCTGAGTCCAGTTTTCTCAGCTCTGCCGTGGAGATGATGCCTCAGGGCTGTCATGAGGGTGAGATGTGTACATGAAATTGTGACCCCTGTCCGTCCTTCCTGAGCAGAGAGGTTCTAGGAGCCAAGCGGAGAGACTGGGCCTCCCGAGAGTTTGGTGCCAGGTGATCCTGTCAGCGGCCTTGGATCATCAGGGGACTCGAAGACACTAGGCCCCCACTGAGCCAGGCAGATGCCCGCACCCTTGGAAGTGCCTGGGCACCAAGCTCTACCCTCATCCCTCACCTCATTCCCTGAGGACCTGGGTCCTTGTGCTCTCAGGACTTGTCTGGTGACAGATCTAGGGAAAGAAGTTTTACAGTTTTTAATTCAAGTGGGAAAAGTGCCAACCTGGCTTGGCAACACCACCACCAACCAAGGGTCTCCTTTCCCCAACACCCATGCGCTCAGCCAAGGTCCTCCAGCCCTGCAGCCTTGTCCTCCAGCTGGGTTCTGCATATGGCCACTGTGCTCCCATGCACCCACAGAACGTCAGGGAGGCCCTCGTCACACAGGCTGGAAATGGGGGGCTCCTAGGCCAGCGTCAGAAACAGCTGTAGGCAGAGCCTCTGTCCAGGGATTCACAGCTTCTTCCCTTCCTAATGAAATTTTCAGGGGGCCCAAGAGTCTGCCCCTGAACCCAACCAGACAGAGAGGGAAAGCTAATGCTGGGGGGTGGGGGCAGAGAGGGGGGCAGAGCTGGGGCCACAGCTGCAAATCCTCTCTGAGGGTGGGGGCGAGAGGTGCGAGCTGGGTCACACACAGCTTCCAGTCTGCAAATTCTGCCTTCATACTTTAGGAGGGGTCACCAGCTCATCTCAAGGTTTGGAACGCAGTTAGTGTCTTCCTTTCTTGCTCCCCTCTCCCTTCTAAACTGAGAGGTGGAGGAGATTGGCAGGATAAGGTTTCTGAGTTTCCCTAAGAAAAGAGGTGTAAATGAATGCATGGCCATGGCGGGCTGAATTAATTATCCTTAAATCCACAATCTGGGGCCAATTAAAAATCGCTTTGTTGACTGGGGTGGAAGGCAGGTTTATCCCAGTCATAGCTGCCTCCCAGAAGGTGGAGTCTCCTTTCCCCCACAGTTCCAGTCAATTAACTCTGCACTGAAAATTCAGAGAAAAAGGAGGAAATGACAACAGAGTGGGGCTTTCACATGCCGGGAGCTGAGAGAAGGCCTCTCTCATCCTCTGGCTCTAAATAGGGCAGTCCCCGTGAATCTCTCCCCAAGCTCTCCCTCTGGGACCCCATCTCATCTAATCCCACCAGGGGAAGAGGGCCAGCAGGAGCACAGAGCTGTAGCTCCCCCTCCCCATCTTGTTCAGCAGCTAGCACCCCTGAAAACCAGGTAGGCACCCTACACATGGAAGGCAGACCCAGGGCAGGGGGGGGGAGGAGCAGCGACCTTCAAGGATTTACACTCCAGTGGGGTAAATGGGGTCCTGCTGAGCTGCAAGGGGCACACGGAGGACCCTAAGGGGAGGTCCAGGAGGCACAGATGGAGAGGAGCCTCCACACAAAAGCAAGTGCACCTCTTTCTTGGGTGTGGGCTCAGGCAGGGGAGGGGGAGGCTGAGCTCAAGGGGGGAAGGCAGGGGTTCAGATGTAGGGAGAGAGCTGGGGCAGAGGTGAATGGGAATACAGTGGAGGCCCCAAGAAAGGAAAGGGGAGCACTGGGGGGAGAGGAATAGAATTGGGGCAGCTGACACTTCAGGCAAGGAGGGAGGGAGGGTAGGTGGCATAAAGGAAGAGGAGTTAGAGGCCGGGAGAAGGTGCACAGGCCAGGCAGAGCAGGTAGAGCACAGGGCAGGGGGTGGGATGCGGTGTTCACCAGGCCTGGACTCCCTGGCCAGCAGCCTCACCCCCGCAAAATAAGTGGCATAAGCGGTAGCTGGGCCCCAGGCTTGAGAGCCGCGGCAGAGGGGCGGGGCTGCAGGCCGGGGCGAGGGGTGGGCAGCCCATGGCACAACAGACTTGTGATCCTGGTGGTCCAGAAGCCACGTTCAGTGAGTGGTGACCCGTGTCCAGATCTTAGCCTTCCTAAAGAAGGCTGCGTGAGTGGCCATGGTTCCAACTCACAGCACCTGCAACAGCCCCTAGCTCGCTGGCTTATTGAGTTCCTGCAACAGGAAGTGGGGTGAGTAGGGGGCTGTCACCCCCCCCCCCCCCCCCCCCGCCTTGGCCAGCGATAGGGCCTCAGTCCTACCTAGCCCGGGGTCCCTCAAGGCTTGCGGGGGCGGGGCCCGGAGGTGGGAAGCCGGTGCAACAGTGGGGGTCGGTGGGGCCCCTCGGGCGGTGGGGGGAGGGCAGCCGAATGCGAAGACGCCCTCCGTTGGAGGAACAGAGACCTAGGATGTGGCCCCTGGAAAGGCGGGCGCCCCAGCCAGGGCGGAAGTGGGGAGATACTCATTGGCCCAGGTCGGTAGGATGCAGCGGCGGCAAGAGATGTGGTTTGAATACTTATGTATCAATTTGTTCAAGTCATTTGCTGCCTTTGAATCTCATTTTCTTCGCTGTATAAGGCGGGTACTCGACGAAGATAGATCCTTTCCGGCTCTTGCACCCTGGGTTTCAGGAAGGGAAACCTGGCAGACCTGCTGCGGAGGCGGATGGGGCAGGTGTGTCGGGAGTGGGGGCACTACTCCGCAGAAACGCGGCCCCCCGAGTGTGGCCCGCTTCCCGCACTCGGCCGACCCCTGAGCACACGCGGTCACGCGACGCCTGGCGCTCCCCTCGCCCCTCCCAGGCGGCGGGAAGGCGCCCCCTAGACCCAGCGCTACGTTCCATCTGCCCACCTTCCCTGCCGCCCGCACCGCCCCCCCCCCGCCCCTTTGCCACTTCGGCGCGCCGGTCGCGCGGCGGGAGTACCCGGACGCGGCCTGCCTGCAGGTGGCGCTGCGCTGCCGCATCAGGTTCTAAGGCGCCAGAGGAAGGGTGACCTCATCAGTCCCGGCATTACACCCTCAAACCCCCAAGAGGACAATATAAATGTGTGTGTGTGTGTGTGTGCGCGCGCGCGCCCGCAACAATCTCATGTCAGGAAGGGGAGGGTCTCATCAGAAGTAGGTCTGAAAGCAAGAGGTCTATCTGAGCTCTCTTTTTATTAGCTGTGTGATCACTTGTTATTATTATTAATCATTAATCACTATTATTAACCTCTCTGGACTGAACTTGATCTGCAAAATGGAAACCTCCAGAATTGAAAGAGCACCTGAAGGGACGTGCAGCATCTTGCTAAGGCCTGGCAACCACAGACACAGGGTAAATGGAAACACCGGCTTCACTCAGCTCCTGCTAACACCCTCTGAGGTCCAGCGGGCAGCCGGTGTCTGCCCCCATCTCCTGGGCCCAGCCCTGGTTGGGGGGAGCAGGCAAGTGGGTAGAGGGGAAGGGGCGCAGAGTGTCCCCTGGAATCCAAGTTTTTTGCTCCCACAACTAGCCTGCCTCTGTGTTTGGTCAGACCTAGCGCGGCAATCCTCCTCCCTAGCAGGGACCCCCCACCCTCACCCCAAAGATGATGAAACTGCTGCGCTCCCTGCCGTTGGACGAAACACCGAGACAGAGAAAACCGCCAGTGACCCAGACCCAAGGTGGCCGTTCCACAGTGCCAAGGGGTGCCAGCGCCTTTAAGTCACTCAAATAAGGAAGATGTTTTTGATATACACCTGATGGAGGGCCCGGGGGCGCTGTTGGGTCAGGAGAGCAGCCTGCAGCTGGAGTGGGGGTTAGATGGGTCACTGGGCTCACTGGTGTGGGGGCCGCTCCCCAAATGGTCATTCACTTCTCTGCCTGCTCAGAGATGGCTGCCTTCCTGGGCTTGTGACTGCTGTGGGGAGCTGGCCCCAAGCCCACAGTGAGGAAGAGTCATGGAATGAGCATCCCCTGAACACGCCTAATATAGCCATCCCAGGGCTCCACTCTGCCCCGTCCCCCCTGGAAGCGGCTCTGGCTAACGATTCCGGGCAGCAGGAACAGCCAGGAGCCGACCCTGGCTAAGGCCTAAGTTCCTTGGCCTGGTTAACCCGGTCAGCGGGGACCCCTCTACCCAGGCTTGGGCCTTTCCCTCTCGCAGGACTTTCCGCAGATATGAACCGTTACATGGTCAGCTCGGGTTGGCAGGGCAGGGAACCTGAGCCTCTGGAGTCCTCCGTGGGGCCCAGGGTGAGCATCGGGACCCCTCAGGACATGACAGAGGTGGGGCACAGGCATTCACAACTAAAGGCTTGTATATATTATCAAAATCTTACAGAAATACAGATACACAGCTATTTATACAACAGCAGGTGGGTGTGAGGGAAATGTCTGCTTTGGCATCAAACCTTCAGGACCAGCTGCTGTCTGTCCCTCTCCTCCCAGCTGGAGCCCACTTCCCACCAGGCCAGCTGCCCCTGCCACATCCTCTGATTAGCCCACGAGGGGGCTGAGGGTATCCTCAGCCCTTCTTCCTTCTGCCCTTGGGCCCTCGTGCCCTTCTCAATCTTCTGCCATTGTCCCACACAGAGGGCCACGGGCCCAGCAGCTTTGCCCCAAGGGCTCCTCAGAGGCCTGAATCCTGGCCCTGGAGGGCAGTGGGGCTGGGCTGGTTATGTGGTCCTGGTGGGACATCTTTCCTGGATCACAGGCCTTTTGCAACTTGCCAGCTCCGTGGGCCCCAGGCACGCCATCTTCTCAGTGACATGCTAAAACGACTCTTCTTGTCCAGAAACCTCAGCTCCAGGTATAAAAGAAATTTTTGAAGGACCTCAGAGACGAGGAAAGGAAAGTGAGAAGAGAGGAGGCATCCTTCCTGGAGAGTGGCCAGACTTCGTGCCTCCCACGGCAGAGTAGGGACATCCACAGCAGGGCAGCTGGGGGCAGGGAGCGGGGTCTGTGCGGCCCTGGGAGGTGAGGCTGGGGCAGTCTTGGCATTGACAGACAGTGCCCCCTGGCAGTCTGGTCCTACTGAAGCAGTTTGGGCACCTCCACCTGTAAGGGCAAAGCAGAGACAGTTTAGAGAAAGGAGCTCAGCAAAGGAGCTTCTGGAATTCATCGGGCCTCCCTTCCTTCTGGCAACCAGACCCCGCCCCCCCCCCCATAGGTGTCTGTGGAATGAGGAAACGAGGTGTGGACACAGACGAAGCATTTTTCCTTGTCTGTAAAAACTGGATGTCGTCCAGTGACTGCTAGCATTACAATTGAGGCTGTCCTTTGTGTCATGGTGTCCAGCCTCCGATGATGTTGTGGGGCTAGGGTTCGCCACCGCCATCCAGTCAGCACATGACCATGGCCTCTGTCACCTTGGGTGCAGGGAGGTGAGACTTGGAGGAGCAGGGGGCTCTCTAGGAACGGCGCCTGTGTCTGTGGCTCTGATTAGTCACGGGGGAGACCCTCCTGAGGACTGAATCTCCCAAAGACCTTTAGGGTACACTGAGCGGTGGGACTTGGCTGGCCCCGAGAGGGAATTCGTAAAAGGGAGGTCATCTTTGCTTTGCGAAAGAGGGAAAGAAGCCTTAATGGCAGGAGCAGAGGCGGAAGTACTAGGTAGAGACTACTTCTCCATTTCTGGGGGCCCCTGGTTTAGGTGCAGGGTGGCGAAGTTGGAGGCATGGAGTGAGAGGCTAAAGCAGCTCCTTACAGGAAGGAGAGAGTCCCCCCCTAAGGGAGACAGGTGCGGCCTGCTCAGAGGCAGGGGGATGGCTGCGATGGCCGGAGGTGCCCCACAGGCACAGCAGTCCGCCCGTGGCCTGCAGCCTGACAGCCGGCTCTGTCCCTGTTCCCCGGGCAGGCTCGCCCTCTCCTCCAGCCCTGCGGCCCCGGGCCAGCGACCACTTACCTTCTTGAGCTGCTTGAGGTTGCTGGAGCGAATGGCGGCCAGTAGCTGGTCGCGGGAGTTCTTCTCCTGGACGGGCAGGACTTTGTCTCCCATCTTCCTCTGGGTGGCTGGGGACAATGAGTTCTTCAGGTTCTCCATGATGAGGGGCGGGGCCAAGGGAGGCGGAGGTGGAGGCGGAGCCGCTGGGGCGCCCCCTTTCTTGGGGGAGTTCTTGGGCGAGGCCTTTGGAGATGGCTGGGGGGAGGGTTTGGGGGAGCCCTTGGCCAGGGCGCCGAACTTGGGCACCCCCAGCAGATCCTTCTTCTCGCCGCCGGCCTCCTGTGCCTGCCGCTGCTCCTGCAGCCGCTTTTGCCGCTGTTTGTCCATGTTGCGGCTGAGCAGGTTGGTGACGGTCATCCGGGGCCCGGCCAGCTCGAAGTGGTAGCCCAGCTTGAGCAGGGTGGTGTTCTCCTTGAGCAGCTTGGCGATCTCCATCTCGGTCTTGCCGCCGCAGATGTGCCGCTGGTTGTGGAAGCGGAGCTCCGTCAGCGTGTTGTTCTGGAGGAGGGCCCGGAAGATGGCCAGGATGCCTTTGCCCGTGATGTGGTTAGAGTCCAGGTTCAGGCTGGTGATGGTCTTGTTGGCCTTGAGCATGATGGCGATGGCGAAGGCCACGTGGTCATCCGCCCGCGTGTTGGCCAGCGCGAACACCTTGACCACTGTGTTGAACTCCAGAGCCTCGGTGAACCGGACCAAGATCTCATTGGTGATGCAGTCTGAGTTGTTGACGTTCACCTCGGTCATCTCTGGGTCATTGTTCTTCACTCTCTCCAGAGGCTCATCAAATATGCTGGGGGCCGCTTCCTCCTCCGCCTTGGCAGGCCCTTCAGAGGGCTTGGTGGGGCAAGCCGGGGCTGGTTTCTCCCGCGCTTGGGTCTTGTTCTCTTCTTTGGGTTCCTTTTCATTTACGGACTCATCTTTTTTCACTTTCTCTTCCTCCCTTTTTGTGTCTATGTTCCCACTTCCTCTTTTCATCCGCTCATCCTCCTTCTTGGCGTCTGCGTTCCTACTCTCCCCTTTTCCCTTCCTGTCGTCCTCTCTCTTGCTTATCTCCTTGTCCTCTTTCTTCTTGTCCTTGTCTCTGCTTGGCCCTGCGCTCCTGTCACTGCCTTTCTTCTCGTCCTCCTTCCTTGGGGCTGCTGCCTTCTCCTCTCCCTTCGCATCTTTCCCTGCCTCCTTCTTGTCCACAGCAGCCCTGACCCGGCCCTTGTCAATGCCCCTGATGAGCTTCTCCTCCTTGGGCTTCTCTCCACTTTTACAATCAGCTTCATCTTTGTCTCTTGAGAAGCCTTTCTTTAAAACACCCCTCTTTGGCTCCTTCCCCAGGTCTGAGTCCCGTCTGGGGCCCAGGGGTTTTTTGCTGGCATCTCTGCCCCTTTCCTCTCCATTCTTGGCATCTGTCTTGGTCTCCACTTGCTTGCTTTCCTAAGAATTCAGAAAAGAAAAATAAACATGAAGAGCTGGCTACAGAGGGAGAGGAGTGAGTATGGGGACAAGTGTGGGGAGCATTTATGTAATTGCCCTGGAGCCTCCAAAGGGCAACGTCCGTTGAGAACACCCTAAGAGAGTCTGGGGTTCAAGCTGCAGAGAACGGGCTGATGTCAGACTCAAGCAAACCTCAGGGTGGCCAGGGGCCGAGAGGAACACCTGAGGGGGTTGTGGCAGGTCCTTCCCGGGGGGTCTCAGACCCAGAGCTGCCCTCTTCTGTCACGGGTGATTTAGCAGGAATCCTTCCAAGTGGTGCTTTGCTGAGCCACGTTGGAACCCGAGGCAAAAGGAAAAATCACTGATACTGCTCTGGTCTTTAAAATTTTGAATTTTTGGTTGTCATGGATTTTTGGGGGGGCATTAAATTCAATTCTTAAAAATATCAGCTCACTGCACTTTTGGGTGTCCCCTTGCATTCCCTGGGCTCGGCGAGGGCCTCACGTGCCTCACCCCAGTGCTGACCCTGCTTCCAAAGGGGAGGTGGGTCAGTGGTCCTCTGATGCTGGAATTTCACAGTTAATGCCTTTTCTTTTCTTTTTTCTTTTCTTTTCTTTTCTAAGATTTTATTTATTTATTTGACAGAGAGAGAGAGAGAGAGAGATCACAAGTAGGCAGAGGCAGGCAGAGAGAGAGAGAGAGAGAGAGAGAGATAGAAGGGGGCTCCCTGCTGAACAGAGAGCCTGATGCGGGGCTCGATCCCAGGACCCTGAAATCATGACCTGAGCTGAAGGCAGAGGCTTTAACCCACTGAGCCACCCAGGCGCCCCAGTTAATGCCTTTTCAAGGGAATAAAAAAGTTGGAGGGACCAACATAGGGCTGCTAACATTTTATTTTACCAATTAAAGAGATCTATAAATTTGATCTCCCATTATTCTCTCATTGAAATAAAAAGGAGCCTACGATAAAGAAGGTAGAGATTAACAGAGTAAAGTCCCTACCTTTATGTCAGATATCTGTAGCTTTTCGAAGGACCTACAGTATTGTCCTTATTTTTTTTAGTAAAGCTTTGTTAAGGACCAGCACCTCTCTGTCAGGAGCCCTGGAGTCCACTGAGCGAGCTGACCTCAGGAGGACTCTGCCAGATTCCAGATCTGGGATTCTGTGACTCCGCACAGACCACACAGACTCAGAAATTGTTCAGGGGGCCTGGAAGGGAGTCAGCTGAGATGCATGAAAGTCTTGAGTTTTACACAAAGCATGGGCCGCCCTGTACCACCGTGGGGCCCTGTGTCTTCTTCCGTGAAGATGCAGAGAGTCTGAGCCTTATTTTGAGAATACTTGCTTCCTACCCCCTTCCGGAGAGCTAAAGAAGCACCGGGATTGCCTAAGATTAGCTATCAAACTGTCCGACTATGATAGATACCCCGGAGCAAGTGGGACCTCCAGGAATGTCCTTCCTAAAGGCTTTGTTTTGTTTTGTTCGTTTTGTTTTTAAGAGGAGGATACTATGGCCTAATTATTAGAAAGGTTTTTTCCTTTCAGAAGTGCATCCCCACCCAGCCCAGACGGAATGGAGAGCTGGTTGGCCCTATGGAAACAGTGTGTACCTGCACCACAAACACAGGCCATTGGGGACCCGCCCAGGGTTTATTTAGCAGCAAAAGTCCTTGGCTCCTCTGCTAGAATCACAACATGCAGCCAAGGGGCACAGGGCCTGGTGAGGCAGGGCCGAGGAATGTGCCCCTTCTCTCCTCCGGCCCCCTGAGGACAGTTGCACGGTGGGGGGGCTCCCTGGGACTTTGGTGGTAGAGCAAGGGCCCTAGGACGCCCTCTCACACTTTCTCTGGCTCCCAGAGAACTGGACTTGACCCTTCAGATCACCCTTTCAGTGACGGTGACTTTACTGTACCTTGATTTGAAAGGAAGAGGAAGCTTGGAGTAGGCAAACAGCAGGTAAATGAGGAGATCCAAAGGGTCAGCCCCTTTAGGACACTCCTAACATCTGTCCACAGCTCAGCCAGGAAATTCCAGCCCACCCCCGCTCCGAGGGGTTTCATCTCAAATTCGAGCCGCTTTGCGAGCGTGGAAGTGAGAGCTGGGTGCCATCGCCTCTCCAGGAGTCCAGCCCAAGCTCCAGAGGTCAGGCCCCCAAGGCAGGGACTCCTGCCCTCCCCTTCCAAATGCGCGCCCTTGGAGATTTCCCAGCACCCACCGTGCAGTGCCCAGTTGCCCTCTGCACAGTCCCCATGCCTCCCACAGGCCTCGCCTAGAAGGAAGCTGGGAAGCCAGAGACGCTAACCAGCAAGTTCAGGAAAAACTGGGTTTCAGGGCCGACCGTCTCAGCAGCGGCTGCCGAGTCAATGTAACCTTCTCCAACCTTGCCCATTAGGGGCAAGGCGCTCCTCTCCACCTGCCCTGCAGCCCTCCAGGGGTGCCTGGGTGCCCCTGCTGTTTCCCAGAACCTTGCTGGGCAGCTGCCTCCTCTCCCAGTCAAACCCAGTTCCGACCAGGGCTCCCATTCAGAGCCTTTTCCAACATTTTAACCCTCCCTCTGCCCTAACACCTTAGCTTCTGACCTCCACCCTTGGTGTTCATCCAGGACCACCCCCCACTCCCTCTTAGGGTGCTCCCCCTACACTGAGGTCCTAGTTGGCTTGGATCTGTCATGTGTCTATTCTTAAGATGTTCCAGCCCTTTAAAAAGAACCTAATGAAAAACAGGCGGGGTGGGGGAGGGGGGAACTGATTAATCATGGGTTTCCTCCAAATAGCCAGGAATGAGTGGGGCTGGGGCTTGTTGCCACTCGCAGCCCTGAGAGCTCAGACGTTGCCTTAAAAGGAGAAGGAGCCCAGCGGCCTCCCAGGGCCGAGATTTCTGGTGAGCGAGCTCCTCAGCACATAGCAGAGCTGCCTCCTTCTTGCTTATCTGAAAGGGAGTCCAAGCCAACTACTTTTGCTTCTAGAACTGGTGGTGCATCCTGGCGACCTCCAGAGGTTATTTCTGCTTCTCTTCCTGTCTCTGGTCCTCCTCACACCTCCACTCATCCCTTACAGCAGAAGGGGTTTAGGTCAGATATGACAAAGAACTTCCAAAGAGCAAAGATCCACAGGCTTCTAGGGGAGAGATCCAAGCAGCAATAATTGTTTGCCCCTTTGGGAAAAACTTTAGGGTTAGGGGAAGGCCGAGGGGCAATTTTGCAATCCTTCACAGAGGCAGGGGAGTGGAGAGGAAGACCTCTGAAAACCCCTGACAACCTGTGAGACCTGGCAGGGACCTAGCAGTCAGACTCGGCGGTGAGAAGCAGCTCTCTTCCCCCATCTGCTCCAGGCCTGTGGCCTCATGGTGTTGCCCTATCTGCTGCTTGGGTTAGGAACCCTGTTAAATGCCTTTGACAGCATCCACACAGTGCCATTTCCCTTACCTTGGGCCTTCAGCTACTACTTCCTCTAGAACGCTTGTCTGACGGACCAGAGAAGAGAACATTTTACCACCTTCATTGCCAAAGGGGGAGAGGAAAAGAATCGTCTATCCAGAAGTCCCTAGAAAATGAGAACTTGCCGAGGGAGGGCCAAACCCCCGTGTGTGCCGCGCTCAGCCCGTAGCCCACTGGTGCCTATTAGCTCAGCCCGTAGCCCACTGGTGCCTATTAGCTCGTTAGAGTGCCACCGAGGCCCTCTTCACTTCCTCTGATGCACTGCCTGCAGCGTGATCCTGCCTGAGGCCCATGCAAGGGGGAGAGTCCGCAGACCTCCCGGGGGGCACAGCACCAAGACCAGATGCACGAGGTGGGGGGAGGGTGGCTACTCAAACAGGACACGAAGGTCTGGGTGTGCCGAGTTCACTCCAGCCCCTGGCCTAGGAGGGGGCAGAGTCAAGGAGGGCAGGGGTGACTGGCAGTGGCTGCACCCCTCACCAGGGTCCCCATGCCATGAATCCAGGCACATTTGCTCCACCCCCAAAGCAAGTCGGAGGTGATGTCAATTCAGATGAGACAGACAGCCCACAGACCTTCTGTCTAAGAAGCTTCGACAGTTCGACAATGTGGCAGCTCAGGCTCCAGGCTCAGGGCAGGGACTCTGGGCTCTGCAACTCTGCCTTCAGTAGACTCTGTCGCAGGCCTGAGCTGAAGTCCTGTGGGCACAGAGGCCTCAGGGTCTGAGTTTATTAGAAGCCAGCATTTTTAGCTTGGCTCTGGCCTACAGCCTGCCTCTTATTTCTCATGGATCAGGTTATGTTTCGTAGGAGAGCCTCAGGGAAATCAGGGAAACCTAGCCCCGCAGTGCTCCAACCCCTCACTGTGTCTCCCTCCTGGTCCTGCACCGGTGCTCCCCGCCAGCCCTCAGCCTGCCCCAGAGCACAAGATCGGGTCCCCCTGCTTCTCCCGCGAAGTTGGCCCCGCAGGGCTCTGGGGCGCTGGCCCCGCTCACTCCAGCTACCTGGAGACCTGGTATCAGGCACCACAGCTGCCGGGGTCACCCTTCCGCAAGGGGAGGGCAGGGGAAGGGGCTGGCCGCAGTCGGAGAGTGCGCCACAGGTTCCCTGGGAGAACAGCCCCTGCTGTGGCCAAGGTCAAGGGCAGGGCAGGTAGCAGGGCCCTGGGCTTGTGGGGATTGAGCAGCTTCCCTCCCTGCAGCCTCCTGCCTCGTTCTGCATGGAACACCAACTCTTCTGTAGTTCTCCACCAAGAAGAAAGATGCTGGGTGGTCCCGACAAGAAGTTTCAGGGGGGCCAACTGCCATTTGGGGGAAGTATCAATCCTGGAGCCGGCAGTCCCGGGGAGGGGCAGCAAGGCCCGTTTCCCTTGGTGGTCTGGGGACCAGGGGTCGTCCCCTGGGCCTTAAGCCGGCTCATGAAACAGAGCTTCAGTTTTTGTTGTTTTGTTTTTTTTTTTGTTTTTTTTTTTGTTTTTTTTTAATCTTTTATTTTATTTTTTTTTAAAGATTTTATTTATTTATTTATTTGAGAGACAGAGAAAGTGAGAGAGAGCATGAGAGAAGGTTAGAGGAAGAAGCAGACTCCCCGTGGAGCTGGGAGCCCGATGTGGGACTCGATCCTGGAACTCAAGGATCATGACCTGAGCCGAAGGCAGTTGCTCAACCAACTGAGCCACCCAGGCGCCCTGTTGTTTTGTTTTTTAAGTAGGCTCGATGCCCAATGTGGGGCTTGAACTCATGACCCCAAGGTCAAGAGTCACATGCTTTTCCAACTGAGCCATCCAGGTTCCTCTGCTCTTTCTCTTTCTTTTTTAATTAAAGTATAGTGGACACAAGATGTTACATTAGTTTCCGATGCCCACATAGTGATTTGACGATTCTGTACATTACGCAGTAGAGCTTCAGATCCCGAAACAACTGATATTGCCCCTAGAAAGCTACAGGTTCCCCCCAGAGCTGTCAGGAAAGCTGAGATTCTTCCGAACGTGTCCACCCTTTGGGGGCAGGGGAAGTCATCGGCTCTGCAGGCAGCTGGCCTGTGTGCAAATCCCGGCTCTGCCCTCAACTGGCTGTGTGACCTTGGGCGGCTTACAGACCTCCTGTGAACCTGTCATCTCAGACGCAGGATGGAACTGACCCGTCCGGAGCGAGTGGCCATAAGGGGACTTCCACAAAGGGCCTGGTCCGGAGAAGGGCTTGGAGCGGAGATCAGCTGCCGGGAAGCCGGCCCTCCCTGAGAGAAGTGCTTAAGCCCCATGGTGGGCAGGAGGGCTCCTCCTGCTTCTGCCGGTATCCGGGCCCCCTTGCGTAGTATGTTAGTATTATTTAGAAGGGGGAGAGGAAGCACTTACCCAGTGGTCAATGGAACTGTGTTTTGTACTTCTCCGTAGCAAATGAAATGACCACATCTCAAACCCTGGAAAGCCGCCTGGAGAGCTAGGAGCTGGGAAGGGACTAGGTCGCTTGGTGGAGCTCTCCCCAATCCCACAGTGACAGAGGCAGGGGTGGAGTGGCCAGGGGACAGGTGTCACTGCCCCCACAGGGACCACTGGCACCAGGGTCCTACAAGCGTTGGGGCCTGTGTGGGCCTAGGGGTTCTCGAGAGCCAGCCCCTCCAAACCCCTCCTGTGACCTCACTCACTCACCCACCCGCTTGGCTTCACCCAGCGGGAGGTGTAGGTCACCGCCATCCCGGGGACAGAGCACTACGGAAGCCAGTCCTGCCCGCACAGCTTAGGAGGGATGGCCGGCAGGGCAACGATCTGACACCAACCTGCCTGGGGCAGGTGGTGCTGGGGCAGGGGACCTGACGGCCGAGAGTTACCGCCCCAGCTGACAGCCTCCCTTCAGGCTGGCCAGAGGCTCGGCCTCCCTAAAAAGGCCTGGCAGCCCCTTTCTCAACCATTCCCAGACTGAAGCTCCCTGGCTACTGCTCTGGCTGTGGCTCAGGGACAAGGTCTTGGCATCTCCCAGAAACCCCCTTTTTTGGTTATCCTGCCCCTGGCCCTTTTCAGATCATCCCAGGTCTGCTTCCTCTATCTCAAAGCCCCCGGTGTAGGCAAACATTGTCTCCACTGGCCCTTGCAGGATGAGTTCCAAGGAATCCCCTTCTCTTCATTCGTTGCAGCTGTTCAGGGGCCAGTGGGGAGACTGGGAACCCCAGGATGAGCTCGAGAGGGAGGAAGGCAATGGGGAATGCGGGCAGAGTAAGGCTTTAACCTCACCCCCTTGAGTTCACACCTCCGGGAACATAATTTTGGGTTCAAGGGTTTATACACAAAGACCCATGTGTACACTCAGTTCCTGCCCATAACTTGGAGTATAGTTAATCCCCTAAAGGGATGTCTGGGTGGTTCAGTCGGTTAAGCCTTCGGCTCAGGTCATGATCCCAGCACCCTAGGATTGGAACTGCATTGGGCTCCTTGCTCAGCAGGTAGCCTGCTCTCCCTCTGCCTGCAGCTCCCTCTGCCTGTGCATGCTCTCTCTCTCTCTCTCTGACAAATAAAATCTTTAAAACAAAAATCCCTGGAAAAAAATGGGCTCAAAATGAAATTCCTCATTTTGGGGTGAGGGCTGTACCATCTGGGGTAGGGGCTGCAGAACTACGTGCCTTCTGGAACTCTGATGACCACACGTCTGGAGCCCCTGAGCAGGAAGGAGGGAGGGTGACAATGCCCAGCAGGGGACCCTGCACATCACAGGGGCCTCTGTAAGTGCTTGTTGGGACGAGGACCGAGTACACCGACCCCAAAGAATCTGCCAGGACAACATCGGAAACAGGCAGGTGTCGGGCTTGGAGAGAACCCCTCCAGGTGACCCCGGTTGGGCCCCTCAACGCCAGGGACCAGCAGATGGTTCAGCCCTCTTCTGCTCCCAGCCTGAAGTCCTGTGCGTTGACTGTGAAGGCCAATCCACACCTAATCGACATGGCAAGCAATGTTGGAGGCTTGTGCCCCTGGCTCCCAAAAGAATGTGGGTCAAAAAGAGCCTCCAACCTGACCAGGGCTCCAGAAGGGTCATCTAGGGTACCTCCCTGGGGGACCGTGTGCAGCTGGTTAGCTCTGAGCTGAGAAGCCAAGGCTCTTGCAGTCACAGAGCTAAGAAAAGCTGTTCCCTGCAGGCATCCCAGATGCCCCTTGCTTCCCTGTCCCCACCCAGCTTGGTCTCTCTCTCTGGCTTGCCGAGGCTCTCCAGGACCAGCCCGCGGGGGGCGCATGAATCAACTCTCGGAGTGGTGGGCAGACTCCAGCCCCCTGCAGAGGTGCTCACAGCTGGTTGGGCCAAAGGTCTGGGAATGGCAACCAGCTTGCTGGGGAAGGGCAAGGCAAACTCTGGCTGTCCCTTTACCGAGTAAGGAAGACTGGGTAAAGTGAACCCAGTGAACCAAATGTTCACTCCGAACACCGAAGGAGCTCGCTTCGTGGTTTTGAGCCCCAGATTTCGAAAGGGCATGTTCCCCACCCCTGGCTGCCAGTCCACTGGAGAAGTCAAGTTCAGTCCTCTTCCCCAAGTCCTCAGCCCACCCACAGTTTTCTAATACCTTTCCTTTCCAGCAAAACCATCGCTAAATTAATGGGGGCTCATCGACGTGCTATTGGCTGTGCTTCCCGTGCAGCGTGGAACTCTCGAAGCCCTGTGCCGCTCTGCACGCGAGTTGCCGCCACGATCCCTGGTTTGTGGGAGAAGAGACGTAAGCCCAAGATCACAGGGCTATTACGTGAGGAAGCAAGGATTCAGGTTCTAGAGTCTGACCTTTCTACGTCTATATTCCATGGTCGTGCGTGAGTGGGCTGCTTGCCAAGCCATTCTTTCGCCCAGATGCCGTGTGCAGAGATAGCCCAGCACCGAAATAAGAACGGAAATAACAATATCCGTGGCCACCATTTATTTAGTGTTTACAAGGTGGGAGATGCTGTGCTAAGTGCTTGGCCTAAGTCACCCAGCGAATTCACTCCTCTGCACTGCCACCAGAGGAGGGCACGACTTGGAGAGTTTCCAGCCTCCCAGGGAGGAAGCTTGGGGGAAGGCCGGCAGGGGTGGGGACCCTCGTGCAGCTGGCCGGTAGGAGCCAGAGCCCTCATAACCAGAAAGCCTTCCTTCCCCACTGTTCTCGACGAGCTTTGTCATGGTCTTAGTGACCATCACGTTATGATGGCATCTTAGAAATAAACCATGGAAAATTCACCCACTTTTGGACGGTAATGCTCAGGGGCAGTTAGGGCTTCTGGGGGTCAGTGGTAACATTTTCTCCATTTTGCAGATGGTGTCATTCTTAAACAAGTTACTGGAGTTCAAGCTCTCAGATCTCCTGGGTTTGGTTTTGTTTTGTTAGATTTTATTTATTTATTTGACAGAGAGAGATCCCAAGTAGGCAGAGAGGCAGGCAGAGAGAGAAGGGGAAGCAGGCTCCCCGCTGAGCGGAGAGCCCTACGCGGGGCTCGATCCCAGGACCCTGAGATCACGACCCGAGCCAAAGGCAAAGCTTTAACCCACTGAGCCACCCAGGCGCCCCATCTCCTGGGTTCTAAAAAGATCATGCTCTTAACTCCCACGTTACACTCCCCACCGTCAGACACTAAGGAACGAATGAATGCCAGGCTCCTGCCAGGCACCCCTGGAAAAGCATATGACACAGACCTGACGTTTGCCCCCTGGCCATCTGATCATTTGGTCTGACACACACTTGAGGGGTGACAGCTCTGCCGGGTACTGGGCTCAGCTCTGAGGACGGGGAGCTGGCTGGGCAGGCATCTCTGGAGAGCTGCGAGAGGCACCTGGCGTTCTCTGGGATTTCGTGTCCAGGCTAGAAGGACGGGCCAGTGGGCAGGAAGCGCCTAGGGCTCTGGCTCAGGCAGAGTTAAGGGGAAGACAGGTTCACGAGAATAACAATCAAGGTGCTGATCAGGCTTGGAAGAAGAAATCCAGAGGATATGAGGAAGGTGGCAATGACCAGAAGCCCAGAAGCCGGTGGGGAGGGTTGGGGGTGGGGAGGAGCCACCGGGCGTGGCCGACAGAGGGGAGCACGGGTCTGAGCAAGTCCTCACAGCAGGGGAATGCATGTGGAGCTAGGGGCAGGCCATCCCACCGAGGAAGCTTCCCTGGGCGGGGAGACACCCGAGCTGCCCCTGAAGGAGGAGGAGGAGTTTGCGAAGCAGGGAGGGCGCCCTGGCGGCTGAGGAAGAGACTCCGGTCTGAGCTGCACCCGCTCTGCCCTGCTTCCCAAGCCCCATCCGCCAACTCTGACCCTTCAGCAGTTCTGCGCCCCATTCTCAGCTGGTTCATCTCTGACACAGTGAAGCCGCGCGTGGTCTGCTCTGGGAAGTCACCCCGGGTTCCCCAGCCCCAGCCGCAACTCCCGATCTGGGCTGCTATCGCTCTGTCCCTTTGCCCATCTCTCCTACGGGACCGTGGCCGGGAAGTATGCCTTCTTAGTCACTGGATCCCCACACGTAGCATGGAGCCTGGTGCCCAGGAGACGCCTGAGAGCTAGCTGTGGAATGAATGAACGGACGAGTGAGTGACGGCCACCGAATGGAGCCAAATGTTAGTTTTGGAATAATGACGACCTACAAAACTTGTAGAATAAGGAGCTGAGCACAAATAAGGGAGTGGTGAATACAAATGACATTGAGGGTGATGTTGGAGGTGAAGGGGGGCACTTCCACCACTCACACTGGCAGAGGCGGATTCCAAGGCCAAAATGCCAGTCCAGTCTGGCCACAGGTTGGAGAGCCCCGAATGTCCGCCTTCTCAGCCCGGTCGAGATTTGTTACATATCCCCAACCCTGTATCCCAGAACCAGGGGGTGGGGGGGGAGGGGCCCTGCTTGAGCCGGGGCCATGTTCCAAGGCCCAGGGCGGGCCGAGTCAGGGGTCCGACAAGGGGCTGGGGTTCCTGGGAGAATGAATGCATGTGATTCCACGCCACTTCTGGAAAGACAACCCAGGGCCCTGCCATTCAGCAGGGCCAGCCGTCGAGCACTTCGGGACTACTCATACCATTCCCTAGGAGGCCAGGCCTGAGACAGGTACTCGGTCAGGCCCTAGGCCACATGTGCCCTCTGCTCAGCCTGTGCCCTCTGCTGGTAGCTCTTCTGGCTCCCTGTCCCTTCCCTCCCCGCACTGGGTCCGGGTGGGCCGGTCCAACACCAGCCTTGACTTTAGGCACTCCCCTGTGTATGTTACACTGCCTGGAGTTCACACCCAACAGAAGGCCTGTTGGGTCCGCCGCTGCCTTGGCCCGCAGCCTTGAGGATATCCAGAGGGGAGGGGAAGGAGGTAGGAGCCCAGAGGCAGCGAGGCCAGCCAGGCCAGCGCCCAGAGCCTGCCCGCCAGTGACATTCCTTAAAGGAATGCAGTAAACAAGGAGAAGCCCAGCCCCATGGGGCCAGAGGTGGGAGGCTAGGGGTGGGAGTGCAGGGCAGTGACAGCCATTTTCTTCTTCATCTTCACCACTTTATCCCAAAGGAGGGGGCAGCCGGAGAAAGGTCAAGTTCGTTTGACCAAACCAGAGATTTGCTAGCTTTAGACTACGGAGCTCGCCCTCAGAACCGTCATCCATTAGCAGGTTTCTTCAGGGACTTCTCCGGGCCACTACTGGAAACCTGATCCTTCAGGACAAGGCTAGAGTCCCCTTAATAACTCAGTTTTTGTCCAGATCTACCCCTGACCCTCTTGCTGCTGAGCGAGAGTGAGACTTCACAGCTGCTAAATGTGACCTACTAAAGGGGGACACCACAGAAAGTTTAAGTTCAGAATTTCCTTCCTTCTCAAGGCTGAATAATATTCCATTATAGCTTTATACTACATTTGGTTTATCTATTCAGCCGTGGAGAGGCACTGGAATTGTTCCCACCTTTTTTGCTATTCTGCATGACGCTGCTGTGAACACAAGTGTGCAAACATCTGCTCAAGTCCTGGCTTTCAGTTCTCTTGGGTCTCTAACCGGAAGTGGCATTGTTGGACCATGACCCAAATTCTGACTTCTCTGTACCACCCACCTTGACTGCTTCACCCATCCTGCTGGATATCCTATCCAGCGTGTTAACCACATTCTTGCAGATATCCTTCACCGGGCTCACGCCCACCGGCCAAAGCCCCAACCTTGACCTTGACTGACTCCACGCCCATGCCACACCCCCTCACAGGCCCCTGGGCCATGCTTGGCAAGCAGCCCACCCCCCAGAGCGGGACCACTGCCCTCCACTCCCACGGCCTTGCCTCCTGGGTGACATCAATGCTGAGCCCTGGCTCTAGAGTTAGAAGGCCAAGGTTCTAGTCTTTCTGTCCCAGGCTCACCCTGACCTGGGTTCTGGCTCCTACACTCCCTTCCACGGCCCTCACATTCCCACATCTCTCCCAGGCCAATCAAATCTCTGCCTCAACCCCACAGTCCCTCTGCTGTCCATAGTCTTTTTTGTTGTTGTTAGGATTTCATTTATTTAAGAGAGATAGAGAAAGCACGAGAGAGAGAGAGAGCGGGACAGAGCACATAAGTGGGGTGGGGGAGGGGCAGAGAGAGAGGGAGAAGCAGACTCCCCAATGAGCAGAGTGCCGGACAATGGGTTCAACCCCAGGACCCCGAGATACTGACCTGAGCCAGAGGCAGACACTTAACCAAGTGAGTTAGCCGGGCGCCTGATAGCCTTTTATAACCAAAATTCCCCCAAAGAGTTCTTGTAAAATCCCTACTTGTTCCTGGATGCAACCAATCTTGCCTCAGCCCCAACATTCCATGGAAATTAGTTTCATCCAGATCATTACTGACCCGTTTATTGCTAAATCAGATCTGTATCTTGTGTTCTTCATCGTGCCTAAGTGCTTGGGAATCCTCGGGAATCGCATGCCTCTTAAACGTGGGTGCTTTCAAGGTCTTCTTTGAAGCCTCCTTTGCTTTCATTTTTAGACCCACTCCCTGGGTGACCTCATCTACTCTCAGGCACGAGTTGTGTTCTGTGTCCCCCTATCTCCAGAAGCTCTGTTCCTGGGCTGGACGCCACCGCGCACGTCCAGACCCTTGCATCCGTCTGTCATCAAACATCCCGGTGGGCATGTCCCCAGAGTCCCAAAAACAGCTTCCCCTGGCTTCCCGCCGCCATACCCACTCCCGTTCCATTTCCTGTCTTGGTGAATGGCTCCTCCAAGTATCTGGTGGCTCAAATCCGAAGATGATGGGAGGTGTATGAGGGAAGAGGCAATGTGGACCCCTCTGTACTCAGGCATCCCTTCTCCAACCGAAGGGGTTCGGTGGGGGGGGGGGGCTGTGCAATCCATCTGATTGATAAAAGATGGTCTTATCCCCTTACCTGCTACACACAGATGATGCTCTGATCAGCCCCTCCTCACTGATGCACCCCAGCAGCTGTCACCCCCCCGGGCTTACGGCAACCTCCTTCGTGCTGGCTTTGCTGCCCTCCTCTAGGACAGACAATCTTCACGCCACAGAGACCGCTGAAGCACAGATGTGGCATTTCACTTCTTTGCCCAACCCTTCCAGTGGTTCTCCAGTGCCATGCTGACCCACCGGTGTGTCCTAACCTGGCCGCCGACTGCCCTGTCTCAGCCTTCCTGCCGGCCTGCCGCTCAGCCCCGCTCCGTGCTCTTGGTTCTGGCACCCAGCCAGTTCCTGGGCCTTTGCAGTGATGGTCTCACTACTTGGAAATCTTGTCCTCCCTCATTTCTCCGGGGAAATCCTTACCCCAATGCTCAACCTGGAGAGGTTTTAGCTTAGATCTTTAATTCATCTGGTTTTATTTTGGAGTGTGATGTGAGATGGTAATCTGTTCTGGAAGCAGATATCTAATGCCTGAATTATTACATTTATGATCAAAAAACCCGCAAAAGTTGTTTTATGAAAATAAATTGTCTTTAAGTAATTCAGTTTCATAGAAGGAGGAGGAGGAGAAAGGGAGGAAGGGAGGGAGACCAAGACCTACCATGGAAGCTGACCTCGCCTGTTCTGATCCAGCAATTTCGAAGTTAGCCTGCTGATAAATATGCGGAGCAGAAGGGCCAGAAGAGTCTCAGGCACCGCCTCCAACTCCGGTGTAAACATAAACACAGCTGTTTTTGCCTCCCAGGACGATCTCTGGCGGGGTGGAGCGGTAGCTTAAGAAACGGACAGTACGTTTGGGAACCGGGGAAATGACATCTGACACAGTCCAGCTCAGGACCAGGCTTCGCATGGGGAGCAAACGCCATCCACTGCAGTTTCTGCATTGCCCTTATAAGTGAATGGGAGGGAAGGAATATTCTGGAAAAGAGAAGGATGTGCAAACTTGGGTGGTTGGGCTCTTGCACTGAATGTTTCACCAGACTTTGCCAGAGGGTATGGTGCTCCTTGACTGCTCTGTCTTTAAGGGTGAGGATGTCTTGTGAAAGGGACAGTAAATAGGAGAAGAAGCTGGGACGGTGAGGAGGGACCCTGTGGTTCTTGGTCTCCTCTAAGGAGCCCAAGAAGAGGCATCGGTGAGCAAGGGAGGACGAAGAGTATCTACTTTTCACCAAGACTCTTACTTCTCCCGCCGAGGGTGACTGCATTTTACTGCCAGTGGGGAAAGATGGGAAGGCGGGGTGGGGGGCATGGTTCAAGGTGAAGGTGTCGCCATTATAGCTCGTGCTGGCCAGACCTTCACAGGCAGCACTGTTTGGGTTTCTTTTCAGAATCTTATTGTGGATTTTCTCTATGATGAAGGATCTGCTCCAGTGCTCTCTGCAGACCTATGAGTTTTGCCAACTGGTCTAGTGACTCATACTGGGAGGCTTGTAGTAAACCCCATTTTTGGAGAAGCCGGGAAATCTCTTTGTAGAAACAAACACGTCCCTTTAGCGCTCTACTCTCTGAAATGCCTACTTTCTGCTTCTTTACTTCATCCCAGCACAGACAAAAACCCCAGCGAGTTTGGAAAACATTGTAAAGAGCTGCTTAAATGTAAGCTATTTGTCCCAGAGTGCTGGGTCCCACTGAGGTCCCAGGGGGTAGCAAGAGGAACATGCTGTCCTCTTGGAGCCTGGGGCCAAGAGCTGCAGCCCTGGCTCGCACACAGCCACCCTCTGGCCTGCTCTAAGCAGAAAAGGCCACAGTGGCCCCATCAGGACTGGCTTCATGACCATGGTCTGTTTAAGGCTCTGCTGTCACCATCTTGAAAGTCCTAATAATTCTCGAACAAAGAGCCCTGTTCCAATTTTACAACAGGTCCTGAAAATTCTACAGCCAGTCCTGGGGCCTAAAAGAAACACAAGAGCAGAAGATGTCAGGGGTAGAGCGGATCCCTGCCTTCCTGCTTTCACCGCGTTCAGGAACGACACTCCCAATTCCACAGAAACCCCCACCACAGGATGTCGGTCTAGATTCTTCCTGCTCCCTCACATTTCCTTCATCCCACCTTCCTAATAAATCTCTGGTGAGCCCTTCCCCGTCCATCTGCCCCTGCGGTGCTGGGGCCACCACCACCTCGTGCCTCGCAGCTGGTCTCCCTGCTTCCCGTCTTATTCCTCTCTTCAAGACATCTGCCCACTGTAACCAGAGAGATCTTTCTGACATGGAAATCTGATCGGTGGCTCCCAGGCTTTCGGGAGGAAGTCCAGACTTCTTAACCTGGCACACAAGGCCCTTCATGATCCGGCCGGGCCTGCCTCTGCGTCCTGTGTGCCCTGCGCCCGCACTGGGGTCGCGGGGAAGAGCAAGTACACCGCCCTCGCCTCGCTGCCCATGAATGCAGTTCCTGCCACCCAGAACGCCGGCTCGTCTTCTCTTCCTGGCTAACCCCTCCTGTTTTTCTTCTCTTCCTCCTCCCTTCTTCCTCCTCCTCTTTCTTTGTCTCTTCTTCTTATGGGAAACTTCAACTGTACACAGAGCGAGAGAGAAGAGCGCAGGGAGCCTCCAGGTGCCCATGACCGGGCTTCCGCAGTTACTGACGTCGGGCCAGTCTCGTTTCATCTCATATGCCCATCCACGTTTCTCCCATCCTTAGGCGACGGGGAGGCAAATCCCCGGTACGTCATTTCATTCATAAATATTTCAGTGCATATCCTCAAAAGACAGAGATTTTTTTAAAAAGCTAGAATACCATTCTCTTACCAAAAAATGAAGACGAGTAATTCCTCTTCGTGACCCAAGAGTCAGCACAAGGGCCCTCTCACTGGTCCTCATCCAGGCCCTGGGTTAGGACACACACCCCGCCCCTCCTTGCAGGCAGAGCTGCCTGCGCTTGTCACGGTTTCCTCACCTGCCCCTGGACTACATGGTGGGCAACTTGAGGCCCGGGAGCAGACCTTTTATTTCTGGCCCCAGCACCTGGCCTGGCAGAGTGCTTTGCACTTAATAAAGTTTGCTGGAATGAAAAGAAAATATTTCGGTCCTCCCTACAGTGTCCCTACCAAATAGGTTGTACTTGCATACTTCCCATGCCAGAGAGCTCAGTTCTTCCCGAAGAAGCCAAGCCTTTTCTTTTTAAAAGCTGACACAGAAAGCCCTTTTGGTTCCAGTTATATCCCTGGGGTCCTACGAACCAAGGCTACCGCTTCTCCTCTGTATGAGTGCTCGGTATCTATGTCAGACTTCGGCATCTTCTCGCTGAGGCTGCCCTTCTCCAGGCTAAACGAGATCATTTGTTAGACTGAGCTCGCATCATTCTGATTTGACTAGAACTTTCCAGTTGATCTTGGTTCTGCTGTTTAAAAGTTCAGTCTCTCTAGGGTTCAGATAATTTGCAGATATGGGAGGTATGTCTTCTAGATCTTTTTGTCCCCTGGATGGGGGAGCGTGGAGGACAGAGCTCTTTGGCTCCCTGCCAGAAACCTCTAGGGAGCCACCACTCACATCGCACCCTGCAGTCCACATCTGGTCATCCTGGCCCTAAGCTATTATGAGCGGTCTTCTCCACAGCCTCCTGAAGTCTCCAGAGGGGACAGGGCTGTGGAAGGGAAAGGAAACTGTTGGCTCTAACGCTACCTCCACTCACTGCTGACTCGTTCCAGAGATTGTTACCCTAGTAAAATGATACACCTTGAGCCACCATTTTCCAGATTTCAGACACTTGCTACTTGTTCTGGAAACTTCCTCCTTTCGTGCTGCAGGATCATTACAACCTCCAGATGCATCTCCCTTCCAGCAGCTGAGGCCTGAGGAGGCCCAGGTTCTCCATGTGCCAAGGCCACAGGGAGGCAGATCCCCCTTATTGGCTGAGAGAGGAAGCACACTGGGGAGTCTGTCAGCATTAAGGAACACCTGAATGTTAAGCTAAATCTTTAAGCTCAGGAGAACTGGAAGGTGAGGCTGGTCATTCCACTGGGGGGAAAGAAAGGGAAGTCAAGATGTCAGGGGAAGAGAGGCGACAAATAAGGGTGCCAATGCATTAAATCAGGGCCTCCACACAGTCCAGGACCCAGCGAATACACAATGGGAGGGGAAGAGGCTGGAGGAGGTGCGAGTAAAGCTTCAGAGGAGGTCAAGGGAAGGCCTTTCCTAGCAGAAGGAACAAGACAGGCAAGACGTGATTCTTGGAGCACAAGACAGCGAGGGATGGTTGGGAAGTTCTTTGTAACTGGAGAGGGGCTGAGGAAGTGGGCGTGAGAGAGGAAACCAGAACCACACCCGGAGCCAAGACCATGAAAGACTTCATGCATTGTACTACAGGATGTGGGTCTCACCCAGTGAGCGACGGAGAAGCATACGGGTCTTTAACCAGAGACGTGGCCATCAGATTTCTGGTTTAGAAAGACGGCCCTGGCAGCTGTTTGGAGAATGGGGTTGAGGCTGGGAGGAACTGGAGGGAAAGAGACCAGGTAGGAAGTTACCACAAAAGTGCAGGCAAGAGGTGATGAGATCCTGGACCAAGGCTAAGCAGTGGGCGCAAAGAAGGGAGATAGATTCTCTAGATGCTTCTGGGGATACAGTTAATATGACTTAGCGAAGTGGGGAATGGCAGGAAGAGTGGCAGGTGACTGTCAAGATTCCCAGTGTGGTCCCCCCAATAGACGATGATGCTTGTAACCGTAACAAGGACTATGGAAGGTGAGGATGGGAATTGAGATGATGAATTGTTTTGGCCACGACAAAACTTAAGTGTCTAACAAGCTGGCATTGATAAGCATCTTTGGCTCAGGAAAGAGATCTGGGCTTGAGCTGTGGATTGGGGAGTCGTAGGTGTGTAAGTAACGGTGAAAACCATCAAGAAGAGGAAAGGGATTTAAAGAATAGGAGCAGGGAGACGGCCACATTATTTAATAAAATAAAACTCATATCCTTTGAGGTTAGCAAAACCTTAATGAGATACACTTCACACCAACTAGGCTGGCTATAATAAGAAAAGACAGACAATAATACACGTTAGAGAGGATATGGAGGAAATGGAACTCTCGTACATGGCTGGTGGGAATGCAAAATGGTGCAGCAACATTGAAAACCACTGTGGCAGTTCCTCAGAAAGTTAAATATAGAGTTTTCACACGACCCAGCAAATTTACACCTATGTCTATACCCAAGAGAACTGTAAACATAGGTCTACATAAAACCTGCATACGAACGTTCACAGCAACATTATTCATATTAGCCAAATGTGGAAACTACTCACATATCCATCACCTGCTGAGTGGATCACCAAAATGTGATCTCTACAAAGGAATATGATTCGGCCATAAGGAAGAATGCTACAAAGACAGCATATGAAAGAAGACAGACCCCAAAGACCACGTATTGTGTGACTCCCTATTATGAAACATCCTGAATAAGAAAACCACAGACAGAGAAAGTAGATTAGAGGTTGCAGGGCCTGGGGAAGGGAGAAAGGAATTGGGGAGTAATTGCTGACGGGTACGGGGTTTCCTTTTGGGGTGATGAAAGTGTTTTGGAATTAGGTGTTGGTGTTGATTGCACAATTTGGTGAATATACTAAAAAACTAATGAATTGCACTTTATTGTTATTGTTTTTTAAGATTTTATTTGAGTATTTTTTTTAAAGATTATTTATTTTTGAGAGAGTGAGTGCAGGGGGAGGGGTGAGGAGGGAGAGAGAGAGAATCTCAAGCAGACTTCCTGCTTAGTGCGGGCCTGATAATGGGGCTCGATCTCCGGACCCATGAGATCATGACTGGAGCCGAAACCAAAAGTCAGAAGCTCGACTGACTGAGTCACCCTGGTGCCTCTAAGATTTTATTTTATTTTTTATTTTATTTATTTATTTATTTTAAGATTTTTATTTATCTATTTATTAGGAAAGAGAGAGAGTGAGAGAGAGCATGAGAAGGGAGAAGGTCAGAGTGAGAAGCGGACTCCCCATGGAGCTGGGAGCCCGATGTGGGACTCGATCCCGGGACTCCGGGATCACGACCTGAGCCGAAGGCAGTCGCTCAACCAACTGCGCCACCCAGGGGCCCTTTATTTATTTATTTTTAAGATTTTTATTTATTTATTAGAGAGAGAGAGACTGAGAATGAGAGGGGAGAAGGTCAGAGGGAGAAGCAGACTTCCCGCAGAGCGGGGAGTCCGATATGGGACTCGATCCCGGGACTCCGGGATCATGACCTGAGCCGAAGGCAGTTGCCTAACCAACTGAGCCACCCAGGCGCCCTCTAAGATTTTATTTTTAAGTAATCGCTACACCCAATGTGGGGCTCAAACTCACAACCCCGAGATCAAGAGTCACATGCTCCACGGACTGAGCCAGCCAGGTGCCCCTGAAATGCACACTTTAAAAAGGGTGAATTTGAAGCACCTGGGGGGCTCAGCTGTTGGGCATCTGCCTTCGGCTTGGGTCACGGTTCCAGGGTCCTGGGATGAGCCCTGCATCAGGCTCTCTGCTCAGCAGAAAGCCTGCTTCTCCCTCCCCGCTCCCCCTGCTTGTGTTCCCTCTCTCTCTCTCTCTCTCTCTGTCAAATAAATAAATAAATAATAAAAAAAATAAAAGGGTGAATTTTGCGGCGTGTGAATTATATCTTAATAAAAACAATTTAAAGATAATGAAGGGGAGATTTTGGTCTTAATTGCACAATGATAGAAGAGTTACACTAACCAAAATCTTATTTTACATACTCTGCTTATCTTCTCTTGCTTTACTTTCTAAAGGATAACGATTAAATAAAGAACTGAAGGTATCAAAAGAAAAACAAACCAAAAAAACCCCCCAAAACCTCTATGCCAGAGACGGTACACTGCAGACCAGCACTATCCAGTGGAAACACAACGTGAGCTACACATGCAATTTTAAATGTTCCAAAGTAAAAAGAAACAAGTGAAACTAACATCAATGTTTTGAAAACACAAAATCTCTTTCCAACACACAATCAATATAAAATTATTAATAAGATTTTATATTCTTTCCTTCTCGCTACCTCTAAAATCTGATGTGCATTTCACACCTCAAGCACACCCCAATTCGGACTGGCCCCCTTTCCAGTGTTTGAGAGCCACGTGTAGCAAGTGGTACCTTATCGGACATTCAGATCTAGAATGGTGGTCACTTCCCATTTGGGCCAGTTGTATTTTCCTTTGTGTATTTGCATGTATGATGAGCAATTAAAAAAAAAACTTAAACAATAAAGGGTTTATGTGACTGGCACCAGGGTCATTAGGAGGAGGCAAGCTGGGAAGCCCACAGCCCCTTTCACAGCTGGGCTTCGGGAGAAGAACCTCAAGGGAGGTTCTACACTGTGCAGAAGGGTGAAGGGAACCAGAGCACAAGGGTCCCGCAGCGGGGGAAGGAATCACCCCAGGACACCCAGGAGTGCTTCCTGACCACCTTCCCTGGGGTCTCCCTGAGGGCAGGGAGGCTCTGCCGGTTTGCAGGATGAGACACAATGACAAGAAAGCTGCCACCAAGACGGCCACCAGGATTGAACCTATCCTGGAAGTGGGTGCACAGGGGATGTTTCATCAATGTGGAGGGAATAAAAGCATCTCCCATTCAAGTGGAGGTCCAAAGAGAAAGTCCCAGACACGGATTTCTTTTCCTCTAAGTTACGCAGTTCGTTGCAACCTAAAGTTAGAAGAAAGAGTTCAAGACCTTCCTCGGTCCCCAGTGGGGAAACCTCTTTAAGGCTTAGTTTCTTCATCTTTTCGGCAGGTTAAAGCACGCTTTAGGGAGGCTGGTGGAGGGATGAAGTGAGATGGTGTAGACAGAAGCAGCTGAATGTCTACCCACAGGCTACCGGGTGTAGGAGACACTTCGATTTCTCCTGGGAAGGAAAAGTGACTGCCTCGTGACCAGGTGTTAGGTTTTGGCTATGCTACTTTCAACCAGCTTTGGGGCAGGGTCCCCTGGAAGCAGGAGGAGGGACTAACTGTACTTCCCTTCTTGACATCCTCCCTACATCTGGAATTTTCCAAGGCTGGAGGCTTGATTCTCTTTTTAAGTGGTAACAATTCCTTCTTCCCCAGACAAAAGGAAGCCAGGCACACGGTGCATATGAACAATCTATTCCTGGGAGTCATGGTGTGGAGGACGTGGAGGTTCGCCCCGTTTGGCAGAGATCCCAACATCAGGAACTCGATCCTCTAGAAAACAGGGTGTGTGGCCTCATGTTCGCCTGGGCTGTGGAGTGTGCCCTGGGAGTGACCATGGGTCCCCTCCTTTCCAGCGTCCGGGGAGTCTCTCCTCTCCTCTTGGAGTTTTGTTCCCCCAGCTGGCTGTGAGTCTCGGCTAGGGGACAGGGTGCTGATGGTCCTATTTATCATCCAGTTCGGCCGGCTCCGCCTCTCTGGGGGTGGGTGCCAAGGGCCAAGGGAAGGAGCCTGTGCTCTGGAGAATCTGTTTGGGCCCTTGGAAAATATATTTATTAGAAACCATGTAAACGTCCAAATACAGACACATGGCTCAACCCAGCCGCACGACGGACTACGCTAACATCCACTGAAAATGTGTAGGAAGAATTTTCAGTGACATGGGAAAATGACTACACCATGGAAAAAGAAAAAAAAGCAGGAAACACAATTTATGTACCTATGTATAAGTGTATACAGTGGTCTCAACCACAAAAGGCAAAGTACACACAGATGCATACACCCCAAAAAATGGCCAGTGGCTAACTATCTTGAGCTAATGAAGCAGAATCATTGGTTATTTTTTCCCTATGTTTTGTATATTGTCTATAAGGAGCCTTATTACATTATACAGGTACCCTTCCCTTCACGAAAGTGTGCGTTGTGCCACTTGGCTTTCACGGGACCGACGAGACGACCTGTTTTCACTAACTGAAAGAAATCTGAAGCGGATTTTCGCTTCTACAAGAAAAGGGGAAAAGCAAAAATAGCGCTCGGTGCTGGTTTTGTAGGGAGCCCTCATAGAGGCAGTGAGCACCCCTGCGGCAGCGAGAGGAGGGGCCCCCCACACTCCCCAGGTTCCTTCCCCCCCAACTACATTCAGCCCCTCAGCATCCAGCCGCCAGAGCGCTGATCTGTGTCTTTGAGCATCGATGCTTTATCTCCATTTATTCTGTGCATTCGATAGCACAGATGTATCCGGGGGAATCAGAAAAGCCTAAGAGAGGTTATTTTGGGGGTCTGGGAATGCTCAAAAAATTTCCCATATGCATTCGTAGTAAGTGCTTCTTTGTTTTACACCATTTCCGCTTGCAAAAGGTTTCATAGGAAAGCCCCGCTTTCCTATAGCGGGGGAAACCCCTAAGTAGAAGTTATGTTTTGAAGAAAGTCCACCTAGAAATAGCACCTCTGTGCTTACGTACCACCCCCTCTTCCCGCCTTTAAGGCAAGGACTACAGACTGGAGGGGAAAATCTCCTTGACCACTGGAGTCTTCAGTACTCTGAGGTCACTACTGAACATCTTGGTGATTTCGAATACATCATATTTTTCAGTGCAGTGAAGGACCAGAGACAGACAGGTTAGGACTAAGTGGCAAGTAGGAGAGATGCCGTCGTGGGAGAAGCTGAGATGACCCGTCTCGGGGAAACTGGGTAGAAGCAAGAGGGCTCAATGTCATCCTTTGTCACCTGGGATTCCAGGAGGAAAATTAGGTCTTAAATGCCTGAAGGCATCCATTGTAATGAATTAATTTCTTTCCTATGTCTCTAGCATGCGACTGGCTATTTAGCATTTTGGGGACAATTGAGGAAATAACTGCTTCATTAATTTTCTGGAGGGCCTAATTCTCTTCCAAAACCCTGGCTGAGAAAAGCTGATTGTTTGTCCACAAGGACCTAATCTCAGCTCTTTTCCACTCGGTCCCAGCCTCGCAGTTCTGGCTGCAGTAGGGCAAGTCTGTGTCTCCACGGCCACGGAACTGGTCTATTCAGGGTCATGGCACTCACGTATCCGAACACTGGGCCTCCCAAAAGGGTGGACTCCGTGAATCCCAAGACAGCTCTCCTGCTATTTGTGTGGGATCCAAAGACAGAATCTGCTTATAGAAAGTTCTCTAGAGAAGCCATGTGACTTTTTTCTAGATCTAGAGGTGAAGTGGCAGAACTTCTCCAGATCATCTAGGGAAGCACTCAGATAATGGGAGCTGCTGGCCTTGGCTAGCCGTATGCAGAACAAAGTCTTACTGTCCTCTTTGGGGTATATATGTGGCCCCAGAGATCACGGGCAAGCTTGATTGGGTCAAGCTAAAAATGTCAGCCTATAATCTCAGATCCCTAGAGAGCTGGGAACAAGAAGAACAAGGAAGGGAAAAAAAATGGAAAAAGTTAAAAATGAGTCCTTGAGGCTCATTCTGTCCAGAACAAACTGAAAGGAAAATATGGCAATGACCCATCCCAATAATTCAGATTCCAGAGTGTAAACTTTTGGACTGATTTAATTGGTTGTTTACAAAAACTGGGGAAAAAGAACCACTGCCAAATTGCCTTTCATTTGATGATTTGGACATAAAAATCATATGTTCTTTTTATTATTATTATTATTATTATTTTAAAGCTCCACGCCCAACGTGGGGCTTGAACTCATGCCCCAAAATCAAGAGTCTCATGTTCTACCACCTAGCCAGCCAGGCGCCCCCAACATCGTATTTTCAAATCATCTCAGAAGAGTTTAGATGAATTCCTAACTCCTGCAGATCCAATCAAGTGTACCAGGAATGGCATGTGCAAATCATTCGTCCCTTGTTCGCTCAGCATTCGCTGAGCCAGGCACCATGCTCACTGCTGGGGACACAGTCGGGCCTTGCCCTTAAGAAGTCAGGGGAAGGCACAGAAACAGACAGCGCCGAAACAAGGTATTAGGTATGTGTGTGCTGCCTAAAGTGACGGGAGTTGCAGACAGAGGGTGCTTTGTGACCATAGCACACAGCCCAGACTGGAGGGATGGGGAAGTAGGAAGCTGTCACCAGAGAGGAGCCTTGAAAGAATCCAGGTTAGCGAGGGTGGGGCCAACCTCCCAGCCAGAGGCCACGGGTGGTGCAGAGGCACAGAGGAAGCAAGACAAAGCGTGGCACCGTTGGAGAACCAGCGGTCAAGTATAATTGTAGCAAAGGGTAAAAGTCAAGGAGAAGAATATTAGTAGCTACAGAGATCGGGAGGCGCTGGGCCGCCAAGGGCCTCCTGAGCCACACTAACGAGAGTGAATTTGATCATGGAAGCAATGTTGAGCAACTGGAGGCGTTTACGCAGGATGGTGTCAAGATCATGACTCTGTTTTATAATAAGACACTGTCAGCTGTGGGGAGGACGGATTGCCACGGGGGGAGAAGAGAGACACGGAGATCTGTCGGGAGGTCACTTCGCTCTTACGGCTGAGAAGTGATACGGAGACAGCAGCAGCGCCACCGAGAGGAGGGGTGGAGGCGAGAGGGGTGGCGCGGGAGGCGGCCATAGGGTTCTGTCACTGGGAGAGTTTGGGGACGCTGAGAGGCCCCAGAGTTCTGACCCAGGTGTGCTTCTGTTTACCCCAGTGTGGAGCGCGGGAGGAGAGGCAGGCTTCGAGGTGGGCTGAGGTGACTATGATTAATTTATTTTTAGACTAGTTGAATCTGAGACACTTGAGGAGTCCAAGAAGCAAGTGAATGATCTAGAACTCAAAATAGAGATCTAGGCCAGAGATCGAGACAGAGCACCTGGGTGGTAGCTGAATCCGTGGGGTTGGTTGAGGGTGCCCGCGAGGACGGCCTCGGGAGGGCAGGGCCCCGGGGAACAACAGTGAGGCGTTTGGAGGAAGGGCTGCTCTCAGAGGGGACAAGGAAGGAACAGAGAGAGAGAGAAAAAGGAAGCCAGGTGGGTGCATGTGGTGTCTTGGCTCCAGGGGAAGCATTTTGAGAAGGAGAGAGTAGTGGAATACCACAGAGTAAACAAACAGGGTAAGAACTAAGGAAGGTCCCCTGGGTGAGCAACGAGGAGGCCCGCGGAGACCGTGCTGAGGCCAAGGTCAGCACAGGCGCCGGCGGTGAGAGAGTGAGTGTGGATGCGACTCCTTACAGCTTGGCTACGAAGGAAAGGAGAGAAGGTGGGAACTGGAGAGAAAGAGCCAGTAGGGAGGAATGTTGAAAGGGAGCGACAGAGAGAGAGAGAGGGAGGCTGAGAGAAAACAGATGTTTAAAGGCACAAAGGTCCCTGCGGAGACAGGAGAGAAAAGTGGGAGGGGGCACCAGCCTGGGACAGGAGGAGGGCCGTCTTTCCACGAGATGAGAGAGCAAGGAGCTCCGTGTGGGGCCCTGTCCCAGGACTCCGGGATCATGACCTGAGTCGAAGGCAGGTGCTTAACCAATTGAGGCACCAGGGACCCCGAAGTGCAAATCTTAATAGTAGGGTTCAAGAAGACAACAGGCGGGACGTGGCCAAAGGACTCGACAGCACTCTAGTTGCTCCCAAAGATGGATGCCATTAAAGGACGATGGTGGCCCGCACTTTATTAAATGCCTACTATTTGCAAATCACTGTCATGTGCTTCTTCGAACTTTTGTACTTTTCACACAAGGCAACATCATTGTTTACAGGTGAGGAAAAGTCCACTGTGCATTTTCCATGGCTCAGCACTTCTAGGATATATGCCCAGCACAAATGAAGTCATAAGTGCCCCAAAGGATTACAAAAATGTTCACAGGAGCGTTGTTCTGTAATAGCCCCAAACTGTAAAACAACCCATTTGGGGGCATCTGGGTGGCTCAGTGGGTTAGGCCTCTGCTTTCGCCTTGGGTCATGATCTCAGGGTCCTGGGATCGAGCCCCGCATCGGGCTCTCTGCTCAGCAGGGAGCCTGCTTCCCCCTCTGGCTCTGCCTGCTGCTCCCCCCTGCCGCCTCACTCATGCTCTCTCTCATTCTCTGTCAAATAAGTAAAATTTTATTTAAAAAAGCAGAATACAAAAGAACACCTTCTGTATGATTATGTGTATATATGTTATATGTGTAATGTAAATATATAAATGTATATATAATAATGTATATATAATTGCATATACGATATACAATTATATCACATAATTTACATAATTGTATATATATACATTTATAAAATTTATATATATATAAATGTATATATAAAATTTAAAAACAGGCAAGACTACCCTACAGGGTCGGAGTCAGGGTAGAGGTTCCTTTGGCGGGGAGGAAGGCGGTAGAGCTGGAGAGGAAGCAAAGGGTGGGTGGGGGTCCCTCAGGGCCAGCAATGTTCTCCTTCTTATCCCCTTTGTGAGAATTCATGACACTCTACATTTGTGTTTTGGACACTTCTGTATGTGTTTTATATCTCGATAAAAACAGTGTTAGAAAAAAATCCGTTACTGTCAAATACAACATGGGACACAGAAAAGGCATCAAAGAACACAACAAAAAGAGAGTGAAGCTTAGAAACATTCAGTGCTTGTCGGAGGCCACACAGCTAGGAGACAGTCAAGCCAGGAGTGAGCCCTGGTCCCTCCCCTGCACCCCCACCCCTGCCCCGCCGGCTTGCCTTGTCAATCCAGAGCTGTCAGCTCTGTGCTGGAAGGGACCTGTGTGCTCCTTCCTTCTCCTTGGGCCCAGGCGGCCTTGGGGACAGAAGGTGGAGGCGTTGGAGGTGAAAATCTACTGGATTTTTGGGCCGCTCTGGAGCTGGCTGTTTGCTGACTCTTCACGCGCCAGATGTCAGATCTGGAAGCGTTTTCGTGTTCTCTCTACCCCACCCAGGGAGGACTGAGCATTTTTCTTGTGACCTTTGACCTCTGACCACTGTCACCGCCTCCTCAGTTTCTCCCTGCTTTGGTCCCGCCCACGACCGGCGCCAGGGGGACCCTCCCGGAGCAGCACCTTGTCCTCGCGAGTGTCCACACAGAGCAGACCAACCTTATGGCTCCCTGACCACACTTAGCTGCCTGCCTCTCTCCTTGCCGGTCTCCACCGCCTTCCCTCCCGACAGAAGAGGCGACCGCCAGCTGCCAAGGCCAAGCCCTCCGCTCCAGTGCGTTCCATCCCTTTTCCAGCTTTTTTCAGTGCCATCGAGGGTTCCCTCTCTACTGAACCAACCCCCTTAAGTATATAAACATGCTATCATATTCCATCTTAAAAAAAAAAATCCCCCTCTGATTCCACATTTACTTCCAGCGGCCACCCTACTTCTTTGCTTCCCATTAGCACAAAACTGGGGGGAAAAGTCAAAGCGACTGGTCTGTGTTCTCTATCTCTAGTCCTCACCGACCATTTTCTCTCTCGAGTCCACACTCTCCACGGCAGCGACCCCATTCTTGTCAAGGTCTCCGTGGCTTCCATCTTTCCAGTTTCGACAGTCGATTCTCTGTTCTCATCTTATGAGACCCCTCAGCAATCATGGACCGACAAGCCCCTGTCCACTTGCTTTTGTGAAGCCGCTCTGAGCTTCTGCCCGCCTCTCTCGGTCTCCTTCATTGGCCCCTTCTCCACTTCCAATGCCTAAATGTCGGGGTAATGGAGGGCATGGTCCTTGGCCCTCTGCTCTTCGTCCACACCTCCTCCCCACGTGTTCTCTCCACGCTCGTGGTTTTAGTGTCATCTAGACACAAATGGCTCCCAGATGGGACCTCCAGCCCCCCCACCCCACCGAGCTCCAGACTGGGACGTGTTCAGTCAACCCAACACTTGCTCTTCGACGTCCACCAAGCACCGTGAACTTGACTTGTTCAGATCAGAGTTCTTGATCTCCTCAAAAACACTCGCCTTCCGTTGTTTCCTACCTCAGTAAATGGCATCAAATGTAGCCAAGAGCTCAGGCAGGCCTGGGTACCCTCCAGCCCCACTCCTCTCTTTGCCCCGGTGAGTCAGTCAGTCCTGTCGGTGCCACCTTTGAGGTGTTTCCTAAATCTGACCACTTCTCCTCCACCATCCTTGGCCTCTTGCCTGAGCTGCTGCCCACCTTCCTAGCTGGGTTCCCTTCTCCCCCAGGCTTGCCCTCCTACCATCTATCTGAAAGCTGGCAGAGTGACGGATCCTTTTAAAAACCTAGATCAGAACACATCTCCCCCCTGCTCCAAACCTTCCAGTGACGGCTCACCACCTTTGGAATAAAAATCCAAAGTCCCTCTGGTGAGCTATAAGGGCCTGCATTATGTGAATCCCGCTGACTTCTGGGGCTTTATCTCCTCCAAGCCCCCCGACCCCACCCCTTGCTGGTCCTGCTCCAGTTACACTGGCCTGGTTTTTCCTCGGACATACGAAAGCTCCTCCCCTACCCAGGCCTTTCTGGGTGCTGTTCCCTCTGCTTGGAAAGCTTCTCCGGACCTTCCCATTGGCTGACTCCTTTGGTCCATTCCAGGCTCCGAGCCTCTGTCACCTTTGCGGGGGTGTCTTTCCTGACCACTTCACAGGAAATCGTCACAGACCCTTTCCTGAAAGTGTATCCCCGATACAGAACAGAATTCCTAAATCATGTCTGGGAAAAGGATGCTGAGAATGGGAAAGGGTGAAGGGAAGAGCAGTGAAGGAAGGAGAAGAAATTCAAGTTTAGGGTTTAGCCTTCACTACCAGGTTTCCAACCCAGTACTCTGCTCCCTGCTTTATGGATGTTATTTTGCTTAAACCTCACAGCTATCCTACGACTAGGATGTTCTACCTGGTGTGGGGTCCCGCAGGGTCCTGTGTTGGCAGGGGCTAGGGGTGGGGGGGAAATGCGCAGTCGACCTGATCTGGAAGTCAGGGCTGAGGATGTGATCACCTCACGGTCCTCCATGAGGGAAGGCAGGTGAGGGGGTGGAGGTATGTGGGAGTGGGGTGGGGGGACCTAAATCTCCTAGGTAGCACCCCGCCAACCCCACTGGTCCTTTCAACAGCGGACCCCAGAGACAGGTGGAGTCAAACGGGTCCAAAGCAGCCTCGGCTTTTCTGAGCTCCCTGAAGTGGCAAACAAGAATTGACTAGTCCCCAACCCTCCCCGTCAGTGCCCATCTCCCCGCCTCCAACCCAGCCACCGACTGCAGGCCCTTGAGCCTGGGGCGTAACATAAATCAGGCTCAAAGAAATGGAGAGAAGGGGGCCAGGCAGGACGTCAGTAAATAAACTGGCCTTTTTCCTTAAGCTGGCTCCTTGCCTCTCTTCTTTGTGCTCCCCCGCCCCTTTCTGCCCTTCCCTCCCTCCCGCTGACAGACTGTCTTTTAATCTCATGAAAGATTAACACAACGAAGGTTGATTTGGCTCTCGCAGGTATAAAGTCTGAGGAATTTAGGGGAGGAGATGTCCCTCATCACTGGCCAGACACTTGCAGTGCTTTGGCCAATTTAACTCTCACAATAACCCCTCCAGATGGACCTCGTGCTCCGGCTTGACAGTGAAGCAACGGGGCCTTCAGCAGCTGCATGTGAATGAGAGGGCATTAATGACGCGCCTCTGAGTCCAGAAGGTCCTCAGGAAAGTTGAGGCTCTTCCTCAGGTAATGTGTGACGGCGGGGGCGGGGGCAGAAGCTGAAGCACACCTGGTCCCGTCTGGTTCCAAACCCCCCTCCGCTTTCTATTCCCCACACTGCCCGGGCTAAGGGAGCCCTTTAGGGGAACTGAGGCTCGGAATCCGGACCCCTTCTTTCCTTGCTGGTCATGCCAAAAGAGATCTAATAAACAAGAAAGCACTGCCTGATCTGGAAAGGACTGTGTACTACAGTCCAGGATATTCTTGTTTAGCCAACTTGGCAAACATAGGAATATCAACTTCTCTTCCCCCGCCCCCCAGTCAGTGTGCTTTGCTGCGGTAACTGCAGTGAGTGCGCGCGCGCTCGTGTGTGTGTGTGTGTGTGTGTGTGTGTGTGTGTGCGTAGACTTCGTCCATGTAGACTGTAGATGTCCGAGGACAGCGTCCTTGACCCCCCTGTCTTCTGTAGCTCTCCCAGTGCACTTCGCCTCGACTCTGCAGGCCGTGGGCCAGCCCTGGTATGCAGACACTGTCCGCTATAGGTGCTCCAGAGTCTCTCGGGGACAAAGAGAGGCTGGGGAGGGTAGCCAGGATAGATGAGGATTTTGTCTCCACTCTGGGTGTCTGCTTGCATCTGCCTCTTCCTCCCTCGGTGTGGGGACGCGAAACCCCCAGCCTACCAGATGCCCTTGGTCAGCAGGGTTCATACCCCTCCTCTGACCGTGTGCATCTCCCCGCTCGCTGTGGGGCCGGTTCCTGTTTACATCTCCTCCTCGGACCTATCTGGCCTGCCTCCCTCCTGCCACTCCTCCCATCCACCCGAGCTCTTCTCCCTGCCGTCCTGCTGAGAAAAGGCCCCTCCCTGGGGCCGAGGGAGGGCAGGAGCAGGTGCTGGGGCTTCACCGCTTAAAATCCATCAAATCAGAGAGTCTAAACATGCAGAAGAAAATATATCAAATATGAGTAAGAACAACAATGAAAACAAACATCTGGGGATCCTACCACCCAGTTGAAGAATTTGGTTAACTACTTTTTCAAACTGGACGGAGGCACCTTTCAGATTCTGGGGACAGATTTGTAAACTTGCCTAACCCTCCCTGGGTGCCCGCGGTCGCCTCCCCAGGTCCACAGGCCCCCATCACCTCTTCTGCCCTCTCCACCCCAGGCTCCAGGGCTATTTTGGGTGTGTACCAGTCGGGGTTAATCTCCTTAATCGTTGAGCCGTGCTGCCTAGGGCACTCTTGCTAGGGCCCAGCCTCTGCAAAGGGCAGTCTGAGGGTTGTGCGGCCTGCCTTGGGCCTTCCCGGCGTCCCCATCCCTGTAGAGAGGCCATGGACACTGGGCCATGGACTGGGCCTGATGGGGGAGGGGAACCGCTAGGCTGTGTGAGCCAGAGACCCGAGGCCGGGAGGCTGGGTGACCGGCTGGTGGGGTGCTTCTGGCTCGCTTCTCAAGGGAGAACCTGAAAGAGCTTCCTCCACCCCCCAGTTCAGCTGCCCCCGCTCCTGGCCGGGTGCAGGTGCTAATCCCCAGCCCCTGGTAATGCCAGGGAGAGGGACAGGGGAGGCAGGCTGGAGATTTTCTTTCCCACTTGGGAAGGAAAGAGAACACATGAGTTGACCTGCTGGGATCAGGTTCCTGAAACCCGAGGCAAGCACAAGGGTTTCACTGAGCTGTCGGCCGCACACCTGCCCAGGGGCTTTGTCTTCCACCGGGCAGAAGGAGAGGCCCCCCAGAAGGACTAGGGGAGCACGCACAGGCTGAGAGGTCTGCCCCTTTAAAGGGAGGGAGGCAAGCCAGGGGTCAGCTCTGCCAAGCCCCAACTCCCCCTCCCAACTCTCATTCAACAAACAGAGGTCGAGGGCCCACCCCTGTGCCGGGCCGACGTTAGCCCTTGTCCACCAGAATCACACAAGCTGGTCAGGAAGAGAGACAAGAAAACAGGATGGGGTTGGTCCAGAGTGGCCTGGAGTGCTCAGATCAGACATGATGCCTACGCTTGTCTGGCAGTCAGGGGAGACTCCCTGGAGGAAGTGGCGCCTGAGACCTGAAGGAGGCACGGGAGTGGGTTGGAGAGAGGAGTACTGATGAAGCAAGGCTACCAACCCAGGACAGCCCTGGAGTATTCTATCCACTGAAGGAGAAGCCCACCTGAGCTGACGCCCGAGAAGCTGCCCGAGAAGCCGCCCGAGAAGCCACAGTCTACACCCAACCAGCACGATAGCCAGAGTATGAATCTTGGGGCTCCTCCTACCCCGGAGAAACCAGAACTTACGACCCAAACTGGGCCAGCCTTCCACTCTCAGTTTCTGTCTAAAAAACAAACCAACCTTTTGTTACGGAAGATGTCCAGCATACACAAGTAGAGAGAACAGTGTACGGGGCACGCACGTGGACCCATCACCCAGCGTCCGGCTTGTCAACTGATGGGCAATATTAGCTCGCCCGGCCCCCTCCCGGCTCCCCTTGCCCACATTTCTTTAAAGCAAATGCCCTAGTCCTATCAGTTTTTCCCATAACTATTTCAGAATTTGTGCCTAAAAGGCAAAGATCCTTTAAACAATATATTCATAATACCATTATCCCACCTAAAAGGAATTAACAGAAATTCCGAATGCCATCTAATATCCAGGCAGGATTTACTTTCCTAATCCACACTCGGTTCTAATAGTTTGAATCCTGAGGCCACACTTGGTTTTACTGTTTATGTTCCCAGTCCTGGGGGCCGGGGCGAGCATTCGGCCGGAGTGCACGGCGTGATAGCCTCGGGCTCCTACGACAACATATGAATTCGTGGTCTAAGCCCTGTCGCATCTCTGTGGTGGTTCTGTATGTGTGTGTCTTGTCCTAATTAGGTGACAAATCCCTCAGGACAGGGGCTGGCATGAGGCAGAGAGAAGGAAGCACGGTCTCTAAAGCCCGGCTGGGTTCTTGTTGCTGTGTGAACTTAGGGCCATCACTCAGCTTCTCTGAACCTCAGTTTTCTGCTCTGTATCATGGGGATGAACATACCTACTTCCCAAGAAGTGCGAGGCTTAGGGGCACGTGGGTGGCTCAGTGGGTTAAGGCCTCTGCCTTCGGCTCAGGTCACGAACTCAGGGTCCTGGGATCGAGCCCCACATCGGGCTCTCTGCTCAGCAGGGAGCCTGCTTCCCCCCCCCTCTCTGTCTGCCTCTCTGCCCACTTGTGATCTCTCTCTGTGTCAAATAAATAAATAAAATCTTTAAAAAAGAAAAAAAAAGAATTGTGAGGCTTAAATAAAGGAAGAGGTGAAGATGCTTCGGCTATAGAAGATTCTCAGTAAATGTTCATCTTGCTGTCCTTATTAGAGTCAAGTTCCTCTGTTTTGACTAACTTCTAGTCAGTTCCTTACCGGAGCCAAGGCCACTAGCAGGGAGAGCTGCAGCCAGTCCAGCAGCCTGGAGCCCCGCCTGGAGCCACCGTGTCTGCTCTAAGGCCCCCCAGCTCAAGCACCCCGGGCCTGCTTGTTTATTGTTTACTTTGGTCCCTAGCTGGGCAGACAGGCTTGGCTTGGCCTCCTTAACCCTCAGAGGACTGACAGAAGGAAGTGCGCGTTTATTACATGCCAAGCCCCGTGCTAAGTGCTTCCCACTATTGCCCCCTTTGGTTTTTACCGCACTCCTGCGGGCTGGATGTTGTGTAGCTGAGGGGAGGGAGGCAGACTGGGTAACTTGTAAGTTACTTAGTTATACTATTAGGAAGAGACGAATGGCGTTCAAGCCAGGCTTTTCTGGCACCTAAATCCAAGTTCTTAAGCCTACACTTACTAGCTTGCTAATGGTGCTAAAGAAGTCACTTGGTCGGGTTCATTGCCATTCATCCCAACCTACAGAGATGACTTCTGCTCATGGCTCACAATGCACCCAGAACTCCACCCAGCTACTCTGGCGACACATGCCCTTGGACTGGAGGAGGAGGAATGGGGACAGCCTCTCCCTCCAATGGAAAAATGGCCCCGAAGCCATCTTCTCATACTGAGGATACATGAGGATACACACACACACACACACACACACACACACAAGCACACACACACACACACACACCTCACCCTCCATTCCCTGACTCGGACTCTGGCTGCAGAAACAGTGTACCCCTGGCAGGGGTGAGGGAGGTGGGGCCGGAAGCGAGGCTCACCAGGGCTGCAGCTGGCTGCAGAAAAATCCTTTTGCAAATGCAATTTCCAGGAGCTCGAGAGCCCCTCACAGTCCCCACAGCCTAAGCACCTTGCCTTGGGATTAAGAATATTCTGCATTTGACTTTAGCATCAGGAGTATCTTTCTGCATACCGGAAGCCACTGGGCACAGAGCGTGGAGACCAGGACGGAGGGAAGAGGAGGGCCAAGCTCCAGAGTGGAAATCGGGGGTGCAAGTCGGGAATTTACAGAGAGGCCAAAGCCTTGGGCATGCTGCCTGGCTTTCCCTACATGCCCTGATAGTGGTCTTGAAGTACCAGGGAGTCCCCTGTATCCTCTCATCCTTTCCATGAATGTTCTAGTATTTGTTCATTATCCGAGTGGAGTCAAAGGCAATCCCCTTGAACATAGGGTAATGAATTTCTGAGCCTTCTGACTCTGCTCGCTCCCAGCTTCTTGGTGAAGCCTGAAACATGGGCCCAGGGAGATAGGGATGGAGAGAGGGGTCCAATTCCCCTACCTCATTTTCCCTCATCCCTCCCTCCCCCATGCCTGCACTCAAGGAGCCAGGGCTCTGTCCACAGATGTGTTCTGTGACTAGTGTCCAGCACCACCTCCTACCCCGCCAGACATGTCACAGGAGTTCTGGGAGATACTGTTGCCTTTCTCATTTCCTCTGGGAGAATAAACATATCATGTGAGCCTCTGGGTCTTGGTTTCCATAGAAGTAAAACAAAGGACAAGAACTGAGACTGAACTTTCTCGTGCAAGAATCCACAAGGACAAGAGACGTGGCCAGTAAGGACCGGCCCACAGAGAGAGGACAGTCTCCCCACCAACCCCTGTCTACAGCGGATAAAGGGCTGTAGGAGTCACACTCAGGCGGAGGCTAGTCTAGTTTGTCCCGAGAAAACTCACATACGAACACACGGTGAATAAAGTACTCCTCCAGGCCAAGCCAGGAAAACAAAAAGCAGGTTTTGCTTAAGCCCATCCTAGACGTTGGCTGATGTTTCCAAAATGGCCCTCCTTGCCCCTGCCCTTCCTCTGTCCCCTCCTCAAGGCAAAACCCTGCTGGGAATCATCTTTATCCGCCAGCAAAGGGGACTTGCTGGCTTGTGAAACGACTTACTACTGAAAGAAAGGGATGCTCCCTCAAGATGCTCCTCTAGTTAGTGCAAACCCCAACATCCTTGGGAGGGAAACTGATGCCATCAGGTGAAGATGCATTTCCCACCTCACAGGCCGCTGACCCCTGACCCCCGTCGTTTTGGGAAGTCCACGTGCCCCTGAGCCTCCTCAAACGGTCCAGGTGCCACAAGTTGCCCACAGGGCCAGAGGCTTCAGGACGAGCAGTTCTGCAAGGAGGACTGTCTTTTCCGGGGTGGCGGCCAAGAGACCGCAAGAATCATTCCACCCCCTGCCTTCTCCCCCACGACGGGTGAAATGAATGTGCAGGGGACAAGGATGGAATCGACTTGACGGTGAGTGCTTCAAGGACATTCTCCAGCCCCCATCCCACTAGCCGCCCTATCTGCCACCGCGGGAGGCTGAGTTCTCCCAACAGAGCCGACTTGTGCTTTATAACAGAAATCAGCGCTAACAGGTTCACGCAGCCCGCTCAGCAGATGGTAATCAGTTGTGAAGCGTTACATCTTTTGCCAACGACACCTTTGCCCTGAGGAGAGAAGCATCCTAGTCACGAGTTCGAGTCTCCCTTCCCTCCCTGCCCTCTCCCCTGCCCTCCCGCATATTGCTCACTCACATCCATGGACATCTCCCTCTGAATAAGCTTCTTGGTCTCCTTTTCGCAGAAGTTGAGCATGGCTTCCCGGTTGTAGGTGCCCACGGACTGCTTCTCCGTCTGGTTTCTCTGCCGCAGGCCCACGGGGATGCTCCCGTCGGGGTCCACCACGTCCAGCTCCTTCTCCAGCTCCTCCATCTCCTCGGGAGACAGGGTGGACAGCAGGCTGTCGATGTCGGGGTCTTCGCTCACCTGCCGGCGATACTTGGCGACCTTGGACATCTTGGCAAAGTGGGCTGTGGCTCTTGCGGGGTGTTGGGGGGAGCTACGGGATTCCTGGGGGGCCCGTGAGGGGGAGGCACAAGCTGGTCTGGATGGAGCACAGTGGGCTTGGGAGCAGACCCCCAGCTGATTGAGGACGTGGCTCTTCCGCCCTGCCCTGCCCCGCAGTGCCACAGATGCCCAAGCGTTAACTGCAAGCTCGCTGGGAAGCCCCGGGCTAGTGGACCCTGGCTGGTCTCACCGGCGGCCAATAAGACTCGACAACTGCCCGGCCCTGAAAGGGGAAGCCAATCCCCACGCAGGGGGCGGGTCCCGCCTCGCTGTCAGAGCTGTTTGAAACTTGAGGAC